>CM021768.1:65240045-65246082 GCA_011076525.1 Nettapus auritus
AAACAGCAGAGTATTTCCAAATTAAACACTCAGAGATCCAGTGACTTGGAAAGCGTGGTAAAGCCTCCCGGAGCAGATGAGTGAGGCAGCACCCAGGGCACACCGCCAGACAACCTGGGAGCGTCAGAGCCAACAACCACGCTGCTGCCAGCCCTCTCCCCACAGGGCATGCAGAACAAAACATCAAGGGAAGACCCCTCAGCTCATAGGCTTATTGTAGCCAATTACTAGCACCTCTAGAAATGCTTCATAGGTTTAGCACAACATGAAAGAAACAGAGCTTATAGGTATGTTCAGACTGTTCTTCAAAACCAGCCAGAAATGACCATGTAATTCACTCTACTGTCAGTGTTCAGTTTCTCTAGGAAAAAAAGTCACCTACTTTACTAAGCCCAACGTTGTGGTATTTCTTTTCCATTATTTTCTTCACTGGTTCCTCCTCCTTGAAAGTAATGAAGCAGAATCCACGCCTCTTGTTAGTTTTGTTGTCCATGGGGAGCTCTATAGACTCAACCTGGCAGAGAACAGTTGTGTTACATTTTATCCTGACATTTGCACAACTTGAAAACGTTTCTAATAGCTCGGATTTGCCAAATAAAGAATATTTTGACTAGAATATGATAGTGTGCCTCCATCGCAGGGCTTTATGTTAGTCGATGCAAATCAGCATCACTATATCCGTCACTGCTGACATTGCAAACACGATCCTCATCACTAGAAATTATGTTCCTAACTGCATAAATGACTGCTTTCATCTAACTCATTATCGTTTGCCCACTCAGGAGCTCTAACGCAGCATGCTGCACAAGGAGTATTTTACTCGTGCTGGGTAAGTACTCTCAATTTGAGTTACAGTTATGTCAGTAGGACTGGGTTAAACTAGGTGTTTCAACCCTTGAGCAGACCTAAATCTTCCAAGTTCTGTATGAAAAACGTCTACCTTTGCAAAAGACCACAGTTCTGCTCATTCATCACGCTACTAAAATTGTTTGTTGAACAGGACAAACGATACTGTTATTTCAACACCTAACTGCAAACACAAAGTTCTCCTTACAAGTGGCACGGAAGGATCTGGCCTAAGGAAATAGTTGTTGTAGCCTGCAGTACAGACTACCAAGCAGGTACTGGAAAACCCAGCTCCCCAACAGCTCAGCTGCCATGACCTGATGCTGGCAACGTCTTAAAATTAGTAGAGAAGCTGCTGCCAACTCCCATCACCCTTACCAAGCTCCTACAGGGCAGCTTTTAAGTTCCAAAGTGGTATTTTGTGACAGTCCACCTGCACCACCAAAATATGGGACAGAGACAGAATACAGAGTTGCAGAGAATTTCAGAAAGCTGCCTGAATCCCTGCCGCAGCAGATGAGCTGACCTGGCTGAAGAGCATCTCAGCCAGCTAACCCACGCAGCATGCTCCAAAACCGTGCCTCCCACGCCTGCCCCACTCCAGACGTTCAGACATCCCACCGATCAGGTCCCAAGTCTCTGATGTGCCCCAGCTCCTCCTTCCAATAACCTGTTCACATTACCAAGCCATGCACATCACAGTCTCCAAGCGATACCCTCACTGTTAAGATTCTGAGAAGCAAAACACGTGGAATTACACTGGCCATTGCTGACCGTAACTTCAAACAAGATGTGTTTGGGGGGCTGTTCTTAATTACAGAATTTATGAAGACGGAGCAATTTATTTTGCCACGTACCTCACCAAAACCTCCAAAGTATTCCCTTATTTTCTCTTCAGGTGTGTCTGGAGATAAGCCCCCAACAAAAATCTTTTTGACAGGTTCTTTTGTTTTCATGGCTTTAGCTCTTTTAGGATCAATGACCTTCCCATTCAGCTTGTGTTCCTTCTGGTCCATGACCTGCGGAAAATTAAAACAAGACCTTATTCACAGTTCAAGCTAAGTGTTTCACTGGGGTTTTGAGCAAGGCTAACCTAATCCATACTTGAGCTTTGGCAATGCTAGCACTTCAGTTGCAGTATTTTTATTCCAGCCATTATCTGTTCCACAAACCCAAACAGCTCCTTGATTTTGATCACTGTCCACTGACAGACAGTCCAACTAAAGCCTTTAAGGAATAACCTGCGGCCACTTATCACCCGAGGAAATACGGACGTAACATTTCCCAGAAAGCACTGCACGATCCCCTCCTCACCCCTCATAAAGTAAGGAAGGGTTTTATCTATGCCTTACATACCACCAAAGATCAACAAAGGTGACAAACTTGGAGGGTGCTGTGTCAGCAGCACTTCAGAAAGGCTAACGCTTAATTTTGCCTTGAATAATGCCCAAATGTGTCATAGCCACTGCCCCCACTCCAGGGGGCACCCTGCAGCTCTGGAACACGAGGACTTGGCGCTCTTTGAGCATCACCACTTCCTTGGCAGTAGCCAAGGCAGTTCTGAATTGCACAAGGCCAGTGGGTTGCAGCACGTTCCCCTGCAAGTACCCAAAGGCCTCTTCTGGGAGCCGCTGCTGCTCCCGGCCACTGCAGCATGACTAGGGTGGTGTGGGAATAGAATTTCCATAAGCAGCACCTTAATTAGGTTGCATCCTGAAGTCATCTGTAACAGACGATGTGCAAACAACTGCGTATGCAGTCACCTGCGTGCTGTACCTCTGCGGCCTACAGTTTGAGGTGCTGTTTGATTACGTGAATCCTACCTTATCTACGCTCTCCGATTCTTTGAAGAGCACAAAGCCGAAGCCTCTCGATCGCCCAGTGATGGGGTCTAACTTCAGAGTGCAGTCCACAACTTCGCCGAATTTAGAGAAATAGTCCTTCAGGTCTTTCTTTGTAGTGTCCCAGCTAAGGCCGCCAATGAACATTTTCCTGTTGAGACAAGAAGGTTAGCCAGCTAAGGCACTTCACCCAAGATCCCACGCCATCGACCTGTACGAGCTCAGCTGCCTTACGTAAGGAGCAGCAGGCTTTATCAGTGACACCGCAGGCGTGCACAGGAGGCCCTGCACTTTTTGACATGTTGCTGGAACGCTGCTGGCCGGAGCAGATACAGGCTGGCAGGCATGCAACAGCTCTGCGCAACCTTCCGCTGCAGTTGTTTACATCACTACCCCACGAAGCCGCCAGGAGCGAGGTAAAGGTGTACTGCTACCTCCTTGCAACCCCGTCGCTACTGACCCACAGGCTTAACCCGCACAGGTCTCTGCGAAGCCTCCCCAGCTGTTTATGAAGCAGACGCAGGGCCGATACGTGTGTAAGGCAGCACGGGTACCCAGGAGCACTGACACACTCGCCTGGAATGCACGCATGCCTGTACGAGTACACCAAAAAACAAATAAAAAAGTGTACTCGAATCCGCTTCTCCAGAAAGGTGTAAAAAAGCTAAGTATTGGATGCTCAAAGCTAACTTTTCCTCCCCAAAACATGATATAAACAGGTGGCATAATCCAAACCAATGCCCAGAACTGCCCTGCAGACTGCTTACAGGAGCAGCGCTACTGGGAGAACAGGTACGAGAGGTCCCTACAGTCGTGACTTGTAATTACACGAGCACGCTGCAAGCTCGGATTCAAATCCCGACCGTCTGGAAACAGCAGTGTGGCACCAAAAATTCAGGCACTGCTGCCCCGCTGAAGGAAATGCTTGACGACTTGCATCAACTGCAAATCAAGCCAGCGAGCGCAGGAATGCAATGCCCTAGTCATTGGGCACGAGGCGTATGCTCTCATTCGGAGAGGATTCGTTTTGAGATGATCTCTTCTAATGCTGATAAAGAAGGTTTTATGACAGGCTCAGAACCGAAAGGTATGATCCACTGAGATGTGTAAAAACATTTTTTCCACAGCTCTGCCTATTTATTTCACAATGACACGCGCCGTTTTCAGAAAACCTGCGCAAGCACCAAGCACGCTTCCATCTCCTGCAGGCTCCGCACACACGCGGACAGCCCTGCTGCCATCGCGCGGCACTTCACACGTCCAGCCCTCTCAAACCCAAGCTGTTCATCCGAACTCAGCCCAAGCCTCGTTGAACTGGCTGTGCTCTTACGAAATAAACAGGAAGGCTCAGCTTCTGACAAACGTCTCAAACCTCCAGAGGTTCGGAAGCTTCATGTTTTCACATAAAGTTTGTCCATCTATCACCAGGAGCACCAATCCCCCAGACCTCTATTCACCTCTCCCTTTAGTTCCAGCTCTCTTTCTCCAAAAAGCACTGGGTGCCCTTGGTGAACTCTTAACTGTTTTCGGGAGTGACATGAACAAATGGACTACGTGAGTAAAACAGTAGCCTCCGACCAGCAGGGTTCAGTCGCCCGAAGAAAGCCTGGTACCATTATCAGCCATCCTGTTTGTTGTTGTGTGTTTTTCTAAGCAGCAAAACACAACGCACGCTGAGGATGCGGCATCGTATTTCTGACACATGGGAGACAGCGACACTGGAGCAGCTCCTGCAGAACGTACACGGGCTAGGTGCCGTACAAAACACCCCTTTTACAGCCGTCAGCAGAGCAATTAACACCAACTACAAAACCCTGCTTTCCATCACTGTGTTCGTGACCCAAGCCAGGCATCTGAAATTCATGCCCTTCTGAAGGATTTCCCCAGCACTGTGCAAAAACTGAGTATGTGACTGCAGTCACGGAGCAGCAAAACCTAATTGCTTCGGCTTTCCACTACAGCAAAAGTTTTTCAGCTCCACTGCAAAACTGAGGCCTAAGCAAGGCTACGACACCAACAGGACCACAAACGACAATTACGAGCTGTGCCACCGTGCTGTCAAAAGCTAAAGAAACACGCGTCCTTCCCAAACCACGGCCTGGCTGGTCCAGCTCGCATCAGTGCACGTTTTTCCAAAATAGGTCACCAGAAGGGCACTGGCAAAGCTTTCAAGCTTCGGACATAACTAAACTGAGCGCACACAGCAGCGGTGGCTGGCTGTGGCCATTCTCCAGCTGCCTGATGCTGGATGCTGGATGTTTCCCAGCAGCTGCTAACTTAGGGACAGCTGAAGTACAAAGATCCTACCTGGGAAAAATGGAGGGTGCACTCTGCTACTGAAAATCCTGTCTCTAATTCCTAATGTAAAGGAAAGACTGTCATACCTCCATCCAGCAATTACTGCGGGCACGCTGTCTTCCCTCTGCCACCAAGAGCTGTCAAAACCAGCTTCCCATACAGCATTACCAACAACAAGTGGCAGGTCGAAAACTCTTCTCTCACAGGCTGAAAGACTGAACTCAACTGCAAGCTGACGTACCCTACAGTGCACTCAGTGCCCCACATCACCACGCCACACTGTGACAACTAAGAGGCTGTTCTGACTCAAAAACAAGTGTACATCCCCATGCAACCCTTCAATAGGTAAAGGCAGAACAAATATGAAAATGGTGACAGAACTTAAAGTGAGCTATTTAAGGTAAGAAGTAGTGAGAATAACACATAGGCTCCCACGAGCACTGGGAAAGCACTCAAAACACGTTCCTATTGCGTCTCCGTGCTGTCAGCAACACCCTGCTTTATTACAAAAGGGAAGGCTTCTCTGCAAGTCCTGACAGGACGCACACAGCTACTGCTCCTTTATTCGGGTGTTTTTTTTTTGTTGTCTGCCTGGAAAAAACACACTTGCTGCCCGAGTTTCACAGCAGCACGACAGGCTTGGCGGGCACCAGCGCGGAGCGGCAGCCTGTCCTGTAACTGGATGTATTCTACGTGAACTTCACCTGCCGTAGGAAGGCTGCTGTCTGCCCCTGCCGAGAGCCGGACTTTGGGGAGCCGAAAAGCTGCATTCGTTCTGCACTTAACTCCTCACCTACGGCAAAGTCCTGCGCAGGGATTGCGTGAGCCCTCCGACAAGAGCCTACCTGGCGGCGTGAGAAGAGCAACACCCGTTAGGGCCCCAAACCCAGCGCCCCGTCCCCTCTGGAGGGCTGCCGGCGGAGACCTGGCCGAGGGCGGCGGGCAGCCTGGCGGCGTAGCTCCGGCCATCCCTTCTCCACCGCAGAGCGCGGCGGCGGAGCCCGCACCCGCGGCGTCCTCGGAGGGAACCCGCAAACGCGCAACCCGCCCAA
>CM021768.1:65251696-65271911 GCA_011076525.1 Nettapus auritus
GGGGGGGGGGGTTAGTGATTTGGGGAGGTTTGGGTGATCCGTGGGGTTTGGGGGGTTTTAGGTGATTGGGGTGGGTTTTAGTGATGTGGGTGGGTTTGGGGGGTTTGGGGGGGGTTGAGTGATTTCGGTGGGTTTTAGCGATTTCGGGGGTTTGGGGGGTTTTACGTAATTTTGGTGGGTTTTAGCGATGGGGGGGTTGGGTGATTCAGGGGGTTTTGGGGGTTTTAAGTGGGTTTTTGGGGTTTGGGGGGCTTTGACGGTTCTAAGTGATTTTGGTGGGTTTTAGCAATTTGGGGAGGTTTGGGGGGTTTTGGGGGCTTTAAGTGATTTTGGTGGGTTTTAGCGATGTGGGTGGGTTTGGGGGGCTTTAAGTGATTTTGGTGAGTTTTAGCAATGTGGGTGGGTTCCGGTGGTTTTAGGGGTTTTAAATGATTTTGGTGGGTTTTAGCGATTTGGGGAGGTTTGGGTGATCTGGGTGGTTTTGGGGGTTTTAAGTGGTTTCGATGGATTTTAGCAATGTGGGGAGGTTTGGGGGGTTTTAAGTGGTTTTGGTGGGTTTTAGCAATGTGGGGGGGGTTGGGGGTTTTAAGTGGTTTTGGTGGGTTTTAGCAATGGGGGGGGGGTTGGGGGGTTTTAAGTGGTTTTGTGGGGTTTTAGTGATGGGGGGGGCTGGGTGATTTGGGGGGGCTTGGTGACATGGGTGCTTTTTGACAATTTGGAGTGGTTGTGGGTTTTAGCGGTTTGGGTGGGTTTTGGTGATTTTGGGGGGTCTTGGGGGTCTTAAATGATTTTGTTTTTTTTTAGCAGTTTGGGGGGGGGTTGGAGGATTTTTGGTGATGTGGGTGCTTTTCGGTAGTCTGGGGGGTTTAGTGGTTGTGGATTTTAGCAGTCTGGGTAGATTTTGGTGGTTTGGGGGGGGGTTAAGTGATTTTGGTGGGTTTTAGTGGTTGGGGGGGGTTGGGGGTTTTAAGTCATTTTGGAGGATTTTAGCAATTTGGGTGGGTTCGGGTGATTTGGGGGGTTTTTAGCGATGCGAGCACTTTATAGTGATTTGGGAGCTTTTAGTGGTTGTGGGGGGTTTTAGCAGTTTGGAGGGGTTTGGGCGATCTGCGTGGTTTGGGAGGTTTTCAGCGATTTGGGTGGGTTGTGGTGAACTGGGTGTTTTTGGAGGCTTGAAGCCATGTCGCCGCTTGCCGTGTGCCTGCAGGAGACCTTGTTCCCCTACGTCAGAGACAACGTCAGGGACTACCTGCGCGCCCACTGGGAGGAGGAGGAGTGCCAGCGGGACGTCGGCCTCCTGAGGAAGCAGGTGGGGCCGCCGCGCCGCCTCACGCCTCGCCGTGCACGCGGTACGAGGCCTCGGGTCCCCCCAAACCACCCCGTCCCCCCTCTTTGCCTCCCCGCAGGCCCAGGAGGACGCGGGCCTGGACGGAGCCGTGCCGATCCCCTTGGAGAGCGGCAGCGGGGACGAGGAGCTGGAGCGGGTGATCCAGGCTGTGGTGGACAACGTGCTCTGGCAGATGGCCCTGGACAGAAAGACCACGGCGCTCAAACAGCTGCAGGGACACATGTGGCGGGCAGCCTACACCACGGGGCACGTGAAGGGAGAGTGAGTAACCCCAGAGCGAAAGCTTTCAGTCACAGGGTGCCTGTGAGCAGCATTGCTGCGCCGAGGTCCTGCAAACATCCCTAAGCGGGATTAGGGCCTTGTGGCAAGTGCTTTTGCTTCCAGCCATGGCTCGAGCCAGACCACCGCTGTTGTGGAACCGGCTGCAGGCATTTTGTTTCCAAACCTGGCCAGGCACTGAAACACAACCCTGTTGGGCTTAATCTGAGCCCTGAGTTGCAATTATGTCTTGGAGCAAGCCCAGAACGAGCCGGGATGGCAGGAGTAGCAACCTCAGCTGCCTGTGGGTGAGGTCCTTCAAGCAGTTTCCTTCCTGCTTTGTCTCTTACCTGGGCATTTTCTGCCTTTCTACACCTTACTGCCTCCGGGCTCTTCTTTACGGCTCAGCCACAACACGAGGGTGCAGAAGTAGGGACCACTGGAGTTAAGGCCAATCTCCTTGTTTATGCCCGGAGATGCTTGGTTAAAACTACGCATTTCAAATTCCTAAGGAAGCAAAATAAACCCTTACGTTCATGAAGTGTTTTCTCAAAGCGAGAATGAGGAAGGATAGCTCAACCAAAAATGTAAACATCCACCAGGGTGGATGGGGAAAGCAACACAAAACAGACGAGCGAGTCAAGAGGGACAGCCACCCTGGGGGTTGTTTTATAAACAGGGAGAATTATCTCAAAGTGCCCCAGAATCTGTGGGTTTACATTTGCTGCCTGGCAGCATCCAAGGGGTGAGGTTTGCAGGTGCTGTACAACAGCCTCAAAAGATTTTCATCTGATACCAGACACATCTAATAAGTAACCATAAAAAAGTGAACAAGTTGGGGTTATTTTATTTCTTTAATAGATAACATAGCCAGGCAGTGTCCCTGTGGTTGAGAAATTGGAGAGGAAGGGGCCAGCTGGTTGCCCCACGTCTGCACATCTCTCCATCCCACACCTCCTTGCGCATCTGTTGGGAGTCCCAACTCCTCAGGCTTTCGGGCGCTCAGATCTCCTTTTCAGGGCAGTGCCTTTGGGCCTTGGCTCAGGCAGCCACACAGAGCTGCGCAGTGCTGCTGTTTGCACTTGGATTCAAGCTATGTTCCTGGAGGATTGCTCCTCCTCTGGCATCTGTCTCCATCCGTCTGCCACATCCAACTCAGAGCCCTTTAAAACAAAGTCCCTTTGGAAACAGTGCCTGGCTCAAGGTGTCCCCAGGTGCCTTTGGCTTTGTCCTCACCTCCCGCCCCGTTCTGCTTTAGAGTCTTCGAGGACGTGGTGCCAGCCATCCGCAAGTGGAGGGAAGCCGGCATGAAGGTCTACATCTACTCCTCAGGCAGCGTGGAAGCCCAGAAGCTTCTGTTTGGATACTCTACAGAAGGTGATATCCTAGAGGTAGATAACCTTATCGTCTTCCCTGCAGCTTCTCCGCCTGCAGAGAGTCCCCTCCCAGAACTGCTCTTGCTGTAACGCTTTGTCAGCCAAGTTTCAGATGGAAAAAATCTGAAACCCGTGCCATGCAAATCCCCTCTGCCTGGGACAGTCCCTGCTGTGGCAAATCCTGCAGAAAAAAAACAGGCTGAGCTGTGAGGCTGAACCTGCCATCACTACAGCAGGAAGGAAAGGAATCACCGCTCAGCAGCGAGGTTTAGCTCTGCTCTTCGCACCGTGTCCAGCGACTGCCTTTGTTTTCCTCTTGTCTTTCAGCTCTTCGATGGCCACTTTGATACCAAAATAGGCCCCAAGGTAGAAAGCGAGAGCTACAGGAGGATCGCTGCGAGTATAGGATGCGCCACCAACAACATCCTCTTCCTGACCGACGTCCCTCGAGGTAGGTGGCCTGCCAGCCCCTCTGGCTCTCAGGGGAGGGAGGCACTGGCTGGATGCACGCTGCCAACTTGTCACGAGCGCCCCAGAAACGCTGCAGACCACCTCGCTTCTGGGGCATCTGGCTGGCCACTGCCACGCTCCTTCCTTTAAGCACTCAGGCTCTCAAACAGCAGCAGATAGCTGGGTGCGACGCCGTGCAGCGAGACAAAATAGGTCAGGTAGGAAACCTGCCCTTGCCCCAGGAAGCAAGGAGAGGCTGTTAAAGCGGAGCATGTGCTGAAGCTGTTGGCGTGCCCCATTTACAAACGGGGTCAGTAGTTTTCTTGGCCCGGCTTGGCTTCCCCTGGGAACAGACAGCGTCTGCTCTGCTGCCACGTGGCGTGCCCAGTGCTGGGTGCTGCCTGCCACTCACGCTGCGCACAGCAGCAGGAAAATGTAGATCCTGGCTCCATCCCCTCGCGTTACGCCACAGCTGTGGTCGCCCACAGGAGGTCAGCCAGGAGCCGCTCTGTCTCCAGAGCCCTGCAGTGCCACGTGCAAATGCTGCTCTGTCAGTCTCAGCCTTCAGGAATGCTTCTCTAGGGGATCTTCATGCCTGAAAGGCCCTCATGTGGAGAAGGCACTGAGCACATCTCCACTCTCTGTTTCAGAAGCGAACGCAGCCGAGGAAGCAGACACTCACGTGGCTGTGGTGATCAGACCTGGCAACGCAGGACTGACGGACGATGAGAAATCCTATTACAGCCTCATCTCGTCGTTCACTGAACTTTTCCTGCCTTCCTCCACTTAGGGAAAGCAGCGCGTGCAGAAAAGGCTGTGCTCCAGCTGAATTGTCCTCGTGTAACTTTAGGTGATACTGTCCTTAACCAGAATTTACTATCAAACCCACATCATGTGTTGGACCCACGACTAGTGCAGGTATGGATGGAAAGTACGGTGTGGGGTTCCTTGTGCAGGACATTCTGGCTGCCACGGAGGAAGCCAGCCCTTGTGCAGGCAAGCTCTTTAGACCAGGAGTGACTTAAATCTTGGCTACACCCACAGCAGCTCCTAGGTACAAAACAGCATGCCTCGTGTCTGGGTGCTGCTAAAACAGCCTAGAGAACAAAGCAGGGTGAATACGAAAAATTACATTCCTTGAAAACTAAATTCTGGACCCACCTCACGCTGCTGCCGGGTGGTGCTGGGCTACAGGATCCCCCCGGCTGAGCCCAGACATCCGCTCGGCTGCGTCTCTGAAGCATCTCCCTTCATGCTAACTGGTGAGCTCCTCCGCAGTAGCAGCACCACTCAGCATAGTGCGGGTCAGCTGCGAGCAGACCTTGGCAAACAACTGCTGTTGAGGGCCATATCCTGCTGTATTTAAAGAGAATCAAACCCCAGATCTTTTCACCCAGCCTACCTAAATCGTGCCAATTTATAGCAGTGGTCATGGAGCCAATAAAAACACATCCTTGCTGTCATTGTGTTCACTGTTCCAGTATTTAGCCGTGCTATCTATCATCAGTGAGCCCAACACCTAAAGGCAATTGTTTTTAGTGTTTTGTTTTGTTTTGTTTTGTTTTGTAACACTTCGTTTTTTTTCCTGCTTTCGCTGTCCCTGGTCCATTTTGTGGTGGCAGACAAGCCTGCAGAGGAAGCAGCATTACCTCCCTGCCCACCTCGTGATTTCAGCAGGGACTTGAGAGCTGCAGCAAGGTTAAACCACGCAGTGGCAGAGGCATTCTGACACCTTGCTGCTGGCACCTGCTGCACGGGTATCGCTTGCTGCTGACTCGTGTCTGTGCGGCTGCGCTGGAGCTTGCCCTCGTGGCTCTGGCAACAAAATGGCCAGGGCAGACTAGCAATACGTGCATGCCGCCTTCCCGAGCCCTGTGCATCCACAGCTGCCCCTGCTGAGGCTGCGGCGTGGAGAATAAGAGAAAAAAAGCACTGGAGGAGGAAAGCACCTCTTCCCAGCGCTGCCCTTCCGAAACTCTTGGTGGCAGCTGTGAGGCAGCTGGTCCCACTGCCGCTCTGGGCTGCGGGATCTTCCTCCTAGAAAGAGCCTGCTAATTAGCACTGTTACAATCAGTGTGCCCGCATGGCTGAGTAGTCCCTGGCTTTGTAGAGTGTTCATTTGCATCGTGCCAGTGTAAACACCTTCTGTTTTGGCTTTGCCCTCATAAAGCTATGCATGGGATAGGGGACAAAAATAAAACTCACTTTCTCCATAAAAGCACTTTATTTAGTGGTCATGTTTCAGTGTGTAGCGGTTGTCAGTCAGTTGTCCTGAAATGTGCTTTTAGAAACACTGTAAGAAATGTACAGAGTTATCACCAAAAACCTGAAGTTCAGTTTGGATTGCATATAGGAAAAGGAAAAACAAATCACGAACATCATCTCATGTTCTCCTTGTTAAAATTATTACAAAATATAAAATGATAAATTGAAAGCACTATTTAGGAAAAAAAAAACTACAGTGGACTATTTACAGTACAACACACTTAAAGCACTGCTCTGTGCTCCCTCTGCATCCAGTGTGTCGGGGGACGACACGCAGCCTCAGCATCTCCCTCCCTGAATGTGGCTTTCAGCCCAAGGAAGATCAAGGAGGGGGCTGGCTGCACTCTCCCTTTATGCTGGTTTAGACAGAAGTTTTTTCTTGACCATTTCTCCTTGCCGGATTGGCCCCTGACCTTTGCAGAGCACTGCAGGCCCTCGTGCCCTTTCAGTTTCTGTCAGAAATGCCATGGTACGGTACGAGCTCCCCTTCAAACGCCTCTTGCCACCATTTTCATTTCTGCTTCTTTTCGCGCAGGGGCGATGCGAAGCCCCGTGTCAGCTCAGACAGGAGAGCCTGAGGAAAATGGAAATTGTCTCCCATCCATCCCCTGCCTGGCCAGTCCTCCCCAGCCTTGGGCTCCTGCTTTCTCTTTGCCCACAGACCATCTTGGCTGTAGGAAATTTCTTGTTGTTATATTTCCATCGGCCTTTGAATTCCAGCTCCACCTGGAGGGCACAGCAAAGCTACTCTTGCTCTAGGTGACTCAGCTCTGAGAAAAGGTCCAGTTAATTCCATGTCCCCGAGGAGGGAGAGAAGCTCGCGTGGTTGTGCGGGTTCCATCCAGCACCTGCCATCCTCGGGCCGAGGCCCCCAGCCTCCAGGGCAGCACTGCCCCCGAGTACCTTGCAAGTCCTCTCAGGAAAACTGGCCACGTGGAGAGGTTTGGATCCCACGCAGGGCTGAAGTGTGTCTGAAGTTTGATTTCTAAGTGCATAAGGACCAAAAAAAAACAAAAACAAAACCAACCAGCCACCCTCTGCCCCATAAAGTCCACCTGCAAAGATTCTCTTTTCACTGCAGGCAAGCTCAGTCTTGAACACAAGGTTTTTCCCCCTCCAGAAAAAAACAAAAAAAGCTTTTAAAATATTACACGATATGTAGTGGATACACTAAACACTTAAGAGAGCAGCCTCTTCCGGGTCATCTTGAGCACGTACAGCCATTCCCATCTCACTTCAGCACCTTGTTTCCATCAGTCCCCACTGTGGTGTCCGCAACACCACACCTTGCATCGCGCTCCCGTGTGCCCCCTCCTCGGGCCTGGGCACCGCAGTCCTCCCTGCTGCCATGCCTGGTCGCAGCGCGGTGTCTGCCCAGCCCCGCTGTGCCTTCAGCTGCTTTCCAGGATGGGAGAAAGGCCCACCTGCTCGCCATAAATGCTGCTCCCATGGGTGGGATTCCCAGTCCAGAAGAAACGGCCGCTGTTCTTACGCTACCAGGTTACGCCTGTCAGCTCAGCAGCCAAGAAAACGACGCAGTAAGACATGAAAGGTGCAGCCCTGTGACTCAGGAACCAGCGACGTCTGAAGACTGTGCCCAGAGAGGTTTGTTGCCTTCATCTCCTTTCCAGGAGCCGTGCCTACCTCAGAAGGGCATTGTGAGGACCGGCCGTCGAACATCTTCAGCATCAAGAGTGCGACAGAGTTGCTGACAAAGTCCTTGTTAGCACTAATCCAACACCTCGTGCTCTCTGGCGCCGCGGTTCAGAAAGAACCCTCTTCCAGCAGGCAGCTGCTTTTGTGTGGCTCTTAATGAGACAGCCACTCTCAGAGCCCTTTGGCAACACGATCATGATTGCACGTGGAAAACAAACTCATCAAAACAAGTGTAAATGAGGTCATGTCGAACCATGGGACCACGCCTGCCTCCCTCCCCCCTGCCAGAGGACGGGCTACACCTGATCCGTCTGGTACTCGGAGGCTTCCGACAAGCTTTCAGAAAAGCTCAGAAAGTTTTCCTGGTACTCGGAGCAAATGATCTCAAATCTGTAGTGCCTGAACTCCACCGCAAACGTGCCAAAGTAGCACAGGAAGCACATCACCAGGCCCCACTGGATCCTGGCAGCGTGCATGTGGATGCCCTGAGCCATCAGGATGAAATCTGGAAGAGGTAGGTCAAGGAAAACGTCCTGGGAAATCTCTGGGTATCTCTGCTTGTGGGAGCAGAGGTACCTGCCAGGATGGGAGAAAGCCAACAGGAAGATAATAAAATGTCGACCATCAGAGCCACCAGGATGGCAGTCGACCCAGCCCATCAGAGAAGCAGCGCATCCCTGTAACACAGAGGTGGCAAAATGAACAGATCATAGATTCGTGCCTCAAAAACTATCTCAGCAGTGTTCCCAGATGCTCTGAGCTCCTAGGGTGGATGTGAGAAGAACCAGCACTCCCTGCTGCAAGGAGGGTCGGACACCACGATGCCCAGCTTGGCACAGAGCAGGCCCAAAGGATACAGAGCACCACGCAGAGGGTGATGCTGGCTGACAGGGCGACTCGTGGGATCCCCACTTTCCGTCCCTCGTTCTTCAGGTTGATCTTGAGGGTGAGGGCAGACTGGATCCAGCACGCCAGAGTCCCAAAGCCAAAGGTCAGCGATGTGCCCACGTTGTGGATCTCCTCATCGTTTGAAAGCTAGGAGGAAGCAGAACAGGGATTGCCTGGACAAAACAGGAATCACCTGCTAGCTACCTTGGGTCGCTGCCGGGGTGGGACAGAGGACTCCCACCAAAAGGCTGCCAGGGCATTCCCTCTCCCATCCACCCTTGAGCCTTAGGGCTAGAAGCAACAGGAGCCCAACCCCCTCTGGAGTGCAAGTGCTCTTCCATCCCTCAGCTGCCATCTCTCACGGGGCTTAGTAACTGTGCAATGCTGTAGGAGAAAGGGACAGCCGTGCTCCGTGAGCAAGTCTGCAGAGATCCCTCCAGGATGCCAACACATTCAGAAAGCCCACTATGGATACGGCTTAGGCCCAACATTTTCCCTCTTCCCTCTGAGGTTCTTCCAGAAAAGAAACCATCAGCCCGTAATTCCTCTCTGCAGCCTTGATTCCTGTTCTGTGATTTAACCAACCTCCATCAAACAATCCCCAATCTGCAAAATAACTAACCAGTCACCCTGCCTCCACTGATTCCTCCCCTCTCCTCCCTACCCTGTTTGTTGTTTGTTTTTCCTCCAGAAAGGGCAGGTTCAAATGAGGGTAGATGCAAAAATAGGATGGAGCTGTTTTTCCCAAGGCAGCCTGCACTGCATGGGACTTGTAGCCTTCATGTCCCTCTAAAACATCCCATCTGTAATTTTCTAGCAATGTGATTTAACTCCACGTTCAGCTCTGCAGTCAGGCAGGGAAAAACACAGACTGAAGTCTCATTACCATATGCTTTCATGGTTTGGCACAAGATCTAAGAAAGACTACAGCTAACAAGAAGCGGATTATTAGTCCAAAAATTTATAATCATGACTGACTCAAAATATTCGCTTTTCAAGAATGAGCATTTGCTCTGAGGGGGGAGAAAAAAGGAACAAGATGTTGAAACTGCTTCCTTGTGCCTAGTCCCCCTAATAAAGATACCCTTCTCACACCTCGATGTGGTTCTTACAAAGGCCTCGCAGTTCCTGTCTGGGAATCTCATGAAAAAGCAAACCTGCAAGCTTTTGGCTTGGGACGTGGAGTTAGCAAGAGGTCCAGAATAACCAAGTGAGCTCACACCTCATTCAAAAACAAACAAACAAAGACAAAAAAGAGAAAACTGGATGACACAACGTTCCAGCAATTGCTCCACAACCCAAACAGCTACTCACCCCTCACAGAGCAAGCATTTTTTCCTGTATTAGCAGGAAAGCCATCTCCCTCCCTACAAAGACAGTTGAGAATCTCTGACCATTCCCAGCTCCCGGCAGCTGGGGCCCTTTACTTGCATCCCAGTAAGAGGCAGGGCATCAGGACAGCGGCAGGACAGGGACACTCACTGGCTCCACCACCTTGATTTTCACTGCAGCCCTGACAGACAGAGCCTTGCCGAGCAGGCTGTGGAGCTGACAGCCTGATTGTTTGTAACTGTGTTGTGGAATGGGTGGAGAATTACAGGGACCTCGGCCAGGCCCCCATCACACCAGGGAGAGAGGCAGCGTTTCTCTGCCGCATCCCTCTCGTGGCCAGTCTGAGGACAAGCAGGAGATGGATTTAACCAACATGGCTTTGGGTGAAGGACATTAAGGTGCCTGCTAGCTCTGTACGCGCAGCTGTGCATCTGCTAGCACAGATGCAGCTGCAAACTTCCAGCTCAGTCTGATTACCCACGACCATCTGCACCAAACCCCAGGGCTCAGGAGATTCAGGAAGCTCCCTGCACTGGCTCTCAGCAGGTCAAGCATGCGTGAAATACATGAAAAATCATGTCCCTTCATCTCCACACATCGCTGGAGCCCCTTTAGGGGCAGGCAGAGGTGGCAGAGCGGGTACAAGGAGGGTTGGGGTGCAGCCAGGCATGTGCAATTCAAGGACCCGGGCAGATCCTCTCAGCCTGCAGGAGCTCACGACACAGACCCATACCTGAAAGTTGCCAAGTAAGGTCATCCCAAACGAGGCCAAGCACAACGCCACCAGGCCACTGACGTTCAGCCACGGGTTCAGCACTTTCGGCTTCAGCTGAATGAAGCGCAGGACAGCGACGACAAGTGCTGAGAAAGCAAGAGAGAAGGCAAGGTGGGTCATTCGGTGTAACGTGCCGCAGCAGCCACCTCGCCAGGGCTCGCAGAGCCTTCAGCCTCCTCACACCCAGAGGCAGGGCTCACTGAGCTCTCTGCAAAGATAGGAGCAGCCCCCTCCAACTGACAGTTCACCAAAGCGCTGTGATATGTCAGGACACGTGATATATAGGACACATATCAGTGGCTATGATATAACCCCAGGAGATATTCAGGTTGTGTACTCCTGCCCTCCCCAGGGAACGCTGCACAGAACCACACGTAAAGCCAGGCAACCTACCTTCATCTGGGATTCAAAGCAGACCACTGCAAAGCAAGGTAGTTGGGAAGGGAAATTTGCTGGTTGCTGCCAAACACCTAACTGCTACGATCAAACAGACGGTATGCAGGTCACATTGCTGTATATTGTCTGTGTTTGCAAATTACACCTGTACTATCCACAAAAATACGGTATAAACCAAAACTATGGTTTAGGAAAATAAGCACGCTGTAAGTGAAAAATACCCAGCTTTATCCTGACTGCACAAGATGTTGGAATTTAGTGTCTCACAACTGGCCCTCAACCCCTGAACGCTAAAGAGCTTTGCTGCCCACAGACATAAGTTTTCTGGCTTTCATCCTCAGCTCACTGCCAGGGACAGACACCCTCTGACTACTTGGGCTCACCTGCAGGAGCTTTTTCTGTTAAATCTACAGGACAAGTCCCTTACAAAACAGATATCGCTCCCCCTGAAACTGCACGAGCTTTTCCTAAAACACTGACAGGAATAACAAAAGGGAATTAGAAAGTCACCTTCCTGTTTTACCTGCAAAATCATGTCATTCTGGTTTTCCAGTAAAGCCAATGCTTCTAGCAGCAAAGGCTTGGACACAACCCAAGCCAACAGAGGCGCAAGCCAGAGGCAGCTCTCAGAAGCACCCAGCGCGACAGAGGAACCCGACCTGCTGCAGCCAGCCTGGCTACATCCAGAAAGCAGAGATGCCGTGACAACAGATCTGCAGTCCAGAAGACCGCCTGCTTTCATTTCTTCTTGCAGAAGCTCAACTCAGCCCCATTTCTCAGGTTCCCGGAAAGAAACATCATGCCTTTCACAGGAAGCAGCGGTGGAAAAAGCAAAACTGGCAGCACCAAAAAGTGGCCCATACAGGGAAAAGACAAATGCAAGTGCTGCTAAAGAACAGCAATTCCAAGGTAATAATGACTTATTGGCCCATTTAAGTTTGGGATCATTTCTTCAAAATAAGTCAAAGTGTAGGTAATAAACACGTTTAAGACCCTAACGCAGGTATCTTTTGCCTGTGTTTGTACATTTCAGGTATTCCTTCTATTCGTGATGTTTCACGCTTACATCCGCTGCTGGAAAAAGCCAGTCAGCTTGGGTTGTTTCGGTAATGGAATTTGGGAAGAGGTGGGGTGGGGAGACTCTGGCACAGGCAATATTTTGCAGCAGTTTCTGCACTTCCCAGTATCCCCATGCCATTATCTCACGTGTGCAGCAAGTAAGAGAAACCCAACACACAGTGAAAAACAGTCACAGTTGATTCAAGGCTGAGATAATTAAAAATATGAGGATAAATCAGAAACCAATAAATCTCAAATGCATCCAGCCTCATGCCTTTCTACAGCTGAAGACAAAACAATCCTGGCTTAATCAGCAGCAATCACAACTTAGAGGATTTCACATCAGCCTATCCAAGAACAATACATCTGGGATACTACTTATGTTCCAATGACTTCTTACAACCGATTTTGAGAGAGAAAGAAACATTCTCCTTGCGGTTCCTACCTAGAAACGCTGCCATGTTCATGACTTGGCTAAACACGCAGCTTGCAGGAGGAGCGTCACCTGCAATACTTTGAAAACACAAAGCATGTTGTTGTAACTCCAGGGCGGCAAAGATGGACAAATAGCAACTGTTAATCAGAGCAGTAATTGGAAGGAAATCGCGCACTCACCTTATATAGGGTGGTCTTTTGGAACCAGGCTTCCTACGAGACACAAGTGCACAGGAACCAAGATTCAAGATTTTCTTTCCCATTTAGCTTTTATCGTTTAATTACCATGTAGAAACAACTAATTAAAAGTAAAACCCACAGCCACCTCTTACCTCTCTGGTACATTTAGTGCAATAATTTTGTTATCTTCCACTGCTATAAAGTACCTGTCAAAAAACAAAGCAGATGAAAGCCTCATTCTGGCTTCTATTCCCAATATCACTCCAACTACCCCGTGAGTGCCTCAGAGCACACTGGCACTAGGTCAGGCAAAATCAGGAGCTGCCAGAGGCAAACCCTTCTCTCTGCTTAGCAGGCAATTTTGCTCTCTACTCTTTTCCCAGCCCTGCTATGTGCCTGTCTTTGTGCTACACCTGTTTTGCATGGCCGGGTAGAGAATCAGGGTCACTGAACTGATCTGGATTAAAAATAACCACCCAGGGAAACGTTTTCATTTTTAATCTGAAGCCTTGGATTCATCTGGTTCACCCTGCTCCCCACACAAAAGCCGTTTCACCAGCAGTAGGGGTCAGACAAGCAGCTTAAGCTGCCCCTGCTGCTGAAAAACAACATCCACCAACGTGTGGCCGAAGCCACCACCTACGATGCAGCACCCCTCGGGCTGAGCACCACTGCTGATCACGCACTGCTCTCAGATGCACGCTGCACTTGTCTGCCTGCGTGCTCGGGGAGAGCCCAGCTCAAGGAAATACACGCCTCGTGCCTTTTGTTAAGGAGGGCTAGCGAGACAGCAAGGTGTCAGCACGAAGCTGCCGACAGGCCATCCGTACAGGGCTGCACGCTGCACGTTTGGGCTCTGCACCCCAAAGCAGGGCCCGAGCATGCCTCCCAGAGCTCTGCTGAGTCATTTACTGAGAAGACGAGGAAGGGGAACATCTCCGTTTGTGCCTCTTGTTTTTCAGGCGGCTCCCAGCAACACGTGCCAAGAGGAAGGCAAGGTCAGGAACTTGGCTCGGGGAGCACAAAACCTCAAGGAAACACATGTGCTCCTCTACAGACCGGCCCCTGCCCCTACCACGTGTCTTTCCTGCCCCCCAGTAACTCGAGGACAAAGCAACCCCAAAAGGCTCCCTAGCGAAACGCAGCCACACCACAGCAGCACTTCAGACCACCCTGGGCTAACTTGCTCTCTCAAATAACCAGCGGGAGGTAACTTACACTATCCATAATCCGGCCGATGTAAACAGGGTAAACACAAGGGGCAAAAACATCCACACGCTGCATTTCTTCCCGTCCATACCTGCTGAAACAAAGCGCAAAGTAAAAACAAAGGAAACAGGGCAGAGGCACCCAGCACCCCCCATGTTGAAAGCAGCAAGAGCACCCAGCTGAAGGCACCACAGGTGCCAGAGCACCCCGACATCAACCTCCTTCGGTTAAGCCTCGAGCGTGGCGGGGAGACTTTCAGGCACGCCCTTGGAACCGGGGTGGTTTTCCAGGTGTTTTCCTTCGGCAGCTCGCACAAGGTCACTCCAGCAGACGTGCAGCCCTAGCTGCCTGCTCCTTCCCGGGGTCATTACCCCTTCCACACATGCTGTCTGGGCAGGGCCTGTGGTGTGGAGGGAGACGGGTGCACGTGCTCTCTCCCCACTGCCACAGAGCACACGGCCAGCTCCATCCTGGCCACAGCCACAGCATTTGGCAGCACCAGAAGCGGAGCCAAGCCCAAGCACCGGCACCGGAGCGCTGCCGGGAGGAGGCACAAGGAACAGGACCAGGTCCTGATGTGTTGGTGCTGTGCGGGGCACAGACGCCGTGCACGCCTCCTGGGAGGAAACACTCATCCTGCAGGCAAGGTCCCACTGGATGAGGATCTGAGACGACGGGGCTGTTCCTGCAGCACACGCAATCCGGGAACGCCGTGGTGCTGCTGTGCTGCACATACCCGCCTCCGACACCCGGCCCAACACCCCCTCACGCTCCGGCGTCCTCTGCCAGTGTTCCTCCAGGCACCGGCAAACCGAAAGTGAACAAGGCTCCCTGCTCCAGAGCCTGCTTTTCTTTCCCTGGAGCAGCAGCAGCTGTGCCGGCTTCCCTGCACCCTGCGCGTCGCCTGGTGGGGGCACAGAACTGCACCGGGGGGCTCGCTGCACCCCGAGCCTCGCACAAAGCCATCAGCCTCAAGCCAGGCGAAACCACAAACCACGTAAATGACAGGCTATGGAATGAGGTTCCCCCCAGCCCAGGAGCAGGAAGAGCTGTGTACAGAGAGCACAAAGCCACGCGAGCGTTACATACGTCAGTATAAAAGGCAGGCAGCCCCAGCGCGCACAGACCCTGCTCGCGGCGCAGCAGACCAGAAGGAATTGTCTGTGCGGGTGGGCTGGACTCCCCCACCCACCTCGTCTCTGCTCCTCGCCCTCGGTGAAGGACGCGCAAAGCTCTCGGCAGGGCGGTTTCCCCCCGGCCCCTGCTGCAGCAGCCGCAGCTGTTCTGCGAGCGGTGCCCTTGCCTTTTCCTCCTGCAGCCCATAAATATGCAGTGGCATCCTGAGGCAGGTGGCAGCGTCCCTGCCCCAGCCTGGCAGCACAGCTCCCAAATGCTGGTGCCCCGTGGCTGCAGCTGAGCTCCTCGATCCCGTCCTGGCCGCAGGGGAGCAGGCAGGCAGATGTTAGCTCCCATCACAGCCCTCATTTATTCCTGAGGTAATTGCTGCTAAAGCAGCTCTCCCGCTTTCTACTGCAGCGGTTGGACTACAGCAAGGTAACACAGTGCTTTCAGGTCGGAGACAGCAGGTCTTGTTAATCTTCCCCCTCGGGAAGGTACAAAGGATTCGTGTATGCAATAAAAGCAAACACCAGAAAGAGCACTCGTCTTCATTAACGGGTTACCACAGCTCCTCACGTGCCAGCACGCCTCCCTGCCACGGCATCGCAGCCTTCGCGAGCTACTCCAGCATTGTCTGTCACGGGGAGAGGGAGGTGGCACAGGGCTTGTCCTTCAGGGCAGGGCAGGGAGGCAGCGCGCAGAGATGGGGGCTGCACTCCGCGACCATCCAAGCCCTCCAGACAGGCTCCATGTCGAGGCAGGGGCACACATACCCTCTGCTGCACCCACCCAGGGAGGGCTCACAGGCAGTGGCTGGATCTTCTAATGCCCTCCATCATCATGTCCCACACGTGCCTGAAGAAGTTCAGCCGTTCCCGCATGCGCAGAGGTCGGTTTAAACACAGGACTCTGCACCTGGACCCGGCTCACTGGCTCCCCGCTCTGTTATCTGGGTGCAGAAACAATTACACACCACCTCACCTCCTTCCGAAGGCTGGCCCGCACCAACCCCACCTAGCTGCGTGCTGGTGGCCAACCGAGCCCATTCGCAGCCGCTGCCTTCGGGTTAAGCTGCTCGTGTCCCACGTTCCTGTCTCCAGGCGGGGAGACCCCCATGCGTGCTAAGACCAGCATCTCCACCAGCATCAGGATGAAGAAGGACTCCAGTCGACAGCCTCCCTTGCAGCTGAGCCAAAATAAAACGCCAAGAGCACTGGGAAAATAACCCTAAATTCTCCCTGGGAAAAGCAGAAATCCTATCTTTGAAAGTTAGTTGCTCCGTGGGGATGATGCCAAGCCAACCTTCCCCTCCACAGCTCTGTTCTGCCTTGCTGTCGTCACTTCAGCCATCTCCGCAGGCCCAAATCTTACCCAATAAACACGTCTGGGAGGTGTCTGGGAATCGCACGCACCCGCTGGTCTTCTGTTTTTTGAAGCCTGCAGAGCAGGAAAGCCTCCGGCAACCAAAAGGCCCCGTGGTGCCACAGGGTGCCAGGGCTGAAACAGACGTGCTTTGGGCATCCCCCCGACACACAGCCCCACACCAGCACCACAAAAACCCCGCCAAGGCACACTCCTTCCGCGGGACAAGGCGCACAACCGCAGAAGCTTTGGCACTGGATGTGCTGGGGGTTTCTCTCAGCGCCGGTTCCCTCTCCATTCTCCTGTCCCAGCGCTCAGCCCTTGGCTCTGCTTTTACTACACGGCACCCCCCACCAATTAAGCTCCCGGCTCCGCTCCTCAGGGCTCACTGACAGCACCCCGGTGTCATCTGCCAGGCAAACCAGGGGGCCCCTCCTCAAGCTGCTTTTGCCCAGAGACATGGATGTGAGGAGGGCAGGCGCAGCCACCTCCATAGCGGCATGATGATGATGATGATGGTGGTGGTGATGGTGGTGATGATGATGATGATGATGGTGGTGATGGTGATGATGATGATGGTGGTGATGGTGATGGTGATGATGGTGGTGATGGTGATGATGATGATGGTGGTGATGATGATGATGATGGTGGTGATGATGATGATGATGATGATGGTGGTGATGATGAGCTGCAGCAGCGCCCCGACCCAAGGCCAGGGAGCGTTTTGGAGAACGTTTGGAGCCGGGAGCCGGAGGAGGAGGCGGCGGCCACCCGCCCGCGAGAAGCCGGGCAGCAGCAGCAGCAGCAGCCGGCACGGCTCGCCCCGCGGCGGCTCTCTGTCGCGACACTGTCGCGACGGGAAGCAGCCCTGGCAGTTTCTCGTCGATTTCACGAGCTGCCACCCCTTCCAGCGGGGGCCTCGGTGGGCAGAGGGGCAGACACCCGGCACCCCCCCGTCCCCTCAGCGCTGCCGCCGGCCGCGGCTCCTACCTGAGGAGAGGGCGGCGGCGGCTCCGTGCCCGGCCGAGGGCGGGAGGGAGGCTGGGAAGGAGGCAGGGAGGGAAGGAGGCAGGGAAAGAGGCAGGGAGGGAAGGAGGGGGCCGGGCTGCTGCCGTCCCCGCCCCGGCCAGGCGGGGCCCCGCCATGAGGCGCGGCCGGGGCCCCCCACCCGTCAGCCGGGCAGCCCCAGCACCCCGGGGGGAGCGCGGGGCTGAAGGCACCAGCAGCGAGCCCAGCCGGGGCCCCCGCACGGCATGGGAGTGCGCTGGGCTGGCCAACACGGGCAGGAGGCGCCTGGCCTGGCATGACCCGCGGCTTGCACCTCCAGACATGGGTTGTGGAGGGGGGCAGGCACCCCCCAAAACCCCTCTGGTTGGGGTTGGGCAGGGGCTTGCTGCAGGACTTGTGCCGCCCCAGTCCCCGCTGAGTTTTTCCCGCTGGGGGACTGGGAATGTGCCTGGCAAGTCGCCCGACCCGGAGCAGGGACCAGCTCCAATGCACACAAATGTTCAAAATTATAGCTTCGCTTTGTCATTAATTAATATTTCCTCCTCCCGATGCCTTACAGTGTATGGGCGTTCCCTGTCCACACTCAACCACATCAGCGCTCCCACTGGGGACCAAACTGCACGTCCACCTTCTTCCCACGACAGAGGGGAGATACTTCTCATGTGAAATAGAGGACTTGCACAGGGTGAACGCGTCCTGGCAGGTCACCCGCAGCTCGGCAAGAAGCGACGGGAACCCCTCTAACTGCAGTCACTCAGCCGTTGCAAACTTGCTATGGTTTTGGTGGGCTTCAGGGAAAAGG
Organism: Nettapus auritus; assembly: GCA_011076525.1. Classification (NCBI taxonomy): domain Eukaryota; kingdom Metazoa; phylum Chordata; class Aves; order Anseriformes; family Anatidae; genus Nettapus; species Nettapus auritus. The sequence continues at coordinate 65,269,615 of CM021768.1, forward strand.
GGTAAACAGAGGGAAGGAAGGAAGAAAAGGGAATTGCTCTGCATTTGTTTTTGTTCCTGGGAAAAGCATGTGTTCTGAAAATAGATGTACCAACTGGTCGTCCTGTCCTGCTCCGTTCCGTGCCGAAGCTGGCGCGGGGCCTGGCAAGAAACGTCGCCCACTCGGCACTGGGGGCGGGAGGAAGGGGCCAGGGATCACGCAGAGCTGCAACACGGGCTAAATACAGCGCCCGAGCAACTGTTTCTCAGTTTAAGTGATAACCCTTATTTCATTAGCCAGATCATCTCTCATCAAAGCCATCTGTTCCTTCATCCGGCTTTTAAAATATTTTGATAGACTTCATTTCTCCAAATGCCCCGCTGCTAAACATACCCCGTCGGAGCATGTGCACCCTCTGCACGGTGGCAACAGGCATGCCTGAGATTTGCCAGAGGGGCCGTTGCCTGCAAAATGCCCCCTCTCACACGTGAAATATCCCCAGGTCCCAGCCCTCCAAGACAAGGCACTCCCTCTTCCCAAAAGCTCTGGATACCAGCTGGCTTCAGCTCCAGGACTGGGCACTGCTGAGCCAGAGCCACGGACGGAGCCGGGACACATGGGTGCATGCTAGCAAATGGCTCCTTTATCGATGGGCTCTGCTCCTGATCTTCTTCGCATTAAAGGAAGATCTTGAGAATCCCTCCTGCCTCCGATCACTGCTATTTTTTGCTCATCTCCACCATGTGAGTTCATGCAGAAAAACTGGAGTTGAAGGAGCACAAGCTCACACTTCAGGCACTTGATAGAGGACCTTTTCAGTTTCTGAAATATATTTCTTTGCATACTTCCAGGTTTGTTTGTTTATTTGTTTTTGTTTTTTTGTTTTTTTTTTTCTTTTTTCTTTTTCAAAATCACGGTTAACTTGCAAATGGTTTCAAAGTCTCAGATCCCTGAGTCCCACTGGAACTGGTGTTGCCACTGCACTCTTACACTTCCAAGAACAACGTGTATTACCCTGGTATAATTTCAGGTAGTCAGACTGAAAACAGCCTGTGTCTCTTTGCAGGGCCAGTTACTCTTCCTACAGCATGTACTTGACAAGAATCAGCTTAGGGAAGTCCAAGCGATAGCAGCACAAAAGAAAAAAGACATCTAAAACATGATAATGATCAACAGGAAGATGTGTATGTAAGCTGCCGTGAAGTGCGTTCACTGCAGTTCTCCAGCCAGGAAGCTACACAAACAACACGATGGAAGAACCATTAAGGTGAGGCATTTGCCTCTTCCCCACTTCACTCCTGCACTCACACATCATGTCCAAGCCCACCTCTGGCATCAGTCTGAAGGCTTTATGCTGCTCTCCATCAGCCCGTCAAGCCCTCAGAGAGGAAAGCAGCGCTCCCCACGCTGCTGTGTTTCCAAGCAGCAGGTGGGAAGCCTCCCAGATCCATATGTAGGCACAGTAAGGGGCAAGGGCAGCAGGGAGAAGCCTCCCACCCCGCTGTGTAATTCCACCAAACGGCACAACTGCACTGGGATTTTCACACGTGAGAACTTGCCATGGTCTCCTTTTAAGCTTAAGTCAGCTTTAAATTTCTGTTCCCCTCCTTATCAGTTTTGCAATCAAGCCAAAAGCCATCCAGTCTCGTGGGGCACTTCTGTGTGCTAACAGCCCTCTTTCCCTGTGAAGGAATGCACAAACGTGGAGGGGGCAGGTACTTGGGAAGCGCTGCACCGAGAGAATACCTGGAAATGCCAAGTGAAACACTGCTGTGCTTCTGACGTATGCTGCACAAAGCCCTCCGTTTCTGGAGACATTTCCAAACAAAGCACAGCAGCCGGTCTAATCATAACTGTTTATTGTAAATCACTCAAGAGTTTACACAACATTAATGGCAAAGTAACACTGATAAAACACCTGCTGGATGAAATACAGAATAAAGACAACTCTTTAATATTATATGGCATCATTTGGAAAACAAGAAACAAGAAAAAAGGAATTGATTTTAAATTGCGTGGCTTTGTTTTTTAATTCTACATCTTTCCTGAAAATATCTGGGCCCGAGTCTCACTTAGCTCGAGATCACTGCCTTGCCCGGGGCCTGGGGCCGAGCAGCCTGGAAGTGAGCACTCCCTCTGCGAGGGACAAGGCGGTGACCTGCTCTATAAATGAAAATCATGCCCTCTATCTTCGAAAGTGCTCCAGTGCTGACAGTACAAAGCCTCTCTCCTGCACTGGCTAACATCTAACACAAAGGGCTCTATGTCCCATTCCACATGCTTTTTTTTTTTTTTTTTTTTTTTTTTTTTTTTTTTTT
>CM021768.1:65272011-65370879 GCA_011076525.1 Nettapus auritus
CCTTTTTAATCAAGGCAACTGTTAAATGTTAAATTCAGAAGCTACATTAACTGTCTTTATATCTTGCTCAGAAACCAATGGATGTTGCATGCAGCTGAAACATTAGTAGAGACTGACTTCGATCAAGGTCGGTTTTCAAAGACCTGCTAGTCAAAGGCAGAAAAAGAAATTAAGAGGCCTCTTGTGCAAAAGGAGCTAAAATATGCATGCATCAATGGCCATGACTGATTAGAATATAACTCAGGTCTCCAAACATTGAAACCAAAGCTTTATTTGGCTTAAGACATTGTTGAGCTCTGTACCGTTACAAATTACAATGTATATGCGACAACAAAGGAATCATCTCAACATAGCATCAGTTTGTATTTGGCTGTATAGAGACTAATCTTCAACACAAAAGCCTGCTCAGCAATAAATGGTTTTCGTATTTAGCAAAGACAGCAGCGCGTTGGTCTGGCTAACAGGGCTAACAAAAAGAAGAAAGCAGATTTTCAAACTAACGTCAAACTGCTCTTCGGCCGATTACTCGCCTGGGACATCCTGTTTTCCATGGTGCTGTTACTGGTCCTTGCCGTCAGTTGTTGCTGACACAGCACACTGGGCCCTGCCCCGGCCTCTCCAAGGATCGTGTCTCAAAAGAACGTTTGATTAAGAGTAGAAACAAACTCTCCCCTCACTGCACTTTAAAAGGATAGTTAGTCCCTCCAACCTGCCACATTTACCATGAACGAGCAAATTACAATGTATTTCAGACATGAACTACAGTGACTAAAATCAAATCTCTCTCCTGTTTTAACTCTAATATTAAATAATATAGAACATTTTTACACTTAATAGTCTGAAGTTTGGACATAAAACAACTAATAAAGACAAAAAAACGGCGGCCGAACCTGTGGAATAAATTCGGCTCAACTGAAATAACTAATTTTAACCAGAGGAAAAGAACTCCAACCAGCGCTGCCGCAGGGAGGAGCGCCGCTCTTCAAGCACTGCCATCTCCAGTCCTTTCCTTGCGTGCCTGGATCATCTCCTTCGGAGCCTGTTTGCGGTCGGTGACCAACCCCAACCAAAACATGAAGTCAATGAACCAGGTGGTGGGGTTGAACTTCAGGCCCAGCTCGCTGGCGGAGTAGTCGAAGGGGAAGGTGTGGTGATAGTTGTGGAAACCCTCACCTGGGAAACAGAGAGGAAGTTACAAGACTGTGTGGCCGGCACGCTGATGAATTCAGGACCGTGCTGGGGTGGGACATCCCAGCCCCTGTTTTCAAAGTCCTGACCCCGTGCAGGTTATGCTGCATCCCTGGCTATGGGAGATCTACGGAAAAGACCCCTGACCGCCTCCATTTTAGAGCTTTTGACTTTCCCTTCCTGGCAGGAAGGGGCATTTCCCACCCCAAACACTCAGAGATGAAAACCAGAACTGCTTCAAGAAGGGATATTGACAACCAAACAAGAAGCAGAGCACTCTTCGGTACAACGGGGGAAGATTTCCCTGAGGATGTGCAGCCTCCTCCAAGCCCTGGCTCAAAGCAGTGGCCAGCTGCGGGTGCCCGCAAACCCCAACCAGGCTGCAGCAGGAGGAGATTTTGCTCTGAGTGTGCAGATCTCTGCGGCGGGCTACGGCACCTACCAATGGCTCCCAGAGTGACAAAGGTGTTCTGCCTGGGGTTGATGTACTTGTCGTATGGGCGGTTGCCGTACATGTGCGCGGCGCTGTTGACCAGCCAGGTGACGTTGAGGGAGATGGTGTAGCGGAGGATGGAGGCAAGGAAGTAGGCGTTCCACAGACTCTCGCCCCAGAGGTACCACGGCACAAAGGTGGGGATCACAAAGCACATCAGCACGACCGAGCTCTTGTAGTACCTGCGGGGAAACAAAAGGACACCATTACCTTGGTGGGGACGATGGCAGGGGAGCGAGGGGATATCAGGAGGCTTGGGTCCGACAGAAACCCCTGGCATAACCTGGGCCAGCCCCATAACTTCTCTGAGCTCCACACTCCTGGCTGTTTTGCCGAAGAACTTGAACAGAGCCAAGGAGCCCTTGACAGACTGCTTTGAACGGGACTGCTCCGAGCAAGGTGCCAGTGTTTCAGAGCATTTATGTGTTGTGGTAGTCCTGGCCAGGCTGGAACAGGCTGAACCCAAATCATCCACGTCTACCGAGTGGTGTGTACTTAGGGCAGGCATCCTTCTCGTGCCAAGCCTTGCTAGTGCTCAGCACCACAGGCAACTACCAAGAGCTGGGAGGGACAGCTGCTGCCATTCTTGTCCTCTCTAAAGCAGTGACACGAGTACTCACTGCGCTGAAAAGCACCAGGAGATGTGTAAGGGAAAAGTGCCAGGTAAGGAACAGCTATGACTACTAGGATGCTATGGAAAGACAGCAGAAAAATAATTGCTGCTAATTCAGGACCCACTCCAAAAACGGAGGAAAAAGCTCGACCCACAAGAACATTCTTGCATGTCTAACTGAAATGATGTCTCAGTAGACTGTGGCTGTATCCAGTTCTTTGGAACCTGAGGTGTTTATTTGTTTGTTTTACGAGATAAACTGTGTTAATGTGTCAGAAGCAGTGTTAGGGAAAAAAATTGCTAGAGGTCCCTATTGTTACCTTTCCGCATCATTCACACTGTGGATGTTTCCGAACAATACCCAGAAACGCTTCCTGGAAGCAACCTGTGGTTACCAAGCCAGCATTCGGCTTTTCCCTTCTGACAGGCTGTCCTGCCACCCTGCCACCCCGCTCTCCCCAGCCTCGGAAGGCAGACACCTCAGCAGTTCGCAGCTGCAACAGCCTTTGTCAAGGAGGAACACCAAGCCGAGCTCCTCGTCGGCAGCCAGGCCGGTGTGCCACTGGCTCGGCATCAGAAAAGTTGCCTCTTCCGCCAAAAGCAGTTGATGTGGCAGGGACCAGGGCTGCTTTTTAGCCTCTGCCTTTCTGGGGCTGTCAGGGCTCTCAATAGTCAGCGAGGAATGTGTGTGCCTTCACGGACTGCGGCCTGCAGCTGGGAGGACTAAACGGAATGCTTTGGTGGGGATAAAAAAAAAGAGAGACTGTGCATGCAACGGAGCGTGGCCCAGCTCTGCCAGCATGAACGCTGCCAACTCTTGCCTGGGCTTCCAGAGGACGAACTGGGTACTGCAGGGGAAGGAGCCACACAGCAGCAGGGAAATGTTCAACTACCTGCCGTTGCATGACATCAGTTTACAATTCAAAATGCAAAGAGAGCCACAAACCCTGAAGCAGCAGGTAACGCTGGGGCTCAACAGCTGAGGCCCAGTCCCAGAGCAAAAACAAAACCTCAAGACGAGCACTTGAAGTCCCAGGGAAGTTCAGCACTGGCTGCAGCCCGGCACCCAGGCACACCTAAGAGCCTGCAGCTGCCAACAGACCACCCGCTGTTTTTTCTGTGCTGTCAAAAAGAACACTTCAGCCTCATAAAAGGAGGAACCTGAATTTTTCTTCTAAGGGAAAGGAAGCCCTGCATTCAAATCCCGAGCCCTGGATTTGCTGAAACACGACTTCCCTGCACAAAACTGCCAGCATTGCCACGCAATGTCTGCAGCACAACCAAGGCAGCAGAGCCTGCTTCTCGTGGGCTGCTGTTGTCTTGGTAAAGGTAACAACACAGCCAAGAGGTGCTGCAGCAAACCTCAAGGGAGCCTTTGCGAACACCCACTGCTGACTGAGCCAACAAATGACAGAACAGAGGGCAGTGAATTCCTGCCTCCTGCAGCTCCTCAGAGGCAGGGAACATTCTGCCTGTGCACAGCTTACTCCAATGCAAAGGCGAGACAGATTTCAGGACTCAGGCGGCTGCTTCCCTCACCCAGAAAATGCTCACAAGTAGGCGACTGTGGTCTGCAGAGCACCTGTACCCAACGCTTGCTGTCAGGGAGCATCTTCCATTTCCACCTACTGTGCAGGTACTCACGTAGAGAACACAGCTTGCTGCTCAATCCCCACCTCTCACAGAGCACGTAGCAGGCTGAACCTGCTCTGCGCTAATTCTCAGGGGAAATAACTAATGCTGTGCAGGACGACAGTCCTGCGAGAGCAAGCACTCGGTCTGCGCTGGCCAAAGATGGGTTTGCAGAATGAGAGGTGCACGTCTGCATTACAGGTAGCGATTACAGCCTTTACTCCACCGATCAAAGGAGAAGGCCAAGAGCCCAGCAGCTTCTGTGTGGCTGTTTTCACAGCCAGCCTTGGCTTTCTGGAGAAGGATGAGGACGGGGCACGCTGCTTGTGCAGCGCAGCTGGCCATGACAGGCAAACATGAGGCGCACAGCCACAACTGCAGGCAGAGGGACAGCAGGGTGCAGTGATCTCCTGGGGGAGAAACAGGACAGGCAGCAACAAGGAAGAAGCCACAATGAGGTGGTGAGGACCCCTCCACCCTGTGCCACACGATGGCCGTGCGCTCCCACTTACTTTCTTTGGAACCTGACAACGGGGTCGTCCAACAGGTCAGTGAAATCCAGTTTTCTCCCCTTCTCGATGACGTCCCGGTGCTTGCGCACGAACAGCCAGCCGATGTGGGAGAAGAAGAAGCCACGGCGGGCGTTGTGCGGGTCTGCGTCCGTCTCCGAGTACTTGTGGTGCACGCGGTGGTCTCGGCTCCACTCGTAGATGTCATTCTGCAGAGAGAGCACAGCAAGGTGAGAGGAGAGAGGCCCCAGCTCCTTGCATGCATGGGAACAACAACCAGTCTGGAGGGATGAGTCTCTCACAGTAAAGCTTCCATTTAAATGACTGCTCCGTCTGCAGGGGTGTGTACGAGAGTACAAGACCGAGACGTCAAAGGAAACGCGCCTACTTTTTGGGAAGCCAAGTCTTGCATTTACAGCTAGGCTGGAATAAAAGCCTCAGACCCACAGCACCAGATCAGCATCGGATCCAGATCAGACTTGGAGCGAGGCTTTCTGAAATTACTCAGCTGGAGGGTGTTTTGCAGCGGTGCTCAGCTGTTACCACAGGGCATCGTAAGCGTGTGCAACACTTGGAAAACTCTGGCCATACACTCATCTATGAATTCAGTTGGCATCAAACAAAGAAAAAAAAAGCTATTTAATACCTGGATTTACAACAGTGTGAACTTCAAGCACAGCATGCTTAGCGGAGTGCCCTTTTCTGTGTTTTCTCCACCTTTGCACAGGCAGGGAGGGACCCACACAGTGATACCCAAAGAAGGAAGGCTTTGGGCTGAAACAGCAGCAGCACCCACAACCACCAAGCACAGCAGCTTCCCTCCCAGCACTGAGGAAACCCTTTGTGGTGTCTGCGAACAACCGCAGAGCGGCAGCCATCGAGGCAGAGGAAGCACCGCAGGACACAGCAAACCCAGGCTAACGACAGCTCTGCATGTTTGTATTTTGGGAGACCCAAGCCCTATGCTGAGAGCATAACGGAAATCACTGCTCATTCTCTCAGCTGCCAACGTTGAGAGAAAGCACCAAGGCTCCCTGAGCTGCTGAACAACTCCAGGAACAACTAAAAATAAGAACCGAATAGTCTGGCTCAAACGCATCAGAGTGAGCTGTCTGCAAGAGACCACAAGAGCCAGGTGAGGAACAAAAACCCACTGCCCAACAAAGTGAATTGAGCTGAGCAAAGCGAACTGAAGGAAGCCACCAAGCTCCTCAATGAGAGCAAGGGCAGATCTTCACCTTGCTGCCGTTTTATTTTTCCCCTTGCAGAGAAATGAAAGGGAATGAAAGCCCCTGCATTGCTTCAAGTGGCAGATGTATACTTCAGGGGGGTATCCAGTAGGAGATGCTACGATCAAGGCATTTAAAACCAACTAGGCTTATGTGAGAAGCACACACCTAGGAAAGGTCCTCTTTCTTAACCAGAAATGGAATTTCCAATGAGATTATCGATCGGCTTGTCGTAAGAGCACTTGATAAAATTATTTGTGGCACAGCAAGTAACCAGGTCAAAGCAATGATACCGTGAGAAATTAACTTGGCTTCTCACACCGCAGCAAACACCTGCAGGGCTGGCCAAAATGTGCTTCCCCAGATGAAAGCGAAAGGAAGCTGTGAAACAACCAAATCACACGTAATTAAAACCACAAGGGCTGAGAGCAAATAAAGGCCAGAGGCCAGGACCGTTGGCAATAAATACACCAACGACTGCAGCGCCACGCACGTAACTGCGAGCGCATTAATAGCAACCATTTGTCAGGAAGGCGTCACCCTTGGTGAAGTTTCAGGTAAACGCAGGAGTGAAACCCCCTCCGGAGCAGCACGACATGCTGTGACAGTGACACAGACATGAGGTTTCACTAGCAGGCCCCTTAATAAATCTGCAGACCCAAACGTGACGACACACTTGCGCTGCATCACCAAGGCGATGGGCTCACGTGAAATTGCAAACAGCCCCTGCAGCTGTGGACAGGTGCTCTCTTGTGGACAGGGGCAGCCAGGAGGGACGGTGCAACGACACTCAGCTGGGGAGAAACCACCGTGTCCCAGCTGAGCTGCCCCTGCCCTTCGAGAAGGCAGCCTCCAGGGCTGCTCCAATGCTGCCGCTTCCTCCCAAAGCCAACAGCAGGGAGATGGACTGGAAAACTGGCTCGCTGCCTGTTTGTGGTGGTGCCAGCAGGCTTGGGCAGGCAATTGGTGTCACGGTAACTAGAATGGGCTTCAGACTCCTTCACACTGAGAACAGGTGACTCGGCCTTCCACTTTCCTTCTGATATGAAGGGCACAAAGGTAGCTTGAAGCCACCTTGAAGTACTTACTGCCTCGGAACTGTATCACGTCCTCAGCCAAAAGCCATCATGAGGCCAACAGAGCCAAGAGCCAAACCCCGGGGAGCAGAAGGCAATGCCGTTGCAGCATGCAGGCTCGCTGCAATCCAGCTTGGCACGCTCATTGGAATTACTCATGAAAGATGAGATCTGCTGTAAAACAGGAGTACAGTACCAGGGGGTTCTTCCAGACTCCAGACGCTTGTTTAACACACTGAGCAAAGGGTCTGTAAAGCTCTGCAAGGAACAGAGCAGCACAAAGAGGCTGGAACACGGCTCAGAATAAATGGGGGGTTAGAGTCAAATGGGACATATCCCCCTATTCAGACAAAAGCCTTGTGCTCTTTGTAAGGTGTAAAGGGACCGACGGGATTAATACCCTGCACCTTAGGAAGAAGATAAATCAAAGATGATAAATGAGCAATACGGAAGTGGATAAAGGGACCCCCTTCATCCTCTGTTGAGGTACATGAAATCATCCAAACATACCGGAGGGAAAAAGGTAAAAACGTGGTATGCAGTGCCACAACAGGTTATGGCAGCTGAGCTAGATCGTGTAATGCTAACACAGATGCATAGATCTCTTTTGAACAGCCAAAGGAACAACTACGTTCACACCAGGGAAATCCTGGTTCTGGGCTACCTCCTACCACCAGCTGAACGTCACAAAAAGATTCTGAAGTCTGATATTGCCTATCAGGAAGTACAAATCTAGTAACACACTTCTTTGCAAACGTATTTAAATTCTACTGCCAAAAAAAAAGCGACATCAAACAGAGATAAATTAAGACTGTGTGAAAGGATGCCGGCTCTCCTTTCTGGGCACATGAAAAACTCCAACTGCCTGGCTGGACAAAGAGACCCGACTATGCAGACGTATTTGCATGAGGTCGTCCCTTACACAAGTTTCTACATTGTCCTCTACAGAGGACAATTGTCCTCTACATTGTCCTGGGTAAGAGAAGCTGCTGAGACCCTGACCTGGGCACATTTGACTTGGTCCTTCAATAACCGTTGCTCCTGGACTATTAAGTATTGTGTGGGCAGTGCGAGGGGCTCTGCATCCCCTAAGCTAACACCGTGCGTCATCAGCAAACATCTTTTTGCTGATATATACATGTGTATTGCTTTTGATGTTTCTAAGCTGAAGGGATCCCTGCACAGGAGGTAAAGCTGCCAGGAGGCCGAGAATCAGGACAGACAACCACTATCCCACCTGGAAAGCCATGGAGTTAGCTGCAGCCAGGAAGATGCGCAGAGGCAGCTTGGCTTTGTAGGAACGGTGGCTCCACAAGCGATGCGCACCAGCCGTCACACCCAGGGCTGTCACCAGGAAACAGAAATAGGCTGAAAGACAAAAAGAAAAGGAAAGGTGTGCCAGGGGCCAGCTGTCCTTAGTACTGCATTCTTTGCTGTAAAGCTGCTCCTTGCCCCTGCCTGCCCAGGCCTGCAGGGATGCTTGGGAGACGAGGGGAGGATCTCGGCCCAGCTCTACCCAGCAGCCCTGGGATGTGGCATTTCTCCTCCCAGCCCTTCCTGCTTCTCTGGTGTGATGCTCGGCGGAGTCTGGCAGCACGAAAGCAGCATGCCGCGATGCATTTACACACAGGGCGCCTTCGCCACGTACAGGGGAGCGAGGGTTCTCCACTCGTCTCAGAAGAGCAGCGACAGCTCCCCAGACGGGACACTGCCAGCCTCCTCCAGACAGGTCTTTGCTCAAGTCCCATCTGCCAGCTAAGTGAGGAGCATCACCTCCCGACCCACAAATGCAAGCCATGCCAGAGTTTCCACAACAAAACTTTTCTCATCATCAGGAGCTCAATCGGTCACATAAATGCAGCAGGAAGACCAGCACTCACAGCCTCCCTCAGCTTCTGGAACTGCCTTTCTGTAATCACCAGGTTGGCCAAGGAAACTTGTGTGGAGCATTTTATCACATGGCCAACGCAGCAAGGAAGCAGCTCTGTTCCTTCTGCACCACACCGGCTGCGGGCTCAACGCCCCGTGCCGAAAATAACGCCGCCACCAGCAACGAAGGCAGCAGCGCTGCATCTCCCGTCCCTGCCCCACAGGGGCTGCGCTCCAGCTGGTCCAGCTCTCCTTGAAGTATCACACAAATCACAAATGAACTGGACCACTTCAGCTACTCCCAGTTAGGCTGCCCAGCTGCCATGACGGTAGACTCTTATGTCTCCTTCCAAAACAAGCACTGATGTCTCACACTGTGACCTGAAATGAGTCTGCACGGTGTAAGGTGACGTGCTGTATGGCCAGGGCACCTGCCACCTGGAACACACATGCTGCCTGTGTGCAGACATGCTGCCACCAAGACGTGTCTAATTCAAATACCTGAGTTCCTGGAACAAAAAGGGGAAACCCTGTCTGTGAAGGGGGGTTTACTTGTGTCCATCTGCACAACAGCAGGCAGCCCTGACAGGCAGGCAGTGGAAAGAAAGGAATCTTCAGTCGGCTTTTTCCGGTGCTTAACGTAAAACAGCTGTCTTTGCAAAATGGAAATTAAAATCTCCACACATAGGTGGGTGCCTGCTGTGTCCCTCTACCCACTCCCAACTCATACTGCTTGTACTTAGGGTGTTGAAGACAAAATACAGTCAGAAGGCGCTTGGTAGAAAAAATGGCACCCGTATTTGATGCTGTTGTCACCCCTGCAGACTAGAGAAGTAAACGGACCTTACCCATGCTGCTGGCGAATCCTTACAACAGCTTCACCCAGACTGCCCCACGTCATGTACGTGCCCAGGATTCATCTCCCGCACAGCACACAGAGACTTTCCCACAAATCCAACACACAAAAGGAGCTGGGAAGATCCTAATAAAGATGAAACGTCTCTTAAAACCTGCTTTCGATTCCGTCTCTGAGGAGGCATTTCCCTTTCCAGCGGGCTGCAGCGTTCACACTGCTCCCAGGAAAGGTCCAGCTGTGCAGTGTGGCGCTGAACTCTGTTGCCAAACCCAGACTCGTGCCTGCTTCCCGAGGGGAGGTACCCACAGGCACTGAAAAACACACGCTCCCTGCGTGGTGCTTCCCTTCTTGCTTGACAACGCTCAGATCAGTAACGACGCTGACACCACAACTGCCTCGCACTCCGGTTCCCTCTCGCCGCTCTGACACGTGCCCCGTCACGGCAAGGACACAGACTTGTCTTACACAACGCAGGGAAACCCATCCTGTCATTTTCTGTACGTGATACTGAGCCGTGTCGGGCTGGCGAAGCAACAATGTGGCAGGAACACCACTAAACAGAGCCTTTCAAATCGCTCAGATGACTGCAGGTGTGGGAAGAGATCTGTGACACACCGAATCCTGACATTATCCTGGCAACACAGAAATATTAAGGCTATAGTCCTGAATCATCATCAGAACATACTGTCTGTGGGTTTTTCGCTTGTTAACCTCATGCTAGTCCTAGGGACTGAAATCCCCTGTCTTCACCTGTCTCTTCTTTTCAGGGGATTTGGTATTTCAAGACCATCTTCCTTGTGAATCCCATTTTCTAGCCTACTGTTATTGGAGACAGAGGTATCGCCAAAAAGAATAGCGTGCTGGGCCTTCTGTAGCACAAAGGGAAGCTGGAACAGCTGGGCTTCGTACCCACGCAGCACGCCTCTTCTTTGGCTTTGCAGGGGAGGAATCGCAACAGCGGGAATTTTCCTGAAATACATCCCAAGGGCTGAAGCGTCCCAACAACAAACCCACCTCAGGAGTTCAGTGACCAGAGCAGAAGCAAATCCTGTTGGACAAACGCACCGGATGGTGAGACCAGATTGCTGTGGTTCTGGCAGGAATCAGGGTGCCTGGAAATGTCACCTGGCCACTGATCCCTGCTGCACCGAGGCCAAGAGGTGGCCAGCACGATTTACTATCGTCCTTCTCACGCCATCACGCAGGAGGTCCGGCAGGAGCGCTTCCAGCCACGAGCTCGTGCGATGCAGTGGATACAGAATGCTTCTGAAGAGGGGAAGGATAACAAGCAGTGAGTGACCGCACGATGGGACAAAGGAGAGAAGCCGAGGAGAGGACAGGAGATGAAGAGGGAGCGCAGGTTCAAGCGCTGCGAGCACAGGGAGCCGGCAGGTTGCTAGGCTCCAAGCACGCGGTGCCTCTGCACAGATGCTATTTATGGGAACGCGCCAGAATCAATAGGCAGAAGATTTTTATTCAACATGCTTATTAATGACCTGAAACAAAGGCAAACAGCACATTAATTACAACTGCAGAGGGTGCTAAATTCGGAGCAGCAGAGAGAGAGCTAAGAAACACAAAGGGATCCATGCAGAAAAGGCTCGAAAAAAGAATCTGCCTGGATAGAAAAAAGCAAAACGATGAAGCTCTGGGGCCATAAGCACAGCCAGGGATCTGCAGCGAGGATGAGACGCTGGGGAAGCAGGCACCTGCAAGGGTGATCACCACCAGCACATAAAATATTCTGAGCTTGCCACACAGCGAGGCATCCATGGGATGTGGAACAGCAGGCGCAGGGGTATCAGCTCACAGTCAGGGAGAAGCACGGCAAACGACACCAGGCAAATTGTTTAAAAATGGATGGGATGGGAGACCAGCAGTGTAAAGCATTGGGGTCAGCTTCCTCAGAACAGCTCATCATTCCCGTGGCCAGATTTCCAGAAAACCCGTGTTACACCAAGCAGCAAACTCCTCTGAAAACCTGTGCATCTGAGGGGCCAAGCTGCAGGAAGACTGGGGATACTGCCGCAGATTGTGGCACCTCCAGGGGCATCAGAAAACCGCCCTCTGCTCTAAGTGGTGGCTTAAATCAGAGCAAATCTCTCCCTCTGAGAATTCCAAGTCTGCTGTGTGTTTAACAGCACAATCTGAACCTGTTTTCTTTCCTAAAGCACGCTGGAGATGGGATACGAATCCAGAGGATTGCTGAGGGCTTTGGGCCCTTACCTGGTTAAAAAAAAAAAAAAAAACAGCAAATGAACCTAAACAAGAAATCCAAGGGGCACTGGGTGAGCTCTGCATGTCTGAACAGACAACGCTGGCTGCTGAAAGAGCTGAAATGGCTGGCCATCCTTCCCGGACACGGATTTCAAGGAGGCACCGCATCAGAGAGCCGCCAATGTCAAACATAACCCAGTTACACGGAGCAAACTGCAATCATCTCTGAGGGACACAGCAGCAGATACAAAAATAGTCGTCGGGAGACGAAAATCAATAGCGTGTCCACAGCGGTGCTGCTGTCGATACAGGAACGGGCTGCAACATGCAGGACAAGGCTCGGCGACGGCTCCCGTGGGGCAGCAACACTCGTCGGGCCACTGAGCGCTGCGCGGCCTCCCCGTGCCGCTGCACGACAAAGGCCTCTCATGACGTGGTGCCGCTGGGGGGAAATATTCCTTCCGTGGGAAAGCCCTGGGGAAACCTGCACGAGCAAGCCTGGCAAGACGTCTGCATCTCAGCAACATTTGTGAAGTTACACGCTGACATTTACCTCAGCTTACTGAGCCAGAGCAAAATTGCTTGCAAGGGAATTTTAATAATCGACTGCATAGAAGTCAAGGTCTTCCATCAGGCTACAAGAACGGCATGAGAAACACAAGCAGCAAGTTGCTCAGGCACAGAGTGAGTGTTGCAAAGCTGACGGATCGCTATAAATATGTAACAGTTCCGTACCTTACGGTTAGGATTTTTTCCCTTTCTAAAAACGACACCACATCTGCATATCCTCCACCCGCCTTCTCCTCCTCACTTGCGGGTGTTTGCTGTTGTTCACGGGCAGGTTTAGGACTAACACACGACTACTGCCCCAGTGAGGGAAAGCACATGGAGTTATCCAGCTCCCCTTCAGCAGTCACCCAGAGCCACCACTGAACGGATCGCACAGACAGTGGGGAAAAAAAACCCTGCCTTGACACCAGGGCTCAGTCCACAAACACAACCGGTGAAATCACTTCACACGGTCTGGTACCACAGACTCTGTTGCAGCACCATTAGGTGATGCTGAGTTTTGGGATATTTGTGTTTCAGATGCTGTGTCTGCTGTCAGGGCCGGGCCAACACGCTGTATTATTAGGTCTGGGTCTGAGGATCTGTTCTCCAGACAGCCCTGGAGATCTCTGCCTCTGCAGCAGAGCCACGAGGAGCAGTAACGCAGCACTTAACCCACATCACCCTCTGAGGAAGTCTGGTGTCCTGACCTGGAACTGCAATTATCGGCGGGGAAAGCTTCCCACCGTGGTCCCCGCCAAGAGTTAAGATGCCGTGGCCCGGGGTCTCTGCGTACAGACAGAGCGAAAAGGCCATCAGCTGCTCGCTGAGCCCCGCCAGCTGTCAAAGGCTGGCATCAAAAGCACCGTGGGCTGGACTCAAACCAGCAGCCGAGAAGTAAAAAGCACCGATTCCCCGAGCCGCCTGCTGGGAAGCGCACGCCAGCTCCCAGGGGAGCCACGCATTCATGTGAAGAGCAAACGTGTGAAATCTCAGGCCAGGAGGGGGTTCATCTAAAATTAGATTTGCACATTCTCTGAGCTGCTCTAAATTGAACCAAGAGAGAAAAAGAGAAGATGAAATGCATCAAAAGGAAGAGGGGAGGCAGTTAGGAGCTGCGAAGCAGGTGAGTTTGGCAGTGTCAGGGTGGAGGAGCTCCAGAAGATGTCCGTCGCGCCCTCTTGGCCCTGCCAGCGCCAGCCCAAGACACCCAATTTGCCTCTCTGGATGCAGATGCCTGCGTATGCATTTTCAGGAAGGTTCCCCAGAGCCAGCCCTTTTGGCTGAGTATACAAAAGGTTTTATTCCGGTTGGAACAGCAGAAACGTTCACGTTGACAACTGCGGCCAAAGTGACATAAATAAAGCCAAGAGAGCAGTGGAAAGTGCGGGTGGCAGCAAGTATTCCAGAGAGTGCTGTAATTCCCCCAGGAAGCACGCACAGATTCCCTGAACTCACCAGCAGCCGAAGATTGCCTTAAGATGCCGCACAGTTCCTATGTATTTTTAGATCAAAAGAGAAGGCTGGGAGATGCTTTGATTTCTGATTTCTCTGAAATTTGTGATGCTTCTGTGTAGCCTCTCTCAGCTCAGCTGGATCCCGCGTCATCACGAAACCATCGGCAGATTTCACTTCTCTCCCAGTGACCTCACTGCTGTCCTCAATCCGCAGGCTGGCAAGGGCTCCGCTGGCTTGCAAGTACTCTAGAAACACTGACGAAGAAGTAGCATTGATTTTCTCTTGTTCCTCAGACGTGGCAGGAAAGGAAGCGCGTACTCCAGCCATTGCAGGGAGGGAAGGCGCAGCGGCAGTGCTGAGGATGCATGCTGAGTTCTGGTGGGTGAGCCCCGAGGAGCGAGCAGCGCTTCTCCCTCCGTGAAAGCAACCGCAGGGAGCCCCGACAAGCCGGCCTGCGCACCTGGCGCCGCTCTGCCCACGAGCAGCTCCACCGCTCACTGCCCTGCGTGTTCTGCACGTTCAAAAAGGAAATCAACAGTGCAGGGGGGAGAGATCCAGACAGGAAACAAACGCACTGAAAGCTGAATCTGGGGAAGTTCGCAGGTAAGACTGTAAGCAGTCACCTCCAGCAACAGTCAGAGCAGGCGAGGAGCGAATGTCGGGGAAGGGAAAACGTGAGCGGCAGGAACATGTCCTGCAGCAGCGCACCTCGGAGCACGGCGGCCTTGGCTGAGATGAAGGCGAGGAACAGTACTTTTGCTCGGTAAATCCCTCCTACCGAGACAGCCTCCTCACAGAATTTTAAGAGGAAAGCGGTCACTACCTGTTTCCTGACCCAAAATCTTGCCTGCAAGAAATTGCCCGAGTATAACCACCTGGCAGAGTGGCAGTGGGAGAGACAGCAGAAGTTCAAATCAAGCGCCTCCAATCCACACCCAAAACGCAGACAGCACCTCCACCTCCAGTTCCAGAGAGGTCTCAGAGGCGCAGAGCTCAACTCCTCTGGGCCAGCATTTCTACTTCAACCGTGTGCGGGGAGCTCCTGGCACAACGGGAGCTTCTCAAAGCAGGCCGTGTCCGGCAAGCCAGCAGATGGCACTCAACAACACACGCCGCTTCTGAGCCGTGCAAGACCCATAAAACTTGCATCTGCAGTGCACAGCAGCAACATGTGCCTCCTGGCGCCTATCTCCTGCCAGAAGGGCTGAGGAGGAGGAGGAGGCGATGGCAGAGCCCTGCAGGCACCGTGCTGCCCCCGGGGCCCCCTGGCTGTCAGCCCCCGTGTGATGGGATGTCCTGAACAGCGTGAAAAGCAGCGGCAAACCTGCCCTCCCACGTGGGCACGAGGCCAGAACTTTCTCTGTTGCAGGATGCCAAAGGGATTTTTTGTGTTAAGTAACCCAAGCACTGGCTGGGCATTTGAGGGGAGCGCCGGCTGGTCACTTAACGTCCAAGCTTACGGAAGGGGTGCATCCTGCCACACGCAATGCGGAGCCCTCCGCACAAGTTCCTGTCCATAAACACACACAACAGTGCCCAGCAAGTGCTGCTGAAACCACACCGACGGCTGAACACACCCCCGGGAACCGCAGCGAAGGACAAGAAGGGGCTGGCAGAGCAGGGGTCGGACCCAAGGTGCAGCACTAGTTCCAGGGAGGCAGCAGGAAACCCAAAAGCCGGCATTTTAAGCAGTGTAAGCATGCATCCCGTGAGAGATAGCCCAACTCCCTGTGCTCTCCAGGCAGCCTGGCGGTATTACACAGCGCTAGCGGGGATCCCATCCGCAGCCCCAGCCGCTCGTGGGGTTGGATGAGCTGTAACGCCTGCCTCCACGTGCTTGTGCAGGAAGCAATGGGAACAGAGGAGCACAGATAATCCTGAGCAAACACCCAGCCGAGCCTTCTCTTGCCAGCTTTTTTCCATTGTCTATTACGTACGGCTGGACGAGTGTCAATAAATTACCCGTGGAAACGGGTGCTGCTGAGCATGCACTTTGGCTCGGACAGCTGTTTTTGAGGTGGCACAGCGCTGCTGGTGCATCAGGGACGACCAAGTGGGTTTGCTAAGGGAAAAGTGTGCCCTGCTCTGTGCAGGCAGCACGCAGCCCAGCCCCGCCGAGAGCTTCCTGAGCTACAGACGTCCCCGGGGAGGATAAACAAGAAGCCAGGCAGGCGCTGGTGAGCTACCGACTGCTGCCCGCATCCTGCCACGCACCAGTGAGGCCAAGTTCATTAACCTGAGCAACAACAATGCTGTCGTCTACCCCTGCCTCCAGCGCGATGGCACACACTTTAGCCGGAGATATTCTGCAGGAGGTGCTGTATTTTACTTCGCCCGCCGCTCCGGATGGCTGGACCCAGCGTGCTTGCTCCCTGCTGAAGAGCCCTGTGAAACTGCCCGGCCAGCTCCTGAGAAAACTTTTCAGTCTGCTGTTGGGTGGCTGTTAAAAATAACAGCATCGAGAAACGGGAGAGAGAAAGGGATTAAGCTGCAAAGTCGTCGAGATCTGTTTATTATTTAGCATCTCCGCAAAGTCAACCAGAAAAAAAAATACCGTGAAGGATGAGGGCTGAAGCTGGTCATTCAGTCCTTCGGCTCCCGCCTTTAGCAGCTTCATAATTACGACTGAGCAGAACCGGAGAAGATTTCAATGCATCTTCTCAGAAAGGCCACAAGGATAAGAGGCAGCCCACCTGCCACACACCGGGGGACCGAGAAGGGCTGACACCAGCGTGCAGGTGGCGTGTCCGGCCCTGCCCCAGCTGAGGCGGGGAGGGGGACGGAAGCCAGGGGGACACGACGGCCCCAAAACCCTCGGAGTGCGTGCGCCTGAGGGCCCCGAGCCGGTTCCCCGGCTGCAAACTTGTGCTCGGCTGCCGGCCGCGTCCACCTCCAGGCGCAACAGAGCCGCTCCGGCAGCCTCCGAGGCTTCCCCGCGGGGCGCGCAGAACGCCCGGAGCCGAGCCGCGGAACGACCCCGGGCGCCACCGACCCCGGTCCCCGCGGCTGCCGCCGGCGGCCTCCCGCCGCCCCTCACGCCCCCACCTCGGCCGAGGCCGGCGCTGCCGCCCCCCTCCCGGCTTTCGGCCGACAAAGGCGGAACAAAAGCGGCCGGGGGGGACCCTCCGCGCGGCCCCCGGCGCTGCCCGCCCCCGGACTCACCCCAGAGCAGGGTGAGGAGCTGCGCCCTCGGCACCAGGCTGAGCGCGTAGACGGCGCCCAGGTGCAGCAGCCCCATGAGCACCACGTTGCGCCACACGATGGCCTGCCCGCCGCCCGCCGCCATCTCGCCGCCGCGCTCCCAGCGACACGGGGGGGGCGGCGGCGGCGGCGGCGGAGACCGCGCAGCGCGGCCGGGGGGCGCCTCGGGGCGGCCGCTCCGCTCCGCTCCTCGCCGCCGCCGCCTCCTCCTCCTCCTCCTCCTCCTCCTCCTCCTCCTGCTTCTCCTGCCCCGGCTTCTCCTGCCCCGGCTCCGCGGCTCTCCCGCACCGCGCGGCGGGGGGCGGGCGGGCGGCGGGAGGAGCCGGCAGCCGGCCCCGCATAGCGACAGCCAATGGCCGCCGCCCGGCGCCGCGCTGAGGGGACAGACCCCGGCGGCCGCCGCTCGGGGTGCAGCGGGCCCCCCTCGGGGGGCTCCCAGCGCGCTCCACATGGGGCTCCAACGGCTGCCCCTCAGGGTGGTTGCAGCGGGCTCCCCTCTGGGCTCCAACAGAATCACAGCATCACAGAATTGTAGGGGTTGGAAGGGACCTCGAAAGGCCATCGGGTCCAACCCTGCTACCAAAGCAGGTTTGTTAGAGGTTCCCCAAGTAGGCGTCCAGATGGACTTTGAATATCTCCAGAGGAGGCTCCACAACCTCCCTGGGCAGCCTGCTCCAGTGCTCTGTCACCCTCACCGTGAATAAGTTCCTTCGCATGCTGGTGCGGAACTTCCCATGCTCTATCTTGTGGTCATTGCCCCTTGTCCTGTCCCCACAAACCACTGAAAAGAGGTTGGCCAGATCCCTCCGTCTCCCACACCTCAGGTATTTATACACATTGATGAGATCCCCTCTCAGTCTTACAGCTACCCCGAGCGTCCCGATGGCTGCCCCTCAGGGTGGTCCCCATGGGCTTCCCTCAGGGCTCCAATGGTCACCCCTGAAGGTCCCAACAGTCCACATGGAGCTCCAACAGCCCATCAGGGGCCCAATGGCTGCCCCCCAGGGTGGTCCGAGCAGGCTTCCCTAAGGACCCCAACGCCTGCCCCTCGGGGTCCCAATGGGCACTGGTATAATTACCAGCCCCAGGAGGGGCCGCGCTGAGGGGCAGGGTGTTGTGAGGGGGCACGAGCCTGCAGGGTGGTGACATTTATCGGGCTGTGGGTAGAGAGGGTGAGAGGAGATGTGACATCCTTTCAGGGTTGGGGACAGGCAGGAGGGAAGACTGAGCCATTCAATGATTTTTCCATCTCTTGGCAGCCTCTACATGCTGGCTGCTGTGGTGCAGCAGGAGACCCTCAGGCTTCCAAGAGTAAACAGCACCTCTTGTCCTGCCGATGCTATATGCAGATGGGCACAGTGCCATCAGTGTGTAATGGAGACTCAGGGCGAGCACAACGGGAGTGCTACCAGGCAGCAAGGGAGTACAGCATGCAGGGAGCACAGCATAGTCACTTCTAAGAACCCAGGTGAAAGTGCTCGCCCTGACCCAGCTTACGTGGGCTCAGGATGGATGTCAGTCTTCCACACTTGCACAGATGAATAGTGGCGCCTGAAGGCCAGCAACTAACAACCACAAACAGTCCTACCACCCTGGCAAGAGGCAAACACACCAGGAAACCACTTGTGATGTGTGAGTGGAGCATGTCACTGCTCCCCTGATCCCAGAAATCACCACTCAAGCAGCAGAACTTTGGTGTCAGCCCCTGATCACTGTGGTGACTGTGAGCGGCAGTACAATTTGGGAGCCCCTGGTTTTGAAAAGTTACCAGGCTGCTTTGGTCATGACATTAGGGCCATGTGGAGCAGAGACCCGCACTGCCAGGCTAAGCTATGGCTCACAGCAGGAGATGCAAAGAAAAGACTTTGCAAATCTGACTGTCATTTCTGTGAGCCAGAAGTGCCTGAAGAAGAAAACCAAATATCTGCAAGCAAAGCAACACACATGAAATGGGATTTTCTTTGTAAATGCACCAGGGTTCATATTCTCAAAAGCAAATGAAATACAAAACACAAAACAAAACAAAATAGCCTGAGTGTGATTCAGGAATTTGTGATATGAATTGCCTGGTTTTGTCAGCTGCACCTAGCGGAAAATATGTGGTGGCTGCACACACTCTGGAAATGAGAACCAAGGCCAGTGTTCAGAGGGACATGTTAGCGCCTTCCCCTCCTTTGGGCATCTTGCATTTGGTGGCAACCCAGCCAGACTTTCTGCTGAATGGTGCCTTGCTGACCTGAGCAAGACGCTGGCTCCTTTCTGTTAGCACAGGCACCTCCTGCCCCTGTGCACATATCCTCCTCCAGCCTCCCCTGCAAGAGAGACCCCCGTGTGTTGTGTTGGGCCCCATGGCAGTGTGCGGGTGCCTGTCCTGGTGATGGAGTCACTGTGGGTCCCACAGAAAGCCAGTGAAAGTGGCTTTCCTGAGCCATGGGCTCCTGTGGGGCGAAGGCTAGGGACACAGACCCTGGTGAGCAATACTGGTATGAAGCACATGAGCATGCTGTGCTAATTAATTACTAACTACACCTCCTGAGGCAACTGAATCAGCAGAGAGCATATAATTAAGCCCCAGATTGTTTCTGGTATATTTTAAACATTCTTCTAGAATTCTCCGCCTGGAAAGAAGAAAGAGGACAGCAACAATGAAAGTTGGCAGATGATTTGTGGGGACACCGTGAGTGTCATTTTAATGCTTCTGCTGCCTGCTACCAGCACATTTCTGCTGTTTAAAACATTGACAAGATTGACCTCATTTTTTTTCCCTTTTCTCTTGTTGTGAAAAATTAAGCAGCGTCCACAAAGCATTTTTCAAATTAAGGGCTTAAGTGATAGAGTAGGAAACAAAGCCTAGGACATCGGAGGGATGAGACATATATGTTCACTATGTACATATTGAAGTGCTTCCAGTGCCACAGGGCAGCAGGTTCCTGAGGAGCCTCCTTCATACAGTACAGGGCAGTCGCAGACCTAGGGGCGAGGTCGTCCGTCGCTGCTGTCCTGGGGCCCTCCTGGAGAAATGGTTGGAATGAGGCACGCTTCCGTCTCTGAAGCTCATGGGAATTGTAATCAGGATCGCCTCTGCTGAGTGGGGCTCTCGGTAAACACATCCCTGTCTCCAGCCTGCCCAGGTGGGGACAGGCCTCTGACCTGCAGGACCCCACAGAGCCCATGGAACAGCTGACCTGCCACGCAGCGAGGCAAGGCCAGGGGCTTAGTGCTGCACCTCCCTGCATCGCATCACAACTCTTCCTGCTATCGGTGTAGGTTCCTCAGAGCACTCGCCAGGTGCCCTCGGCTCTCATTCAAGGCTGAGCAACTCAGCTCGGCCCCAGCAGCCCCTGCAGGGGAGGGAGGAGCAGCCAGCCGGCCTGGCCGCAGGCAAGCTGCCCTCCGAAAGGTGCTCCCTCACCTCCTGGGTGCTGCGGGAAGCAGCTACGGCCGCGCTGTAGGGCCCCCTTTCCTTCTCTCTCAGTAGCCCAGGCAGCCTGGCATATGCTCCCTCCTGCAAATCCACATTCCCAATCTGTATGTTGGGGAACGATGTTATCTGAAAGGCACAACACAGAACAAGCCTGATGTAAACACTGCACGGGCTGCAAGAGCTGCAGAGATTAAAAGACAATCCCCAGCATTCACGCCTAATGCTGACCTTGGGCTCCTGCCAGCCAAAACAAGATAAATCCATTACAGAGGTCTACAGGCAGAAAAAGGGCTTTGCTCCGTTGCTAGTGTGTTCTGTCCAGTGGCCTCGGCAGTGGGACAAAACTCCACTGACACTGCCCTCACCGCACAGCCTCCTGCCGAGGGCTTTGTGGGGATGGCGATTCCTGTGGCAGTGAGGTCCTGCCTGCTGGCGGAGGCTGCCGGACAGCACCCCTGCAGATGACATGCTTAGGTTTTCCTTCTGTCTCCTTTTCGTTTTACTCGCAGCAGCCACAAGTAGCCTGATCGGTGTTAATGCCACAGTATAAATCTATTCTCACTTGGTAAAATGAAAAATTGGGCTATTTGGGGCCAAATTCTGCTACCAGTGTAAATTGGCAGAGCTTCATTGCCTTCTGTAAACCAAGCTGGCCATTTACATTTGTGATACCAGACGGGTGGCAAATTGCTTGGCATTCCTTGAAGGTAAAACAGACGGCAGTGTAACTGACGGACAATTACTGTTCGTCTCAGCTGCTCTCGGAAGAGAAGCAGCAGATTTTTGCATCCACTCCTGTGTTGTAAGGGGCAGTGCAGCTTTCTAGCCGTGGGCTTGAGAGGATGGCCCAGCTTTACTTCTGGCAGCTCACAACACATTTCTTCTCACTGCTTCTAAGTCTTCCTACTTCTCGCTAGCTTCCAGTCGGCCTCTGTGTTTGTAGCCCTCTGAGAGGTTTTGTGCCATACCGCTAGCCACAGCTTGTCTTGTACAAGGCCGCATCGTACCGCGCTGGTCCCAGCTGGTCCTCTCGGGTCCTCCTGCTCTACTTCCCAAGCAATAACCCTCCGTTTTACAGCAGTGCTCGTGCTGTGTGTTTCCAAGCCCACAACCACATTACCTACCTGAGTGCATCCCACTTTTGCCACCAGTGCCATCACTCTCCCCACCAGCTGTTTGTGTATGAAGCTGGCAGCCTCCTGTACGCTATGTCCTGCCCCAGTGCTGCTCACCTTTGCTCCTTCTTGCCCAAGTCTGCTCCTGAAGGCACTCAGAGAGACCGTGTGTGAGCAGCCTGAGGCCCCAGCACCTCCACCAGTCCCTTCGGTGCCCACCCCACCAAGACCACCCTCCCTCTCTGACAGCCATTTCCAGACAGCAGCTTTCCCAGCTGCCCAGATCCCATTTTGCTTCCCTTTCCCTGCAGAACAGTTCATCACAAAGCTGCTTTGCACCATACTGAGTTTTTTTTATTCCCACCTCCCTTTGGATTTATTCTTTTTTAAAATTTGCTCCTCAGTTTAACCTGTCAACCAAATGGGACAGCCTAAGAGGTCTGGGAGGAGCCTGGCTCTTTTAAACCTCGAACTGAGGTGTGGGGGTCAGCAATCCTTGGCCAGTTTCCTCCGAGGGACACTTGATGCTTAAGCTCAGTGCACGAGTCCCCTCAGCAGCCGAGATCCTGCACTGCAAAGTTATTTGAATTCTGCTTTCTCCACAGAGCTGGGCAACATCTCTGCTCCAACGCAGCCCTCTCCTCCTGCGTTCCCCTTGATCCGGGCCTCATCATTTCACCGAGTTTGCAGAAGGCGATCCTGGGTGAGGCAACGCGGAGCACAGAGCTGCAACATCTCAGCAGGGCAGGGAGCTGCTGCGGAACACTCCCTAGGTAACGCCGTCCCAGCAGTCAGAAGCAGGACTGGTGATCTGAACGTTTTTCCCACTGAGATGAGGGAAGCTGTTCTGTTTCCCTGTTACCGGTTTCCAGCACCATTACCATCCCTCACCTTTGTGATTCAGCCAGCGCAGGAGCCTGCTGCGGCCAGATTTATTAAGTGCGTGGATAAATTAAGCAGGGTACCTTCAAGCCCTTCTGAATGCCAAGAGCAGAACACAATCTACTTGTAACGCTGCTAAGAAACCTATAACCTAGATTAATGGGAAGAAAATTAGTCCTATGGCTTTTTAAACTCCTGAAACAAAGGAACTCCAGTTCAATGCTTTATGTTCCCCAATTATAAAAGCTTATGAGGTCAGCAAATACTGGAAAGGAAATAAGATTAAGCTCAATTTTGTGAGAGGAACGGAACTGTTGTCCCTGACAAATCTATAACTCATTATCAGTTTAAAGTCAAAGAAATTGTCTGTGAATTGCATTATTTGTAATATTTCTTGCAGTCTTCACTGCCAAATCTGATTTCCACAGGCATAGACTCCAGGTATTTTTCATGAGAAGCAGTTTCGCACAGGCCAAGTCCTGTTTTTTTTTTCTTCCAAACTGGACAATTCCTTCCTCCAACTGTTCTTCCTAGACATGGCACGCTTGTTTGAGATGTTTAACACTTAAATCCAGCTCCAACCGAGCTGCAACACCCACCCCACCGCTCGTTACTGGCCAGCAGAAGCTTGGCTGCAGTTTCCCAGCACAGCACGTACTTGCAGGGCGGACTTGCAGGGGACTGCAAGAATCAACTGGCATCTTGTTTACACAGGGAGCATCTACCTCACCGTACAGGTGGCTTAAGCCACTCTGCGTTATTTCTGCTCTTAGCTTTTGAAAAACGCACGCAGATGCTTTCAGAACCCTTGAAATGTAAACACCTCAGTGTAAATGTTAAGCAGAGCTTTTTCATGATTAGTATGAGAGCAGCATATCCTTGCATCTCTGAAGCAAGACAAGGCTGCCCCGCTGTACTCCAGGTTCAAACTCTCCAAGTTGCACTTCATCAAGACACATTTTAATAAATTAATGTTTATTGAAAATATCACAGTAGCCTCTATTTTGCTCAGTTTCCGCTGCGCAAAATTAAGCTATTTAACATGTAAATTGTTATAACAGGTTTGCAAGCAGCTTCATAAAATGAAAGACCAAATACACTTATAATAGGATCAGACTCTTTAATCTGGTGGATAAGGAACAGTGGGGTGCAGGGGAAGAATCTGTTTTAGGGTCTGATACACAACCTTTCTGTTTTCACACATACATCTGTTATTAAAAGCCGCTGTTTAGCAGTATAACATGCATCTAAAAACTGACAATATGGGGTATCATCCATTAAATACACTATTTGTAGACCGATCATTAGGGACGAGGAAAAGATTAAAATAAAAAGAAAAGCACCAGGGCTCCAAGGCCCGCCTAAAATATTCTGCAGGGAGAGTGTAATGCCATTTGTCAGCGCTCTACTGCAACATGCCGTGAGGACTAGCGTTTGGTCCACTTCCTGCATGTTTGCTGTAGAAATGCACTTCTTTGGATAAGCCTCCAGGCGCAGGCTTTGCAAGTGCAGGGTTTCTTCAGACACCCAACTTATTGGCCTGGGTGAGGACAACTTTCAGAACTGGCATGAAGGCCGAGGTCTCGCTGAAGTTGCTGGTGCTGACTATGTGCGTGTGGATGTTCAGTCCTTCCATGTAGTTGCGGGTCTCGATGCTCTTCACGATGTTGTGCAAACCGCTGATGATGGTTGGAGAGAGCTGTAAGGAAGCCAGAAAAGACAGCTCAGCATGGAGAAAAAGTAACAGTGCTAAAACAACTTAACGTCCTGAAAAAGTAACAGTGCTAGTCAGTCCCGACTGCAATCTCTGGCCCTTCAGAAGGTGCAGGAATTAGGTCCTTGATTTAAGGACAGCAATCTTCGGAGGTGCTCCACCCTGCGCACAGCTGCTGGCAAGTGCGACAGCAGCCTTCAAGCAGAAGATAGCACTACAGAGGTACTAAGATATAAAGCCAGTCTGTTATTCTACCACAGACCTTCTGGAAGCCTTTGGAAAAGATGCCAGATCTTCAAACTTCTGACTTCCAATCACGTCTGTGAGCCTCAGATGTCTGCAACATTTTTTTTTTTTTTTGGACTCCAGGTTACATGCATCTCACATTCCCTACTGAGGAGGGGAAACTCTGTTGTCCGATTCTGCCAGCTGGGAACTGGGACCCTCCTGACACATTCACCCAGTGCCTACTGCAAGGGGCTCTGCCCTCAGTCCCTGCAGGGTGACCCCACAAGATTGCCAAGTCTGCACAGGCACATCTGAAGCACGCTTCCAGAAATGAACAGCCAGTGGCTACATACTGCAAAGGGGGCCCAATTCCTAGCCATAACCTGCAGTATCTGACAGAGGGTGAAATGTTAAAGAAAAACAACAACAACAACAACAACAAAAACACAAAAAACACAAAACACAAACTTACTGTCTGTTCCCTAAGTTTATCATATAGACATTCGAGGCGTTTATTCGCATCATCTAGTTTTCTTTTGGTTTGCTGCAAAAGAAAAACACATTAAAAACTAGCAACAGCGAGGACACCATTCTGAGCTGATTGCACTGCAAAGAAGTCCACGTAACCCATCAAATTCCTTGAAACATTTTGTTAACACACAATTTTAACTCTTCTCTGTACTTTTCTCCCCTGGTTTTGCTAGGAAAGACCAGATGGTACGACTGTAGTTCTCTACCTGCAACTGTTCTCATTACCTCTCAGGTATAGCAAGCTTTACAGGTACATCCAAAGGGACACTTGCCAAACCTGCAGACGTAGCTGGTGTGCCAAGTGACAAAAGCACGAGTTGCAGCAGGAGCATTGTTTTATGGTTCACTGGCAAAGCACTGTAACAGTTGGAAAAAATATTACTGGAGTTAAATATCCAATGATGTCATGGAGAGCTTAAGGGCACACGCAGCTGTTGAAGCCTGAGTATGCACAATTCCATTATCATTACAGCAAATTCTAGCTGTAATTTTCATTATATGACTAGTAAAACCAAAAACTTGTTTATAAGTTTTCACATCAACAGAAAAACTAATAGCCTAACCCTAACCGGTTTTAAAGGTTCTTTCTTTCTGCTTCCAAGATAGAGCAAACCACCCATTGGTGCCTCTGGGGTGATTTTACCACAAAAGACTATTAAAATAATCCCATTAAATTTCACACAGAGTGCCACTGCAACTGCTAGGGAAATGCCTTTTTATCCCCTTATTTTTACAAACAGCTACGGAAATATTTTAGTCCAAAATAACGAGGAACAACAGAAATAAATCATCCAGGTTACAATTACAGAAGCAAAAAGCAGCAGAAGGTCAATAGCAGTAGAAATATTATCAGTGCACGTAAGTACTGGAACTTTCCCCTCCATCAGTACACACATCAATACATCTTCATCTAGGGTAGTGCCACCTTGCCTGGCTACTGGGAAACTTTCCCTGGGTTAAGTAATTGCAGAGAGAAAACAGAAGTCGGAGAACGCTCTAGCTCAGGTGTAAAGACAGGCTGGTGGCTGCCTGCTGTGCCAGAAATTAGGGGAAGCTGCTTGGATGGCAAAGGGCATTGAGGAGAACGCAGGCCACATTGTGCCACTTGTGCAAGTCCCCTCAGCAGTGGCTATGTTGTCAAGGGACTGAGGCACGTACAGAAAGAGCATGCTAGGAATGGCTAAGGAACGGCCTTTTGGACTTTGTAATGCCCTCGAATATATGACCTTCCTACGTTTCTTTCAAAACCTGTGAAAAGATCCCCAAGTTTACTTGATTTTACAAACGGCCAAGGAAAAGAAAAATAAATTGCGTTCCATATGCAGCAAGACATCTCTCCGGCCACAGGAAATCAGGCACAAGTTGAAGTTGTTTGTTCTCCTGACTCTCTGCTTCCCATTCCAGCCCTAAGCAGTAACGCTCAGCGTGTACCCATTTTCCCCCTTGGTATAGGATGACTGAGCAGTGCCTGCGTGTGTGCCGACAACTGATGGAAACAGGGCAGTGTTTCCCAGTGCCACGTGCCAGGAATGCTTGTTCTGCCTAAGAACAAAGACTGAACAAGAAGCAAGGAAGCAAATTGTGTTGGCAGAGCAGAAAAGCAATCCCTGGGTACAGATGTGAACTGAATGCTTTTGCCTTTGTGGTGTGTCTAGAAGAGGGAAGACTTGTACAAGGAATAAAAGGTCAGAGGGCCCCGTGCAGTATGTGGCTTCTACCCCTCTGTTCTACAGGGTAACCTTTAAAAACAGGACTTTGAGCAATCAAATGCTGTTGAACCTTATGGGCTGCATCCAAAGCAGGGTTTCCGGCCTCTAAAAAGTTCTGTAAAGGAGGGACCAGGTGAGTCCACCATGAAACTGTTGTGCTGAGACCCAAGGGGGAAAGAAGTACCTGCAAACACCAAGTCAAAACTACAGAGCCAGCTGAAATGGTACCGCAGACCTAACGCTAGTGGCATCAAATGCCCAATATGCTCCCACAGCCACAGAGCTCTCTGACAGCTCAGCTCCTGGTAACACAGAAGCGTGAGTCTGGGCTGCTGACCGAGCACATGGAGGGCCCTCCTGATGCCCCCAGCCTTCACCATCCACCTTTCAGCGTGCAGCAGGCGCGAGGTGAACCGTCAGCATCTGGGCTGTGGGGCAGTGTGTTCTTCACCGACCGCTGGAGATAAGTGAGAAGCTCGGAGATGGATGGCTCGCTTAGAGGGAACTGACTGCCACAGGATATGTTTTTCCTGTCCAGCTCCAGTGGCTGTTACAGCTCATCACCTTCCACTCCTCAGCTACCCATTGTTTCCTGCAGCAGGGGGATCTGCAGTGGCTTATCACCAACTCTGAACAGCACCACTGTGCTCTGCCCATGCTGAGGACAACAAGAAACCACAGCAAAGCTCCTTGGGAAGCTGGGCTGTCAGCAGGACTGCGCTTTGCCCCAATTCCCACATGCCATTTCTATGTGTTTTTTCTACGCATTGCTTGTGGCTGCTCAAAGCAGCCTGTGGATGGGCAGTGATGGCCAGCCTAGCTGAAGCCACCAGTGCATGCTGTGCAACACAGGGAGGCTCTGGGAACACTGCAGAGACTTACAGGATCAGAGGCAGACAGCAGGCACCGCTGGATAAGAGCTTCAAACGTGGTCTTCAGAATAAGGTGCTCCTCAGGGATGGGCTTCTTGGTTATCTTCTCTGTTGGCAGTGCCTGCACGTGCTAAGAAACAGAGCAAGTCAGGCTTCCCGGATCACTCTGCTACCACACGTCCTTTTTAACTAAACCCGGCCACACCACTAGCCAGCTTGGCACAACTTCCACCTCTCCCCTGCGGGTGTGTGGAGGTGACATGATGAGCATCTGCTGTCACTCCCTCTGGAGAGCAGCACAGTTGCAAAGGGAACAGCTCGTTACTCCGTATTACTAGGGAATTTACTGCAAAGAGAGCAGCTAGGTGGAGACTGCAGGAGCCAAAGCCCATCATAGCACTCAACTACTGCTTAAGAACTCTGCAGAGCACGTCTGAAGTACAGCAAGTCCCCCATCCCACGGCTCTGCTGACACCCGTTGCCAATCGGGGAGTCACATTACCTGGATGGCGTTGCCAATCGGGGCCCCGGGAGCCCCCTCGGTGCTGGGTTTGGAGACGGCGGGAGGGACGATGCACGGCCCCAGGGGCTGGGGGGCAGGCGGGTAGGGGCCCTGCAGCGCCGGCTGCCCCGCGGGGAGGTGCGGAGCCTGGAAGCTGGGAGCGCCCGCGGGTGGTGCTGGAGCCTGCTGCATCTGAGACTGCGGGTCTGCCAGGGGGGTCATGATGGGGGACGTGATGGGGACCGGGGGCATGAAGTTATCGGGGACCTGGGGGAGAAGGAACAGCGTCAACACCGCTGGTGGCAGAGCACGGCATCCAGCTCCCACTGACCTCCCCAACCCAGCGCCTGGGAGCTCAGCCGGGTGGAGAGCTGAGCCCCTGCGGTACGGGGTGATGCCCCCATTGGTGGCGATACCAGATTTTGAGCTGGCTAAACAAACCCCTTCCTTTGGTGGCGGCTGCATGCAGAGAACCACCTACACCTATATCTGTTCTTACCACTGGTCATTATATTTACATTTTTGTGTCTTGATTTCAAGACTACTTTTCTGCCTACGTAGGTCAACAGCTAGCAACACACCCATAAAGCTTCTGAAAGGCTTTCAAGCTTCTGGCAAACAGGTTTCCCTGAGACAGATTATGAGAGCAGTTCAGAGTTGTCCCTGAGCATCAGTCAGTCTTTACTTGTGGTTATTTGGGAACATTTGGTAGAGAGAAGAGACAAGAAAATGAGCTGCTAGTCTCTGCTACAAATCACGTGGGAATCCAAATGAACTGGAGAGCTCCCATGCCTATAAGCGTGCTTCTTTGGGTGTGCACAGAGAAGATGAACTATTACAGCACTGAATGCGACCCTGAAGGAATGCTGCCAGAACTGATCTAGTGGTTTGGGACTGCAAGAAACATTCCCGTTACTGCATTAACACCGCTTATAAATACAGTGAGTCACAATGGCAGACTTTTGAGAGAAAACAGTAAATCCTTAGTTATGGAGAAAACAGCTGCAAACTATTCTGTTGGATGAAATGCAGGACAGTCCCGCTTTTTTACAATAGCCTATGCAGAGCGTCATTTTGTCATAGCCTATCTCTACACCATGCAGCGGACATGAGCATGACGAGTGTACGAACACTTCGGACAGGTTTGCTGAGCACTCGCCTGGGCAATGGGACTACACTCGGTTCCTCCTCTGGAGGGGAGCCGACCCCCAAGCCCTGGCTGTGGCAGAAGTTGTGGCCACGACACGCACACAGCGGTAGCAAAGGCCGTGTTCGCAGGAGGATTTTTCTCAAGCCCTCGGGTCTGGCAGTTGTTCTCACTCACCACTCTCCCCCCCCCCCCCCACCCAAGAACCTGAAGGCCTGAAAGGCAGCACGCTGCCTGTAGGACACGTCCCAGCACTGGGGCAGCCAGGAGCACTCTAAACCCCCCTGGTTTGTCCTCCAACAGCTTCAAAACCAGCTGCAGAGACCAAAACCCTAGGCTCACAGGAGACTTCTGCCCTCGCCCTGGCACAGACCTTGCCTGCTCCAGCTTTTTTTCCTTGTGACAAACAGTTCACATACTCCAGACTGCCTTGCTTCCCAAAAGCACCTGCAAGTGATGCTGACTGCTGGGGAGATAGACAAGACGAAAGCAGCACCGGGGGATGTAAAGGCTCACTCTGCTCCATGACAACCGTCCCCAGTTATTTTGTCCTGCTACAATCTGAATTGCTTTTACAGAACTACATTGTCTGTACCACGAACGAAAATTAGCTGACTTTTGGCAGATCTCTCAGGGTCCACCCCTTAATTAGGATAAATTTCTTTCAGCTCCAGTATCGCCAGTCATCTATAACAATTTGCACAGCCTCAGCATTTTGCTTAAATATCATCTCTGGAAAAACTCATCTGCTTTACTGCAATGAACACGGTCCAAGGTATTCTCTTCATTCAAACCAGGATCAATGCTGTTATCAACAACAACTCTAGCACAAAATCACCGTCTCTAGAGGCCTAACCATTTTGAGAGCGATACCGCATAGTGCAAACACATGAAGGCCATGTTCTGTTCACAAGGTGTGGCTTTTGTTTGCAGCTAACCCTTCTTTTTCCTTCCCCTGCCAACAAGCTTCCCAAGAGCAGGTTAAATTACTGCTCTTGAAACGGCCAGCACTCAATTGTTTCGAGGCAGGACTTTGCAGACTGAGTACCTTTTTCTTCTTCGCAGCCCTGTTCAGGGCAGGAGGGTCGTTCCAGCCGTTCTGAGGCCCTGGGACAGAAAGAAAACAGAGAGCGTAAGTACCTCAGAGACGTTGCTGCCTCTGAGCCCAGCCAGGCTGGCTCCCTGCCACAGCTCTACCAGCAGAGCCTCTTTTTAAATAGCACGTCTCTTGCCAGATAACTGCTTTAAACAGATGGACCCTGTGAAAAGGCAGGCAGTTGCCTACCATGGCCCCAACACAGCTCTGCTACGCTGTCTGTGTTAAGACAACTTTGCAGTTACCTGCGAAGGTTTCTCCTCCCCATATGACATTAGTCATCAGCACTTTTTGTCATACATGTTCCCCAGCAACACAACACGGTAATTACAGGCGTAAGAGGCATGGGGAGCCTTTAAGCATTTCCAGCCCACATCACCCAGCCACCACGGAGACAAACGGAGCCATGAAGCCAGGTTTCCCCTGCCAGTGGCAGCAGGTTTATGGTGCTTTGTGCCCTGCGAGCAGAGCCGAGCCGCTGGATCAAGGTGACCAAATCTAGCCTGGTCCAACGGGACAATTTGTTTTGAGCTGAAGAACAGAGGACGTCTGAGCAGATTCCCCCCAGGCCGGGGCGGTGTTCTGTACCAAACCTTCTGCTCCTCAAGCACAGCACGCTCAGCGTTAGCGCGTTAGGCACGGGTCCCGTCGCAGCGCAGAGCACATGGCATCGGGACCACAGCATTTTCTGTCAGCTTCACCATGGGCTCGACAAGCCATCAGGATTTATTGCACAAAGCCACAAAGAGCCCGAAGCAAACCCTTGCCCAATTAACTTTTTCACTTAGCAAATGATCAATTCACCTCAGACGGCAGAACATAACACCACTGCAGAATGCGTTCAAGCGATCTGAAGTTTCATTTTCTCCTGTGCTTTTGTTGAACAAGTTTCACATCCAGAGCACATTGGTGGGGTAAATGAAAAGCAAATTAAACCCCCTTTCACATCTGGTTTCTTGTGAACCAAAGGCAGTAACAGCGTCCCCGAGGCTCTGCTACTCCCTGTCGCCAAAATCCCTTCCCAGAGTATTTCTGATATAGGAAGCCTGACTTCTGCAGTGCTGATAGTGCTAGCACATTAAGAAAACCTCCCAGTCTGATATTAATTTCCTGGATTAATTTGCTTTAAAAAAAAACAGGCAAAACAGCATTTGATTCTGTGGTTAAAAACTCCAGATGTGTTGTTATTGGTTTTAATTAAGGAATTAAAGTTTGATTTGATTAAATTGTAATTGGCAAACAGCATTGCACTTAATGTTCTCTGAGAAACGAATGCATTATTGATGTTTGTTCAATTAATTTCATGTAGTGGCTGTAATCATTTTCAGCGTAAGA
Organism: Nettapus auritus; assembly: GCA_011076525.1. Lineage (NCBI taxonomy): Eukaryota > Metazoa > Chordata > Aves > Anseriformes > Anatidae > Nettapus > Nettapus auritus. The sequence continues at coordinate 65,303,457 of CM021768.1, forward strand.
GGTACCTAGGTCACCTGCCAGGGGAGAGGCCTGGTCTTGAGCTGGTAGGTTTTCTGCAGATAAAACGCAAAGAGAACCAAAAAAAAGAGTTTTTCTTCATAACTAGTAAGACAATCTGCCTGTAATTTTAAATTAGCGATTTAGTTCCAATAAGCAGGAGAAGTCAGGAGAAAAATGCCTGAGACAGGAGTCATTTGACCAACCCAGCCTGTGAAATTGCTGTTGTCTGTCTAGCCCAAAAACAAATCCCTTCCTCTCGCCATGCAGTAAAGTGGTGTTTCTAGTCACTCCTAAGAGAAGCTGGGAGTCCTGGCCCACTTCTTCATCTCTGTGTTCTCATTTGCTGCTCCTGCAGGCCAGCACAGCTGACAGACCATTACTCTCAGCAACCATCTCCTCACCATCATTTTACCACTGCAGGAAGTTTTTCAGATGTTTGTAGGGTTTGACTTCAAGGTGGATGTCACCTATTTTTACCTGAGTCAAGGCTCTCATCTGCACCTTGGAGATGCAGGAGCCTTGCACCTGTGCGAAAAGATGCTCTGCCTGCTGGCCTAGCAACACACCCAGATGGCACCAGAGAGCCAACACGGTGTTCACCATTTCAAAGAGAAGAGAAACACCAGGATTTAACAATGCTTGTGCCTGATGTTGGTCTGATGTGCTTGTAGCTCTGCTGCAGACACGTCCCTTAGCTCACAATGCGAAACAAGACTCTGAAAACTACAACTCCCTTCAAAGCAGGTTCAAAGAGAGATGCTGAAAATGAAAATAAAGATGGGCTTAGTTGCTGACTGGAGCTCTATGTATGGCTTGACACACTAAGGCTGTATACACTTGCAAAAAATCTGAGGTCTTAATAGAACTGCTTATTTTTAAGAGCATCTCTAATCCCAACCCAGTTCACAGGCTGGGTGCTATTCGAGACTGAATTTCAGATCATTCTCCCAGCCACCCGTAATGAATCGCATTTGCAAAGTGAAACCTGATGTCCCTGTACCAGACCACCACAAAACCCAGAAGCACAGCACTCCAAAGCCTCGATCAGCGCAGCTACATGCTTTGCATCACAACAGACAGAGCTACAGCTAAGATTTATTGCTGCAGTTCCGGGGGATCTTATACTTGCAAGACACCTCGCCCTGAGCCTATATAAAGCCTAGACACACTAATTGCAGCATTTACACTGCAAGATTTTTTTCCCCCCTTCCTATTTAAGTGTTTTTTAAAAGGAGTAATTTGAAAGGAGAACAGTTTTCTTGCTCCCTGCATCTATTTGGAGGTGCAGGAGCAACGCTGTCTGCGTTACCGTGTGCTGCTCCAGCCCCCAGCCCCAGGACCCTTTCCAACACCTCTTCCTCTACATTTTCATTAATCCCTCCGGCTTTGAGATTCAAGTCTGAGTCGTCCCATAACGAAAGGCCAACGGAGGTCCCAGCAGAGTATCTGCAAGGTAACAGGGAGGACACCAAGCGCGGCTGCAGGATGGAGGGAAAAGGCCTCCTCCCTGCCTCACAGCCCCGCAGGCTGCCCCACTGCGCTCCTTTGTGTTTCTTACTGGAGCACAAGGCCATTTCTGCCAAAAACACGTGCCTGTGAGCGAAGGCAGCATGCTCAAGGTGCGCTCCCAGCCACCAGCAGCACCTACTCACAGGTCTCCTGCCAACACCAAGGCAAGATGCCTCTTCTGCACTGCGTCACCCCAAGACAGGGAGTCACAGCGGGGTCCCTGGGGCCAGCCAGTCAGCATCCCTGAAGCATCCCTCCGGATCCTGCCTAACATCCCCTCTGTTCCTAAGCCCGGTCCCTGGCTCTCCAGCTGGAGCCCTGGACGTGAAGCATGTTTCCTGCGAGGCCCGATGTACAGCAAGCTGCTGTTTTACAGGGCTGCCAGCCAAGAGACAGATTTATTAAACTCAGCAAGGTCAGTGTCCCACAGCAAGCACAAACATGTTCCGGCACTCCTGAGGGCCACCAGGAGACATCGCTCCTCACCTTGGTGTGTGCTCAAACATGCTCTTAGGGCCAGCCACACACTGCTTCTGATTAACATTGGGGAAAGAGGCCATGCAAAAGCATTTCTAAATCACCTCTGATTATCTTTTAAGGCATTGATGGCTACAGTACACCCCATCGTGCTAAGTGGCTAGGGAATAAAAGAAGCGAGCTGGTGCCACAGGAAATGCCATTTGAATGAAACACGCTGCCAGTCCTGGGCTTGACCTGCTGCTCACAAAACAGGGACAAGCTGACGAATTCCATTTGCAGTGTTCTGTGAGAATAACTGGGACTTGCTCTGCAGCAGTTATGAGACCTCGCTCATTTCTCTCTTTTGCTCAGCGGGTAGCAGCTTTTGGTGCCAGCCTCAGCAGGTTAATGCTGCGCCACCATCCATCCGCTGGATACGACAGCCCCCGAAGGAGATGATGCTGCAGCACCATGTCCTGGGCCAGACACAAGCTGTGCGCATGCAGGGAGGTCTCGCTGGCACAAGACAGACCCAGCCTGGTCAGGAAGCACTGGCTGCAGCGACACGATGCACAGAGACGATGACGCGTGGCTTAGAAATGCTTTCAACCGGCACAAGCCAACTCGGTACAGAGCATTCACAAGGCAACATGCACACAGGTATGTGAGTTACTGGGCTGATAAACCCGCCCCCTCCCCGCCTGCCCCCCGTCCAAGCGCAGACCTGTTCTCTGGGATGCAGGAAGGTCACTGGCTGCAGGCAGAGTACCTGTTGGTCCAGTAGGCAATGCATAAGCCACAGAAGTTGCTGGAAGTCCTGGCCTGCCATGCTGAAAGGATGCACCAGAAGGAGGGAGGGGGAAGGAAGAGGCAGGGTTGGGGCCGGTGGGGGAGGGCTGAGGCTGCCCCGGGTACAGCGGGGCGGGCGCAGGGTGGGCAGGGGCAGAGGGCAGGTAGGGAGGGGCGGTGTTAGTGGCAGGGTTCGGGTAAGAGGCTGAAGCAGGGGCAGAGAGAGGCTGCTGAGGCTGATAGAGAGCTGGTCCCCCCGTTCCGAAAGAGTACTGCTGTGTGGCCTGATATGCTACAAACGGAGAAAAGAAGAGATTCAGTCAGTAATTCAGGACAAAGGGGCATGTTTTCTCTGCTTCCTGCCCCTTCCCCCCTCAGACCAAAGCCTGGTGCTTTCAGCACTGACAGCCAGCTGAGAACCGCTTCCAACCTCAGCCTGGCACGGGGAGCTGGGGGGAGAATGGCCTCGGCTGCAGGGAGCCACCACGCTGCTCAGCAGGGTTCTGGACCGCTGCAGTCCCCGTGGTGCCTCTTGGAAGGGTTTGCATCAATGGCCTATGCCCAGGAAGCGAACCACATCCTCAGGGAGTCAATGCAAGCTCACAGCCTTTCACTGGGGGCCCCGCAGCTCTTCATCTTCACCACTTCTTCTCCACCCATCTCTTGAGGTCATCTCAGGAGATTCTTGCCAAAGGGCATCGGACTGGCTTGGTCTAAACCCTCCCAACGCCACGGAGGGGGCTGGCTGTCCCCAGGAACGTCCCCCAGGACCACCTGGCCAGTGCAGCCGGGCGGGAGGGAGAGGGGAGCTGCAGCTACTCACTCTGCGGGTAGGCGGGCCGGGGCCCTGCTTGCGAGTACATGCTGTACGCTGAGGACGCGGCTGGCTGCGGCACGCTGGGGTTCACGGCTCCCGGCATGATGAATCCTGGAGGAGGTGGGTTGTCTCCCTGTGAAACGAGAGCGCAGGAGAAAGGGTGGGGGGAGGTAGGGTTTAGTCAGCGAGGGTCAGCAGTGCCGAAGCAGAACCGTCACGAAATCATCAATTCACAGGTAAGAGGCCCGAAGCTGCCTTCCCTGAAAAGCCACCGGCACAGGGGCGAACACCTGCGTGACGCTGAAAGCACAGCCTGCACGTGCAGCATGACTTCAGCAGCAGCAGAGGAGCGCGCAGCTTCCTGCTCGAGGAAGGGCTCCTCGCCAGCACTGCCTACCACTCAGCGAGTCAGAGCCCTGCCATCCACTGCTTTCAACTCAGTGACCTTAACGTTAACTCTGATGTGTCGCAGGAAAGAGGAGGGAGAAAAAACAGGCACACTTGAAACATCCCAGTGTGGGGCAAGAACTGGACTCAGACCACCCTGAGCTACCATGTGAGGCTTGCCAGAGCCACTCACCTGGGTGAAGGTGAAAAAATGATTTTTTTAAAAAAACAAAAGTGTCTAACAGGGGATGCAGAGGAGCAAAACCTGAGTACAGTGAGAGCTGCTGCTCCTTCCGCCTATCCGCGCCAGACTGCGTCAGGCACACAGCCTGCACCGGGGGACTTACGGGGTGGAGCAGGGGCTCAGAGAGGAATAATGAAGGTTATACCTGTGTGTCAGAGGGACATCCTGCAGGAGGATGGCTGGGAAGGGCAGTGGGAGTTTTGTTACTCCAGGTAGTGACAGTAGGGGCAATTCTAACCTGAATCGAACAAAGAAATACCAATCATGGAAAACAAAACATTAAGAAAGTCTGAAGGGTTTCACAAACCGAGATGCAACAAAGAAAGGTTTGCATGCTGGCACTTCCAACACAGCCAAAAAAATCACACAGGAAGGAGAAAAAGTGCAATCAAGACTGCTGAAATCACCGTGCACTGGAACCGAAGTGAATCACAGAGTGAAGCTGAAGCACAGTGAAGAGGAAGCTACAAAAGGCTGTGGAGCGAGTGCGGTGTTACACGTGCCAGCGAAGCTGGGTTTGCCCACAACATGACTACTGCTAAGCCCTTTTTATCATGTACTCCTATCACAGAAGCTCCCGTCAGGCTACTGCATGGCACTGAGCATCGCTAACCACAGCTGGAAATCACAAACCCTTTGTTAAATTCAAACGCACTGCTTCACAGAAAGCATTTAAATTGAGCTTCTGATGCATTACAGAAGTTAAAATCTGAAACTAAGCTCTTGCACAGGCGCAGACAAACATCTTAATGCTAACTGCTTCTCCCTGGGTGCAGGCAGAAGGAAAGCTCAAACAACTTCGGTGTGTCTTTCTCTAGCCCTGCAGTGCCGAGGCCAAGGCTGCCATCAGCTGCCCTGAATGTCTGCATAAGGCTTTTAACCCTGGAGATACCTAAAAGATTTGTCCACCCTCCATCATTTGTGCATTTTTATTTGAAAAAAAGATGAAAAACGGTGTGAAATCCTATGCCAAAAGGAAGTTTAATGCTATGTTCCTATTAGGGACAACAATAAAATGCCGCATCAAGCTGAAACAAGCCAGTATGAGAGAGGGAGTTAGGAGAATCTTACCAAGTAGAGAGAGAGCGCTGATGGCATTAAACTAGGATGCTGCTTAGTGCCTTTGCTAACTGTTGTGCACTGTGCAAATTGACTAAAGCAAGAGGCCTTGGGCTCCTTACTAAGGGGAGTCTCCTAGTAAGAGCGTGAGCTCTTAAGAAACTTATCTTAAGAAACTGGTAGAAACTGCTCCTGGGGGTGGACAAGAGCCAAGGAGCAACTGAGTCTGCGCAAAGACAAGAGGTCAACTAGCGGTGACGAGGAAGAGTCATCAATCTTCATCCCCACGACCCCCAACGACCACCACCAGGAGACACTGCGCAAGCGCAGATGGGAGGAGTTCATGGAAATGACTCCTTGCAACTAATTTTAACATGAAGCGGGGACAGGTTATGAATATGTATAGGCTCATCGTGAAACTTCATGCATATGTAACTCTTTGCTGCATACAACCACGGCAAATTGCTGCGTCAGGTGCGCACGGCTTTGGTGGGACTGCTCCCTGTGCTGCCCAGCGCTGAATAAACATACCTACTTTACAGTCTTATTGATTGTGGAGTCTGTTTTCTGCAAGTCAAATATACTCGCTTGCTTAATGGGGGGGCGACGGGGGCGCCAGAATCAACCAAAACATAATAAGGCTTAAGTATGTAATTTGTTTCCATTCTGGTTCACCAACATATCACTGGGCACCTTTTGGACCTGGCCCTGTGTGCTGCAAGCCCTTCCTGTGGCTCCTGCTGAGCACAAAGCCAAATCCCGCAGTGTGCTCCAGGGCCTGTGATACTTGCAGGCTTTTAATCATGTGCTCAGCTTTCTTAAATAATAGCTTGAGGCATTTGGGAGGAGAAATGGGGGACTGTGTTGCGAAAAGCATTGCTAAGCTCATGCCACCTAGAGGCAAGGTGCTGTTTTCCACAGCCAAAAGGCAAACGCAGCATCGCTTCTCATTGCGGCTCATTGGTTACAAGAAGGGAGGTCAGACAGGCAGCACAGAACAGCTGAGTTCATTATTAGCAGCAATGCATTTAACAACAGATACAATTGTGTTAGCAAGGTAACGCTGTACAAACGGGATGAAGGCTTTGTCCCTTCAGAAGGCTGCCTTGTTAACGCCCTCAAGAGAAGGCGAAGGCACCCCCATTCATTAAGAGGGAGAGAACAAAGCCCACCTCCCCACCTCGTCCCAGCCGTTCTCTCATCCTGCCCCCATTTTCCTGTGCTCCAAGTGCAGCACCGGGCGACACGCCTGCACCTGCACCCGTCTCCTCTGCACATGGCCAAGAGCCACGCCGTGAGTGCAACTCCGCTCTGCAAAAAGCTGTGGCCAGCATCCTGCCTCCTAGTTTGATGAGCGCCATCCTCAGCCTGCAGATAAAACCAGGGTGCCTGCCTCCCCAGTCCTCCTCCTTATCCCGGCACAGATCGCAGCCCCCACAGCCCCATACTCACCTGGTCTGTCTTCTGGCACAGCTGATGCTCAGCCCAGGCCTGCTACTGTCCCACCTGCTGCCCATGCTACCTACACTCTCCTTCAGCATGGTCAGGAGGGCTTTTCAAACTCATCTTCAAACCCAAGCTACTTGACAAGGTGTGAGGGATATTTCCAGATGAGGAATAAATCAGGCATCCGCACTGACTGAAAAGCAGCACCGATCATTTCCCCCCCAGGTTGCTTGGAAGGTGCATCTCAGAGCCCCATCGTGGCCCAAGAGAACGGAAAACAAAGTGCCCTCTGTATCATGCTCCAGAACCCAAGCACAATGTCTTGCAGCTACTGCCACAAACCAATTACCTGTTGGTAATACTGCTGTGCTGGGGCCTGAGGCCCTTGCATCTGCCCTGCCACAGCGCTGGCTCGTCCTTTGGGCAGGGGCTGTCTGTCGTACGGTGCCTTGACGGCCTCCTGTCTCACCGGCAGCTCCCCTTGGGCTCTGCAAAGCCTGTCCCGTAACAGCACAATGTTTGGCTGCGGACAGAGGACAAGGAAAGAAGGTTAACTGCACTGTTTTGCAGGTGAACACTGCACTGCACAGAGATCTTTGCTTGCTCAAAGCATGCCTATTAACAGTGAGGGGGGAGCAAGAAGCCCAGAGGCCACATACCTGGTTGGTGCTGGCGGGCAGGAAGGTCAGAGCTGCAGCAATGCTGCCCTGGGCAGCCAGGAGGTTGGCGTACTGGCTCATCTTCTCAGCCAGAAGGGCCCCCACAGCATTCGGGTCCACAGCCTGGGTGAGCTGCACAGCCTTGCGCAGGATCACAACTTTCTCTATTAAATCCTAGGAGGTCAGGACAAAGGAAACAAGAAATGAGAACAAGAGCCAACCTGTTCCTCAGCAGCCCTACAGGATCCTTCTCACCCGATGAGAAGTCCAGGCCAAGAGCAGGTCTGCTGGATGGACACCCCTGTGCACAATGTGGGACAACAGCAAACAGCAACTGTGCACCAAGTGCCTTCAAATGGCAAAGCTTGTCAGCTACATCTCAGTGCCAAAAGAATAAGGTTATTAAACAGGATCTCATGGCCCTAGCAGCATTGAGCATGTGCACCAAAAAATATTCTTTTGTAAAAACTTCTGGTGAGAGCAGTGAGCCTGGATGGAAAGCTTCACGCCCATCACCACTATCAGAGTAGGGCTATTCAAGCTGAGGTGCTTCTTATCTGCTTGCAGCATTTGACTAAGTCAGTTCTTAACCACCTGCAAAAAAAAAAAAAAAAGCATCTAACACTTGCACTGGGAGACTTGTCTGTGGTTTTCTGGCTGTTACTGTGAGGATGGTTTTCCCAGTATTCACCAGGAATGTCGTGTCTTGCCTTCCTTGTACATCCCCAAACACCAGAGGTGCTCTGGGCTGGGTTCCTACCTAGTGCTAAGTTACAGAAACATGTTCCTGGTAGTTTCCTCATCTTCTCCTGTTTTCTTCCTCTAACTACATCATATTGCAAGGTACTGCAAATATTCATTTGCCATCATTCAAATCTAATGACGGATTTAAAAGAGTGCACCACAAAGGATTTCAACAATACTTTGCTAATAAGGAGCGTTGACTATTCAGTAATAGAGTTGAATTTTTCTTAACAAATCAGTACTTCAAAAAAGGCAAGTAAAAAAGTTATCACAAAACCCACCAGCTTCTAGGACTTTCAGCCATCTCTTACCATAGTTAACAAGCACACCAATTATGACTGTTATTTTTAAATATTACTGAGAGAGCAAAACAACGGAATCAAAATGTAAATTCTCACAGAAGTCAAGTCTAACAAAGCCACCACACTCAAGAGATGGGTAAGAATGTTTCAGTTTGCAAGTGGGGAGAAAAAAATAAAGTAATATGCAAATTACTCCAGTCCCTTTAATTTTCTAAAGATAGAGAATTACAGTGTGATCAGGTAGCATTACTTTGAGCGCTTTCTAAAAGTTGTCCTTCAATGGCCCTGAAAAGATGGCAGAAACTAAGATTACACTATAAAATAAATTACTCAATAATTGCTTCATTTCACTGTCATCAATCCTCCTATTCCCCCAAGATATTTGCTCTATGTGATGTATTTCACTGCTGGAAACCAAACCTCGTACATGCAAACCCCCTAGAGACAACATTCATGAGAACCCTCCTACAGTTTTTCTCTACATTTAAATCATATTTATTAGATTTCTCCCCCGTAATATTTAAGCCATCTATTCCAGAAGCAAAAATGTACAAGTATACACCTACTGCAGAAGATGTGACCATTCCGAGTCACTTCCTCACAAATGCACTCTAGGCCCTAAGACGTCCGTCCCATGGGCCTCTTATATATAAAGCGTGTTAGCCCGACCCCACAAACAGAACAGACCCCAGGGCCATTGTGCTTCACCAAGTAATTTCTGATACCATATATACTTGTTGTTTCTACTAAAACCACCCATTCCAGGAGCAAAAGTTTTGCACCTTGATAGATAAGCGGCTATCTTCATCAAAACTCTACACAGGATTTAAGCACCACAGGATCCCCGTCTGTTACTTCCAACCTCTTTCCTCACAGCAATACCAACCTGAAGAGACAAGGGGCTGTTTCCATCCTGAGCTTTGGTCCAGCAGGCAACAAGCTTTTCCACATTGCCGGCACAGATGTAACAGAGACAGGCCTGCGTCTGCAGAAGGCTGTCCCCCTCGCTCTCCAGCCTGTTACCCAGGAGATCTAAGGAAAACAGGAGCAAAGATGATGCTTGTTAACCACCTCACAGATCTCACCATTGCTACTAGCGTAGAGGAAGCTTTCAACACCTGTTGTGCATCTCCTTAGCACCGCAAGAAGAAATATTGCCTCTGGGCTCCATCTGTGAGGACATGCTCCAGTGTCCAGCACAGGTCACCTCAGAGGGAGCTCATGTCGTGGCAGCAAGGACTTGCCAAGTGCCTGCAAACCTGAGACGCGTCAGAGAGGACAGTCCACCAGCTGACATGACAGAGGACAAGAGGCTGGGGCATCATTGCCCTCTCTATCACCTGTTTTTTGCGGATCCTCACTCAGAACAGTGAGCACATGACTGCCAAGGAACTGTGAGCAAAGCTGTCAAAATGCTCAGGGTTTGTGTGCGCGCTGAAACACGTCTGTACACCTCGACAGACACCGTGGCTGACATCTGAGAGGCACACAAGCATCGGATGTGTAAGTATTGGCAATAAAACTTCCTTATGGATTGTGCAAACCCAGCCAACTGCGGGCCACACAGCACACGAGAAGACAGGCATGCTAACTGCTCAGTGCCTGGGAAAGAGCACGTCTTCCCCCAAGACAAAACACTGTCGGTAAAGAGTGAAGAGCTTTTCTAAAACACTTCTGCTTGTGCCCCATGGAGAAACACTCCAGGAGACTGATCCCTTGGCTGGGACACCTGTCACATCAACTTTGTCATAACCCATTTTAAAACGGAGACCAGCAGCTGTGCACAGGTGGTGCACAAATGCAGCTGCTCGGAGGTGTCCCCTCTGGGTCCAGAAAAACAGGGAACATACAAGAAATACAGCACCCCAGAGGTTCCTCTCCTCCTCTGCAGTGGTACTGAAGAACTGCATTACCCATCAAAGCTAGTGAGACATTACAATAATGTACATGAAGGGAAAAAACAGAGGCAAAGTGCAGTCAGTGGGATAAATATCGTTGGTCTGTAAAGCATCCTTACCACAAAGGGCTGCAAACTCATCCGGCCTGGCGTAAGTGAGCACAGCAGCCAAAGCCTCTCTCCAATTCTGCAGATCACAAGACTGCACGATCTCCTTCCAGTTCTTTGTTACGACTGCAGTGATGAGCTGGGGCCAAAGGAGAGAGAGACCACAGTTAAGATCTGGCTAGGATTCACTTTTTCTTTCTCCCAGTGCAGTGTAATTTCTATCTACTGATTGACTTATTCCCACTGCATCTGAGCTGGCTGTGGTAACCTGACCCTTCACTCATGCACACAGGCTGTCTGTCCACAACCCCTGAAAGTGAAATTCCAGTTTCTTCTGTCCCAAACTCCGCCTCCAGTTATTCTGCTTCAGACAAAAGACAGGCTTGGCAGCTGTGCTTCAGTCTAGTGAACAAAGCCCTTGTCATGCCAAGAGTTCAAGCTCAGAAACAGCTGAGCAAGCACTTAGGGCACGATTTGGCCAGAAAAGAAACACCACCACCTGAACAACAGGGTTGTAACAACAAGGTCATCGCCCACTTGTTAGCACAGGCAGAGATAACTGGTCAGCTCTCCATAAAAACACCTTTCTCTAAAGGATGAACTCAGTAAAGCACACATTTCCCACCCAGTACCAAGTTCTCTTTTGTTTAGACCAAATGCAGCAAAGAAGCCAGGGGGAAGAAACCCTGCCGAGCGTTAATCCTTGAGATTCTCCTCTTGTCATCCTGGAAATGCAAACCGTTCCCATCTCAAACTGGCTCACAGATGGTGACTAACTAAATTCCACCTAGGGGCTGGCTGCAGCTTGTGAGGCTGGGTGCTCTAACTCCCCAAATGACCGTGCTGTGTGGCAGGGAGTCCTGCTCCAGGAAACTACTTCAGCAGCTGCCCAGTTTATAGGCTGCCTCCTGCTACTGCATCAAACACCTTTCTTTGCCAGTGGACTGCTGAAGATAACAAATTTTCTCCCCTCCTGTAAAAGCAGCCATCCTTGCTAGACACCAACTGTCCTGCGCTCTTTTAAGGCCACTTCTCCGTCTCATCCTTCTTTTGCTAGTCACGTCAGTACTCACAAAGGAAGATTCAGAAGGGCTGTGTCAGCAGTCCCTAGCATGGCAGAAATCTGACAAGAATCAATAACTGGTTGGCCCTAACATGCTGTCTCCTGCACACAGCAGCAGTGTGCTGAGATTACCTTGTATATCCTTAGCTACCTTCTGTGCACGCAGCGAGACAAAGCATCAGCAAAATCTGTTCAGATTGATCCTCTGTACTTAACAAAGCTATTGGCACTGAGCACAGATCCTGCACAGCACCTGAAAACATGTCATGAGACTGAAGAGTACACTGTTCAAGACATTTATCAGTGAGAATCTACCAGTGTACATGCATCTCAGAGATACTGGAAACAAGGTGAAGAATACTTTAGTGGTATCAATGCACTGTGCCTCTTCTCTCCTTATCAATCAAATATATTTAAAAAAAATCCTTTTGCTCTGAGACATTGTGAAAAACTGGAACCCATATTAGCTTCCTACAGAAACAAACCTGTGAGATGGCAAGAAAACTTACAAGGTGAGAAGGGGTTGTCAAGAGTCTAGATGCAGGTTGTTTCTTAGCTGAAAATACATACCCTGGTGATTTTGCTCTGCATCTTCACAAAGTACTTTTCCTGTGTCCTAGAAAGCAGCTCCTGCCCGCCTGCGATGGCCAAGATAATGGCATCAGCCATGCGGTTATCGTGCAAGCAGAGATCTACGGCGCTCTCAAAGTTACCAGTCAGCAAAGCTTGGGTAATCAAGCCATCCACATCTGCAAGAGAGCAGTGCCTTTTCAGACCGTGGCACAAGAGTCACCTAGAAATGCAACAGCTGGTGATTCAGTCCAGCTCTACAACCCTGCCCAACTTTCTCTGCAAAGCAGCCTGCCCCACGCAGGTACTTAGAGGGATGCTCCAAGTTCATCTCCAGTCACACCGTGGTCACAGGATGATCAGGTGGGACACTGTCAAGCATCCCTTACCTTTCTGCAGAGCAAGATGTTGGTGCTTCGCAGGCAGCATTTTTCTAAATGACCTCTGAAACAACTCCCCTGCATACATTACTGGAAACAAAGTCAAACCTAGACAAGGTTTGGATGGCTTCTGTGCTACTCAAGATTCCCTGGATGTTTATTTACAAACAGCGAGGTTAACACGCTTCATGCCTGACCAGGTGCATGTTCTTTTCTGATTGTGTAATCCAGAGTAGCCATCAGGCCAGCCATGATAATCCTTCATAACCCGTGCAGAAGTTTCCTTCTCACTGGAACACCAGTAGCAACATTATTATTTATAAACATCAGCACATACAATGAAATTGATACCCCCCCCCTTTTCCCCCTCCTTTTTTTTTTTTTTTTTTTTTACCTCCACTGACAGAGATGTTAAATGTCTTCTTTGCAGATCCCAAATCTTCAGTTTCTTGCTTATTGTCTTTCACCCTCTGAGAGAAAGAAAAAGCAAGTTGAGATTATGTACACACCTGGAATGCATACATGCATCTTTAAACAATATGGCTCTTGCACTAGAAGTTAAGGTAGTCACCTGCCAGTCCCCTTAGAGGTCATTGGTTTTGAAGGAGAGAACATTATTAACTGTCATTTGTTGTAAAAGTGCTTCAGCACTTCTCCCAGTGCCTGCACCAAGTCAGCTCCTAAGTCAACACTTCTCACAGTGTGCTTATCAAAAGATCTCTAGTGTACGTAAATACACCATTACAAAAGGTCTGGTCTCTCTGAACAGACTTTTTTTTTTTTTTTAAAGTAGATGCCAAGAGGTAAAAAGCAGTGAAACCCCCAGATTTACCACTGCTGAAGGCTTACGCAAGCCTAAGTATGCATACCTGGCAACCACAAAAGCCACCAACCAGACACCTGCATCCTGGGTACTGCTTTGCACAGGTGCACCCTGCCCACACACACACAACCTCTCAAAACAAAGCAGCCACAAAATCAGATGTTCTCCTTTCCCTCCTATTCCACCTCCAGTCCCCACCAAGAAGAGCCTCCCATAGCGCTGCACAGGTTTCATTTTGCTCCATGTAGAGTTTCAGCTCATCCTCCAAAAAAACTGCATTAGGCACACACCACAGTTTAACAAACACATGAACGCGTGCTTCGCTTTGAACATGGAAGTTCAGAGTGCTCTACACAGGTTTAAGTGCTTTGCTGGATCAGTACAAGAGTGTTCAACTTCTGTAAGGCTCCCCCAGGAATTAAGATGGAGGTCATTATTGGCAAGCTTTTGAATTTGGGGATTTTCAACACCTCTCCTCAAGGTATAATACCAAGAACCAAGTCTCTCTCCACCATAAATTGTGCAAAAAAAATGGTCTCCTCTGCCATAAGTCAGCGTGCCAGTACGCGCAGTGGAAGTTGAAGAGGAAAGGCCTGGTAAGAACACCCTGCTTACACGCTGATTCGTGAAACAGTACTGGGGAGGACGAACAACAGGCACACAGATGACAGAGCATTTGGAGCAGGGAGGGAAAACTGCAACAAGTGTTACGTTTGGCTCAGCAGAGAGGCAGTCTGCAAAATTAATTTGCTGTCAGATGTTGCGTGACGCATGGTTGATATCAGCTGAGTGCATGTTGTGGCTGGGCCCATTCACTTCACGTATGTGACAGCACTCCCTCATGCATCATCCGTGGCTCCAGGCCAACCTCACAAATATTTACCAGCCACACTGTCAGGCTACGGTTGTGTTTGGCTGGGAAGTTTCTCTTAGAAGAGATTGGCTATGAGGTGTCTTGTTAATCGCATACGGTAAAAACCTCGCGTGGTCAAACAGGTACATGGATTCACCGCTACAGGCTGATAAACTAACAGTCAAGCACGCCAGCTAAAGACAGCTCCATTCTGGTGTCCTTAACAAGCTGTTACGTGGAGTTGACAGCTGCACTGCTCCAACACGTGAGCCCTTAACCACCATCCTCATTGTCACACACAACTGCAGACAGGCCCCAAGCACAAGTTTTAACTCCACTGGGAAGCTCACGCAACGCTGCAAATCAGCACTGCTGGGCTAACAGCTCAAACTCTACCCTACGAGGGAGTCTGGTATTTTCAGTGCTATTAACCTCATGCAACACAGGCTGGGTCCTCAGTTCAAGTCACGGACCTGTAGGTGAGCACAGCGCTGTTCAGACAGGCAGAAGCGAACAAAAGCTGCAGGAAGCGCTGGTGTGGAGCACAAAATGCCCACAATAAACCTGGCCAAACTGCTGCAACGGAGTTAAGAGAGAGCTAACTACTGAAGACTGATACTCCCTGTTCAGGTGCAAGTGGGCTGGTGCCCAGTGGAAGCAACTGGTATTTCCCCTTTCCCCCAGTATCACAGCTACATCTCCACAAAGGGCTCTATCCAGAAGCAGAGCAGTAATAAGTTGACTGCTCAGCAACTTATCAACCAGAGGTAAAGAAGAAAGCAGTGATAAAAGACAAAAAAAAAAAAAAAAAAAAGGAATGCATGAGAGTTGTGGCAGCAGATCATGTGTTGGCTAAATGTCAGAGCGAAAATTATGGCAGGTGATGGTCCTTGGGTCTGGTGCTGACTGCACTGTTAGGTAATGAACACATTCTTCACTGCGACCAAAACCTGTCTGCGTCACGGCTCTGACTGCTGAGAAGACCCCGTGGAACTTAACAAGAGCCCACATTTTCCTCATTCTCGGTAACTTCTTGTATTTCCAGAAATACTCAGCAGCAGGAAAAGGCAACAAGATGAAATGCTCTAATAGTGGTGAAGTAAATATGCAGTAGGCCAACAGGGTTAGTCTAGAGGACAACAGATACCTCTCCCAAGAATGGCTCCTCCGCAGCCTGGCCTTCATCCCTCTCGTTCGGTACAGACGCATCAGATTCTGCGGGAGCCTTCAGCAGAGAGAAGAGGCCATAAAATAAAAAGAGCCAGCAGAAGAGAAAGAAATACTCTGCACTGCAGAGAACAGCCACCTTCCAACCGATAGGCAGAGCCAGTCTGCAAAGCAGCGAAATGCATTGGCCGTACATATGCAAATACAACAAACGTGGTAGAGGCCTCTATTTCCTTGCTCTTTACTACTGCACGGTATCTTTCAATCTTAAACACCTGAACATGTGCAGCAAATCTTTTTGCTGCATCCAGGGTCTGTAGGGCACAAGAACGGCACTCCCCACGGTGGATGCAGGCTGTTACTACAGGCAGTGCCTGCGTGATGAGAGTCTGTCAGGCAGGGCAGTGCTACAGAACCAATTCTTGGTCTTTTTTTTTTTTTTTTTTTTTCTTTTTAAAGCCAAGGAAGGTGCTGTTCTTGACACCAGCTGCCAAGCAGCAAGGCTCTGTCCTACCCATGGACAGCACAGCGCAATGGTTCGTGGGACATTGGCAGCAAAAGGAAAAAGTACAGGGACTTCCCTGAGACCTTCCACCAAAACCCGTGACTGACAGCCCACTGTCAGAAAATGGGAGGAGGCTTGAGTGGAGAAAAGCTGTCCTGTGTCCTACACAGGTACCTTCATCCTACTGAATGTAGGAAATTGTCCTGTGCTGACTTATTTCTGATTGACTCTGTCTAGGACAGTTACCAAGCAGAAGGGAAAGTTATTCTCACTTTGCACATTAAGATGGCATTATAAAACTACATGAAGAGTTGAACACGTACGTCTTTGCTTACCTCTCCCAATTCACCGTCTGCATGACCCTCTTTATTCAGAGCTGATGTAATCTAAAAAGAACAACCAAGATGTATTAAGTAAATGCCCATTTATTTTAGGGACAGACTTCTCACCAATCTCTCCAGCTGTACAACTGGCAAATGTAGCTGCTTTGCTGTTTGCACAACAGTTAACATGAAGCTAGAGCCATTTCCCCTCCGAGCCTGGTGATGGATTTACTGCTAAGCCCTGCGTACCCCAAGCTCTGGTGGAAACAACAACTTCTCTGTGCCTTTAAAGGTTTAATTGTTAACTCGAGGGCCTCAAACCTCACTAGAGCTGCTGGAAACCACAGTAATAAAAATATTGTCGGAGCATACAAGAAAAAACACTGTCTGCACTGATTAGGGAAAATGAAATGGTGACAACCTTGCTGGAACAGGGAACTGGTCAGGAAGCTGTGGTTTCAAGCACAGCAGGCATATGGCCTCGGGGTAGAACTTTCTAAGGTATAGAGGAGTTAACCCCCCAACTTTTACTGCTTTTAAAGGCAAATCAAGACTCCCTCAAGACTCCATGGGGCCCTCAAAATCCCAATTTCATATACAGAGTTTAAAACACACGCAAAAAAAAACCCAACACATTAGTTGGGCGTCTAGAAGCCTGGATTTAATAATGCTGCTAATAATCATCTATTGCCTTGAATTTAGCAAGTTGTGTTTTACCCTCACAGGCTGGTTTTCACACACACACACAAAAAAAGAGCTCAACTAGCTAGGGATAATTTTCCTATTTTCTTTTTTTTTTTTTTTTAATCATTAGTATACAATAGAAAGGAGAAAACCAGGACTTGACTCACATATAACAATCCCAGCCTTTCAAAATAATAAAATACAACACCATGTTCTTACTAACTGATTCCAAGAAGCTGAAGTAACAGGCTTTATTTTTTTAAGCTTTTCCCGTGCTATCAGTAAGATGAAAAGCAAGTTGTGATTCAGGAAAATGATGGGCTAAGTCCAGCATCTCAGACCGCTCAATTCAGTCACGTTCAGCTCTTCCCCGTGGGCAGTGCCCATCAACCCAAGAGCAGCAGTGGTGGTGGACTCCAGTCTGCCCCACGGTCCCACCACCGCTCCATCTGTGGAAGCAGGACCAAGTTGCACCTGAGTATTTTGACTGCAAGCTGCTTTTAAAAGACAGGATTTGTCTCGTGCTTGTCTTTGAGTCACGCTACAAAAATTTAGACGGTGAGGACAAACTGTTAAACAATGTAATCTTTTTGCTAATCAAAATGAGTGTCGCCTGGAAGCCATTTAATTCATAAACATGATGCCATTTTCACAGAGCCACTCTTTCATTCAAAACAAACATTAGATTGATACAAGGGAACTGAGTCACACATTCAAATATCCATTGAATCAGAACTGATAAAGCATTAGACAGTTCCTGGGTACAGCACTGCCAGCAGCTAGGAGCCAAAATGCACAGCAAGTACCCCTGTCTACCACTGAGATAACAATGTTCTTCCACCTTGGAAGAACACCCCACTCCTAAGATGTACAAATTGCTTCCTGTAACCCAGTTTGCCTTTCCAAATGTAGTCATGTCTGATCTTTGTTTTTTTTTTTCCTAAAACCAAAAGTCAGCCCCCACAAAAAGGGACTATCCTGGGTTAGCAAAGTAGTTAATGAAACACTGAAGAGTACTTGCATGTTCTTTAACCAGAAAGCCTAAAAACAGATGAGATCCAGTGACAATACAAAAACAAGATGTCACAGAACAAAATCACACAAACCGTAGCAACATAAAGCTTTGGATGGGTGAAAATTTCCCATCAGCAAGGGACACTCAGATGTAAACAGGCCTCTGAAATATGTCGGGTGCTTTGAAATTCTTATCGTACAACCATATTGCAAGATGACAGAGCTAATAAAACCCAGAGGAAACCGCAAGTGCTGTAAAAATATCAGAATTACTCAAGGTTTCTAGTACCCTCTGGAACAAAGGAATTCCTCAAATAACACAAATATTCAAGTCAGCCTTGTTTACACAGAGGATCCAGCACCACTGGTCTTACAGCTATTAGGAAAGCCGCAGCGCTGACAAATACTGTCTGATGAGAAACACACTCACAATAGTGTTGTATAAAAAAGTTTCACGTAAGGAACAGCTTGTGGGTTACGAGCAGTGGCTCTTGCAGTCCCACATGTAAATGATTACATCAGTGGTACTTCGCAGACACAGCCATCAGCAGCAAAGCATTTAACACAAGCACAGCTTCCAGGCACATTTACCTTATTCCTCAGGTCGTCCTTCCTGTATCCCAACAGCTCAAGATATTTAGCACGTGAATCTTCTTCAAAATTCACCTTAAATAAAAGTTACAAAGAATATATTTCAATTCATCATTGCCATGCCCTCACCCAGCTAGCTTTTAACTTGACTGGAACAGTGAGTGTTAATACTTAGAGAGGGAAATAATAGTAATAAAAACCAAAACAAACAACAAAAAAAACATGACATAGGTTTCACTGAGCTGGACTGCTGAGCAGGTAAGCAAGGCTTCAATCTGGTTAATGGAGGTTAACTGTCTGCAAATCTGCTTCACTCAGGAACCTCTGAATATTCACAGCACAAAGATGTGCGTGATAGGTCCCTGACCCTGGGACCCTCATTCTTCTGTTGAGCCACCCCTACCAACAGAGCCTAACGAGCACCATTCCCCCAATCCCCACTCTGTTCCTGACTCCTCCTCTGGTAGAACACCGTAACATGCAGAATAAACCATTTCTGCACTGGCTTTCCAGGTCCATGGGGAACTCCTGGACTGCTGTCATTGTTACCTTTAAGAAAGCCCACACATTCTTCTCAAAGTCAGCCTGGGCCATGTCAATTTTCTTCTGGCAGTAGCTGATGAAGCCTTCGGACTGCACAGCCTCCTGCAGCTGGTTGGAGCGCGCCAGGAACTCCTTCTCTGTAACAACCTGGCTCACGTAGACGTGGTGACGCTGCTGCTGCTGGTCGATGCCTGGCTGCTGCTGCTGAGGCTTGGCATTCTCAAATGTAACCAACTTGCCTCCAAACTGTAATTGAGGACACATGACAAGAAAATACAAGTGTATGCACACAAACTATGCACACACACATATGTATGCATGCATTTGTTTAGTGCATATGTGCTTATCGTTCAAGAGACAAACGTTCCTGGCATCAGCTCATGGTGTTCTTCCACCAGCACACGATGCTATGCAGTGAAGCAGCTTGCTGGTGTGTGCACGTTCAGGTGGATTTATAAACACAACTGTTCCTATGCCTTTTTTCCCCTCAGGCTGAGGACCTGGTCTAGGAACTCCTGAGAAATCTGTCTGCACAGTGGCCAGCATAAACAGATTGTCACATTACTGCAACATTGTGCTTGCTACAGTTGGGATGCTGCTCATTCTCTTCATAGCCACCCATATGATGCTATGTTTCGGATTTGTGCCCACAACAGAGTTGATAATGCACCCACGTTTTAGCTTTTGCTGGACAGTGCTTACACAGCATCAAGGTCTTTTGTTTCTCAGGCTGCTCCACCAGCGAGGAGGCTGAGGGGTGCAGAAGGAGCTGGCAGGGGACACAGCTGACCCAGACTGCCCAAAGAGATATCCCCTAACATATGGTGTCACGCTCAGCAATAAAAGCTGGGGTAAATAAGAAGGAAGTGGTGGTGATGGGAACAGGGACATTCCAAGTTATGGCATTTCCCAAGAAAAGGTGACACATGTCAAAGCCCCACTTCCTTCAATGGCTAAAAATCTGCATGAAGACAGATGTGACTGAATCGATTTCCTTATCTTGCCTCGCACACACAGCTCTGGCTTTACCTATTGAACTGTTTTTATCTCAGCCCATGAATTTTCTCACTTTTATCCTTCTCATCTTCTTGCCCATCCCACTTGCAGGACAACCAGTGAGCAGCTACATGAGGCTTGGCTGCCTACTGGGGTAAATTAAAGCATCCTATGCATCATTAAATACACGCTCAGGCATGATGCGTGCTCTGCTTGTGGCAGCTCGTTTACTGTTTGAAAGCCTTGGCCTGCATGCTGCTACAGAGACTCCAGCTACCTCCATTAGGGCTGAGTTATTTTACTCTGCAAAGAGACACAGTACCTTCAAGCTGCACTGAAGTCTCAGCTACTTGCCCAACTTATTGCTCCCCAGCCCTCAAATACGCATTTTTTTTATTCTAAGCAAACACCACAGAAATAAAAGCAAAGCCTTAGTTCCCAAAACAGAAAAAAACAAGCGCCTGGTGGGAACACAGGGCTCCCCAGATGCTTTTTCCCAAGCATTTTTTGTCATGCTTTTGCTGGCTTGCCATCCCAGGCGCTCACTCCAGATGTTCCCACAAGCATCTCAGCCACCACAGCCCTCTGGGCAAGTTCTCCCAAGGTGGAGCACGATGACAAATTCCCCTCTTCCAGATGTACTTTGCAGGTGCTGTCTTGCTCCCTGCCTGGCCAGCCTTGGCTTCTGCTTACCGAGAATGATGCTCCCACGGGTCGCCGGATCCATTTGGGTGGTTTCTTGAGGGGCAGAACGACGCTCTGCGGGGCAGTCTGCTGAGGAAGCTGCAGGGGAGGGAGGGGCTGTCCTGTACCAAATGGATCCAGGTTCCCAAACGAGGACGAAAGCTTTGACAAAAATAAAAAAGGGGGTGAATTCTGAGATGCCATCTCCAATAAGCCAAATGGCATCTTTTTTTTTTTTTGCACTGGATTAGTACTCCTGCAAACACAGAGTTGCAACACCCACTGAAGGTTTCCCCGAGCCCATGCTTTTTCCTCTCCCCATCCACTTTCTCAGCTGCGTGCTTCTCAATACCTGGTCCACTTGCTTCTGCCTCAACCCGTCCGTGCTGCCTCCCATAATGGAGTAAACGCTGATCCGCCCGTCAAACGAAGCGGCGGACAGGACGGCAGGGTTTCTGGGACACCACTGGATGTCAAAGCACCACTGCGTGTTGGTTGGCAACTCATACAGCACCTGGGCAACAAAACCAAGTCCAACATAACAGAGCTTTTAGGAAACACCATGAGCAGCATCACCACCTTTCTGGCTGCCCTGAGAACAATCTGCTCTTCTTGCTCCCCAGCAGCCTCCACACTACCTGTACACACCGACGGTGGGCAGGATGTGACAATCATAGGAGATTGCTACACAACGCTGCTTTATTTCCTCCTCCCATGAAATTTTCTGTTTAATTCACACATGGCCAGCTAGGCAGGCGGCGTATGTCTGTGCTGCGTGTGCAGCTACTGACTTTTGGTGGATAACTGGGAAAGTTAAAACCTGTGCTCTGAGCAGATGGTCTCTCCTGCCCTGGACCAGAAAAGCCTACTGCTACAGGAGGCATTTATTTAACCACAAACTAAGAAATTATTTTTCGCTTGTCTAACAATTTTTTGCTGAAGAAACAAAATGGTAGCTGCCTTGCTGTCTCCTAGGAAACGCTTTTACTTTAAATAAAAACAAGTGGTATGAGTCATCCCAATGTAAAGCCTTCTTAGCAGGACAGCATCCAGCTTAGATGACACATTTACCACCCCCACTTTTTGTCTTACTCAGCTTTTGTACTTCACCCATGTCTGAATTTTGGAAACACGTATCCCTGTCCGGCAGCATTGTCTTGCCTACACTGCAGGCAAGAAGCCCTCCAACAGTGTCATGGTCTGGGGGCAAACGCTCACGTGGTCTGTAAAGAGGATCCACCCAGTTTAGTGACGTCCATGTCTATCCCTTATGAGATAGATAAATATTCTGCACTGCTAAATAGGTGCAGAAAAGCAGAAGACCCACGTGTAAGATTATCTACACCAGGAAGCAGCCTTGCAGCACCAAAACACGCTCAGGAGGTGCATGTATCAACCACAAGTAAACAAGGAGAAACACCCCACAGCAGCATAACTTCTAGGACTGCGAACAAAGATCCATCCCCGTTTCCTTCCCCTTCTCAGTGAAAATGCAGGGAAGCAAATACTGCGAGAATGGGTAAAACAGCACGAGAAAAATCAAGCGCTTTTAAAAACGCTCCCTTACATATGCCACTGTGCAATCTCCAAACAGACTGAGACAGAGTTGTGCGAATACAATACCTCGCCCGTGTTAGGGTTGGAGCACAGAATTTTAGCATCCTTCCCACAGCTAAGCAGCAGCTCTGAATCTGCCATACTCCAAGCAATGGCCAGGATACCCCTGTATGAAAAGTCACAACCAAGGAACAGATCAATATAAATCAAAAATGGTAACACAGAGCGTGTTAAAGTGAGTTGGTACTGTATCTGAGCATTCCACCTCAAAATGCGCTCCCCCTTTGTCCCTCTGTTATCAGCATTTGAAATATGGAAATAGATGCTATTTTCTGCATGAGTAGCTCTAAAGGTCCAGCCACCACATATGAAAATTGAATTCAACACTCTCTGTAGGAGAGTGTCAATACCAGTGTACCAGAAAGGTGTGTTTGCCTTTACAGTGTGTGCAAACTTGTAGTTTTTTTTTTTTTTAAGCAAGCTTCTGCTACTTCTGTGAACTCCAGCTCCCTCTTGTACAGCATAAAACAAATCAGGAATGTCATTTTTTTTTTTCAGGGGGAAGGTATTTTTAATACGAGGCCTGGTCCCTTCCAACCAGCAGGCCCCATCAAAGGAAGCCTTTCCGGCTTTTCTCATACCTTGTGTGGCTTTCCAAAACACGCAGCGGCGAGGAGGCAAATCTAAGGTCCCACATCTGAATCACAGGCAATCTGTCATCCTCTGAGGCCAGGACCATCTGGGTAGCAACATCAGGGTGCCATGCCAGGCCCGAGCAGTGCATCTGAAGGGTAACATTGTGCCACAGCACAGGGTAAGTCAACAGCGCTAGAGAACAGAAGACAACCACCCTAAACAGGTCTAAGCATGAGGAAAACAGGGTCTTCAGCTAAGTGCCAGTTTGCAGCTATATTTCTGGGCATTGTTTCTGACTGCACTCAAGGTGGGATGCTCTCCTTGTTTCCATTAGCAAGGAGAGCTGCAGTTAGCTCCCCAAGGCCCTCTCAAGAAGGTGACTTCATATTGTCTCATTCAAATCCAATGTTTTGATCTAAGAACACTGTGAAAGCATCCATACAGAGCTTTTTTGCGACCTTTAACTTTCATTGATATTTTAATAAAAGCCATCATTAGGCAGATCATCATTGTGGGAACATCCCATCACAACCTACAGTCACACGATGAAGCCAGCCCATTGTGCTGCTATTATGTCAGGGACCAGCTATGTAAAACATGGAGTTCGGAAGCTTATCAGAAGCAGAGCACAGTGACTGAGCAGCTATTTCAGGAGCACACGTGTCAATGTCATTATGAACTCTTGGTGATTCTTCAAGGTTTTTACCTTACCCAATTCCAAATATGCAGAATTATACGTGGAGTTCTTCCTCCACAAGCTCAATATGCTCTCTTCTGAATTTACAGCATGGCAGGGGCAGGCATGGTGATTTTGAGCATAGGGAGGCAGCGTCCTCTGTAACCTGCTCATGGCTGTCCCCCTCTGTGGTGCTCTCCATCACCAAGATCTGCCCTTGCCAAGCTCTACTGGTGAAGGGCAAGCCCTCTGCACGTACACAGCCTTCTAAGAGCACTGACTGACATTCATCGTGTTGTAGAAAACTGGAGCAAGGACCACAATCTCCGTGTTACGTGTAGAAGG
Source organism: Nettapus auritus (assembly GCA_011076525.1). NCBI lineage: Eukaryota > Metazoa > Chordata > Aves > Anseriformes > Anatidae > Nettapus > Nettapus auritus. The sequence goes on from CM021768.1 coordinate 65,327,287, forward strand.
AGCGCCCCGTGCCAAGAGAGACCCTGTAGCTCCCCGCACATCTCCTCACAAGAGCTAACTCACCCGGTTGTTGTGGTCACTGACTTTGATGATGGGTTCGTTCTTCCTGAGATCCCACACGGTGGCTCGGCCACTGGGGCTGGCAGATGCCAGGATGTGCTGGACTTGCCTGTTCCAGGCGATGCAGCTGATGTCCTCGAGAGGCTGCCAGGCACACAGAACAGCCTGTCACACCCTTAAAGCAAGGCCTCAAAACGCTTTCTTTCTGGGCCTCGCCATACAACATGTTTGCAAGGAGATTCACCCCAGGTACTGTGAGTATTCTGCTCTCCTACATACACCTGCTGCAGGGTAGAGCCCCTGAAAAAGCTGTCAATGTAGAAAATTCTACACAGAGATCCTTAACAAAAGCAAGGTTCCCAAAATATCCACGAGATAATGCAGTACCCATCCAAAACAAAGTATCCACACTAACAGTTTTAAACTAGAAATCTTTAAACTCCAGATTTCTGCTCATTCTATTTCCTCACTTCATTGCCTCCAACTCACCATGCAGTAGTACACTGGTTTTCCAGTAACTACCAAGTTCTTGCATAATTTCCTAACAAGAGCTGCATAAAGTACCTGCTTTTAAATAACTTCCTCTGATTCTTCCAGCTCCTTCACAAGACGAAGGACAAAAGGCTATTTCCTTCCCCAGAGATCTCTGAAGAGAGGCTAAATGCCGTCACCTAAACGCTCCCTGAAACACGGAAATGTGACCGCCAACCCTGCTGCCTCATCTTCTCCCTTTTCAGCAGCTGCTTCTAGTCTTACTTGTGTTTTCCCTCAGTCTGCGCCCTTGTGGTCTTCAGATACAAGCATGCAGTGAAACACACAAAGGCAGACTAGAAGAGCTTCATCCTGTGTGCAGTGGCTATGGATATTTAAAAAATGGTGTAACCAGAGAGACACTGCTTGTTAGTACTTACTGCTTGATAAAACACAACATTATTCTAAGACTAAAAGGAGTACTTTTAAAAATATATTTTATTTAGAATTGTGCCACATGAAGACATCAAGCAACGCTTGTGTCGCCGGTGAAAACTGCAGTTCTGGTGTGGATAACCAGGTCTGCACATCCCAAGCTGCTGCAGGGGAACGACAGCAGCCTGTTCCTCGCAGGGGCTGCACACGGTGGTACTGACCGACACAGCACTCAAGCTGTGCTCCCAGAAAGGCAGCGGTGGTTGGTCACCCTTGTATGAAGCCGGGCAAAAAACTCTCCGCGAGACATAATGGAAGTCAAAACATAGCGCTGTTATAACCAACGTGCTGCCACACACGTCACTGAAAGCTACTTCAGCTGCACCTAGAGAGCTCTCCTGGAGCGACACGGGCCCCTGCCATAACAGAGGCACATCACACGAACAAAAACACCTGCTTTTCAAACCCCTCAGACTAATAAAAGCCCAGTGCAAGCACCAAAAGCACGATTTTCTTGACCTTACAGGAAGCCACTGGGGAACAATACATGGTAAAGCAATATTTTTACTTACATTAATAAGAAACAAGTGTTGTACAAGGACTCTAACAATCATCAGCAGAAATGCAGTTCATCACTAGCTACAATTAATTGCTTTCTATCGTAAGTCTCTTTTTTTAATATAGTTTCTAAAGGTGATTTTAATGAGCTCTCAACATAAATTACTTTCTTGCTTTTCACTAGCGTACAGTATTTAACAAATACCAATCCAGTACCTGTGTCTTCACTCCTGGAGTCATCGGCGTGGCAAAATTATTCAAGTCCCAGATATAGATTTCAGACTCATTAGCACCAGAGGCCACCAGATTAGTCTGTAAGACACATTAACAGACGCTAAGAGTATTTTCAGCATCAGCTTTCACAGTCTTAGCTGCTGGGAAGCATCAGATGGACAAGACTGTGCCAATTTCTCATACTAGCTCAGGATATAGCCTTTGGCTCACACAGAGCGGCTTAAGGAAATAAAAGCAATGTTTGAGATTGCAGATAGCGCTGAGTTAATAAAAAAAACATACACAGAGACAGACTGGCATGCCAACAGCCACATTTCTGTTTTCCTGATCACTCCCCTCCCGTGGCAATCACCCATGAGGAGGCTGCACAGCGGACAGAGGAGCGGTGCCACGTGTAGGATGGGGCAGACGGCGACAGTCTGGGCGGGGAGGCGCGAGCAGGGGCTGCCGGACACCCTTTGATCGCATCTCACGCCTGCTGACCAGCAAGTCCCGACTTCATAAGGGGCAGGAGAGGAGAGGAACCCATTCGAGAAGACACAATGAACAAAGGATGGCCTTGCTGAAAGCAAGTGTCCAGGGACAAAAGTGCTATTTAGGAAAGGAAATCAACTCAATTCCCTTGCAGCTGGAGGGGGCTGAAGAAAAACCAAGCCGCTGTATCTACATGGAACTAAACTCTCATTGACGATGGAGCAAGCTTGCTGATTTTGAGAGCTGTTCTGCCTTAAGAGACCACGTCGCAGTGTGTTTGTTCGGCCTCCCTTCTCCAGTACGGAGCTTTAGAGATGTTGATGCCATCTCCCAGAAGGAACACCTTAAATCGAATGTCACCAGAACAAAGAGTGACAGCCCAGAAAAACGTCACAAGGACAAAACCAGCACATCTGATGGGAACTGAAAGGGAAGACTGGTTAAAACGGCACAGAAAACCACCTCTATTTTACACTGAGGCTGAGCTAAAAACACCTGTAACGCTGACAACATCAAATTATGAGGGGAAGGAATCAAGTGGACACCTACAAGTCTTCATTCCCTCTCCCGAGATGCCAGCAACAGGACAGGTTTTTACTAATGAAGATGCAAAGAGCAGATTTAGGTCAACCTTCTCAAGGGCTAGTAAAGGAACTGATACGTATAAGGTAATAACTTGTTAAGACATGCCACTCATCCACGTCTGTACGTGTCAAACAGCAGAAAACCTACCTGGAACATGTTGACATCAAGCGCTCTCACGGGTCCCGTGTGCTTGTCTTTCTGGGCAATGATGACTTCGGTGTCTCCAGCTATGATTTTGGCTGGGTCATACAGAATGACATTCCCGTTCTCGCCCCCAGCGATCAGGACTCCGGAGACTCGCTCTCCTGCAGTCATGCTGTGCGGCCCCCAGATCAGCTTGTGGTACCTGCAAGACAGACGCCCACAGGCTACAACCACCCACCGGCAGCTCCATGTACCCCGTTTTACTCTGCAGGCTGTAGCCCGGAGGTAAGCCTCTGCTACATCTGGCCAACTGTTCGTACAAGGGAGAGAAAATCGGTGGAGCTATTAAAAAATTCCAAATCCTTTTCCTTGTAGGTGCTCCTGGAAGGGCAAACTTTCATCTGTTGTGCTGCATGCTCAGTGAGTGGCTCGCTCACATCAGACACGTGTCACTTGGACCGCAATCGAGTTTCCAGGCTGAACCGGAGGAATTAAATATACTTCCAGAGATGTTTTCAAACCATTGTGTCCATCCACAAAATAGAAGAAATTACTTAAGCTCTAACTTGTTCAATAATCAAGACAGCATTCCTGTGTATTCGGCCATGCAAAGCACGGTATTCTTCCGTGTGAAGCACCACGCTGTCACACGGCAGGTGTTACACAAGCAGAATGCAAACCCCCCCAGTCTGGAAGGTGGTGAGGAGTTGCTTGAGCCTTCACTGACTTACCGCTAAACTCTTGGCTTTCTCTGGATTACCTGTGACCGATTTCTTCACAGCACACCAAGCTCGGCATGTTAAAATATATACCAAGGAAGGCCAGACAAAGAGCATGTGCTAGCTGACAAATACTGTAAGCACTAAGTGCTCAGCAGCTCAGTGTCCGTGGTCACTGTCCTGCAACAGCACCCAGATTACGAAATGGCCCTCCCTGGGTACACTGCTTTTTGTAGTTCTGCACCTAACTATGCAAGGTTAGAACAAGCAGGGTGAGCAACATGCTATCAGGGCACCAGCACTGCACCACCAGCAAGATTCAACATGTAAATAACCTAAAAGAAAGCAGAAAAGGATGAGGAACAAAACTCAAGAGTTAACTATGCCACTACTTTCCTCTTGCCCTTTGCTCTTTCCAAGATAAAGAGTGGTTCTGCAGAAGCAGTGTCACATTTTCCACAGGAGGACAGTTAACAAAACTTGCTGAATTCATCTTTTCTGGATTTGTTCGCCCAGCCGTTTTCATTTGTTGTATGCCAAAATATAACCTGACGTACTTTATAAGCTAAGGCATGGGTTGTTATCTTAAAAAAGACAAAAACGTCCTTTGCAATGTTGCAATATATTTTCTGGGGGCAAAGTCAAACACTTGTGCTCTTCATCAAGAGAAGCACTTTTAAAGGAGCTCTACATCCTCCTGGCCGTAGCAGGTAGGTTCTGAAAGTCAGTAAAGCAAACGGCATTTGGCGAGCTTTGACTAATTTCAGCTATATTTAAAGCAAAGGAGAAGAAATCTCGGGGGCTCAGTGTCGTCGTTCTGCCCTCAGTAAATCAGCAAGGAGTGTCAGCTCCGTAAGGCAGTCCAGGCCTGTACTGGCTGTTCCTCCCCAGCCCTGTGCATCAGAAGAGAAAAAACTGCAGGGCAGGGATCGTGAGCCACAGCAGCAGCCAGGGAAAGTGTTGCCGCAGGACTGACAGCAGCCTCACACCTCATGCTTCCTCCTGCAAAAGCCACTGTTAACTGTTATTTACCTGGAGAACATCCTGAAACAGGGCCGCTATCTTACTGTGTGCAAAGGCAGCAAAGACCTCATTGCCATCCTTCCACATCTACCTAAAGGCAAGTCCTAACTTCTAAGGCCCCAGGAAACTGCATTTGGTAAAAATCTCACAAAAGAATCTTAGCTCGTTAGGCCTTGAAGTTACTGCTCATGAATTGAAAACATAGTCCCGTTTATGTGGCTGCAATGATGTCCTTCAGCAGAGCTTCTGTCCTCAACAAGCGCAGCCAAACCCCACGCATCAGCCCTTCAGCACAAAGCACAGGCGACCACCCCGCCGCTCACCTGTGAGAGGAGGAGAAGGTGGCACAGGACTTCATATCCAGCGAGGGGTCCGATAAGTCCAGCTCGAATATTTCCAGGGAAGCATTCGTACTGAAGGTTGCATCCAGCTGCTGGGCCGACGTACCTGCAAAGGAGCGGGCTCATCAGCGAGGAAACGATGCTACGCAGAAGAGCAGCTCCAAAAGCAGCGTTAAAAAAGTCATGCTTGCAAAAAGGGCTCTGAGAAGCGGTCAGGCTTCTGTCTGAGTTGCTTACGTTTCTATATAATTCTCTTCTCTATGGTTGCCTTCAGTGGGTTTTTTATGAATAGAAAACACTTTGGGAGAATGCTCATCCTTCCCTGAGGACGGGCAGAAACCCATGACAACTGGCAGAGGAGCAACAAGGGACAGCGTACCAGCAACGAGGGTTGCTATCACCCTACCCTGGCACAAAGGAGAGGAAGCTTGTTGTCACCTGCAGACAGCCTCCCAAAAATGAGCTAACTGCTGCACTTTTCAACTGTAAGCGTTTCACAGCCAGAGGCCCGCTAACGCCAGCCTCGCAGAACTCACCTGTGGCCAGATAAATGGGGTGCTGCTCGGCAGGGCTCCACGCCTGCATGGCAGTGCGGTCAACCTCCTTCAGCTTCATTTTGCTGGAAAAAAAATAAAAATGTAAAGGTTAAGCGGAGGAGAGCGGCTGCGTTAGGGGATGCCAGGAGTTGGTTTCTTTAGGGGATGGGAGGAAAAAGGTGTTTGTGGCAGGGCGATGCGTAAAAAAGGGGGAAATGGGGCAGATGGTGGGAGATAAAGAGGAGCAGGGCCTGAAGCTGCCCCAGGAAGAGGGGTGTAACGGGGAGGAAAGCCCCGCCGCCCCAGGCGTGATATCCGAGGGGGCTTTGGGGTAAAACAAGGGGAAGATGGGGCCGCACCGGCTCTCACCCGTCCCGGGCCCGCTCCAACGTGGCAGCCCCGGCGCCGCCTCCCGCTTCCGGGCGCTGCCGGCGCCTTCCGGGCGGTGACCGGGGGGGCTCCGCCTCTGCTCCCGCGGGGACCGGGCTCCTCCTTCAGCCGGGGCCTGGCGACAGGGGAGAAGGGAAAGGGGCGTCAGTGAGGGGCGCCGAGCGGGGGCACGGGGCCGGGGGAGCCGCCGTCCTCAGCTCGACAGCGGTCGTCACGGCGTGTCGGGATGTGAACAGCAGTGAGGCTCATCATCGGACAGCGGCTCGGGGGAGCTGGGTTTGGTACCGGGTGTCAGCGGGGTGTTTTTGAACCTTTTCGCACCCCGCAGCGCGGCGCGGCTCGGGCCCATGGCGCCACCCGCACCCTGCCCGGCGCGGCGGGAAAGAGTGCGGCGTCCTCCCGCCCCGCCTTATGTAGGGACGGGGCCGCGCCGCTATTGGCTGCCGCGAGCGGCGCTCGCCATTGGCCGCCCAGCGGCCCCGCGGATGGGCTTCACACCGCCCTCCCTCCCTCCTCCAACGGGCGAGCGGCGGCTGCCGAGCGAAGGCCCGCCGGCCAATGGCAACGACGGACGCGGGGGACGGGTGCGCGGCGGCGGCCAATGGGCTCCGGCGGCCGCGAGCAGGGCCGGAAGGGCAGGGCGGGAGCGCGGGCTGGGCTTCCGCCAGCAGCGTGGCGCCGGGCCCACGGCGGGGGAGGCCCGGGGCAGCAGGCAGCCGGGGCAGCGGTCCTGGACCGCGGGTACCGCGACACCTGCCCCTCTGCCCCTGCAGCGCAGTGTGCTGAGGGCAGAGGCTCAGCCCCTGCCCGCCTTTGCTCGCTAGCCATCCTAACGAGGCCCCCAGGGCTCCACGAGCACTGCTCGTACCTCACCTCCACTGGAGAAACCCGAACGGAGCAGGTGGATGCATAGAAATAAAAGCAGTTCTCGCTCGACAGGAAAAAATCCCCAGGCTCTCTTCACTGCCTTGCATTCCCCAGCGAAACCCCGTAACGTGCCATTGCAAGGCTGGGTTGCACGCTGCCTCCCCAAACCGCACACCGAAACAGTGCCTCGTGTCCACCAACACGCAGCCAAAGGCTCCCCAAAAAGATGTACCTGCGAGTTTGGCCCAGGGTCCTGCAACCAGATCCGTGTGGTACCCTGCTATCCCCCAGGATGTGGCAGACAGGCTCGGTCCAGCCTTTCGGATTTTTCTTTGCTCAACTCTTGTCCTGCAAACACTACATTTTTTCATCAAAGTTTTATATTTATATATGTATAAATTAAAAAAAGACATCAAAATACGTTAACAACCAAGAGGTTATCTTATCTCTGGTGGGATTCTATCGCATATTGGAAAGTCAAGCCAGTTCTTGCCTCGCAAGAGAACCCAGTGATAACAGATAGATTGATTCTGATACTTCAGTGCAATTCTTTAGTTCGTATTTGTCAGTGCTGAAGGAAAGGAGTGCAAGAAGAGTGTTTACAGAATAGTATAAATGTTTATTTTTCTTTGTGATTTATCTGACTGCTTTATTTTTACAATATAGAAAAGTGTATTCTTTGAATAGGTCTAGTAAATATAAATTTATTTTTTTCTACTTTCAGATGTAAACAGAATTAGAAAATGAACCCTTGCCCCGTTCCCAATTATTTTTATGTAACCAGATGGGCTTGACTGTAAATCTCGTCCAGCAGTTTGATTCAAATGGCTAAGGAAGTACAAAACCCAATCCATACGTATTACAGCAGGGAGAGGGGAGAGAGGAATCCCAGCTTAATATTGGAGAAAGCTTGTTCAAAGTAAAACCAAAAAAACTAAGAGCATTTGATTGCACCTTCAAAGTCTTTACAAGTAAAATATTCTCAAGCAATGCCATCATACATAATTACAACTGTAATCTAAATTTCACAAGTGTTTCTGCACACTGTATATAAATACACATCACAAAAGGTGCAATTTAGAGTAAGACACAGAATATATACAAAATTAACATGGATTGAAGTCTACACAAAAGAAGGCATATTGCAATCTGTTTAAAAAATAATGTACGTAGTTATTATTCACTTACACTAATTTACATTTATACAAATCTTACTGGACATACTATGTTAGCTCACTAGAAGTAAACTGAGTATCTGCCCTATCTACATGTAAAGTTACTGTACTGACTTTTAATAAACCCAAGTCTTAATTATGGAAAGAAAATAGTTACTTACATGAGAGATGGATTCCTTTCTCAGAGATTTGCACTATCAGACTTGCGGTTTATGCTGAGGGAGACGCTTCTACCAGGCAGAGCCCTTCAGATGGTGACCAGCAGGACACCAAATTGGCCCACCTCCCAGGGCCTTCATGCTCCCAAGCCATCCTGGGGAGGGGGGCACAAGGAAGCATGGAGGACCAAGGGCCTTTTGCTCACCACGCAGGGCCACAGGGTGAAGACAGGGAGCGGAAGCCTCTTCCTGTCCTATTGCCAAACACACCTGAAGGTGCTCGGCTCTGCTGCACATTTGCCTGGCCCCTATCTTTTCCCAGCTTATCTCCGCCAGAAAACCTCGAGGAAGAGCTCTGCCACATCTCTGTGTTTACAGTTTTACATGAAGAATGCAAAATCCTTTTTGGAAAAAAAGAAAAGCCATCTTGTGCAGGCAGCAATGAGACAGTTATTAAAATAGCTATTGACATTCACATTAGGTAAGTAACCTACCACGTTGATTTTGCAAATGTATTCTACTATCAAAAACATGATCTGAGATGGCCTGTAGCAAATACTGAAGAAAATCCCCTGCTCCAGTGTACACAGAGCTCTAAGGTGATTTGTGTGTTATGTCGGTATATTTTCCTCCTTTTTGGATCAAAGGATCCATACATCTATTTTGGCAGCAACCTTGATTCTGCGCTAGCATCCTCCCCATCACAGCACTCTCCGTCATTCTAAACAACACTTGAAAAAACCTTACACCAAATAAACCACCAAGATACTGAAAAGCAGCATCATGGAAACACACAACCAGGCTGAACATAACCTCCACCTGTGGTCACAGGTCAGTTAAAAGCCAGATTGTCTCAAGCCCTCATTAAGACAACTGTGGCTCCATGGTCTCCTGTGACCTCAGCTTCTCGGGCTTAAACACTTCTCCAGGGCAACAGCTTCACCCTAGAAAACACAACGGACTGCACATCCCTACCTGCAAGCGAGGGATCAGGCCTCTGAACACAGAGCTTCACCCAAGCAACAGCACCAAGCTGCTGCACAGCCAGCTAACACAATACCCTGGGCAGACAGCTTGGCACTGTGGCACAGCTGCTCTTCCCCACTTCCAAGAGCAGGCCGTCAGCCGTTGAGTTCCACCTTAAGATACACCTGAGCCCTCACCCATGATCACACAAAAAGATTCCCCATTATCCTGTTTGCCTCCAAATTCCTTGGGGTCTGCTCAAGCGAGATTCTCAAGCACTTTTCCAACACTAGACCTGCAAGCAATCCCCATGTACTCGCCTGCATATTTCACACTGCTGTGTGCACTGAAGAAGCATGCTGCATTACGCCCTACATATAGGTACCACCTTCCATTTCGATGCTCATTTCCATACGTTACCTTTTAGAACTAACTTTGACACACAGATACCTCTTCATGATGAGCCTGTTGCCAAAAGTGTCATCTGGTTCTTGCTATCATCTGCATTTTCCTGTACACACAAAGCAATGCAACTCCATATACTGTAAATAATATATATTATAATCATTTATATATGCCCTTCAGGCAATTATTTTGAGGGAAAGGGGAGAAAAGAGCTATTTTTTTCCCTTAAGAAACCCAAGTTAAAAGCTGTACATCAGGAAGAAAAAATGACCTTTAGGCATCATCTTACATAGAAGAGGATTTAGTTAAGATTTAAAAGGCTCTAAATCTTGATATAAAATATTTTCCTGTTTCATCTTCCGCAAATCAATTTAAAACAAGCACCAAATTAACAAGTATTATTAAATCCTCTATGCCGAACCAAAGTGTCCCTGTGCCTTAAGTGTTCTGTTCAGTCCATTTCATTGTGGCTCTTGTGCACGCGTCAGCAGTTCATGGCACAAGGGTCACTTTTGGACTTGCCCGCAGAGTTAATCACTCTCATCAAACAGCGTCCAAACTCCTCCAGGATCATGCGCTCTGCCGCAGCTTTCGACTTGCCCAACTTCTCGGCTTGCTCAGCCTGCGCGAGAAGGCATTCACAAGTTGCATCGGCCACCTCCTTGGTTACAAACGTAAAGGGCAGCCTGAAACAAACAGAAAACCGAAGAACCCGCTCACTCCAACAGGCAGTGAACAAGCCACAGCAGCAGTCAAATGAACAGACAGGCTGTTGTGTTTAGTGCCTGTCTCCATCGAGAAACGAGGCAAAGCCCGTTTTAACCTGCCCAGGTACACAAAACAATTCTCCAGCTTTCAGTGTAAGGGTGGCTCAAGGTTTACAACCACTCAGTAAACGTGACATGCATACTTCATGCCTCCTGGCAGCATATGGGCAACCACGCTTAGTTACACGCTTGAACATAGCCAAACGTGGCACATGCTAGATTTACAGGAAACAAAGCGGTGTGAACACCTGAGTTCTCCAGGTCCTACAGCTTAGGAAACATTCGAAGATGACAGGGATGTACCTGTTGTGTATCCAAAAAAACACATTAGAACCAGGCAATACTGCGAGCTGCGTTAACTTACTTCCCCCCACCACTGCTGAGTGCTGGCGTTGGCCTTGTTAGGAGATCTGAGATCTGGGAAGATAACTTGGTCTTTGCAGCCGTCTGCTGCTGGACCCTAACTTCGGCAGCGTCCGCTAAATGCATCAGTGTCTTTCGCTCTGGGCTTTCTTCAAAATTTTTGCAGCCAATGCATTTGCATATGGAAGAACACATGATTTTTGCCTGAAAGAAACAAACAGAATGTGAGAAGCCTGTCGCAGCTTTGACACCCTTAATGACCACCCACAGGGGAGGAGTGATCTTGTTTTAGTTTGCAATTAGCCACTAGCAGAAATCCTCAGGTAGTCATCCTCTCTCTAAATTCAAGGTGAGATGCCTTCCCAGAATTTATGCTTGAATCCAGTGCAAATGAACAGTATTCCACTCATGCCTTTCTTTCCCAGTCTGCTGTTTTCAGCAGAATTTAAGTGGTTAAACTATGAGACAAGTCAGTCTGCCACCATCTCTGCATCCGTAGAGCAATCACTTATCTGATGGAACACAAACTTTTGCCTTTGGCTTCCACAAACATGTTCCATCCTGGAGTGTCTCTGCAATGCTGCAATAACTACTTGAGCTCCTAGAGACACGGTGCAGTAGGTTTTTTTTGAAAATATTGCTCTTCAGTAAAGGAAGGAGCTCCAAGCCTGTGTTCAGAGTTATTACATGTTTTAAAATTAAACTCAGATGACAGAAGTGATCAATCTTGCAAAACACATGGCTTTCTACGTGTAAACTGCTGGAAGAAAAGATAGAACTAAAACTATTACTGCAACATGAAAAAGAGCAAAAGACAAAGCACAGCAGCAAAATTGCAGCACTGAAAGGAAAAAACAGCATCTTTAAGATGAGATAATACTTCTTACCTCGTAACATTCACAGTAGTTTTTGAGACATCCCGAGCGTTTACAGTTACACCCTTTGCTGTGTCGCCGATCTGATTCTCCTTCCTTCCCTTTACCTATTTTGGGCTTGAAGGCTTCAGGGTTTCTGTCAAGGCAGGCCTGTCAAGGAAGATCCAAAGGGTCAGGCAATGCATGTAGGGAGTAGAAATTACAGATGCAATGCAACAGCTTACATCTTGCACAGGTGGGAGATGAGGGTGTTACACACCCACCCGGCCCCATGCCGTGGCTTCGGAAGGCACCAGCTGCTTCTTTCACTCCAGCTATCTTTGAGGAAAACTAAAGGCCTGCTGTCCCATCACGGCGCTACTCAGCAGCACACCAAGATCTATATGAACAGGAACAGGCTCCTTCCTTCCATGACATCAGAAAGAGGAAAAAAAATGACCCCTCACCTTTATTGCTTTTTGCCTATCATTTTCGTGGTCCAGGTTGTTATAACAGTTTGTACAGTTGCAGTTATTGCAGAATTCACCATTTGCAAAACAATCGCAGTACCTAAAACAGAAGATAGACAAAGCATTTGTAAACATGACCGTTACCTTGGCATTACTACTGCTGGCAGCACCAGACATTTCTAGTCTGGTGATCATGCATATGCACTGATGAACACCTGAGTCACCCTATGCTGAGCTCCACATTGACAAGGTGTCTGTCTGAGCTGATGTTCAGACAGCTCAGCTCCTCAAAGCAGCACAAGAAGCTAATAGGGCTTGGTTCCATGGCAGTCCTTGGGTGGTTATCCTCACAGGTAGTTCCTGACCCTGCTGGTTCAAGTTAGCCTTCAGGAGCTCTCATACATTCAAAACTGATTGCAACGGCAAGTTAACAGGCAACCTGACATCTCACAGGACTAACGAAGCAAGGAACATTTTTTGGTAGTTTTGCCCAGAAGCTATTGTCAGCTGTGAAGTAAGGCAGAGTTAAAGAAAGAATGAGAGAAAAGCAGGGATGGAAGAAGAGACTACGATTAACAAGTACATCTCAGACTTTGAAGCATGGATAACTGTGGAAAGGATCTGAATGAGGATAAAACTCATTATTGGAGACTTTTTAAAGGGGAAAGGATGTAAATAAGAAGCAGCAAAATACCAACAGGAATAACCTACCACATTATCTTTTCTCTTCTGCACCTGGTGTTACCTCCCACCAAAAACAAGATCCCATCACCCTGTGGTCTGATACATGGAAACACACCACATACATCCTCAGCTCAAACATGATTTCACGCCATGAGAAATGCTGGCAGGTTCCAGTGCTCCCAGTACCACTTCCAACAATAGTTGATGGAAATTGCTGATCCTTTTCAGCTGATCTTCAAATACCATTGGGAACTTTGTTCATTTTTAGGAGCCTAAATCCCTTGCCGAATTGACTTCCACTTCCTGTCATTTGCCTCGGGTAACACTGCAAGAACTAGATGAGGGCTGCCCTGGATGCCACTAGAACGCTCCATCTGGTCCAAATGCATTTTGGTCATTTTTAGCATCCTGGATGGTCCCAGGGATGGACTACATAAAATGCGTTAACAACTTGTAATAGCTCTGCTTTCTCTCCTGCTTACAATTCAGCACTGCAATGGTCCTAGATTTCAAAACAACAGCACTGGCATGGCATCAATCCAGAGCATCACTGAGCAAATCACCTTGGAGTTTTCTTGTTTGTAGAACGGGCTATATAGCAATCTGCAACATTCATTTGGGAAAAGTAACTCCCCTTACAGACATGAAGTATGACTACTGGTGAGAAAGCACCTTTGCCAGAACGAGTTAGCTGTTTGCTCTGCATCAATGCCTAACCACTTAAAGACATAATTACAATAATGCACCAGAACAGCACATTCCCAAACAGCATCCTAAAGGTGGCAGCACCTGTGGCAGCTAAACAGCATTCTTGCTGGTGCAAGACATGAGCAACAATGCCGTTATTCTCTCAGTTTTCAGAGCATTCAAGAGCCAAAGACTAAAATCTGTGGAAAACTCCAGGCATCTAACAGATATTTGGCACCATGAAGACAACACCTTATGTTGTAAGAGGAAAGCAAGGCTAAAAAAAGGAACAGCTAGACATCTTCCTGTTTACCCTGCCTTCTCTGCAACAAACCGTTTTGAGACTAGGCAGTATAGGGCACGCCTTCCCACATAGGCATGGGGTCTATTACTTGAAAAGAGATCCAAACTGCAAAATTTAAACACATTTCTTAATGTGGGTTCAGATACCACTTCATCATTTTGCCTTGGAGAAGCACACCAATGATTTCCTCTTCGGTGAGTAACATTCCATGAAGCACAGACCAATTTTATTATCTCCTCCTGATATGGTCCAGAAATCCACATCCTGAATTTGCTTGAGGCAAAGAACTTAAATTCCTCAACTTAAAATGCTTTTAAGTCAAATTGTTACAAACACGCTCAATAAAACAGAAAAAGATTTCATGAAGATAATCGAGCCTTAGACCTAGCAGTTAAGAATCACTTGCCCATTCAAATGTTTAAAACAAACAAACCAACTATCCCTGCAACCCAACACAACCAACCATAAAAAACCGTAACAGCCCAATTTTGCTGAAGTACTTCATACAGCATGTCATTACTCAAGGGATTTGCAAAAACATAGCAGATGCCCACTGATGACACTGTGGGATGTCATGTCACTCACAGCAATACTGCAACTCCAGCTGCTGAGTGGAATTGGCTCTACCACACACAAGGGTACATGATGAACCCTAACATTATGAAATGTTAGGGTCTGTACAGCTCACGAGTTACATGAAGGCACATGTACTGTGACATCTCCACCAGTGTCACCAGCAGCTTTAAATGACAATCTAGACATAACATTTCTGACATGCTTAAAAATACTACCTTTTGATTCTTGGCATAAATACAGTGTCAAGGATAAGGCTTAGCAACAAACACAATGTACTTACAATTTCAAACATAGAGACTTCGTACAATTGCAAGGCTTCCGGGGGCGATTTGCAGATTCAGAAGGAATAATTCTGTAGGGGGGAAAAAATGCATCTATTTATACACTATTTATACATCTATTGCATCTATTTATACACAAAACACATCTATTTATACACACAGTTTTATTAGTTTCAGCTTCTTCCTATTTTAAATTCAAGTACAGGGTTGATGATGAAAATTCTGAAAAGTCTTTATGTTCCCTTGCCATTAGGTTCTTGGCTGATGTAAGTAACTATTATATATAGTGTATTTCCAACCCAGAAAAAGCTGGGTTATTTGTTGCAAATCTGTCTACATGTCTTAAGTAGAAATGAAGCTTAAAGCTAGAGGATGCACAACTGCAAATGGCAGTCAGAGAAAACTTCCCCAGAACCTGTCATCACGCAAGGCGACTAGGTCCAAAAAAGGTTCATAGATTAAGATCGTGCCTTTACCTTTGAACAACAACAACAAAATTGACTAAACCTAGAACAATGGGCAAACAAGCCAAAACACGGCATTCAGCTCAAAGATGAGTTTTATATCAAACACAGGCTTTAACTGCTCTTAAAAACTAGGATTTAGTGTCACTAATCGCTTTTGATGAGATTCATTCCATCCCTATCCAGCAATTTCTGCATATAATACCAGGGAGATTAAATCAAACCCATTCATTTGGATAGCTGCATCTGGATTAAGGATTAGTTTGCATCACAGTTTAGGTTGCAGCAACAAAAAGCACCTTGGCATACACAATTTCCAACAAATAATAACACAAAAGGAAAGTGCAGAACAGCTAAAAGCTGGCTGGGTCAATGCATGGAAAATATCCCACGTTAGCTCTTATTTTCATCTTTCAACTGAAAATACAATATTGAAAAAAAAAATAATAAAAAAAATAAAACCAAAGCCTATTATGAACCATTTTGGGCTTGAGATGCATAGTGAGGCTTGGTTGGATTTGTTTGTGCCAAGCATCTTGCTCCTGTATCGACCAGTACCTCTTTCCAGCAAAGTGGAAAATAGCTCAAGCCTGTAGCTCCCAGGCTCTGATGCAAAATTAAGCACAAACATCAACAAAATTTCAGGTCAACTTTCTGCCATAGGAATTGAAAACAAAACCAAAGATAGTGGAGGGTGCTGCAATAGCTTTGATCAGGAGGGTAGTTTAATCATTGCAGTCATTGCAATTCAATGCAAAATGCATGTCCTTTAGTCATAACTATTAACCCCAACACAGTATACTTGATGTCCTTAGAAATCCCATAAAACACATCTGAGTCCCCACCTTCATTTATAATAGTAATGAAAAGAAGTCTGTAAATTCATCAGCCTATACTGCAGGTTTTCTGTCCTTATCTTTTTTTTCCAACTCTCTTTGCAAAATACTCACCCGTTAAACGGTAGCCGTGCTTGGGACTGAATACTAGATGTCCCTGTGAAGCCAGTGTTGCTTGCTATAGATACATATGATGACTGCTGTAACTAACAAAACAAAAAGGTAATGTCTAACAAGAAATAAATTATAGCATGCTCAAGAGGACTTGTACAAAGTATTTTAATTAGCTTTCCAGATACTGTTATAAAGAGTGACATACTTGCAAGCACAGATTTAGAAACTTGTAGAACTTGGAGCAGGCAACAAGCTCTAGTCTTTGTGTTTAGCAAAACCCCAGTATTTTAGATATTTTTGTTCTTTAACACAGTGTCTACAGACATATGGATAACACAGACTACAAACAAATGTTAGACCACAAACAGTTCCAGCTCCTGAAAACACACATCTCACTCTTGTTTTCTTAAGCATCCTTGACCGCCAACAGATCAGGATCACTTTTTGCACAAATGACTTTAGTAGCCCCTTTCACCTACAAGCCCCTTATTACTTAACTAAAACAAAATTATTTACATCCCGACTTTTCTTTGTATCTGGCCCCACACACTGTTTTTCACATTAAGTGAAAGGAATAACCCCTAAGAACCTGCTAGGTGACACTGTTTTGGGTTACCTTTTTTTTTCTACCTATACACAGCTCTTTTCTCCTGCTAAGATAGCAGGAGATGTGGACCTGCAGTGGACAGCCTGAAGGAGATAGGTTGTGTCCAGAACACCAAATGTCTGAGTAGTTTTCCAAAAAACTGTATTCTTCACTTTAAGAGCGAAGAATTTGGGCAAGTGCACAGGAAGGATGCAATACAAGTGTTTTTAGGGACAAATAGCAGCTTTAACAAAACCAAAAGGGATCCAAAAAATAAGGTTGGTATTGGTGATGCCACAGGCTGACTGAATTCTTGTCTGAACAGACTGGCTAGTCAGCTTTCAGCAGGGGGTTTCATTTATTCTCCTGTTCATTCTCAGCATTGGCCAGATTTTGACAAAGCGTACAACTAACCCGTACACCTTGGCTGGGGAGCAAGGACTTGTAACTGGAAGGCAATATGTTCCATAACAGCACTACTTTCTTACTTATCTCTGCGTTAAGACTGTACCTGTGTGACATACTGAGCTGGAAGGACTGCATAGCCGACGTTTCCTGTGCCAGGTGCTGGTGCCAGGACAGTGCCTGGGGGAAGGTTGGTGAGGTTGGGCTGTATCTGTGGCAGTGGAGTGGCTGGCATAATAAGTCTTTGTTGGGGCTGACTGGTAGTGACTATCTGGGAAGTTGGGTTGATTGGCTTGGGCACCACCTGGAAAGAAAGTCTTGATGAAATCTTGCCCCCTTTTTTGTTCAGAATACACTTCTATTAATAGCACATTTCACAATGGTGCTGAAATTGGACTTTTTCATCCAGCTGACAAGCCAGTAATACATTCAGTTTTACATTCAGCTTACCTGTTTCACAGTCTGGGCCGGCACTATGGGAACAGACATCCGCACTGGGGTCGCATTCACCACCACTGGCTTTGCTGCAATCAAGACACAACTTTATATTAACACGCATTATTGACTCAGCACAGAGTTGAGTCAAGACTTCCATATGCAGAGAACCTAAGGACACTGAATACTGCAACTACGCTGAGAGTAACTGACCAAACTCATAACATGCAACACGCCAACACACCACCTACATGAACAGTTATGTGCACAAGAGTGCAGGCATATGTTTAACAGCTATGGTTTAAAAATCAGGTTGGGTGCAGAGCCCCTCTGGACACTCAATTTCCTTTTGCCAAGAGGACACTAAAATACTACAGCTTGGTTTCAGATCGTTGATTCCATCACAGCTCCAGAAAGCATGGACAGGAACCATCAGAAACATCTGGCACTTCTCACGCATTTTATGTACGTGGGCTCTCGTGGCTTCCTACTTCTTATACCAAGAAGCTGGGACTTGCCACAAGTCACCTCCATGCTGGTAAGCTAGGTGAAAGCAACAGAAAATGCTGCAGGGATTCAGGCTCAATGACCCAATGACAAAACAATTTGACACATTTCCACATACAAACCTGAGGTAGCAGGAGAACACAAAACCTTTCAAAACCTACCACAAACTCAGATACATCTGGCAGTCTTGAAAATTTCTATTACGTAACTATTTAAATCCTCAGAAACCAAACAAAGAATTAAAAACTTAGTTCAGACACCACATCAGCACCAGCACTTACCCTGTTGGAGAGGCTGTGTATTTGTACTGGGATTTTGACTGGCCGACTGGGTTGAACTATTGGCTGTTGTGGCAGTAACGAGTCTGACGTAATGGAACTTGCTTCCAGGTACCTGAATCTGCTGAACATTGGGTGCAGTTGCCAAGGGAATAATTGTCTTAAATTGAGATGTACCCACTCCTCCTACAGTAATGGTCTGCACTGCTGATTTCACAGCCTATTAAGCCAATACAGAGAACATAAAGTTACTTTTACAAAGGCAGAAAGAACAGCAGCATGTCTGTTCCTCCATGCATTAGTGAGGAACTCTTTGATCCATCAGCATCCATGAGAAGTCAGTTATCCCCATTTTTTGCTTTCCAGAGTAAAAAAAAGAGACGCAAACAGATACAATGCCAGCCAAAGCTTGGTGCGAAGCAAACTCTGTTCTGTTTTCAATTCTTTACAGCAAACTCCCGAGTAAACTAATATTTGAAAGAGTAGGATGACTCAGTCTGCTTCCCAAGCTACAGTGTATGCCAAATGAGACTTCAGCTGACTAAGGAGAACATTGCTCACTTTGTATTCAAAATCAAGCAGAGGACAAAACTAAAAATATTCTTATTAATAAAAACACGCAGTAAGAACTCCTTGCAGAACTGTTCATGCTGGACTGCAGCACCATTAATCTGTGTGTACAGATACGTCCTGTTGGACACAGTTTATGATGAACACACACAAGTCACTGCGCAGCCCTTGAGGTGCAAATGAAACAGAATCCACAAACTGATTGCTGAAGAGATGACAAAGTGGGCAGGCTGTGAAATGAGAGAAGCAAGAACAATGAACAGCAGCAAAACGAATTTATTAAATAATAAATGCCAGAAGGAGAAAGAAGTTGATTTTGGCAGACCTGTGCTGCCGCACAGCCGGGGTAGCAGTACATCTCAAATTCACAATACTTCAGCTTTGCAATTTCTCTCTAACAACAAACTGATAACAAGTCTATGTCTATTATTTTTACAACATTCATAACTGTATGGGCTTGGTAGCAGTCCTTTTACCGTTCTTTCTGATGACCTCAAATGTGAGTTCATTCCTCTTCTTTCTCCTTTTATTCAACTACTTTTGGAGTTCAGCTTTTTATTCTCAGAATCTCTTAAAACTGATATTAAATCTATCATGTACATTTGAACTAAGTTCTAACGTTAAATTTAATTGATACAATGATATGACTTGATATAACATTCTCCTAGCTTCCCAGCTTCGAGCACCTACAAGAACGACATCTCATTTCACATATACTTGACTGGAAATATAAGCTCACTCTTTTATGTAAGTTTTTCCCTGCGATAACTTTTTTTTTTTTCTAAATAAATATATTGAAACCTCAGTAACTCAGAC
Organism: Nettapus auritus; assembly: GCA_011076525.1. NCBI lineage: Eukaryota > Metazoa > Chordata > Aves > Anseriformes > Anatidae > Nettapus > Nettapus auritus. Next base: position 65,346,825 of record CM021768.1, read on the forward strand.
CAATTGGATACAGGCAATGTTTGCAAGCACACTCACAGCCGCACTCACTGGGAAACCAGCTTGGGCAAAGATCCCTCTAGCACATGAATTTCTGACTGCTGTCCAAAGACAACTGGGAAAAATTGTAAAATTTAAGTGACAGCTCTTCAAAGGGTATCTTCTCGAGCCCTGTGATGACAAGGGAAACCCTTGTGTTGTTTCAGATAGCTTTTGATCAGATCTCAATATGCCTGCTACTCAGGAATCTCAGTTCTGTCACTTGGAGTGCTTGCATTAGAATGATTTTGTATTTTAAAATAACGTTTTAAACAGACAATCTTGCCAGCTTTACTCTGAAATATCAAATCATGCTGGTGCCTACGTCTCCTTATCGCCATTCCCATTATCACATGCCATGCTAAGACAAGACTAGTAAAATCTCTCTGAGCCTCTGGCCTTTTACAGTGCATGCTACTGTGTCCACTACCCGAGCTATGTCCACTTTGCTTGTTTACACTCATACACATTCCTGTGTATTTACCAAAACAGGAATACAGAAATTCAGATTGAAAAAGACTCCCCTAAGATAAAAAGGAGGGATAAAATAAGAACTACAGCTCGATAGACTGCTCAGTTCTGTCTCGTCTTCCATTAATGCAAGGCAACTTATGCAAGCTTATAGGGAGAACCTTAAATTTTTTCTAGAAATGAGACAGATGGAATTATTGACTTAAATTCTGTAGGTCTCAGACCACAGCGTCTTGGTTATGCAGACCTTTACCACAAGAATATGAACTCCATTGTTGCAAGCCTCAGAAACACCCAGGAAGCAGCCCTAGTCAGTGGAATACAAACAGCGTTCACTGGTAGAAAAGAACCAACCACTCCAGGAATTCTTCCTGCCGGCGCAGGGTGCCTTTCAGATGACTTGGGAGATTTAATACGCAGAGATGAGAACATGCCCCAAGTGGGGCATCTCCAGCTTGGGCACCTGCTTTCTAAGTGCGTGTGCCGTTGAGTGTGCTGCCAATAGTTGGCAGACCTCGACGGGAGGAGTGTCTGCTCCTCTGAGCAATGCTTCTGCCAACTCTTAAGCAAATACTGCTACAAGAACACCTTGGGACTGCCGGTTTGCAGTTCAGCACCCTACATTCTCACGAGCATGAGATGAGACGCAGACACGCTAGAAATTAAATGAAAGTCAGTCTGTACCTGCGTGGTTGTGTGGTTGACTATGGCCTTCCCAGGGGAGGAGGGTGCTGACTGCTGCACTGTGAGGATCTGCTGTCCTAACGCTACATTCAGTGGGACGCCCACCGTCTTCTGGGGGGAGTTGGGAGGCTGGGAGGCCACTGACACCACTGTTAGCTGCTTGGCAAAACAAAGAAGCAGTTTAAATCTCTGAGCAGCATGCAAGACCCTGTACATATACGTCCCCCTCCTCATGAGAGAGGTACAGTTCTCCCACAGTAGCTCAAGTTCTTCCTGCGAACAAGGGCGCTGTATTCAGTCACAACTCACATGGGCTGACTGTGCAAGCACAGCACGTAGGTATGTTAGAAACTTCAGGGCATTGCCGGTTTCCAGCACAGAAGGTCCCATGCAGAAAGCTAGCACTGCTTCTCTTTTCCTTTTCACTTTATGCTATTAATCCAGCCAAAACATAAGAGCTTCAGAAGTATTTTTCAACTTTATTTCATTTTTTTTTTCTTTACGGTATTTTTTACTTTCTGACTCCTGTTAACGGTCCAGTTTTCTGACCAGATTTCTGCAGTGTGCATCATTTGAATACTCTATTCTAAACACCCACAACCCTTCCAATGTCAGTTTTCAACTTGTTTTTAAAATTCCTACTTCAAGTTTTAACAAAAAGAAACCCAGCTTTTGAAACCATTTGTTTTTAAAAGACGCTTAGAATTATTTATCTACAGTAAACTCAAGAGGTAGCGCAAAGTCTTTTCACTCCCACTCATCTGTTAATTTCTATTATAAGATTTACTTAACAGCTTCCCTGCAATGCTTTTCCCAGCAATATTTCTGAAACAAAAACCCTCCATTGTTTGTCTAACTCTCTGCAGCTAAAAGCACAACCAAAATAAGAAAATCTTAATTCTTGTGCTACTTTTCATACCTGCTACTTATTTTGCATGCATTATACGTCTTGGTTCCCCCCCAACAATCATCCTTTCTCCAGTAATATTCCTGTTCTCAGGGCAATTTTAATCAGGTCTAAAATCCCAGCTTCGCCATGATGCTTGTCTGCACTGCATGAGTTATCTTCCTATCAATTGCCTGCCTGTGCCAATCTCCAGCTCTATCAAGGATCATTGCCAATCTCATTTATGTCAGACAAGATTAGAGAAGACTGAATTATCTTTACAGCACCAGGCAACAGTTAGTAAATGTTAACCTATTCACATAACCAAGGCCTCCTCTTAAACAGCCTGTTGAATTTTTATGAATGCATTTAAAGACAAAAAAAGGGATTATTTGAGCACTTGGCTAGGGGAGAACAGCTGCTCTGGGAATGGATGCTGAGAGAATGGCAAGAAGTGACAGGAATGGGAAATTAACGCAGCACTGCGTATTTACTTCAAACCATATTAAAGGAGACGGTTGAAAAACCTAGCGTAGGCCATTAACGCAGAGCGCAGTGCCACGCAACGGAGCCTCTGGAGTGGCAGGATCACAGACAGCTCGTAGCCAAGACTCAAACACAGAGCTCCATTCAGATCACTTTGCAGCAGGGACGGGAGGGCTGCAGCCAGAACGGGGTCCTTACCTTATTGGGGGATTTGAGTGGTGAGATAGCTATTTTATTCGGTGTCTGTTGTGTTGTTGTACTCAAAGAGGATCCAATAACTCCAGTCTCAGAGATCGTTATTGTCTTTGGTGGTGTTCCTGGAGCAGACTGCGAAAGAACCCTGCCTATAATCAACAAAGACACGGTCAGCTTCAGTATCCCTTTTAGAACTTGCAAAGCTCAAGTTTTCCCTGGTTAGCACGCTGTTGATCCTTGCTTCTGAGAGTACCTTACCCACCAGGAAGGACAGTGGAATTCTTTAACTTAGATTCAGAAAGAAAGCAGAAACAATCTGCATTACTACAAATGAAGAAACACTTTTCTCAGGCTTAATAAAACCGACATTTACTTTGAGCTTTCTGAGGCATCCAGCTGGTAATTCTTGAAAGCCAGCACAGCATCCCCAGGCACGCATCCCTCCAATACACCTGCGCCGCACGCAAGCACTCAGCCAGCTGGCACATTGCTACCAAGTCCCTGGGCTGCTGCCAGTGTACAGAAAAACTGTGAACTGGGAAGGGGTGGAGGGACACTTCCCTTTAATACACTGCCAGCAGAAACCAGCTCTATGACAGTGACCACCAAAAAGGCGCTTGGTGTCTCTCTACATTCAACTTTGACTTTTTTTCATTCTGTTTGTGCTGGTGGTTGGCTGTTCCACTGCCTAACACAATATATGATACTTCTGTGAAAACATGCATGGAGGTTTAACTCCCAATACAATCTGCTTTTGCAATAGCGAAGAAGCTTAAACACCAAAAACAGCAGCTCCAAATCACAAAATCAGCCTCATGAGTATTGCAAAAACTGCAAGAGCAAATATAGATTTTTTTTTTTTCATACTTTTAAGCTGCTTTCCAGCGTGTTTGACCGCTGAGCCTTCCTCTGCTGTACTTTGGCTCAGATGTGTGTTTCTGTCACAGCCTCTCTCTCAGCAGTTCTCATATTATATGTATCAAAATATAAGAAAAAGCAGTGTAACTTTGTCATCCAAAACCAACTGGTGACATGAAAATTGGGTCAACTGCAACTAACATGATCAAGCATCATCCACGTAAAAAGCTGCCCTCCTCTGAGGTCCACGTGCTCTGAGATAACCCTCACTTGTGTGCAGCCTAAATAACAGCACACTTGGTTGCTAAAGCCGCGTGCAACCTGAAAATGTCACTATCTGTGGGAATTTTACCATCTCCAGTACCCAGTGCTTCTAGTTTTGTTTTTTTCCTGGTGACAGTTTTCCCCTTCTCACTGCACCCCCTCTGTGCCCCTTGGCATCAGCTTCCTAAACAGAATCTGGCTGCTTATATTGACAATCCGTGCAAAATTATAACTTGCACATCAGTTTTCAGAAATGCCCAGGCAATTAAAAGTATCTATCGGATTGAGAAAAACACACACTCAAAATCTAAACAGAACACACGTGTGCTACACATTCCCTAAAGCAATACCAACCTCTCTCAGCTGGTAAGCTGTACTGGTGGTTCGGGGTTGCGAGAGGAAAGGAAGATATTTAAGAAGACTTCACTTAGAGAAGCATCTTCACCTCACCAGCTCAGGGAGAAGTACTTGCTATTCTCCAACTTATTGATTGAAAAGCTGGAAGCTTATTTCTTTAATAACATATTTGCTAGTCAATAAGATGCAGATCTGTTGTAACCTGCACATTTCTTTCCACTCTGGAGGCAGCAAGCTTTAGAAATCTAATGGAACAATAAACTCTTGCAAAACCTATTTCTGTTGTGGTTCCTTAACTGTTTGTCAGTTTTCACGTACTGCCAAATGAAAAGATAATGCCTCTTGAAGTGGCTTGTTTGTTTCTGAAACACAAAAAAACCTTAGTTCAGATGCATATGCACAACTTTTTACAACTTCTGTCAAGTCCTGGTTCCATAAGGACTTAACACAATCATATGTGGAAAATACTTTAGGCCTGGTTGGAGGGGGGTCAGTCTGGAAACAGACGTCCTTCAAAGCTTTGAAGGTGACTGGCTTTGCATGTGCATTCTTTGGAAGTAACTTGCATGCCTTAAATGTTACCTGCATACAACTCCCCAAGTTTCAAGTCTGATTCAAGTCTAAGTCACCTAAATGAGCAAAGTGTAAGGTTGCTGACCACTACTGGGCCCCTCACTACAAGAAGGACATTGAGGTGCTGCAGCATGTCCAGAGAAGGGCAATGAAGCTGGTGAGGGGTCTGGAGAACAAGTCTTATGAGGAGCAGCTGAGGGAGCTGGGGTTGTTCAGCCTGGAGAAGAGGAGGCTCAGGGGCGACCTTATCGCACTCTACAGGTACCTGAAAGGAGGCTGTAGCGAGGTGGGGGTTGGTCTGTTCTCCCACGTGCCTGGTGACAGGACGAGGGGGAATGGGCTAAAGTTGCGCCAGGGGAGGTTTAGGTTGGATATCAGGAAGAACTTCTTTACCGAAAGGGTTGTTAGGCATTGGAATGGGCTGCCCAGGGAAGTGGTTGAGTCACCATCCCTGGAGGTCTTTAAAAGATGTCTAGATGTAATGCTTAGTGATATGGTTTAGTGGAGGACTTGGTAGTGTTGGGTCAGAGGTTGGACTCAGTGATCTTGGAGGTCTCTTCCAACCTAGATGATTTTGTGATACATTTATCTGCTTCTACCTACATCAAAATCTTTGCTGATTTTTCCCCCAATTGCTTGAGGTGTTAAAACAGAAACTATAATAAAAACCAACACAGGAAAAAAAAAACCCTACAATTGCCATCTCTTTGAATAACCTTAAAAATCATAAAGCAAACAAGTCAAGTAAGTACAACCTGCAATGACTGGTGACACTTGAGTGGTCTGCCCTGTAACGGCTTTGCTATTGATTGGTTTTGCAAAGATCAGCTTGGTGATCACTGGGCCAGAAGTTGGGGTTCGGGTCTTCTTCGCAATCTGAAAGACGGATAAAAAAATTCTCAAATAACTTGAGGGTTTTGGATCTAAATCATCATGTTAATGACATCATACAAGATAGAGTGCAATATTCACAGACAGAATAATTCATCATCTCACACTTTACCTCCATTTCTCACATTGGAGAGAACTGGGTTATCATCTATGCCTCCTGAGAGAGCCAGCCACCAAAGCAGGACAGCCAAACCCCTCACAGCTGTCTCACAAGATATCCCTGAACAAACATACCTCATTTTCAAGGCGCCTTATTATTGTCCTGAAAATATTTCTCACACATGGCCTGCCTATGTAAAACATATTCAAGATAAAAGCCAAGTCTTAAAATTTCAAGTTTAAAAAAAGGTTACTTTTTCAGCCATCCATGATATAACTTGCTCCTTGAATCACTTAAATGAGACTACTACAGCTCTGAAATGTTTCTTCACTGCTCTGAAACGTTTCTTCACCTGTTCTGACACAGCAGCACGCTGCTACCCTGCAAATGGGAAAAGAGAACGTGGATCATCAGCCCCTGACATTTTTGGACGTGGGCTACCCAAAAGCAAATCAGTCCATCCAGGCCCAAGAGTAGGGGGCCATGTGTCCCTTCTGTGACATCTCCCCTCTGAAGTGCAGCTGGACCAGGGACAGGTACGTGCAATTCAATGAGACGGACTGCTTCAACTTAAAGGCTTTTTCAGCAGGGTTTGGTAACGAGGACAATCAGAACTTTTTCCTCCCTTCTCCACGCTGAAGGGGCAGCTACCAAATGCATTTATCCCAACCATTTCTATACCCTGGCATGCACGCGTGGAAAATTCAGCTTAGAGGTGACTTCTTTCAGAGACTGCCTGAAACCACCAAGTCTTGAGGCTGCCAGCAGATGAGGGCGAGCATTAGGATCTCCTCCCGTAAGCAATACTGTACTCAGACCCGCAGATGAGCCCCATCCTGCCTCTCCTCTGCCCCACGTGCCTGTGTGAATCCCACAGGCACTGGCCGCCACCTGCAGCACGGTCACAGAGGCATGAGATGGCATCAGCGTGGGGAGCCACATCGAGATTGCACATCTGTTGCTTTTACTCAAACAAGCAAGCAGAGAAACCTTACACATGGAGACAAATACCGAGATGACAGCTACTTTCAACAGCCTGAAAAAGATGCAATTGCTTAAATGAATCAATCAAGTAGGCTGGATGTTGTGGTTTCCTACACAAAAACCCTATTTATAGCATTTGCTGACTGCAAACACCTCCTTTACAGCAGCGCGACGCCGAAGCATTGCAAGTGGTCGGCAATGTGCAGCAAATCCAGCAGGCTGCCCGCAGAGAGGGTGCGTGAGGCCGCTTGGGCTGCCCGCAGCATGCGGCCAGCACAGCTGGGGAAGCCCCAGGATGGCACCACAGCTCCTGTCAGCTGCTGACAGCAAACCCCGCACTGCGTGCATGAGTTGTGTCCAGCTGAGGCCAAGGGCCCCCAGGCAGCTCCGACGCTGGGCCGTGGCAGACTGGAGATTGCCATGCTGTTGAAATTAATCCTAATCCTGCTATACATTATCACCGTAATTTACCTGCTATTGCTTCTAGTCTCTGAAGCAAGGGCAAAGTCTGGCTCAGAACATGGCCAGCACCTAGCAGGAACAGCGAGCTCTCAAACAGCAGCAGTTGTTTCCCAGTAACAGTCATTATCCATGCTTAAATTACTTGCATAAACACTTGTAAAATACCAGCCAACTGTTACCATCAGGTATCTCTGGGAAAACTAAAAATCCCAGAACAATAACTGGTCCACATGAGTAGCCCTGCTTCAAGGGGGCTCAGCTTGCGATACCCTCCTCATTTTTTTTTTTTTTTTTGGCAAACTGATGGACTGGGAAGCAGAAGCTCTACATTTTCTAAGAAATGACTAAGAAATGTGGTGAAAAACTGGCATGCTTTCCCTTGGCCTGGCAGCGCGGGCAGCCCCACGGGCTGCCTCTTGGCAGTGAGCCTTTCTGAAGCATCGATAGCCCCGGTGTCTGCCAGAGCCTCCCAGGCTAAGGTGGGAAGCTCGCTACCCGTTTCAGTAGAGACTGGAGACACCAGAGGAGATAATCAAGGTGACAGAATGTCCTATCGACGCTTCAACAAGAGCACCTTCTCTGCAGCCCCCTGTCACTGCCTGTACTAATCACAAGGAGGTCACCATTATTCCTTTTTGCCTATGTAAGCTAAGCACGCTCTCGGAAAGTTACTTTGAATTAGACTGCAGAAGTACTTGATGGGACAAAGAGCTCTTCCCTAAGAAAATTATTATTTTAAGATGCACACAGCAGCCTTCTTCCCGCTGCTCAAAGGAAAAGCTTAATGTGCAAGCATCTTTATTTCAAGGGTTAATTTGCATCTCCCTAAGCTCTTCCCACTGAACAAGATGAACAAGTGTGCTTCCATGACCAGCCTGCCTTCAACTGTCAAGCAACGTCATATTATTACAGAAAATGGCACTCGCATACCTTGAATTTACTGTGGGCTAGGAACAGCCCCAGCCACTTACCACAAAGGAGCTAACATAGTATAAATCCACTCCCTAGATGACCTCATGGGAGCTCCTCCACGCAGCCACACCCTATGTAACTTTACTTGGCATAAAAGGAAAAAAATCACAGAGTCTGGAAATAGAAGACAACAGCCTACTTCAGAGAAGATAATAAGGACCCTGAGTCAGGAGCAGAGATTTGCTGTGGGCTTAGGGAGTGCGCGAGGTTATCTTCCCACAGTGAGACCAAGCCACACCGATGGCGCAGCAGTTGTCTCGCCACAGTAGCTAGGGACACGTAGAGGTAACCACTGAAATGCGGAGCCAGCCACCACATCGAGACAAGTTCAGGTTGGAGCAGCTCAGTCGCAGCAGCGGCGATGGGTCTGGACCTCTGCTTCTCACACAAGCGCCAGGTAGTATGCCAGCACATCATGCTTTTTAAACCTGCACGCAAGCAGAATCCCAGGCTGAAAACATGTGCTGCCCGAATTGTTTTGTCCACACGTGCAGGGCAGTGGTTTCTACTATCTCATGACAAACTGTCCAGATCTACAGAAGGTCTACAGAAGGGAGAGCAATAACCTCTTACTACAGAAGAAGCCCGAGGTCCCGCTGTGTTTTACACCCCACAGCTTCATACCTCTAACATCGCAGTCAGAGAGAGAGCAGGATTCCAAGGCACGTTTAGCAGAACTCTATCAATTCTGCCTTTTCTCAAGTGCTGAGATTTCAAGCGTCACAATTAGATTCCAGTAAGACAAAAGGATTTTATTTTTGACCTGCAAAGCCCCTACAACATTGATAATGTAAGGAGAACCGTATAGAGCTCATAACCACCTAAGCCTCACCTTTTATCAATTTGTTTTTTTTCAGCACAAAGTCAAACTGCTGTGCTGCACTGCATCTGAAACCGCTTCACATGAGTTAAGTTTCACAAGACCCTTGGGATGCAGGGAATCATTCACTGCTTCCTTTTCCACTCAGGAGGTGCCAAGAAGGCACTGAAAGGTTGAGAGGCTCGTCAGGATCACAGGGTTAATGCATGACATCATTTTCTAAGTGTGGGTTACCTCCCCTGTCATCTACGGTAGAGTAAGACCGTGAATCTCTCACCTAGCCTCATATATCCTTTTGATAATTAAGTAATTTCCCGCAGGGAGACGTACTGTCTAGGAGTTGCACATGTAGTTGTCTTTCCTGCAGTATCGGTCACTTTTAACAAACTGAACTCTGCCTTCTTCCTTTTCATGTCTATTTCCTCATCTCCTTATAGGGGAAAAAAAGGAAGGTCAGGTATTAACAACTCATTCCATTTTGCAAAAGGAAGCAAAGATTTAATAGAAAGACCATAACAACCAAATTCAACCCAACTGCAATTAAATGGATTAACAAAGGGATGCAAGCCCATTTATAACGGGTTATATTAAGGAACCTGTATAATTCCTCCCGACAAACAGACACCAATCACTGGGTCAGTTTCTTGGTCACTGATGGCACAGGTAATCTCATGGAAGCAAAAGCCCATTGCAGTTACTTTCTTAGTATTATACTGTTTCATTTATGTGCTAATTGGCAGTAACTGAAGCCAGTAGGAAATGCTCCGCTCTTACACATTCCTGTGCTTTTTTGAAAACTGTAATGACAACTGTAGCATTAGCAATGGAAGGCACAAGAACAGGAGCCACATACAGAGTGCATAGACATATTGAAAATGGTCATAACTATTAAACACTTTTGTCTGGAGATATGACACAGCAACAAAGGAGGGGAAAGCAGATACCGGTACAGGGATCATCTACTGACTTAAACTCGGTTGCTTATGTGTGCTTACCATGAAATGCTAGCTGGGGAACTTACCAGTGCTCATGGCATGCTTAAAAGTAGCATGAAAAATTACTTGAAGAACTTCAAGTGCAAGAAATTTGTTTTCATTTGTGTACTTTCAGTTTCCTTTCTCATTTCACTAATTTCAATAATCATTTTCTACCATAACCTGCACTGAGTTCTAGTTTTCTTTCACTGTCATCTAGAAAGAAGTTGCTCACATTTCACATCAGATGAAAATCAGGCCCTTTCATTAATAACTTGTGTCTTTGCAACACCTTTTCAGATCCCATCAGTTTCTCTCTGTTTTCAGTTATCTCCAGATCCATGCCTGCGTTGGGAAACAGCGCTTAGAGACATCCAGCTTACAGTCCTGTCTAGTTGATCAATATCTATTGATAAGCTTAAGCAGATTTGAGGTAGACGAGATGTACCTTTCCGTTACTTCTCAAATACTGTACGGTTCTTTGGAGACTTTATTTATAACAAGCTCAATGTAAGAGGCAGAAGCTCCTTGATCATAAAAGAGGAAAGCCGTGCACATTCTGAATAAAGAAATGGCAGGCAGAAAGACTTCAATTCAGTCTTCTGAAAGCATGTAGAATTTATTTTTATCAAATGAAAATAATGGGAAAACTCTCTTTAATGAATTTTTATAGCTCACTTTCTCCGAGGCAAACCCTAAATTCCTAGACAGTAGCTAGAGGTAGAAGACATTAAGACTGTAAATGCCTACACAGATGAAAAAGCAGGCTAAGAGCAGCACTGTACTTTTATACAAGGAATGAATGCGAAGGCTGAAAGCAACCGCGTGGCAGTCAGCAAAGGAAGCAGACAACAGTTGCACCAACAGAACTGTTTTAAAGAGTTCTCACCAGCATAACTCACTTTACCTGTACTGTTTTTAATTGCTGGGTCTGCAAAACAGAAGGCTGGGCGGCAGTATTTATCAGCTGACTTCCTTGTGTTAAAGCTGAGACACCAACAACAGGTTTTACTTCCGACCGGCCTCCGATAACAACTTTGATCTGCTGGCCTTGTACCTTCGAGTCTCCGGCTTGGCCTTGGGTTGCAGCCTTCTGCGCCTGCGGGAGTTGGCTATGGGGTAACGTTAAAACAATGGGTTGGCCAGACTTGCCCAAAGTTGTTACGATGAGCTTCTGCCCGTCCGGTTTAATACTCTGATTGCCTATTTTAAGGTCGGCAGTCTTGTTCAAAAAAATCTGATTGGCTGAGATAGTGACGGGGGTCTGAGCACCAAGTTTATGGAGGCCACTTTGAAAGGCAGGCTTTACTATCGAGTTTCCCTCCGTTTTGGCAGTTGCAGTGTTCACCGCCGCATCGCCTGAGTGATTACTGGGCGCAGTAACCGGTTCTGCGGTGACTGGGGCTGTAGTCGTAGTTGAAGAGTCACCGGTGGAACTTATGTTCACTATTTCTTCCAGTTCTGTTTCCATTGGAATAGAATCTCCCATCGGTGATGACACGATAACCGCCTCGATGCTGTCATCTTCCACCAGCGTTATCCCAGTGTCCATGATTTCCTCAGGGAGCAAGCTGTTCACTTCTGCTGAAACCACCTCCATTGTAGTAGTTTTGGCAGTGGTGACTAGAGCAGGTACTGCAATAATAGGAGAAAAAAAAGAGAAGTGAGTGGTTTCCAGAAAATAGACATTTTGCAAAGCTTTATGAATGACATCACCAAAAAAAGAAAACGTAGTAGCAGAAATTCTTAACTAACCCATTTAGCTGGATTTAATTACAACAAAAATTTACATCAAAGCTCTTCAACGTGATTCGTTAAAATCAAATAAAGGTGTCCACTTCCTGTTGATTACCAGTCCACTCCTGGCAATTTTGTATGCCTAGAGAAAGTGTTCCCCCCAAGACACAGTATGTTGTTCACAGAGATTTAAGCTTACTGAGACATAAAGCAGGAGGTAAAAAGCTTTGCAAATCCAATAGACACCGATGACTTTTGTCACACGCGTCTACATCTACTAGCAAGGAATCTTGACTCAGCGACTGATTCCCAGAGCTGAAGTAATAGGGTTCATCCTTGTCTAAATCCTCATATCAGAAATGTCAGGCGAACAAACAGCTGCCCGGTAAGGGGCTGTATTTACCCCAGAAGCCAGCCGCAGGAGCAAGCTAAAGCCCTGCCCTTCCAAGGTGAATGAGCTTCCTTGAGCTTCAGTGACATTCGTAAGTCAAGAACCATGGAAGTCAGGAACCATGCTGCTGCAAACGCAGCCCCACTGCTGTGGTAACAAAGACTGACCCTGTGGCTCGACTTGCGCCCAGGACAGCTGTGTTGTGTCCAACAACTTCAGGCTTGTGCCTTAAGCAGTACCGCTTGGAGCTCATCTGCACAAAAACCCATCAACTGCTTGCACTGTCTGAGAAGGAACCAAGGGCTGGGATCCACAAGTTAGGCTCTTAGGGTCAGCTACAATCCAAGTAACGTCTGAGGAGGAGGGCACCATGTAAATCAGGTAGTGGAAAAACAAATTCAATAACGACAAATTATTTCAAACAATACTGTTTTAAGTTGCATTTCTAAGTGCTATTCCCTAGAAGAAAGGCCATTCTTAGTATATTTTAGCAATAAACAGAACACTGCTTATATGTATCTAAACAGTTAGTTCAAAAGGAACTTATTTATATTCTTTTTTCTTACCATTTGGTTACGCTAATAAAAACCAGTAGACAGATGCTAAATACCTCTATCTCTTTGAAAAAAATGAAGTGAAAATGCAACAGGCAGGATTTTAAACAGAACTCAGAGTTCTAACCTCCTGCATACCAAAATGCAGAGGGAAAAGAAATATGTTGCTTCAAGTCAGGCATTAAAACCTGGAAGTTAAAAGAAAAGAAACATTACATGTGGTTGGAATAACCGTTTACAGCCATCAACACTGCAAGATTCTTGAGGTATGAGGTCTTACCGCTTTACAGATGGCTTTCATTACTGTATTTAGGCTCGTGTCATCAAAAACAGCAAGAAAAAGAAAACACAAACATACCTCATTTGATTTATTTGTTTATTGGATAGAACTGAAATAGATGCACGAAACGAAATGACGAAAATCTTGCCCTACCTGCATAAGAAGCTGCTGTCATCAAAAGCCACTTCAACATCCAAGCACATCATATTTTTAGGTATTTATCCAGGATTTCTCAACCACTCAGCTGTTTACTTTTGCAAATGTTTTTATAGCAAACATACTGTTTCCATTTTTTCAGCCCCTCTACTAAAATGTTTTCCAATAATAAAAGGTCACCAAACTCTTAACATTCTAAGGGATCTGAGACCTTTAAGCAAGCACAGAGAAAATACACCGCTATTTTAACTAGATTTCGAAGTTTCTTCGGCTTCCCCAACTACACTTGGAATCACTTAGCCTGCCAGAGCTGTACCTACACCTCCAAAAAGGATGTATCAGCAAGCAATTAGATGTTCGTAGTTGACAACCAAAAGAAAACCTACTCCAAAGAAGTGGGTAAGCACGCCATGGGATTGAAGGAACTGCCCCAAGACTGTATGGTCAGTTTCACAGACAGATCATTTCAGGCCACAGAGCAATGGTCGTGCAGCAAATTAAAAGTTCTCCTAGAAAGTAATGTAAAGAAGATTGCTTTAATAAGACTCTACCACAGTACAGCTCAAGACATAAAATTAGCTAAATACACACCGAAAATTGTAAAGCCAATAGAGAAAAATTAGGGACTAAAGTGCATCATCAGCAAGGTTTGGCAGCAATGACTTCATCACATTTCTTTCTGTCACCTCCTACTGAGAGAGCAGAGAGCAGTTAGGAGGGCAGCAGGGACCAAAGACCAGCTCGAGTGGCCCACCTCTGCCCATCTGACGGCACAGACCTACACCTGATGTTCTCTATTTTCTTTCTTGTGACTAACCTGAACCTTGCTGTTGCCCGATCTCAGGCTCCAATCTCCTGAATGCTGTATTTGTCTTATTAAAAAAATGATCACCACGTTCCTAACAATGTAACTTCCTGAAGGTTAAATTTCTAAGTAGGAGGATCAACACGTGATGACATCGACAAAACGCAGCATGGAGATAAGGGTTCTGACAGGTACCTGTGAACTTTGATCTATTTTCCTTTTCTTTGCCAGTATGCCAATGCACGATCTTCAGGAAAGTAGCTGTGTCAAGTACTGAGTGCTATTACACCTTTGTTGAGAAAACATGCAGATCTATCATGTTTTTATCAGGAAAAAAACATACCAAAACAATGGGCAGAATAAAACAGCGGTGTGGAAAGCAGTGAGCAAGCTGGCAGCGCAACACCCGTGTGCCCCAGTATGCAGGCGCAGCTCGTTGCCCCTCCAGCAGCACCAGCTGGGAGGAACAGCTGAGCTCCCAGTCCTCACAGCCAGCTGTGAGGGCTCTGCACTGTGAGAACTGTCCGGGGGAAAAATAAATGCCCTGACAGGAAGGCTGAGAGACCGGGATGTCTGGGGCGCAGCTGCACTAACGCCCTGCGCACCCGTCTGGAAGTGGAAAGTGAAGCCCTAACCCAAAAGCTTCGTGAAGGCATCACGTCCGACATGGCCCCTGGTGGCAGGAACGGCTCTGGGGTCTCCAGCTCTGCTGCCCCACGAAGCGAACCAAATGGCGAGCAAGCACCCCTGCCAGGCACAGCGGCCACCTGAAGCTGGAGCAGAGCTGTGTGCTGAGCTGCGGCGCTGTTTGGAGCCAGCAAGGACAAACACCTTCGGGTTCTTGAGCTATGGACTGCAAAAGCCTTCCAAGAGGAGGAAAGAAGAAACACCCAAGTGAAGTCCTACTGTGACGAGGTGACCGCTGGTACAATCATCCCAGGGACAAACGGCACGGGGAGGTGTACCATTGGTATAACTAACTGCTATACAACTGCCTTGTGCATCACTCACCGCGAGCAGATGCCAATGCGACCGTATATTACTGCAAGTTTCTTCCTGAGGGGTGAAAAACAGGATACAGTTTAGAAGGTCCTGAACTAGAAAATAAACTGCTCTGAATCCTTGCAGGGGCAGTTACAAGTGTCTCCGCACCCCCTTGGCACCGCCACGGCTTTTCCAAGGGTCTGTGAAGTTCACAAAAGATTGTTACCTTCCTGTTTCGGGCTGGCTGATACCAAAGGGGTAACGGTTTGAGTGCTTGGCTCTGCA
Source organism: Nettapus auritus (assembly GCA_011076525.1). Lineage (NCBI taxonomy): Eukaryota > Metazoa > Chordata > Aves > Anseriformes > Anatidae > Nettapus > Nettapus auritus. Next base: position 65,362,030 of record CM021768.1, read on the forward strand.
AAGGAATGCGGCAACACCAACGCTTCTCTGCCAAATAGAGGTGCGATGGGGGAACCGTCTGCAGGCTGCACCTCATATTTCAGGGTTTCACAACTCCAAACGCTCGCAATATTTGTATAAAGTTACTATATTAAAATCTGTATATTCCTAGTATGCTGATCTATTAAGAGTCAAAAGAAATAATAACTTAAACTATTCCGACATCCACTTAATCGAACAGAGGCAAGAGCAGGAGGAAGCAGTGGAAATACAGGATGAATCCTTGATGATTATGGTTCACAATTTAAGTTATTCACTTGGGAAATGTGAGATACTTCCAGCCACATGCAATTAAAATTTAGGCATTTAAACACGTCTCAATTTTTCGGCTTTTGCTCACGCACACTTTTCAATAGCAGCAACCTCCAAGTTCCACAAGGCTGTTGAGCTGAATGTATTTTTTTGCCTTAATACCTAGAGATGAAGCTGTGTAAAATCACTCGGCACTGACTAGTTGGAAGCTGCCCCCCAAAAATTGATCCAAGTACCCATCAGTGTGAAAAATGCAGAAGCCATTCCTGCACCTGCTCTCACCCTTCCTCAGCTTCCAGCACGCGGCACGGAGGCAGGAAACAAGCACCTTGCACTTCAACTGTGGCAGTAAGCTTTCCATGCTGCGGTCACTGGCATAAAAAGAGTGACAGGGACAGGTAAAGAACAGCAAGCCAAAAGGCACACCAAGGAACGGGAACTGTTCTGCACAGACTTGCTTTGAAAAGAGTACAAAAGCACAATCAACACCACAAATCTCTTTGCTTGAAGTTGAGTAAAATTCATCTTCTATTTGCCTTGAAACAGAAATGTTTTATCGAGACATGAAATACACTGCCTTTGCTAGAAAGCCTTGATCTGATGGTACCCCCAGCTTCAGGAGCGACACGCCATGCGACCACCCCTCTTTCCTTCTCCACAACCGCTCTGATGCCAGCAGGCTGAGGGGCTCAGCCATCCTGCGACCCGCAGCTGTTTTCTCCACACCAGACTGAGCTCTCCCACACAAGGCATCACAGCGAGCCACCGCAGAAATTAGATTACACACACGCAGAGTACAAAAGCAATTTTCACAACAAAACTAACAAAGACCTTCGACATAGTACATGACCAAAAATCCCCATGAGTCAGAAACCCTTTCATGTGAAACAGAAGCTAGAAAGAAAGGGGAAAAAGCCACAGCCAAGTTTTTGATGAAAACAGTATGTCATATAGGCTGTCGGCGCTTGACTTACATTACATGTACACGTGTGCTTTCTAAGAGACCATCACTGCAAAGCCCTCAGGTATCTCGCCCGCATCGGACAGCCCCTTGTCACCACAAGAAGAAAGCACTGTATGGCCCAGATGCTCCTTCGGTTATGAAACCAGACAAGCAGAGAAGAAGGCACTAGCCGTGGCTGATTACAAAGAGGTCTTACGCAGCGTTACTGAAAGAGCCATGCCAGACTCTCTCCTGAGTTAATCCTAACCAGAAAACCCAGCCACTTACAGGTTACGTTCCTTTCCTAGGCATGGCCCACATGCTAGTCACACATCCATTAAGAAGGTGGCCAAAATCTAGGCCGTTTTACTAACACTACTCTGCATCTCGTGCCAAATCTGCATCTCCAATTTGCATACACAGATAGTTTGCTCCCCTTGATCCACACTTTCAGTGTTGGCTGTTGGTGGCTCACTGCAAGTGTAAGACACACTCCTGCCCAGTGCTGAGGACGATCGTGGACCAGGTGACGAGGAAGCCACTCCTCAAGAAGGGCTCAGGGCCCGTAAGGGGCTCACCCTCGTTGTGGCTAATGCAAGTCTGGGGCAGGCTGAGGAGCAAAGCCGTTCCTGTGATGCGAACCCTGCGAACACAGCAGGGCCCCGTTTTGCAGAACAACACCAACAGGTGCTTATTGGACAGCTGAGTGGCACGTCCGTGCTAAGAATGCTCCAACAGAGAATGAAATAATTAGGACAGCTCTTTATGCTCCCGTTACTGACCAACAGAAGTTTGAACGGTATCGACCACGGAAGTAGGTTCCGTACGGATCTGTACGCCCTCCTTTCCTCTTAGAAGTGAACCACCGTGTAGGTTGCTTCAGCATGATAAGGCTCAACCCTGCTTGTTTAGCCAGCTGCTTATTGCGACCCTGGAGGAAAGAATGGGGCACTTCTAACATTTATTGCACCACAACACTTCAAAGCGGTTCGGTTTGCTTTCTGTAATGGGAAACGACATTCTACTTCCAAGCAGAGCTTCAACGCAAACTAAAAATAAAATGGAAACCAAAAATCAGAACACTTTCCTTCAGCCTTCCCCTGGCTTGCACACCATAGCCCTCATTTTTGTGACACACAACAGCACCAATTCAGAGAAACAGAACTTCACAGGTGTTCTTATGATCCATTCCGAAGGTGCTGCTGCCATGAACAGTCTGAGTTTCCTGCCTGCAGACACTGGGTCTGTACATTTAATGAAGCATTTCTAACCTTAGGTTCCATGCAAACTTTGTGGTGAGACCAAAAGAAATACCCTGAAACTAACATGAACATACTTGAGTCTTGTCAGTATTTAGGAGTCCAAAAGTGAACCAATCTGACATCAAAATGACTATGTCCAAAGTGAACTTAGCTTGACTGGAAAACTACCAGAGAGGTGAAGTCTACAGGCCCCAGGAACACAGATTTGAGAGAAGTGCTTCTTCTCAGTCTGTTAAATATGCTTGGAAATTGGTCTTGCTTTCCAAGTCCAGTCTTTGGCAGAATTCAGACCCCACAGCGCTATCGCCCCACATATGCAGCAAAACTAGGAGCGTGGAAGCTGCCAATTCAGGGCTCGATAGCGAGGTCCCCACAGACTCCTAAGAGTTGTTATCACGCTGGGCACCTTTGCAGGGTAGGCCTGCTGCCAACAGTTCCTGCAGGAGTTCATGTTAGCACTGTTCATCACAACAGCACTGGAAACCACCAAGTTTACTGAGGCTTTGCGAACGGGGAAGAGTGACGATGAGGCAGTATATCACATGCGTACTTGAGCGCCTTTGCCCCGTCAGAAGGCTCAGTACGCTACACGGTTTGTTCTAACCCAAACTAAAGCACGTGCAACCCTGATTTCACTTCCAAAAATACTCCAAAATACAGCACAATTAAGCATTTTGTACTAAAAACTTTATTCCTTATGTGTCCTATGCAATCATTTGAGTCTTTTCTTGCAGTAATTTGCCCCAAACCCACACACCTACCTGCAGATCTCAGCAGCTGTCCTGGTACTAAGCATGACAACCTCACAAGTACACAAGTGTACTCGCTCCCAGGACTGAGCTGAAGATAAATAGCTTGCCGGCAGGCAAACCATGACTAGGTCTTGGTGCCAAAAACACCGTTACCCCTCCCTCCCACTTCGATCTCTAGATTAAAGACCTCCAAACTGCTTTTGAAAGAAACTTATTTGAATAACCAGGATTGTGCAGTATCAGACTGGCTTTTGTGCCAGTCTTAATCACACGAGGATTTTGAGTCAAAATACCAATCCAACAGGTGAAATGAGAATTTTAGTGAAATCTTGGTTTCTTCTCCAGAACTACACGGGCCACTTCCAATGCAAGCTTCTCACATGCCTGAAGATGGCATCACAAAAGGTTCTACACGTGTAACACAAAGCCCAACTGCTAAGTTTTCTCAAGTATCAGTATGAAACCCGGCTGTACACAAGGAGCCAGCCGCGGCAGGCTGTGTGCCGTGACTCAGCGCTGCACCACCACACCGTCCCGTGGGGTCGCCTCGCGGCGCTGCGCCACCGCCTGCGATAACGATGCCCGAGGTGCCCAGAGCAGGCCGGCGCCCTGCGACGTCCCGCCAGAGCCCAGCGCAGGTTGGGCTCTGCAAAGCTCTGCCTCAAACCAAGGTCCACAACGCCAACGCCTGGCTGCAACAGCAGACTGTAAGCGACGGCAAGATGAGATCGTGCGGAGGCATACAGGTCTTATTTTTTTGCCAGTTGTTCCAATAGATAAGGTAAAAATTCCCCTGTAGCCTCCCTCCTTTCCGTTTTCTGCTTCTCCCCAGTAGAGCCCATGCCTCATATACAACAGGCAATTTTTTCTTCACAGGCGACTCGAGTGATAACCTTTCCTCCCTCCTGGAGATGTTAAACTGACTGCAGCCTCCTCAGTGCCAGGGCTGCAGCCAGTTCGCAGCACCAGCACCAACCCGTTCTGCACAGGAGACAAAAAAACCAACACACTGCTACTTTGTTTAAAGTTCCGGAAGTTCCCCAGCAAACAGAACAACTGTAGTTCAAGAAAAGCTGGAATTAACAGTATAAAAATACAAGGCTTGTAGTTCCCACAGATCGCCGCCTTCTGGCTATGCCAGGGACATGGAATGGCAGCCCATGCAACGCAGAAACAAGCCACAGGTCAGGAGACGACGAGGTCACTTGCTGGTGTAAGGTGCTTTCAACAGCAAAAAGATCTTAGAGAAACCATTTTATCAGGTCATTTCATACAGCAAAGCAAGACAAAGAACAGGCCAACTCATTTCCTTGTTTGCTGTATTCTTGCAGCTCTTTTTGCCCACTATGTACAGCGCTCATCAACTGTCCCAGGTCACCAAAACTCACAAAGTTCAATGGTGCCAAAAGAGGGAAGATGCACTTCTAAACAGGCTCCTGACAGTCAAAATCTTTCCTCTCATTTGCCCGCAAAGCTTTCACGAAAGCATATGTATAGTCAGGATTTGTCCGGTACTACATCATCACATTTAAGACCACGACTGCGTGTAGGCAATCTGAGGGTACCACCCCATTTTCCCAATTATTTGCAACCCCTCTATTCTGCTGCTGCTTCAATAGCGGGCAAAGGAGTGTCATTCATTCTATGCATTCCCCGTTTCCTTACTCCCTTTTCCACTTCATGTTTTGTCTTCAAAATTGCAGGGTTTGTTTTGTTGTAAAGCAGAGAACTACAAAATCACTCAGCACTGCATTTTTATTTTTTATTTTTCAACAGAGGATCTTTTGTTTCAGCTTACTGGACTGGAGATGGCCTTAAAAATACATGTCTCAAAAACAGCATTCCTCAGAAAGCTACAATTAACAAAGGTAAGAGAGAAAATTGCTAATCTAAGCCTGCAAACTCAATGTGTTTGTATACGTAACAGCGAAGCGAAATCAAATCGTGATGACAAGGTAAAAAAAAAAAAAAAAAGTACCCTTGTGGAACAGATAAAATAATTTCCATTCTCTTTGCCATTGTCTACAGAAGATAGAGGGAACTGGTCTGCATCCTTCCCAGAGGAACGCAGTTCTAGATTTATCAAATACCTTGCCAATGCAAATTATTGTATAGAAACCCACCTTGCTCCTTACCAAATGCTTATTACGTAATGCGGGTAAGTAGCAGGTTTTTTTCATCAGCTGCAAGGAACACCAAGAAAAAAAACCCAGGTGTTATATCTAAGGAGACATTTTATGTTCTTCGCCATAAACTCATCCGGCTATAGGCACAAAATCCAAAATAAAGGTTCCCAAGGCAACCGTAATTCACTCGAGGCGCAGCAGCCCCTTCCCGGACTGCGCATTTGCTGCGCGCCATGCCTGCCGTCGTGCCCTGCGCAGCCCCACGGCGGACACAGCGCGCCTCGCGGCAACTCGTACACCTCGGGAGTCACCCACCTGGAGCCCACGGCGTGTGACAGCTTTACACTGCACAAATCAACTCTGCTGACTCGTTCATTTTTAATGGGGGGAAAGATAAGGCTCATGTCCCTCTGCCATGTTTACAAGAGGTGCTAGACATTTTCTTAAGAAAGGCTGGAGGAAAAAATCTAATCCACTTGCCCACTCAGCAGTCACGAGGAGATCCTTCTTCCCTTGGCAAGTTGTGGGTCACGTCGGCGTCCGTTATGATTTTAAAAGGAACACCAGTATAAAAAAAAACAACAACACTATTTGTCAAAAAACTGGTAATTGTCTACTAAGCACCCACTCCTATTTCTGTTACATTAATAATGCAGAACATCAGAGGAATATCTTTTCACAGTTATTTCAAATATCATCTTTTGCAAATTTGACTGCCGTGTGGCATGTCATCATCAGCGTTACTTGGTTATACTCCAAGCCCCCACACCGTCACTACTGCTCAAGCTCTCCTGTCCTCCTTTGGCATCTGCCCGTCCGTTTCCCACCCAACACACTCCCTCGTAGCTGCAGGGATGGAACAGATCAAGGAACGGAGCTGGGTTGGATCCAGCCTTCCAAACCCAACCCGAGGCTGTTGCAGCCCTCCTTTCTCCAGCTGCTGATGCTGGGGTCCAACAGGCCCCTATCGAAGCCGTTGCTACATGCAAACCCAGCAGGACCCCACTCCCCAGAGCCACGAACGGACCCGGCCAGGTCAGCGTGTGGGACAGGTCAGCTCAGAAGCTGCGAGTGCCAGAGCCACAGCAAGAAACGTTGGCCAAGCACATGATGCAGCTGGGCTGTGGTCCCAGGGAAGCCCAGCGACCTCCCTTCCTCCCTGCCCCTCCCAGCTTGGCATTGACACTCCCTGCACAGCCTGTGCCTGGAGATGGGGATGCTGGAGATGGGGATGCTTCAGCTCAGCGCCAGCTTGCAGCAAACAAGTCAGTTCCAAGCAAGAGCAGCAGGACAGGGCAGTGCAACCACGTCCTTCCATGGTGGCAGGCCACACACTGTGACAGGCCGCCTGGCCCACATTTGCTCCAGCTTCCAGCGAAGCCCAGGTGGGATTCACGCAGATCAGCCTTTCGGCGTGTGGTCCACGTGTAGCTGCCTAAATGCTTATGCGGCATAAGAGAAAAGGAAAGCACGCAGGAGGAATGAACCGACTGGGAGAAGCTGCAAGTAGTGCTGTGAACACGCATAGGCATGTGTTCCAAGCCTCCTAAAGAAATGGGAGAGCAATATATAGAAAAAAAGGTAAAACACAAATGCAAAACTATGCAAGCTGGCAGGAAATCTCTGCCCAGACACTGCAATATTTACAATTAACTATGTTTTCTAACAGAAAGCTTTTACTGCTTTGCAGATTTGGTCTCTTGTTTCGTTCAAGAGAAATGAAAGTGAGATGGGGGTGAAAAGAGCAGATTAAATTGTATAGGCAGTCATCAGACCACTGGGATTTTTTTTGGTAAAACTAATATCGAAACAAGAGAACCCAGGAAAACCAGAAGATGACTTATCCCAAGAACATCAGATTCATCTAAAGAGACTTGTTAAACCTTCTTCAGAAAGGCTTCGTGTGTCCAGAGTAAACTGCAGTTACCTCATGGAAGAACGGAAACAAGCAGGGGATAAACAGAGCGGGGGGCTGTGTATGTACCTGGAACTCGTAGCACGGATCAGAACACGGCCCGGAGGTAGGGATGGAGCTCTGACCAGGGCGGAAACGCCTTTGAGAGTGGAAGCACAGCTTGCAAAGGGCAGTGACACACATGGAGGTTGCTGAGGAGCCGCCAGCCTGTACCTGGGTCTGGAACATCAGAAACGTGAACCTGTCGTGCTGCGGAGCTGTGTGTCTCACTGCCAGTCGAGGGGTTACTCTGGATGCCTTCTTTTTTCCATGTAAGACAAATGTTACTGTTTTCTAACATTATAAAGCTAGCCAGCTGGGCTGTAGGCTGCCCTGCGAACCCCGTGCTGCTTTACAGGTTTTCTAAGTGGCAGAGTAACCCAAGCTACTAAAGAGTAAGGCCTGCTAAAACACAAGCCCTAGGAGCAAACCTTTTAGAGACCTTTTTCTGCTTCTCTCTGGGAAGTCCTGCAACTAAGATGGGAAAAAAAAACAGGAGGTTCTCTCCTTCCACCACTGCGATATACAGATTCTTTAGGACATTAGAAAGCATTTTAAGCACATCCGAGCACATCCGAAGTAGGAAAGGACCACCTCTATAGTATAGGAAGGGAACAGGGCACAAACAGAAGCGAGTGATATAAAAAACCAGCTTGTTGCAGAAGCAGAGCTCAACATCCCTCTGTAGCACGTCTTGCTACGTGTCCCGTAAAATATTTTTGAAACAAGCATAAGGGAAATGAAACCACGGGGCTCAGACCGAGCGCTTTCCAAAACGCAGAAGAAGGCGATTAGCTCTACACGTGAGGTGTCAGCATCTCTGAGGCTGGAGTCCTCCAGCGCTCTCCACCGTCACCCTTCCAGCTGACCGGCGGTTAGCAGATCCTCAGCCCCAAGCTTCTTCTGAGAAACCGAGCCGAACTGCTCGGTGTTCAACAGCAGGCTGTCAGGTCTCGGACACGCACACAAGTGTAGGCAAAACAACCACCGCCAGATAGCTCTCGGTACGTAACCTCAACAACTAGCCTTGCATAACCCACTCCTGAAAGCGACAGCGCTACAGGAAGCGCCGAGGACGTTCTCAAGCCGTGAGGCTGCCCGGGCTGCCCTCTCCGGCGGTGTCCCCGGCAGCCCCGAGGAGCCCGGCCGCCCAAGGCACAGCCGCGGGGCACGAAGCGGCTGTCCTGCGGCAGGCCGGGCTGCTGCGTTCTCTGGGGGGTCCCTCCGCGGAAGACCCCCGCCACGGAGGAGGTCCTGGAGCCGGCGGCCGCCCGGGGTCGTCCCCGCCGTGCCCCGAGGCAGGGCGAGGGGTCGGCCCGAGGCACCGGGCTTCCGCTGCCCCCGGCCGGGCGCCGCGCTGCTCCTCGCCCCCTAGAGACCACCCCCGGCCCCCCCGGAGGCCGCCCCCGGCCCCTCGGCCCCCCTCAGACAAAGGCCGGGCCCCGGGAGGCGCGGTGCGGGCGGCGGCTCCTCCCCGCCGGCCCGGCCGGGGCCCTGCAGCCTCCCGGGGCCGGCCGAGGAG
>CM021768.1:65371279-65386425 GCA_011076525.1 Nettapus auritus
CAAAATCACGCGCCCCGCGCCGTTCCCCCGCCGCATCCCATAATACTCCGCCGCGCCGCCCTGGCAACCGGCGCCGCCGCGCTCCCGCCCCCGGCCGCGGAGCTCCATGGGCGCGGGGAGGGGGGAGGAGGAGGGTGGCGGGGCCACAAGATGGCGGCGGCGGCGCGGCAGGAGCTGGCGCAGCTCATGAACTCCAGCGGCTCCCACAAGGACCTGGCGGGCAAGTGAGTGCGGGGGGACGGCTCCCTCGCGGGGGGCGGCCGGGGGAGGTTGGTCTTGCGGAGAGGGGGCCCCGCAGCGGGGCGGGGGGGCGGCTGGGGCCCTGCGGCCGCGGCTCGTGAGGAAAAAGAAGAGGAAAAAAGGGGGGTTTGCCTCAGGATTTGGTCGTTTTCTGCTTGTTTTTCATTTTTGAGCGAGGCTCCGTGCTGCCCTAGTGTGGGCGGCCCATTGGGGCCGCGCGGCAAGTCCAGGGTCGGGTCCTTCGGGACATCAATAACCCTTCGTTTTATTTTACTTTATTTTATAACTTATCTATTTACTCATTTTTTTTATACTACTATTTTTTATTTTTCCCTTTTCTCCTTTAACTTACACGCGTGTTCTGGGTGCTGCATCTCGCTACTTGCTGGGTGATTTTTCACGTGGATTTCTCTTCTCTTCCCTGAGGGTAGGCTGTGAAGCTGGTCACTTACAGTAACGTTTCTTCACTCCCCGACTGCCTCTTTCTTTCCTGGATGAATTCCTTCCCTTTCGGAGCTTCATATTTAAAGAAAAAACAAACAAACAAACAAAAAAACTTTAGTCAAAATACTCAATAATATCTAAGCTGTCTCTTGAGGAAAGCACTTCAAACATTTTTTACATTTCAGATGTTTTTTGCCTCTCTTGACTAGTACATCTCCTTAAGTTAAAGCCCAGAGTTGCACAGGCCTTTCAAACCATGAAAATTAAAAAAATATATATATATTTTTTTCCTAGAACTTAACACTTAAAAAATGCATGCAGAAAATATGCGTTTTTCGGGGGACCAGAACTTGCCACTAACTTCCAAATTCCACCACAGTTTCTCATTTTCACGGAATGTGGCAGATGAAACCTTTGTCTAATCTAAGTAATGTTATTCCACAAGGGTTACAATTTTCTTATTCTGTACCACCTTTTTTTGGCAAAAGAAAACTGCGCTATTGTAGGGATATATAAATAAGCTAAAAATATAAACAAAACCACCTTAATTGCACAAATAATAAGAGATAAGAAGATGATTGGCTACGTTATTGACACTTTTGGCCTGGGTTTCAGTAAGAGTCAGATACCAATTTCAGGTGAATGCGTGTGGCACTTGAATGTCAATGCTTTGGAAAACAATTAACCTCACAGGCAGAGAGAATAAAAGCAGGAGGAAGGCTCAGGTAGAAAATAGGCCGAACAGCGGAAACTGTGAGTGAAAATGTCATCTCAGATGTTTTTTTATTTTTCTTCCTCTGGACAGATATCGTCAAATATTGGAAAAAGCAATTCAGCTGGTGGGTGTAGAACAACTTGAAGCTTTGAAAGCTTTTGTGGAAGCAAGTAAGTGCTTTTGGTATAATTGATTGCAAACTGAGTGATATGTGGGATCACATTTGTTACGTCTCCAAGAGGCTACATGAAGATATTACTTTTTGGTCCTATTGGAACTTAAAAATGATTAGGAAAGGAACCATCAGCATGATGCTCAAAAGTTGAGGAAAGATGTAAAATTTCTAAGTCAGTGTAACTTTCCAACCTGTCTGTGTGACCGTAAAATCCAAGTGAGCTCTGAATGCTAAAGTGAATGCTGGATGTTTAGCAGTCTTTTAACTAACAAACTCCTTCAGTCTCAAATTACCTTGGAAAGCAATCAGAAGCAATGGCTAGGTGTTTTTGTGATGTATTGGATAAGTGGCCTATTGATTACCTCTGAATTATACCTGTTGTAATTTTTTTTAAATTGTGAATAAACGTAGTGAAATGTAGCCTAAGGGTTTATTTTGTCCAAGATATTTCTGATGTCTTGTTGAGAACAATGACTCTGAATGAAATGTTTAAAAACTATAAATCAGAGTGAGAAACAGGTTATTTGTTATCTGTTAGGTGTTGGAACTCTGACCTCTAGTGTTGCTGGAGGAATAAAATTCATCTTTAGAACAAACAACACTGCTTCACTGGTACACAGATGTAAAATTTCGAATTACTTTAATAAAAAAGTAAATGAATGGAAGGCTAGGGGTTGCTTACAGTGAAGGCACTAACAAGCATTGCGTCCATCTGTGTTTTTCTTCCGTGCGTCTCTGAACCAGTGGTGAATGAAAACGTCAGTCTCGTGATCTCACGTCAGCTGCTGACAGATTTCTGTACCCATCTTCCGAGTCTTCCTGACAGCACAGCCAAAGACATATACCACTTTACCTTGGAGAAGATACAACCTAGAGTTATTTCATTTGAAGAGCAGGTGAGAAATCCAGTGGCAGTTGGTTTTGGCTTGCAGGCTTTTTTCTTCTCATTTTCTGACTGTTTTTAAGTCTTTATTAATGCTGGTCAAAACAGACATCCCTACTTTGAGTCCATTTTTCTCTCCTATACATGTGAAAGGAGATTAATGCAGGGAGTGTTTAGAACCATGCAGAGAATACCGGCATTGTGCCTTATCAGGATGCCAGGCATGTAACTCTTCTGTTGACAGAAAGTGTCGTCTTACAGTGAAATGGTGCTTGGGCAACCGGAGGCACTGTCCTGAGACTGACTGGTACTCATTGTATTGCATTGTACCCAACCGGGGAACAGGCCGGTGATGGAAGGACTGAATCGTTTTGACAAGAAGCTTTTGTTTAAATAGTAATAAAAAACAACAACAACGAAAATATTTGTAGATATGTATGCTTTTATTTAAGCCAAAATCACTTTACTGGGGGGGAAGAAATATTACTGAAATTCCCATTCTGTGGTTACCTGCTGAATGTGACGCATCTTTTTTCTATTAATTTTCTTCCACAATTATTCACCATTATTTGAGAATTCTTATAGAAGATGCTTATGTGAAAAGCCTGTGCAATCTAATATTAGAGGAGAAAAGGCAGTTTGTCATGATTTATATTTGTCTTTTTGTCTTCACTCTTGCTAAGCAGCTTTTGCACTATATCTTAACTGAACTCGCTTTTGTAGAATCATTTAGGGTGGAAAAGGTCTCTAAGATCATCTATTCCAGCCCTTAACCTAGCAGTGCCATACTTTCCCATATGTTACAATGATTATGCATAAATTACATCCTCAACATCAGATGATGTCTTTTTTTTTTTTTAACCATGTTTTTATAAAACCCTGATTCTACCACTTAGTTTACCTGCTGACAGCTGCTCTACAAAGTTGAAGCTTCAGAGCTAGGATCGAATCATAGTTCACCTCATTTGTATTTCTCCAGCCTGATACAACGTGTAACAGCAAAAAATGCCTTGCGAATCTTGGTGTTGTAGTTGTCAAAAACCTTGTTTCATCTTTAAAAGTTTGGTAAGAGATAACTACTTACTGTTCCCTGAACACTGGCTCCCTTTATCTAGTTGCAAGCTCACTAGGAAATACTTCAAATCAGCTCTCGTATTTAAACTGTACGGTCTTAAAGACTTGATGGGGGAATTGAAAACTTTCATGTCAGAATAATTGTATTTGTGCAGGTTGCTGTGGTGTTAGTTGAGAGGTGGAGAGGAATGTACAAACAAGGAAAAGGACTGTGAATGTTAACCCCAAACCATTCAACTTTTATGGTGTTTGCTATTTGACTTTTCTTATTGCCTAGGTTGCTTCAATAAGGCAACATCTCGCATCCATCTATGAGAAAGAAGAAGACTGGAGGAATGCAGCACAAGTGTTGGTGGGGATCCCTTTGGAAACGGGGCAAAAGTAAGTACCGTGCTAGACATTGTTCTACCTTGTACCGTATACTTTCTCACTGCTTAGTGAACTGTACCAGTGAGTGGGAATTTTGGGGTTGCATATTCTCTTGGAGTTTACGTAGTTTAGGCCAAAGTACTTTCCAGACGATGCAAGTGTAGCTTGATGGCTGTTGCAGTAACCATTCTTGTCTGTCAAAGCACTGCTTTGGAAGTGTTTCATTATTTATTAGATGTTGACAATTGTCTGTGCAAGTTCTTAGAAACGTTGGCTTCTACAGTTCAAAATGAAGACATAATCTGAAATTTGATATTAGCTTTTTTTTTTTTTTTTTTCCCAAGTGTAAAACCCTTGCTGTTGTTTTTCCTGGCTGTCCTTTCTGTTCTCTTTCTCAATTTGCATGTGGAAGGAATTGCAGTAGGTTTTAACCATTCGGGTCCTATTTGTTCCACTGCAAATTTGCCTTCTACCTCCAAGTGGCTCCTTGTTCATGGCAAGTTTTCACCCCATTAGAAACCCATTTGTGTTGGTGTCTGTAGGAGCCAGATTTAAGTTAGCCTTCATCTCAGATTTCTGTACTCTGAATGGAGGGCACTAATTCTGGATTTAGGGAAGATGAAAGCAGGGTAAAGCAGAAGCTGCCAAGCGCTTAAGAAGCATAATACGTCTTTAGAACAGGAAAGAGCAGAGGTAGTAGCGGAGCGTCTCTGAGCCCTCTTTTCTGTTTTGCTGCAGACAGTACAATGTAGATTATAAACTGGAGACCTACCTGAAAATTGCCAGGCTGTATCTGGAAGATGATGACCCAGTTCAAGCAGAAGCTTATATTAACCGAGCTTCCCTGCTTCAGAATGAATCAACCAATGAGCAACTGCAAATCCATTATAAGGTTGTATAACTTTACTAAGTTCTCTGTCTAAAGGGAAATGATTCTACATGGAGATGGTTATTAGACAGTGCCACGCAAACTTTCACAAAAAGAGACAAAGGGAAAAGATTCTAAATAACCTTGGGAACAGGAGAGCTCCATCTTAGCAATAGTTAAGTAGCTGATTCCTTAAAATTTGGAGAGAAACCCATAAAGGTTGCTTATGTGTCAGCTCTAGTAGCTCAGAATAATTGAGTTTTACTTGATAATATTGTTCCCTACCTTTTAAGTCTAAGGGGAAACAACATCTCGTCCAATATTGGAAACAGTTGATGTTTTTCCCCCCAGCAGTAAATAAATAGCAAGTACCATCTGTGAGAATAGCTTTCAGTCCAAAGCAGTCAATTAATTTACCTTTTTGCTTATTGAACAATTTACTGTGTTCAGAGTTTGGACGCTGATTTCCCAAATGAAATTGAATTGAATAAAATGAAAATTAAATTGGTCTAATGCGACAGTACCAATCAAGCGGTTTAAAAGGGGACTTGTGAAGTTCTTCAACACAGCAGATGTGACAAGATTTGCAGCTTAGAGTATGAGATTTTTAGTTTGTTTTTCCCTTTTGCCCTACACACATCTCAGGTTACCTTTTGAAGTGCATATTGGGTGGGAAATATAATGATTAGAATGCATTAGAATAGCAAAAGTGTAAAGAGGTAACAGGTGCTGATACAGCTTTTGAGAGAAAAGCAAACACATGGAAAACAGAATTGACTAAGTGCTAGCTGTTAATGTCACTAGTGAAGGGAAAGCTTAGGTACGCTATCAGCTCTGCAGTATTTCATTTGCTTTGTTTTCAGACGTGTGCAGAGTTTAGCATGTGAACAGCACTGGAAAAGGCCTTTTCAGTCATCTGCCATGTTACTTGGCTTGTCAAGGCTTCACCGAAGCTTATCATTTCAAGACACAGATTTGCTGATGATTCATTAAAGCAGTGTTCATGGGAGCTGACAATTGCTAATGCAGGAATTACAGCAAATGCAAATTATGCTATGTAAAACTAACTGCCTCGTGTTAGTTTTCTGTTACTCAGACGTATTTTCTTTCTAGGTTTGCTACGCTCGAGTCCTTGATTACAGAAGGAAGTTTATTGAGGCTGCCCAAAGATACAATGAGCTGTCCTATAAGAGCATAGTCCACGAAAGCGAGCGACTGGAGGCACTGAAGCATGCTTTGCATTGTACTATTCTAGCATCAGCAGGTAAAATGTATGTCTTGTTTCTGTGCTGGAGATCCCATGCGCACGTTGCATATTCCTGAAGCAAGTAAGAGTGCGCATTATATGTGGGGACTGATGGAGGAATCCAGAATTGTGAACGCCGTCAATAATCTCCTGACATTCTTTTAATTTGGAGTACTTGCACCTTTGCCAGTGATGAGATGCCATCTTGCCTAAAGGTGCAAAAATAAGTCAGTGTCAAACAGCATGCTGGAACTGAAAGCAGCTGAGTCCTCTCTGCTGGAGCTTTGGGGGTTAATGATCTCTGTTGAAAAAGACAACTTTTTGTTGTTTACTTGTAAATTCTGAATTCTGTGGTGGCAGTTTATGAGCATTCTTCTTGACTCTCCTAGGACAGCAGCGTTCTCGCATGCTTGCTACGCTTTTCAAGGATGAAAGATGCCAGCAGCTTGCAGCCTATGGGATCTTGGAGAAAATGTATCTCGACAGAATTATACGTGGAAACCAACTGCAAGAGTTTGCAGCTATGCTAATGCCTCACCAGAAGGCAACTACAGCCGATGGTAAGCATTTCTCTGAAGCATCCTAATGCTGCTTGTTCATCCAGCATCGCCTGCTGCAGTCTCTAAGCGTGATAGAAAAGAACACAGTATTGTTTGTCGTTGTTATTTCCTGGATTGTTACCCTCATGAATACAGTTGTAGAGTAAAGCTTCTTAGTCTCATCTTTTGTCACTGGCTATTAAAATTTTGAAAATTATCTTCTAGAAACTTAGTTCTAAAAAGCTGATTATTCTGTCCATTTCAAGTCCTTTTCACTAACGCTCTCCCAGTAGTTTTAGCCTCGACTCTTGCCTCGCTCTACATGAGTTTGTCCTTTTGAGCTTCTCCAGTTCTGAGAACAGATAGGGTGCTTAGAAATGTGACTTGCATGAGCTAGGACTGCTGGAAATTGTTCTAGGTCATGAAAAGTCTGCATTTGAACTTCTTCCTGACTGTTGACAGATTGTGGTGGGATGATGGGGACTTCACGTGGTCTCCGAATCGTTTTCTGATCTGTCACAGTTAATACCTTTTATTCTTCCTGGAACTTCTGAACAGTGATAAACTGCAAAGTAATGACTTCAGCAGAATCCTAAATAGGCTGGTCTCAGTGTCCTGAATGAGAACAATGAAGTGAAATACCTCTTCAACTCTCAAGCCTGCCTAATAAACAATGCAAAAATAAACAAAATGTAAATTTACAAAAAGTAAAAAAGGACAGAAAACCAGTTCTGTTGTAATATCGGAGGTGAAAGCTACTTAAAGGGACTTCCTACGAGTAAGCTGCAGTCTTCCTCAGGTCAGTCTGTTCTTTGTACGTGACCTGTATTGTTTATCTTTTCAGTTGAAGAATACAGGTTAGTTGGTAATGAAAAAGATGCCTATCTTTGGCTGTATGTTACAGGGCAAATGAGTCAATTAAATCAAGAGCAGACAAACAGGATGAGGGTTTCTCATCTCTCTTAAATGAAGCCCCTAAGTGCTGCTAAGGATGGGGGAGGGAATAATTTTGTTACCATTGGGCAAAGTAGGAACTTGCTGCAAGACCTCAGATTCCCTCAGCTTAGATGCTGGGTCTCGTAGCAAAAGGAATATTGCCATTTCATCATTCTGGAAATTAAAAGGGTTGAAGCTGCCTGTCTCAAAAAATTAACCACATGGAATCCATTACTTTTTTTTTTTGGGTGGCATATGCTTATGCAAGGCAAAGGGCACACTTGAACGTTCTGCACATGCAACCTTTAAAAAAAACACCCACTTTCCAACTGTTTTAAAATACAAACCAAATCACAGAATCATATTAATTTAACTGTTCTCTCATCCAACCCTTAAGGTTCCAGTATCCTGGACAGAGCTGTTATAGAACACAATTTGCTATCTGCAAGCAAACTGTACAACAACATTACTTTTGAAGAGCTTGGAGCATTACTAGAGATCCCTGCAGCTAAGGTATTGTTTTTTCTACACCTTTTTTCTTTTATTTAAAACAAAACAAAATCAAACCACCAAAAACCAACAAGCTACCTCAGAGACATGACAAGAATAACACCAGTAAATAATAGAATAAATAGCTAAGGAACAGGAAATTGTTAAATTTCCAATATTAGACATATGAAAAAATTAAATATTTAGCATACTTTATGAGAAAAAGTACAGAATATGGAATAGACAATAGCCAAATTTGATGTCACTTATAGTGTGTAATCTGTGTGATTGGACATTTTCTGTAGGGTTTCCTCCTCCCGCTTGCGTAGAGATGATGAAAAACCTGTAAGAATTGTCAGAACCATATTCGTTTTTCATTTCTTCCAGAACAGAGCAGCTACCTAACGTATTTCTCTCTCCATCATTTCAGGCAGAAAAGATAGCTTCTCAGATGATAACTGAGGGTCGCATGAATGGATTCATTGATCAGATTGATGGAATTGTTCATTTTGAGAGTAAGTTGGATTTTTGTTGGCATCATTCAGAATCACCTTTTCTCAAGTTGCTCTCTGACAATAGAAGAAAATTACTTCACAGTTCGTCAGAAGTGAGCTCGCTGTGTCTCGCTATGGCCAGGAGGTGGCAGAGCTTGGCCTAGCAGAGGACCACACTTCACCCATCCCTGTTACACAGTTACACATTCTCTTACCTACAGGAAAGTGTGAATTGATTCTGTCAGTCTCCTTGTAGGAACATGTTCAGCAGGAAGTTCTCTGCTGGCTTTTCCTTTGCAAGGCAGGAGTTAAGCTTGTAACAGACAGCCAAAATCATTGTAGCTTTTGATACAGAAGTGAGCACAATGTAGCTAAAAGGAAGGCTTTGTCTGTGAGGTAGGTGAGGGCAGTGCCACAGGAAGAGGTGGTGATTGAACAGACGCAATTACCATAACTGACGTGGTTTTGTATGGTTCCCTTCTGCAGCTCGCGAAGCTCTGCCAACCTGGGACAAGCAGATCCAGTCACTGTGTTTCCAGGTTAACAACCTGCTGGAGAAGATCAGTCAGACAGCCCCGGAGTGGACAGCGCAGGCGATGGAGGCTCAGATGGCTCAGTGACTGTGCTGCCGTGGCCTGAGGGGAGGCAGTCGCCTGCTGTGCTGGAGGAAGTGAGCTGAGCAGGGCTGAGAACTGAGTGAATGGCCTGCCTTCACTGCCACACCTCTTGTTTTCACTCCAGCTTAGGACACCATTAGGCGATACTGTGTTTGGCGTGAGAGTCCCCCTGTTCTCTGAGCATAGGATGACGCTGTTGCTGCCCCTGCATTGCACTCTGCTGCCCTGAAAGCTGTGGTTTCCACGTAGAAG
The DNA here is from genome assembly GCA_011076525.1 of Nettapus auritus. NCBI lineage: Eukaryota > Metazoa > Chordata > Aves > Anseriformes > Anatidae > Nettapus > Nettapus auritus. The sequence continues at coordinate 65,380,621 of CM021768.1, forward strand.
AAACTCACGTCTGCAGCAAGCTGGGGTTTTGGTTTATTTAACGTTATTTGGTTTTCCACTGTATTGCTCTAGCTTTGTAGCCCGTTTCTTCCTATGGTGCTTATCCCACTGTGAAAAATGCAAGTGCCATGTTTCTTTTAGTTGTAACTATTCTAATAAAGGCTGCAGTGAGCCACTTGGTTTAAGTGGTGGAGAGACCTGGCTTTTTTCCCCCCTGAAGCAGTAACTTGAAGTAACTGTGGTATTTGGAAACATTGCTTTTGGCCCCTGGAAATATAAGCTGGGCAAGCGGTTCTGTTTTTCCTTTGCTTGTGCAACGCAGGTCTTCAGCCTTAACTGAAGAAAATAATGACCCTTCTACTGCATTGGTGCTGCAGGGCACAGAGCTCTGTGGCATCCTGTGGGCTACAGGAGGCTGTAGAAAAGAGGTGGAGTAGTGGCCAGTGTTGTACATCGAGCTTGTTGCCGTGATGTGGGCAATGATGAGAACATAAAATCAAGTATGGGAAGCCAAGCATGCTCTCTTTTCTAGGCCAGCATGAGATGGTAAATCAGCAAAGGTATCGTTAGTGTTTTTGGAGCTGCAGCTGTAGCAGGAGCCTGCCAGGTAGGGATTCTGCACCATGATGCATTAAGCACCTGAAATGGGAAGGGTGGTGCAGGTCAGTTGGACACAATGAGATGCACCCAGCACAGGAAGCATGAGCTTAATGCTGCTGACATGAGTGGCTCAGAGCAAATAAGTGTCAAGTGCCATGCTTACGAATTAATGTCATAACTGGCTTGCACTTAGCGCTGCAGCAAAGTTTCTTAAGCTTCTTACTGAATCACATAAAGCAAGAGGCTATGGCCCAGCTCACGGAGTTTTGAATGGTATAAAATAATTGAGTTTTTAGCCTTTCTGCTCTGCCTGAGCTCACCAACACAGTGTGGTGTCTGTTCCATGTATGTACAGCCCTGTAATATTCTGGGTAACCAATGAGCTCTCAGTGTGGGAGTCAATTTTACTGGCACTACTCAGCCATTGTCTCAGAGCTGCTATGTGTACAGGCCAGGCAGCATGGCTGTTCTTTGATGGCTCTCGTGGTATTTGTTGTGTGATTCACATCCACGCGGTCTGCTGATACGCAAGTCTTAACGGGCCGTCTGCTGGCAAGGTTTTGACAGAGCTCTTCTGATAATGGAGAGCCAAGAGCAAGTTCCATCAAGAGCTGTTTCCTATCTAGAGGTTAGATTTTTAGTCTTAGATCATGTTCAAACTGCAATTCCAGTTTTTGTGAGAGTTTTCTTACCTTGTTTTTGTATTTTAGTAATAACTTTCTATGAGTTATCAGTTAATATTCATACTCTCTTTTGTCTCAAAACCCAGAGGAGGTTGGTTCCCAACATACCAGTCAAAAGGTTTTACCAAATCCGCAACTAGAATGCCTTGATTTTTGTTTTTCTTTCTTTGACATATTTATTCATTGAGAATTGTATTGCTGTTAGATATTTTTAAGAAGTCTGGAGCTGGTGGATGATGACAATAACATCCTTTAGTTTATCTAGTTTAAGCTGAGTGGTGGCAGAGCTGATGTGGGAACAGGGAAAAGCTGCCCGCTGTACAAAGTTCCTCTAAGAGAGCAGAGGTGGGAGATTTTCCACATCCTTGTCACAGATGGCGTTTGGATGGCTGTTGCCCTTCACTGTGGGGTGACTTCATCCAGTAGAAGTGTCTCAGTCTACTGGAGATGTGTTTGGGTACTCCATTTGCTTGCATGCAATACCCACAAGGGTCATTTTTCTTGTATAAAATAGCTTCCTGCGTTACCCTCCAACACAGCAGATGTATTTAATGTATTGGCTACAGGTAAGATGCCGCGTACTTCACTAGGTGGCAGCAGAAGCCCAGCTGACCAAGAATAAATCCTGACTGTACTGTAAGCATCTTTGCCGCACTCCTTTTTCCAAGTCAGCATCATCAGAACTTCGAGCTGGCATTGCCTAATCACTGGATAAATGATTTTATCTGCAGGTGACCTTTAAGGTTGTTATATAAATCTTTCCCATTTTTTTTATAGCCTACTGCAGTGGGGCAAAGAAAAAAACATCGATGTAGACAATGTAAGACAGTTTGATGCACAGTCAGAGTATCAGCAGAGGAAAAATATATCCTTACAAACTGGTGATTGGGCTTTTGATCAGTTCAGTGAAGTGCAGGGAGTCACTTTATAGCCCAGATGTGAACTACTGAGTTGTGTGGTAAACTCACTCCTCTAGCTAGTCGCATCATTACAGCTTGATGCTTCAGGTGTAACCTTGGTTAACAACTATTCTGGGGAGGATCTGTCATCGCTGCCTCAGTGCTTTAAAGTGGTTTGTTGTTTGCATAGCCTATCCACCAAGTATTGCTTATGTTGTATTTGATTCCATTTACATTCTTGTTGGCCCTTCAGAACTTCAGTGACCCATCCAACATATGTTGCTTATACATTTGGGGTTGAGTTAGATGCACAAGCTATTGTCTGTTTAATTCTACAAGGAAACGAATTTGCGCTTTTGCAACAACAATAATTTAGTCCTATTGCAACAGAACGTTTGTTGCCAAGATTTCCTTCATTTCACTGTTCCCATCTGGGAGAAAAAGCAATTTCAAAACCATCTAAATTTGAAAGGAACAGTTGTACAGAGCCACTATTTCCAAAACAAAGACAACCACAAAGGATTTGCTTGGCACTGGAACTGACATAGAAAAGATAGCGACTGGAATATTTTCTATTTGCTAATCGTAAGTATCTTATGTAACTTTTTTTTCCTGAAGGAGTCAAACAGTGATAGTGATATTCGCAGAATGCTAATACGCTTTCCAACTCCTTCCATTTCTGCTGTTGATATCAAAAGATGTGACAAACATTGACTCTGCAGAGGCTTTTGGGCTTTCTTTTCATGCTGCTGGGGTTTGCATTCAATCACCTATCTAGCTTCATACCTCGGATCCTTTCCAAATCATTCGCTGTTTAGAGAAGCAGAGAGAGCTGGGTGACGAGGCAAGAAGAGCGCTGCCTCAGATTCCCCAGCACGCCCCTGGTGAGTGGCTCCCAGCACTGGGAGCAGCATCAGCTGCAGCCGGGATTCTGTCAGGGCTGGCTGTGCTCCCTGCTGCCGCTGCCCCGCTCAGATCTGTGCTGCACACAGTCTTGTTGCTCAGACTTCTAGACCGGATCGAAGCTCAGCGCTGCATTGTGTGATGGAGGTGTAGCCTGTGGCAATTGTTTTCATCTTGTAACAGTTGCTGTCACGTCATCTGTGCAGGAAAGCCTTGGTGGGGGAAAGCCAAGACAGCCCCCAAACGCAGTGTTTAGATGAATGAGCGCAGGCAGTTCTGTTTGCAATAAGTGTTTCAGTTTCCTGTAGACTGCCCTTGTAATAGAGCACACTGCAAGTTATTAACCTGAAGTTTCAGGGCAAGAAAGGGAGTTTCAGGATGGCAAGGTAAGGCTGACAGCACATCTCTGCTTCAAATAATTTCACAGCAATAAGTAGCTGCTGCGGAATCGGGTTATTTGATACAGGAAAGAGCACAGAAAGCATGCTGACTGCTAAACTTGTGATTACATCATCTAGATGTTTAGGGAGAGGTGGCTCACTCTAAGGTACCTTGCCTCCATGATCCAATAACAAGCTATCATCTGAGTTTACAATTATATTATTTCAATTGTTCTTAGTTCAACTACTTCAGACAGACGACCAAATGGGTAGTACCATCAATGGGTGTCAATTTCCAAGGAAAGGGAGAGTATTTTGACCGCATATTTTCAAGTGAAATTACTTCTTATTATTGAAAGTGGTACTGCCTGAAAATTTTTTCTTAGGTACAGAACTACAATTACAGTCACTGTTACCCTGGTGCCAGTGTTGGTGGGTTTTATTTTATTTATGAAACAATTTCATTTGTGCAAAGGAAGTCACAATGACTTCTGCCCACAACTGTTCTCTTGGGAGTATGTCTTCTGTAGCAAGGAGGTGGGTATGCCATGCATCTGAATTCCAGTTTAGGGCATTTGCTACCTCAGAAGACAGCTCTAAAAAAAACACAACAGGATGTGTTCAAACCTAGTTTGTGCAATATTTTCTCTCCCTTGGATCAGAGTGAGTGACTTCTGGAAAGCAAGAGGTGGGTGCCTTGAAACCTTTTTGAAACAGAGAGCCAGGTGGCTAGCTCTATGCTGAAAACAGAAGTGATCTTTGGTGGTCAACAACCATGTGAACAGGGGCAATGCTAATCCCTCCGAGCCTGAAGCACGCTGCCGGCTGAGGTGTATACATCTTTCTCGTTTTAGCCACAGCCTACCCCAATGCAGCCAAAAGGAGCAGCTCCCCACTAGATGGAGAGCTGGGCACACAGCTGTTGCGGGGGCTCTTCTGGATAGCGAGCACATTTCCACTTGGGTATTGCAATTAAACTGAGTTCATCCTTAGTGATCACAGAAGAAAGAAGTCCTCAGCCTCCAAGCCTTTTAGATTTCTGAGCCTCTGTATTCAGATGGCGTTATGCAGCACGCACAGATGGCTCATTGCACAGCAGAGTGAGTTTTTTCTCCAATAGGTGAAAAAGGCACAAGGACAGGGTACAGTATCAAGGAACAAATATTCCCCCTGAGTTTTGCAGGCTGAGTAAAGGGAACATGTAACATTATTCACAAGTAGTTTGTGTAACTGAACTTGGGGTTCTTGAGATTGTGTTGGTTTTATGGTTTGCTCCAGCAGAAGCTTAGTTCCCTTTAATTATGGAGATCTGTTAAAAATAACTTCCAAGAAAACCCTTCAAAATGATGCAAACTATGCATTAGGAAGACCCCCCCCCAAAAAAAAAGTTAAGAAGACTAAGCTGGGATATGGTCAGTCATCTTCAGTTGATGTTTAATGACCATACAACATCTATTTAATTGCAGCAGCAAAGAATTAAAAGTATAATCATTTATTTAGAAAAAAAAAAAAAAGGATCAAACCACTTCTAGAACCCAGCTTTAATAGTAAATAGACTGTAGAAAACAATCTAAATAACTAAACCAATAGCAGCCCTCCCTATGCTGCTCTCATAGAAAATTTCTGTGGTTACAGGAACTCGAACTATGGCTGTCATGCTTGCAAAAAAACACTTTTTTTTCTTTTTTTTTCTTTTTTTTTTTTTTTTTTTTTTTTTTAGTGGAAAAGTAAGCATATTCAGACAGCTTAGTTTCACTACCAACCATTATTTTATTTTACTTCCCTTCTGGATTCCTGAGATATCTAACAGATAAAAGTTAAAACAGCAATAAAAATGCAAATAGGTAGTATGACAGTACTTTTATGCAGTACAGGCTAACAAACCAGCAGCATTTATGTTTGTACACCTCCCTCTCATGTCCTAGCAAGTATTAGTGTAGATTAAGTCACTATTGATGAGCTGCACAACTTACAACAACAAAATTATTACCTCTTCAGTACAAACAGCAAAGTACATTACAACAACCTTAACAGTATTTTATGGCTTGAAAAAGCTAAGACATTATTCAACTATTATCAGATGTTAAAACATAATAAAAAACCATAATAAAATGCCACTTACCTCTCCCAATCCCAAAAACTGAATCACTGTCTAAAGAATTGTATTTCAGACAAGTTATTTGCATTTTTCTCCATCTGCTTTTAGTGATTGTGCCCCCCTGCTAAGTCACTGCTAATCAGTGCTTTGATTGAGCCAAATTACTTGAAGTCTATATAAGCTTGTATGGTAGGTAGTCTTTCCTTAGGTTGAGTTAGTATGTTTTTTTTTTTTTTTTTTTT
>CM021768.1:65386525-65630810 GCA_011076525.1 Nettapus auritus
TTTTTATTTGTTATTACTTTAATTATTGTTTTAAGCTTTTTTTTTTACGCAATAGATATTTAGTCATTTTTTCTAAAGTTCTGGGAACAAATACTATTCACATGTATAAGATACAGATGTTTATTATGCCCTTGGCTTTTTTGTTTGTTTGCTTTGTTTTTTGTAAAAAGAATGCAATTTCATAATCCAGAGTATTTTACTGTGTGGGTATCACTAGCTGGTTAGCCGCTGAGTAGTTTTAGGTTTACTGCTAGGTACTTCGATCCTTATTGCTGTGCTCAAGGTATCTGTGGGAGATCTGACAATATGTAAGTGACAATCTGTCACTTGTGAGTGTTAATTTGGAGGATGCCTTTGTCCATAGTAAGGGAAGGTCTCAAGTCTTTGACCCGTTCTGCTATGGTTATTTTTAATTAAAGAAGTAGTTTATTTTGTTGACTATACTGAGTTGGTTCAAGTGCATTTTGTTAATGAGGTTATTTGGCTATGCAGCAAGCGAGCTCACCATGTGCCTTACAAGCCTAGTGGTTTCTGCTAAATTCCACTGTCAAAAAACCCTGTGTGTGTAGTAGAGAAAGCTGTCTCCTTTCAAGTTTTTGGGATTTGCTGCTTTTTGTTTTCATTAACACAAAACCTGTGTACAATCTTATCTGCTTTCTAACAGGAAAGAAACTCTGCTTCCGTCGCAAAGCAAAGGTTACCATCATGACAATTTCTATTCCCCTACTGTCCAGGCAGAAACAGGTTGCCAGCATTTTTATTATGGCTAAATGAAAAGTGCTTCCTAATTTCCTTTTTGTGTGCTACCGTACTCCAAAAGAAGCAATCGACGAAGTATTTTACAACACGGTGTGAGGGGAAGGTTTTGGTGGAATGATTGAAGAAAATGCGTGTTACAGAAACTACCCAGCTCAAGGAGAGGTTTGGCATGGTTATCTTTTAGTTGGCTCTCAAGTGCTGCAATCATCATTTCAACTTCTACACGCTTGAGGGTACGTACACACTGCCATTTTTGTTGGTAGGAGACTTCAGGGAGTGATACCAGAGTATATGATCATTTCTGGATACCGAGCACTGCAGTGCTGTAGAGACTTTGCTTTTAAACCATGCAGTTACATACCTGAGCTCCATTAAACTGCCACTGAGCTTTTTAGTAAGTCAGTAAACAAGAAGACATTACCCTGCATACTCGGTGTAGCTTGACTCTGCTCTATAGAGATGGTCTAAATTCTCATCCCAGGTATAAAATCTGAGTGAAATGGTAAGGTGTGGTATGCTGCAGTTGTTCTGTAATGATTTCATAAGTTCATAACTCAGTGTCAGCTGTAATCCTCTGCTCTGAAGTACAGGAAATCATCAGTCCTTATAGTTCCTGCTCTTGATCTTGTCTTTCCTGGGCATGGCATTCTGTTGTGCTTCCTTTTAGCCTTTAGTGTCACGGGCAGCAGCATGACTGTGTTTTTGTTCTTTGAATTACCATATGCATAATCTGGAGAGATATGATTGTGGTACATACCACAGGGGTGGATAAAAGTGGCAAAAAATAGAAGAGCTCCTGAAGATGCTTTGGTTTTGAAGTACTACAGTCTTTGTAAAATAATCTTATCGCTTGAACTTCCTTTAAGCCTATAGTGCTTGTTTTCTTGTCATCTGCTTTATGAAGGTAAGTGACACCCTAAGACAGGAGTCCTGTCACTTCCCCAGCTGAGTAGCCAGCACGCTTGCAAACTATATGTGTACTTTAATAATCACAGAGACTTAAATTAAGATTTAGAAACATTGCAGAGTAAAAATGGAACAAGTTGGTGGTTGTCAGTTCCCAGGTGTGATGTGTTGCTGTTTTCAAGTGTTACAGTGATACAGGGGCTTTAAGCATAGGTATGGTGTGATATAATTTTAAGCTGTAAATGGATAAAAGTACAGGAAAAAGAGGAGGGAACAACATTCAAGACTATGTTGTAGTGGGAGGCCAAGTGCTGGAACAATTCAAAATCTTCTCTATAAAGAAGCTTACTGAGCTGTTACTGAGAGCTTGATTTCAGGTTATTTCTGTGCTAGAATGTTTAAAATTCTCTAAAACCACCTGTAGGTAGGCTTGATCGTAGTTCGTAAGTTTAGTTTGGTACAAAGAATGAACGAAGATAAAAGGTTGTGGATATAGATTAAACAACTGCAAAACCTAATTCTTTGCTGAAGGCTTTTTTAATGAAGTTATTAAGAATAGAAGTTGCATATAATGCTGAAGTTGTAGTTGGACATCACACCTGTCCTTCTGCCTAAAGCAGAAGGAACTGAGAGATGGGGATGGAAAGCTAGAGCTGCCTTTGTAAGTCTCCTTTATGAGCTGCTGACTAATGGTTTTGACCTACTGGGTTTTGCTAATGGAGCTCAATAACTGCTCCCCTTGCCTCAGGGCATCTTCTCTGATCGGAGAGCCTTTTCGCTGTCATGCAGAATAGAGATTCACAGAAGGGAAGATGAGTATGAAGGTCCCTGGAGGCCCTGGCTGGGACGTCCAAGATGGGACCAGAAGGCCTCGTGCTGATCTGTGCAACTGGTGCTGCAGCTTCTGCCACGAGAATCCCCAGTTACCTGCTCCACATCTGTGATTTTTAGGTAGTAATTTTGGCTGAAATGTACCTTTGGGTGGTAAGTGGTGTTTCTCTGCCTAGCAGGATGTGCAGTGAGCCAGAAGAGGAGCATTGTTCAGTCCACCAGGGGCTCAGATTATCTCAGAGCTCATCAGTAGGCTCGCCAGCCTGTCAATAGTGCCAGGGAAGATAGATGAGAAGTCAAACAAGATTCACTCAATAAAGAATTGGAGTCTGGGAATGTGGTAGTGTAATTCAGCCTGGCTTAAAGGAAAGCAGTTGCTGGCAAAGAAGCCACATGGTGTCTCTTCAGGAGAAGCATTCAGCTTGGAAAAAAATAATTGTGCAGGTGTAATAGGTTTGGGAAAAAAGAGGTACTCAGCATCACAGGAGTTGGTGATTTGCAAGTGCTAGCTGTTGCCAGCCGGCTGGCCAAGAGAGAACTGATCTCATTTGAGCTGTTGATTAAGGAATTGTTACCTGCTGCAGGCTTTTGTCAGAAACAGCCACAGTTCAGCATTTGTGTTTGCAGTCTGCAAGTAAACAGAATAAATTGGTGGAAGCTGCACTACAGTGAGGATGTGCTGGTAGGCAAGATGGTCTGGATGCAGGTGAGTCACTAAAGCAAAGACCTTGAAATGGGTGCATGCAAAGTTAGACCCAGATATGCAAGTGTGTCATTGCTTCTGAGTTTGCATGTTAGCCCTGGCAAAGCCATTGAGAGAAATAACCCTGACGTTTTGATGCCCCTTTTAAAGGGGATATCGAAGTACTGGGGCAACACATCAAAGCCAAGTCTTATTGATTTATTTTTTGTGCTTAAAAAATAAGGAAATGCCTTTTAGGGAGGACCTGAGGAACTTTGGCTGTTGAGCTTTACAAAAGCAGTCCCTGGAGTCTCTGTGTTACAATCTTTTTCTTTCCTGGAAAGGATGTTTACTAAGGTACGGTGAGAGATGCAATAACAAATGGGTAGAAGTTAAAAACATGTAACTGTAACTAGTAAATAAGGCTGCCGTTCTTAAAAGCAGGAAAAGGGTAGACTTACACTTTTTCCTTTTGCTGAAATCCAGACTGGCAGGTTTGCTGGAAAGTGTTTGTCAGCTAATGCAGACTGAGTTCAGCCCAGAGGTAGTGGAGAAATGCCAGGGTCTGATCTGCAGGAGGTCAGGTGTGATGACCTAATGGTCTGGTCAGGCCTGAAGCTTTCTGAAGATGTTTGAGGGTGAAAAACTTCAGGAACTGTGAGGGAAGTAAGCTTGTGGGCAGGACTGCTGATAACCAGAGCAGTACGTATGTATGGTGTGGGGAATGGCTTTCCATAAGGCTGGAGAGCACGGATCCTGCACTCGCTAGCACTGGATAGATGGCTTTTTCTGGGCCTTGCTTTAACTGCGATCCTTTAATTGTTGTGTAGCTTCCTGCTGACTTACCTGAATTCAAATGTCTTGCTAGCAGACAGCTCTAAGCCAGCTGCTGCCTGTTCCTGAGGGTCTGAAGCAATTAGGATGGTTAGAGGGGAAGAAGGTTGAAGGCTTCACCTGTGCTCTGCCAAGGACGCTTCTTTGTTTCTCACACTTGCAGGCTTGGCAGGCGTTCTCTTCCTTTGTTGACACATTGCAATAGCTTCTGGCTGCTGTCAGCATAGATTGCGGTATTAACTTGTATTAAGGTAAGAGGGAATTGATGCAAAGGCTGAGCTCTTTCTCACCGGTACGCTACCGTCATTCCCCAGGCTGCTGGGACTAGCAGGGTAAGTCGTTCCATTCCCCCAGGTGAGAGGTGTTCCTTCTGCTGGAGGGAGCCCCTCGGCTTAGCCGGATTGATGATCCAGAGAGGACCAGGATGTCCTCTTTGTGTTTCCAGGAGTTAGATGTGGTACCTGGAAGGGAGTTGGTTGCCTTTGTCACATTTAAAGGGTTTCAATAATTAAACATGAGTTCTGTCTCACAGCAACTACAACTGGGCTGTGGCAGGAGTACAGGCCTTCGCTAGCACCTGCAGCTCTCACACAGGTTGGCCTGAGCGTGGCCATGTAATGCAGCATGGAGTCAGCACTTGGTAAATTTAACACAAGCTGTAATTGCCCTCTGAGCTGATGTCGCAGGCTTTACCGTTACAGAAGGTGTCTGGGGCAGTGAGAGCTCCTTCTTCTTACTGACATTCATTTTTTAAAGTTAATTCTTTGAAATACTTTCCAAAATGGGCAGTTGATTTAAAAAAAAAAAAAATGAATTATGAAAGGAAGGTCATCAGTCTTCACGCAGAAGACCAGGCAGTGCTGAGCTGGAACTGGTGCAGTAATTGACTATTTGTGCTGTAACAAACTCTTGATTTGTTCTTGTGGGGGTGACCAGAGGGCTTCATGCAGCACAGCGCGGCTTTGCAGGTGGTTTCCTCCTGTGTGCTGGCCTTGTGAGGCAGACAGTTGGTGGTGCTTTGCCCAGGTGAGAATTGCTGTACTCCAAGGCTGTCAGACGAACAGCATGCTGTGAAAGCAGTGCCTTTCAGGTACTTTGCAAGTTGACAAGCCTTCTTATGCAGGCAGTAGGGTTATGAACCAGCCTGGGCCGCTGCCTTCTCCCCAGCCGCGCTGGCAGAGCTGTGAGGGTGCCCTCAGCCTCCAACCCATGCTGGGGAACCTGGCGTGAGGTAGCAGAGCTGTAATCGTGAAAGCTGGTGTTGTGTAAAAGGGGAGCTCGTGCTGGCACTGCTTCCACAAAGCTGTGCTCAAGTTTGAGTGGTTGAGCAGTTTCTCAGTGCAGGGGATCACAGAAAGCAGAAGCTACTTAGGGAACCCAGTGCAGCCCTCCCATCTGACTTATCTGGAGATACAAAGGTCTGCTGTGAAATGGCATCGCTTTGGGTACCTGAAATGTTTCGTGATCTACATCCCATTAAAAAGTTACCCTTTAAACTGGCGAGTTGTTTTGGTGTGTGCCCTAAGGAATCAATTGCATGCAGTGTTGTTTTAGCTTGTGATAAAAGCTTTTCTTTACTGCTGTGCATGGGACATGTTTTATTCATGCTTTCCAGTCGGTTTTGATTTCCTGGAAATAGTTGTTGTGCGTGGTGACCCGGAGAGCTACCTAAAATCTAGATGGCAGCTCCACTACTGCAAGGGCAATAAAAACGTGTAGGTTTCCCTCAAGAGCAGCCAAATCTCATGGTGGAAGATTCCACTGCAGGGGAAGGCTGAGACTACAGCATGTGGTGAGCAGTTCTTGCATGTCCTCCCTCTGCAGGAGGTGGCAGCAGCTCCCTGGGACCTGGGAAGGGAGGGACGAGATGAGAAGCCACGCTGCCCCTTGCTGCAAGGCACCGTCTTCAGCTTTTGCCTTATTACACAAGCAGTTGGCAGAATGGGGATCTGCTTCAAAGCCTTGCCTTCACCTGAAGTGTCTGAGCTGTAAAAGATTGCATGCTGTAGAAGCATATGAGCTGTTTTGCAAAGAGAAGCAGGGCAAAATCACAGAATGTTGAGCTGTTGTACCAAATTTGTTGGATGTGCTCAGTTAAGGGTAGCCTTTTTATGTCTTCATTGTACTAGGATGTAATTAATTTGTGCATGGCTTAGAGCAGCTCTAATTGCTTGGAAACTTCTGAGCTGCCTTCTCTAAGGGTGGTTATAGCAGCTGGCTAGTAAAAGCCTGAATCAGGGCAGCAAGAACAGCGCCCAGCACAGGCGAATGCGTTGCAGAAGAGATGAAAATTTCCCTAGAAAACTTGTTAACATTGCTGTCAGCCTTTGACCTCCCTGCATTGCTTCCTGCTGGCAGCAGATCATCAGCTTCACAGGAGCTGGTCTTGTTTCCCCTGAGTGCCAGTAGGAATCGCCTCGTAAGGTTCAGGTCTCTGCAGGCTGCTCTTCAACTCTCGTTTTAAAACTGAGCAACTTCTCCTCTGCAGCAAAACCTGAGCAACGCTGCTTAATTCTCAGACTCCTGCCGCTTCATCACATGGATTGTTCTTAGTGGGTGGTTTGCAGTGGTGTTGCAGTTTTTCTGCACTTGCACAGATTAGGCATAATCATGCTGAGTGCTTGAGAACCCTCCAGGCTGGCATGTTAGGGAGCCTCAGGAAGAGAATTCAGGTTTCTGAGCTGGGACTATAAAAACAAAAACAAAAAACCTTTCTTAAGCATGTGGAATAACTTTTATTCAAAACCTAATGTCTCCTCTATCAAACATCTTCCTGGTGGTTTGTGAGAATGTTTATGTAGCTTGTTAGGCAGCTGTGTATTTGTGTTAGCTGGAATATGCCCTGCAGGAATATCTCTAGCATTGGAGGGAAAATTGCTGCATTATGCTGGTCCCTGGTGGCACCTTCTGGGCTTAAAATTCCTCTGAGGAAGGCTTGAGAGAAGGCTCTGCAGGAGTATTTGTGTTCCAAGACCTGGAGGCAGGAATTAGGCTGTGCTCTTCTATAGGTTCCTCTTCAGAAAAGATGATGATCTGTTTAGACAAGAAAAAATTATAGAAGGCAGACAAGATTTATGTAAAAGTTTAGGATCCCTTGGGGGCTTGAATTTTTCAGCCTTGCTGGGTTTGGAGATGGCTCCTGGAAGGAGCAGCTGGAGGCTGTGATGGGAGGCCACCCAAAGCCCTGTACAGGGAATTCTTGGAGGCGAAATGCAATGTTGTCCCAATCCCCGTAATGCCAGGGGCCTGGGTGAGGGAGGAGGTGTGCCCAGGCCCTGCAGTGCTACCTCACAGCTCTGGGGAGTTAACACTGGGCCACTTGACGGGTGCATTCCTTACCCAGGAGAGCGCTGGTTTACTTACTTGACTGTGGAGGGAGACAACATCATGGATTTGATGTGCTTATTCCTTTCAGCAGCATTTGGTGGGCAAGATGAACGCCGTTCATAGCACAGTCCCCGTGGCCACGACAGTTTCAGCTGCATGCTCCCGAGGGTGACAGCTCCCCTGAGAATTAGTCATGCTTCAAAAGGAAGGTGTGATACTCAGACCTCGCTAAGTGGTTAAGCCCTTCTGTAGATTTTCAAAACGAGCTATGCATGTGCTCACATGGATGGAAAAAATACTTGTGTTGGTGGTAATGGTTTTACTACAGCATGTGATGGCACATGAGTGTTGTCACTTGAGACTGCAAGGGAAAAAAGCTAGCCTATGCATTTCAAAATAGAGAGAACGGGACCAAGCTGGGTTCCTCCCCTTGTTGCAGAGTATGTTACTGTGTATGAAGGATTTTCTGGGGCTGTCCCAGTCATTGCTTTAACGTGTGAGTAATAAAAATGTTCCTGAGGATGCTTCCCTTACTATCAGGGCTTGCACTCTGATCCCTTGGAAAGTGCCCTTTCATCTTACAGCCGGCGGACCTTCTGGACTAAATGCACTTCAGCCAATTAGTTGCTGAGTTTTTTTGCCACTTACTTGTGATGGCTAACTCTTGGGAGATGTTTTTCCTTTCTACGCTACAAGCGAACTAATAAAAAGCAGTTGCATGTTATTAATGGTTTGATGTCATCTGTCTGGTTAGAAGAAAGAGAGCAGCGAGGGAAGCTAGCTGCCACGTGCCTATGTCACGGCTGTGACCTGTGCTGCCTTTGGTGTAGCTGGCAGTGTTACTCCCAGGTGAAAGGAGAGGATCTTCTCTGCTTGTGGCAATACAGACTTCCTTGAGTCCTGGAGTAGCAGGAAACAGGTGCTGAAGGCAGCTGTCATGAAGATAATGACTGGATATCGAGGGTTTGATGGTTGGTTTTAGCAGCAGGAATTATTTCAATGCTTGCAGCTGAAGAAACTGTTACTCCTTTCAAGTGTCCCCCAGTTAGCTTCTGATTGAGGGAAGCAGAACAGAGCTGTGCCTGTGGTGGAACGGACAGCCCAAAAAAAGAGATGGAGATATGCAGACACCATTCCCTCTTATGTGCCTTCAATCAAGTGTACTGCCTTGCTAATTATGTAGCTGGCTGTTGGGGGCTGGAATTGGCAGTGCCGGAGCTGAGGTTCCTGCAGGGCGCCTCAGCATGCCTTCAACACTCCCGCCATCTAAGCGGGATGGATGGAGCAGGGAAATGAACTCCCAGGGGAATATAGCACGAGCCAGATGGATTAATGATGCGTCTCCATGAACGGCTGTCTGCTGAAGGGGGATTTCTGTTGGCAGGGCACGTGATTGCGTGTACGTGCTTGTGAGGCACAGATTGGCAGCTTTTCTGCTGGTATCCCGGGCAGTGCTAAACCTTGTGCTTGCCAAGTCCAGGGCTGCAGGGCTTCCCAACAGACCCGTTTAGGTGTCAGTTCTGAAAACTGTTCTGTTCATGACATTTTGATCCCAAGTACTAGGGTGTTGCAGCCATGCAATTTGAATTCAAACATGATAAAGGATGATGTTTAGTGAGCTGGTGCTAATGAATTGGTATTAAGGAGCTGTCCTGCTCACCTGCACTGCTTTCATGCTTACCCTGATGCCATTTACTACCATGTTTTCTCCTGCTGCCTGTGTGCAGCTGAGTAGGAGCAGTCTCTGCCCCTTAAAACTGCCACAAATCTCATAGACTGCACGTGACAGATCTAAATATACATTTAGGTAAAATATATAACACAGCTGCTAGGCAATTTATTTTCACCAGCGGAAAGATGATATGTCAAGGTAGTGGTAAAATGCCAAGTGAATTATGGGGTTTGTTCTCTTCCTTGTGAAAACAAATTGTATATTCCATAATCTGAAACAGACGAGTTCCTAATTATGTGCTCTTGGTCTTTGATTTACTAGTCGGGTTATCTACAAGCCAAAATGCTAGCAGATTTACCCTAGTCGATCTGGAGTGGAAAGAGGAAAAGGGCAAACATTAGGCAGAGTATTTCATTTTTAACGAGCTATCCTGGTTCCTTGCTAGGCTTTAATCTTTTGCCCACCAGATTAACTCTTTTGTGGATAGCATCAGCCACGCCATTCTGATTTGTTTTCAGTATTCATCATCAACCCTGCAGAGCCTGCATTTAGCTTACATCCACGAGCTGCCTCCCACACCCCTGGTTGTGTGGCTTGGTCCTGGGCAGGTCGGGCCCTGCTGCAGGGGTCGTCTGCGGGGCTGCAGAAGCAGCCAGGAACCGAGTGGCGTCTGGGTACGTGGGGCCTTGCATCTCTGGAGAGCTGCACGCTGCTGGAGGTGATAGCCCAGCACTAGCCCTTTGCTGCTCACAGCAGCGCTAGCAAGGAACTTCCCTGAACATGTGATGGTTTCAAGTGGAGTTTCACCCTCTTGCTTTGCTCTTGTGCTGGAATTTTGTGCTTAAGTGCCAAAAGTTTCTGTAAAGAGGTAAATTTGGAGTCAGATGTGGACCAGCAAAAAGCTAAATGTAAGGACCATGCGTTAATAACCCAGTCTGTGATTCTTCTAGGAGGTATGACATTATACATGATATATTTGAAGCAGCAAAATCCTGAACAAGAACTCCTGTGGTGCTGCTCAGCATCAAGTAACCCTACAACAACGCAATGCTATTTCGGGTGGTGTTTTCTTGCAAGCTTAGTTCAGACACTGACAATTGCAATAAGGGTGGTTGTGTGAGAACGAGGAGATGCTAACCTTTAACAGAGTGTATTTTAGTGAAAGTTACATCAATAGTCTGGCATCAGGGGTTCAAAAGGGACCCTGCAGGTGGGCCACGTGTCAGAAGTTAGTGAGCACCAATCCTGTGAGGTACCAAATGATTACTGTTTTCTTCTCTGCTGATGCTCTAGCCTGGCACTGCTTCCTTCTGGCATCTTAACATGTTTTAGCGATTGATTCCTTACGTAGGTCAGCTATGCAATGAATATATAGGCGTGTAACTTTTGTACTGGTTATTCTTTTATTGGTACAAAACTTATAAAAAGGCAACAAATCTCTCTCTGAAGATTTGATTAAGTAAAAAGCCAGTTATGTGGTAAGTCTGAGTTTTGTCTGGAAGGGTAAAATTATCAACATTACTGGATTTACTCATGGTTGTGTAAAAACAGATGAACACAACTTGGTATTTTCTACAACTTGATATAATCTACAGTCTGTCTGTTTCTGACTGAAGTCAGCTCGTGTTTCTCATGTCCTCAAGTGAATTGCCATTCAACCTTCTTGTCCCTTAGTAATTGAGAAGGAAGCTCAGATGCAGCTGACTGACGGCTGCGAGCACAAGGTTGAGAAAAGCTCTCCAATTGCGTTAAGACCTTTGTTGTCACCCTATGCTTTGCAGTTACCGTGAAGAGGGCTGGGTGCGCGCAGCTGTTCAGTCTGTGATCGCAGTTGCAAGGCTGGGGTGCTTTCTTGCTTGAGTGTTTGTTCTTGAGGTCAGCAGAGACCTTCCTGCCTGTCTGCTTTCAGTTTCTTTTCCCTGCCAGTTTTAATGGCCCTGTAAGCCACAAGTGGCATGTATTAATAGCAGGGCCTGGAGAAGCCTCCCAGTTTCTGGCTCTGGCTGTGTTGTGGAGGACATGAAGGCATGCAACATCCATGTGGAAATGAGTTAAATTAATTTGTGTAGAAAGAAATTGTACTGTGCTTTGAGCAAGCACAAGGAACGCCTCGAGTTCCATGGCCCTGGGATGTGACGGGGCATGCGGTTTAGACAACCACAGGGATGTAACGTGGTTTTACCCAGTGTAGTCCAGCTTCTTCATTAGAGCTTTGGCGTTTTGTTGCTTTTTTTCCTAACAGTCTCCTGTTGAAGCGGAAATCCGTATATACACCCTAATTATGCCTGGCGCTCTGGTCAGGTCCATCTAGAAACCTGCTTTGCTTTTCTGCCATCCCATGTAAGTGCGTCCAGAAGCTGCGTTAGGAAAAGTGCAGCTGGTCCCGCAAGGTGTCCTGAGAGTGTCTGATGAAACAGAGGGCCACCGCATCGCAGTGCTAGTCTTTGAGGGGCTTCAAGCAAGAACAGCTGGTTGGCTGTGTACCTTGAGGTGATCATCCTTCCTCCAGGTGGAGAAAAACACTGCCCAGAGAAGAGCAGTAATTGTCAGAAATTTGTACAGAGCAAGACCAAACTTTCCAGAAGACCATGGGAAAAGCAGTGCTCTTCGTGCTCTACGGGGATTTGGAACCTTCTTTGGTGTGCTTTGTCTTGCAGTGCTGACAAGTTCTTAGCTCTTACTAGTGGTGTCAAGGAACAAGGAATAATCGAATGGCCTGGGTTGAAACAGGCCTTAAAGATCATCTAGTTTCAACCCCCCTGCTCTGGGCAGGGTTGGCAACCCAGCTGCCCAGAGCCACATCCAGCCTGGCCTTGAATGCCTGCAGGGATGGGGCACCCATAACCTCTCTGGGCAACCTGTTCCAGTGCCTCACCACCCTCTAATGTATAAATGTAATAATGTATAAAACTAATGTAATAATTACAGCTGTATTGTAATGTAATACAGGACAACTGTAACTGTAATGTAATAATGTATAAAACTGTATGAGTCTGCTTTCCTTCTCTTAAATAAAAGTAAATCTGTTAGCCTCTAGGGGTTTTCTTTTTCCTGAGAAGTGTCTTTCACCACGAAAAAGCCGTGCTGCCGTGGGTTCCTCAGCACCAGGTGATTTGACAGGATTTGTTGCTGTGGCGGTGGATGCTTGCTGCTACAGCCATGTGAATAACTGCTGTTTAGGCAAATTACCAACAGATATAGAATGAACGGTTGCACTTCTCAAAAAAAAGGAGGAAATAGCAACAGGGCATCTAATTAAAGTGATGATCCTGTCATGTGACGGGGGGCAAGGAAATGTGCTGAAAGCTGAAGTAGAAGAGCTGGCTGTGGGAGAAAAAGGCATGCAATAGAGCCTCTTGCTGCATTTGCCTTCTAAAAAATTAGCTGCAGTTGTCTGTGTAATACTACCCTGGCTGTGGTCTGACAATCACCATTTGTTCCAAGGCAATCTATTTCTCTCCTGGAACTTATCCTCCCTGAGTAAATCTGAGTGGGTATTTATATAAGTTTGCATCATGAATTTATTTTCACACCATAAATGAGTACTCAAGGCAAACTTGTGGAGAGTGTCAAGGAAAAGTAGTTGGACGGGAAGAAATACCACATCTTCCTATAGAAGGAGCCATCTTGAAGAAAGAGTTCCTTTTGTAAGGTACAAACACCTCAGTGTAGAGAGGGCTGTCATATGAAATTCATCTTTTGTTTTACAGGGCAGTGCCCGCTGGTTTTTGCTGGGCATTGCTGTATAAACTAAAAAATAACGTGAAGTTTTCACAGCATATTACTTTACTTAACTGAGATTTTACACTTGTTAAGCTTTGAGGTCAGCGAGTTTTCTCTGGATTGCAGCAGGATCAGATATTCCACACTATGCCATGTGGGTTTGCTCTTGCCTTGACTCTAGGTGTCAGGGAGTGAATCAGGCAATGAGAGCAACCAGCAGCGTGCTGCCGGTACACAAAACGCAAAAGCAGATGCTCTGTGTTTTCCTGCCATGTGGGAGGAGATCAGGTGGCATAGTCCTGTGGGTTTCTTTTAGACTTGAAATCAAGGAATGCATGAATTGGAGCAGATGGAATTGTTTTACCTGCTCAGAAGGATGCATGTTTCAAGTGGACATATGCAAATGTAGCCATCGAAATTCTCAGCTTGCTGGCTAAGGTTCCAGAGACATCTATATTTAACACCCATTAGTTCAAATGCAGGTTGCGTAGCTGCACTGAACAGCTGAGGATCAAGCTCTGTGTGAAACCTGAGTGTAACCTTGAAAGAGAAACAGTGAGTCTCCATCCTCAGGCAGACCTAAACACAGGAGGTGTCTGAGGACACGAAGCCTAGGGTGAGCAGGCTTTCCACAGGCACAGGTCAGGCTGGTCCCGTGGGCCAACTAGGGTGTCTGCTCTACAACTGCATGCTCTGAAGACTTCACATTGTGGGGATCTAAGTTTTCAATCTGTGTGCAGGGCAGCCATTAAGATTTTCACGTTGAAGGATTCCAGTTTGGTCTTAATTCAAATTCTTATCAGAAAGATTTTTGCCAAATTAATTACCTGTTTTCTGGAATGGGTTCTAGAACAGCACCAAAACACTTCCTGTACCAGTGGTAAACTTCCTTTGAAATGAAATACCTTTGCTATTTAAAACAAAACAAAACATCACAAAATGTCTAAAAGTTGTGACACATTTTTTGTTGATGCATAGAGAGCAAAGCTTAAATCTTTCTTATGCTCATGTGCTGAATTATAAATGCTTTCAAAAATAAATCTGCAGTGGAGATCTGATGAAACACCTCCTCTGCAGTCAGTCAGATTCATAATGTGTTAGGCAGACATTTTAGCTAAAACAAATGTAAAATATTTGTTATCAGACCAGGGCAAGGCTAACTGTGTGCACTTGTGAAGACTTCCACTGTTTTGTTCTGCTTGGCTGAGACCTCTGCCAAACCATCGTAGTTTGTGCCTGTGTAGCTGTTAGCAATGTTTCTGGCAGTGATCCTCTGTGGATTGGTACCGACTCAGGATATTCTGTGGTTCTTTGATAGAACAATACGGTGAACCTGTTTGTGATACCTGTGGTTCTAATGCAACTTCAGCCACAAGCCATAGCTAGGTAACTGCAGGTGCCCAGGTCTTTTATGTATGTTTTGGCAGGTCCAGGGCATGCTGATTAATATTTTTTCCCTCCTGCTCTCCTTAGCTAACAAGACATCCCAAAAAATGTTTGTCCTGTTTGCTCTCTCTTGTACAACAGCAGGTTATTTGTAGGAACTTTACATGTTTGAGCATGAAGGTGTGAATTCATGGATTTCCCATCAGAGGGATGCATCTGCTCCCGCTGTAGTGGTTGGGTGTTGCAATCCGTATCCAGCTCTCTGAACAGCTGGAAGGCCGCTGTATCATTGCTTCATTTTTAAAAAAGAACTGAGAAGCAGCAAATAGTGTCCTGGAGTTTTCATGCTGTTTCTTCAGATATGGAGTCCAGAGACTGCCAAAATTTGAAGAGACAGCTCACAAAGCCTGTGGCTGAACTAGAGGTACTTTTGTCCTTGGCATCCGTCCTTTCCTCCCTGACATCTTCTCTTAGTAACTGCAATCGTGTGTTGAAATACAGCTTACTGTAGTCTAGAAACGATAGGTGGGATTCATGTTTTTCATTTATGCAAACTAACTCATTTCAAAAGTACACATCACACCTATGTGTATTGTTACTTAAGTTTGCCCACTTGTTTTTGTAAAAAGTACTGAGGAAAACAGTCGTGCTCTCTGCGTCGCTTTTAAATAATGGAAAATGACTTGGGTTAGAATTGCATGGGTACGTGTTGCATCACAACCCATCTCCTGGAGGTGCGTGCTGTGTGGGGCTGATGTCTTGTGATGTTTGGTGAGGCTCAAACCAGCCCAGAGGGAAATACCACCAAGGCTTTATGTGCTTAATAGGAGAAACTGTGGGCTACAGCAATGGAAACTTTTTCCATGATCCTGGAAGCACTGCAGATTTCAGCCCTGTTTCTGTTTGGTAATGTGCAAATAGGTAGAGGTAATTTTTGAGCAAATGTAATTGCACCAAAAATGTGCTTTCAGAAGAACTGTTCTGGAGCAGGGAAATGGTTAAGTTTGTGTCAGATTTCATCCCCTTAGTGAGATCTCATCCTTGCGTACCTTTGAACTTCACTTCATTCATGCAGGCTTAATGCAGCAAATGTCAGTTATCAAAGGATTAGCACTTTGATCTGTCACAAGCATGTGACAGCAATTGCCTGGCGTTGACAACTGCACAGTAATTGATAGCGATCTAGGGTGTCAATATTGCAGAGCTGGGGAAGCTTCAGTGTTGGCACTTATTGGCACTCGGACTCAGTTGCTCTGCACTCGCTTAAAATATTGTTTTATCTCATTTTTCCATACACGACAGCAAAATAATCTGTCAAATGTTTGCATTCTACTAACTGCATTGCAGAATGGACTCGTCACCTGGAGCTGTTGCTTCTGCCCCGCCAGCTGATCTCTGTGGCGTGGTGCTCCTCAGTTCAGAGCTGCAGATGGGCTTGGCGTCGCAGCTCTGGGGCTGCTGGCAGTTGGGGTCTTCCCCTCTTTCTTTCTTTTTGAACCAACATTCCCCAGCCTGCCAACTGTGAGCAGTGAACATGCTCTTCAGCCCCCTCTCCTTCCATTTGGGTTCAACTCCTGGGGTATGAGGGGCTTGGGATCTGAGCTCCTCTGTTAGGGGGTGTGTAGACTCTGAGAAGAGCCCACTTGAACTGTTCTGTGCTGGAACCAGGGGGAAATCTACAGATAATAACACCAGGGCAGACTGTTCACTGGCTCTGATGGGAAAATGTGACACGTCCTCCTTTATCTGGGAATGAGCTATCTCAGGCAGTTACTTGTTGGGACTGAGTGTTTACTTGTTGCTGTATCTGAGCGATGCCACAGAACTTTCACCTATGAATGCTGTGTGCCTCTCACTGGCTCTGCAGATATCTCCAAGATAAGTACTTCTAAATCATAGGCCTGGAGAAAACTGTCTGCTTCCAGATCTTTTAAAGTTTTCTTTCTTTTTAGGAAAACAAGTGCTCTTAAGCTTTTGAGGAATGCAACAGTTGTTAGGCAGGATTACCAATTTATGTTGTGTGTTTTGCTGGTGTCCCTCTGCGTGTGACCTGCAGTTGCAAGGACAAGAGAGCAATGACTGCTTCAGACCCTGGGCCTGAAATGCTACCTGGAGAAAGCTGTTGGTTTCTGCAGAATGGAAGACAAAAAGGTAATAGTGAGTGCTTCACAACTGAAGATGAAATTGACTTTTACCCTCCTTTTCTGCCTGACAGGAATTTCCCCAACGTTGTACCACATTTGCATTCAGACAGGACAGGCAGATGCTTCCTATTCCCATGTTTGGCAGCAGTGCAATTAAGGACATTAAGGCTGGTAAAGGACAGTGCGCTCTGGCCTTGCTGCTGAGCATCCTGGACTGAGCGTTTGTGCTCCTGTGCAATTAGCTCAACAGGGAGAGACTGATGGTGGGTCACAAAAAAAAACTGAGCAGTGATGGGGAGAGGTGAGTGCCAAGGTCAGACATATGGCTTTGGCAAACAGTTGTTTCTGTGCGGAAGGGGTAGAGTGGGCCAGAGCTAGAACGTGGAGGTGGGACCATCTCTGACCTCGCTGGAGAACAACAGTGCTAATGGAAACACAGCTCAAGTACTGGGGACGACACGCAGTGGTGGCTGGAATGAGTGCTGGAGGTGCTTGTGGAGGTGTGGTCCCCAGAAGAAGCCTGAATTCTTCTGCAGACAGCATAGATCTCTTGCCGCTGCTGCAGCTGCACCATGGTCAGAACAGCGTGCAAAAGGAGAAGGGGTTATGTAAGGGAAGGGCTTGGGCCCTGCGTGCTGCTGCAGCAGGCGGTTCAGGTGGTTTTGGCAATTGCAGGTATTTGTGAAGGGAACGGATAACAAAAGCCATGTGTTCGGGAAGGGAACAGTCCCACAGTTCACGCTCCTGCTAGGACAAGTTCCTATTGTTCCTTTAAGCCATTTCTTAGGTGGGCCGGGAAGGCATGCAGGCAAAAATGTTGACACCGGAGGGTATTTGCCCAATGTTTTTTCCCTCAGAGGTTGTATGTTATCATCAAGGTGAATGTGATAAAGCTAAATCTTTGTGCATCGTTCAGTATAGGAAATGACTTAGTAAAGGTCACTTTAACTGCTGCTGTTGGCTCCTCGCTTAAATATCCTTTGCAAGGCTTAGTGTTTTAGAAAGTTGGCTACCAAACTGTTAATATTCATGTAAGCATTTTTGTCCTGTTTGGCTGCTCTTCTGTTTGGAGAGACTCTTTTCTCCGTAGCATTTGCTGGAACACACTCCAAGGGCTTCACTGATCCTGAAGGAGTTTACTTAGTTTGGAACAAGCCTTCTGTGAGGCACGCTTACATCCAACAGGAAGACCATCATGAGGAGAGTATGTCGTGTGCACGTGTTCCTGGCAGCGCTCGGTATGTTGGAGCTCTGCTGTTGGCATCCTTGTGCACAGAATGGGGCTAAAAAAAGTTGGAAAGAAGTTGTTTATTGGATAAAAGATGGATAAAAGTTGTTCTGATGCTCTTGGAGCCTAGGACAGCTTACTCCATGTGAAAATCCAAGCCCTGGAAAACTCAAGTTTTACCTTTCAGCTGGGTCAGGAAAGGGAGGTGGTGCAGCAGTCTACAGCTCTGCAGCTGCTGCAGCTCTGACGTCGCGTGGTTGTGCCACTCCAAGTGGGTGTCAAGCAGGGCCTGCGCCTGCCTGCCCTGTCCTACTGTATCCAAACGGGGGGAGACCGTGGCACAGCTAGTACAAATGGACAAGGATAAATAGGAAAAGGGAGTATTTTTCTCCTTGCAGTGTGACAACTGCTGTTGTCACAGTCCTTAAAACATAAATTCCTAAAAGCTTTCTGTCTGGAGTTAAGCAGGTCTGTGCTCAGGTTCATGTTAAGGTTTCTGGGCTGTGCAAGCAAAAGCTAGCAGTAATCGTGTTTTCTGCTGTTTGGAAACCTTTCTTGTGGAAAATAGACCCTTTTTGAAGGCAGTAAGGTTCGCTTGTGGAGACAATGAGCAAAAATAACTGCCGTGCTGCCGAAGTGCATTTGAAATTTCAGATTTGTTTCCTTTTGGAGTTATTTCTTATTCATCTGCTTGGAGCAGTTCTGAAACAAGATCTGTTTAGGGAACACCTGGCGTCCACTCGAGCAATAATAAAAACCAAGAAGAGAAAAGAATGGTTTGTACAGCGTAACGGTGGTGGTGCTTTGAGATGCTCCAGTGGACTTCTGTGCCTTGAGTGCAGCCTTCATGTTACCTTTGGCTGCACTCACTTAGCTGCAGCCTCTACCTTTTGTCTTGTTTGGCTATTCTTCTGTTTCAAGGGATTTATTTATTTTGTTCTCTGTATGAATTGGCTGGGATCCACTTCAAGGGCTTATTGATCGTGATGGAGTTTAGTTGGTTTGGAACAAGCCTGGGGCGGGGCATGCTCATAAGGTGCTTCCTTCAGTTAATGGTCTGCAGATGATAATTTCCTTTTATCTGCTTCCCCTCTAAACTGGCTGTGGCCAGGTTTCTCCCCATTCCTGCTTTCTCCTGCAGCTCCGGCACGGTCTGAGGGTGCAGTGAACCCCATCCCCTCTCAGGGATGACAGGCGACTGGCAAGCGTGGCTTGTTTTATCAGGAGGTCTGCCAAATTCCCAGGATGTGTGAGCTTTGGAAACTATACAGAAATGCCTCTTGACCGATCCTTTGCCAGTACTAAGCTCAAATCATTTCATTCAAGCATTTTTTTTCCTTGGTGAAGAACATGAAAAGACAAGTCTCCTCTACTCTGCCTCTTGTTAATTTTTCAAGAGATTTCTTCAACTTCACAATTAAGTGAAAGCTGTTTAATGTACTGAGGATTTAGAGAGCTACGACATGCAGCGGCCACTCCCGACCCCCAAGTGGAGTGCCGCTCTGTTGGAAGTGGGACTGTTTTTGTGGTACGGGCTCGGGGGCCACTGCACCCGGAATCGATGGTGTCCCTGTTCACCTGGTGGCTGTATGCATGTCCCCGCTGCTGCCCTCACAAATCCTCCTGCTGCCAATGACCAGCGGCCAGAATGGAGCCCTCTGACATCTGCAAACACCACACGAGGTCAGAGCTGCCCCCCCACCACCTTGGGTGGTGCCAGTTTTGGGCTGTGCCATGGGTTGAGCAGCTCTGTTGGGGATGCGAAGTGCTGAGGTGACGGCCTGTGAGGCCAGGGGGCTTTGGGGACCTCTGCTGATGCCTGTGAGGTGAGGAGGGAGCCTGGCCTGAGCCTTTTCTTTTCTTTTCTTTTCTTTTCTTTTCTTTTCTTTTCTTTTCTTTTCTTTTCTTTTCTTTTCTTTTTTTTTTTGATCAGGTAGTAAGGCAGGACTGAGGTGAGTCAGGGAAATCTCATGGGCCGTTGTTTTCTACTGCTTCGTCATTTTGAAGCTGAACGCTGTGGTGCTTTTCTGCTACATGCATCAACCACAGCGTTCTGGTGAGTGCTGTTTTAACAAACCAAAGGGATACCCCCCTGCCCTGAAGGGGTTTATCTATGGCCATCTATGTTGGCCTCCTAGCCACGCAGGGTGTTAGGAAGTTATGAGGACAGTGTCCCAGCACAGAGGTGCAGGTGGGTGGGCAGGGTGGCAGCTTGGTGGGAGCCTGGGGCTGACTTCCCTAAAATGAGCACGTCTGTTATGTACAGTGCCACTCAGTGCAGATTAATATGCTGAACTTCTTTTCTCCAGAAGAAAAAATGCTGGGGTCCTGGAGGTGTGAAGAAACAGGTCTTTGTGATCAGCAGCAGCTGACTCACTTGTGACAAGTGGAAGGCACGGGTTTTCCCAGCCAGCAGGATAAATGAGGACACTGTGTGTTGTTCTGCTGGCATCTTGTGTGCCATGCAGCATGCCTGGGTGACACATGCTGGACGGAAAAATTCAGTGCCACAAGAGATGAGTTGATCCCTTTTGTGCCGTGGCTCACATCTAGCCACTGCATACAATGTTTGGGGCTTTACTCATTGCCAATCCATAACTTCCTTCCATTACTTTACATTTTGGAGAAGACTTAGCTGTTGTCTGAAGCATGAGTACATATTTCTGCTTGTTGAATAGTTCAGTTTTTGCTGTTTGTTTTTTTCCACTGATACTGAGACTGTTTAATGGGATGTTGGTTTTTACCATTCTTAATTAAACTTATTCTGCCAATTAGAACTAAGCTCTATTGATGTCCCTATGTTTATAAGTACATTAGGTGGAGCCAGAAATATTTAATAATGGTTTGGCTGAAAGGCACTTCTCTGCCTTGAGGGGGAATGTAAGAGGGTTCATCTTCCTGAACACCACTCAGCAGCTGCAGACATTTTGATACTGAGCTTGTCTGTGCAGTTTCTCTTCCCTTTTCTGACAGAATTGATCCTTCTCTTGTTGGCCTGTCCTCAAGTTCCGACTCCTCCTCAGGCTGCGACATGAGGTGCACCCTACTGAGTTACTCCTGCTTGTGCTGTGAGGTGATGCTTCCTCTTGACACCTGAGACTGAGGAGTAACTTTTAGGTTACTGACTTCTGGGCTGTACGTTGGGCCACAGTGTTCAGGACTTGATGAGAATGTGTTTAGTGAGAGTTTCCCCTGCCAAAATTTGGGATGTGCTGGCTTATTTTGTTCTGCACAGGTGCTCAGAGGTCTGCTTTTGGCTTGGCCATGGCAGCTTTATGGGGAATTGTGACTGCCCGGGGTCTGTAGCTGATAATGGTAGACCTATAGTAAGGATGCTTCCTTTCTGACTCTACAGAACACCCCGCTTTCACTTGTAGTAGTTCCTCTCCCTGACTTTAGCATGTTGGGTATGTGTGTGGCACTAATTGGCATAACGTGTTTGTGTGCGTAAATGGAGATGCACGTCCAGCAACAGCAGATGGATGTGAGGCTGCGCTTTTCAGCTTCAGCACCATCTGTTCAGCTTTGCCTTGTTCGGAGACAAGCATTTGGTGGCACACTAGCATGTCCTCTGCTTGCATGAGGGAGGTACTGGGGGCTGCAGACAGCCAGGACCTTGCTGCAGCATCCTCAAGCAGAGAGGGGAGAAGGGCAACATGAGCTTTGCTACAGCAGTTTCTGAAGGGAGACAAAAGGCTGGCAGAAGTTAGAAACATGAAAGAGATGCTGCTGGTCAGTTTGCTATTTTATGAAGATCCCAGTTGCAAGGGAGTTAAGCAGCAATTTCGTTGAGATGGTTGAATGCTGTGCTGTTCACAGAATCACAGAATCATCTAGGTTGGAAGAGACCTCCAAGATCACCTAGTCCAACCTCTGACACTAACAAGTGAAACTAACAACCCCCAACACTAACAAGTCTTCCACTAAACCATATCCCTAAGCTCTACGTCTAGACGTCTTTAAAAGACCTCCAGGGATGGTGACTCAACCACTTCCCTGGGCAGCCCATTCCAATGCCCAACAACCCTTTCCATAAAGAAGTTCTTCCTAATATCCAACCTAAACCTCCCCTGGTGCAACTTTAGCCCATTCCCCCTCGTCCTGTCACCAGGCATGTGGGAGAATAGACCAACCCCCACCTCCCTACAGCCTCCTTTAAGGTACCTGTAGAGAGCGATAAGGTCACCCCGAGCCTCCTTTTCTCGAAGCTGAACAACCCCAGCTCCCTCAGCTGCTCCTCATAATATTTGTTCTCCAGACCCCTCACCAGCTTTGTTGCCCTTCTCTGGACTTGCGTACCTCTATGTCCTTCTTGTAGCGAGGGGCCCAAAACTGAACACAGCACTCGAGATGCCTTTCATACACCCATGCTGACTGGGCCTGATCACCTGGTTGCCCTGCAAGTGCCACGTGATGACACTCACTATAATCTGCTCCATGAGCTTCCCTGGCACCAAAGTCAGACTGACAGGCCTTTAGTTTTCCAGGTCCACCCTCCGGCCCTTCTTGTAGATGGGTGTCATGTTTGCTAGCCGCCAGTCGACTGGGACCTCCCCTGATAGCCAGGACTGCTGATAAATGATGGAAAGCGGCTTGGCCAGCTCTTCTGCCAGTTCTCGCAGCACCCTCGGGTGGATCCCATCTGGCCCCATCAACTTGCGTACATCTAAGTGCTGTAGCAGCTCGCCAACCATTTCCTCGTGGGTTATGAGGGCCACATTCTGCTCCCTATCCCCTTCCACCAGCTCAGGGTACTGGGTATCCAGAGAACAACCGGTCTTGCTGCTAAAGACTGGGGCAAAGAAGGCATTAAGCACCTCAGCCTGCCCCTGTAGGGATGGAGGAAAGCACGACCTGTACTCCCGCTCCATCTGCTAATCATCCCAGTCCCCTAAAGTCCCCTTTGATAGCCTTCAGGCTTCTCTCAGCAATTTCATCACTATCTGGATGATAAGCCTGGACTATCAAAACAGGATAGTAATCAGGGGGGCAAACCAGGTTGGGAAGGTTTCTGGCAATGTCCCTGACCCGGGCCCCAGGGAGGCAGCAGACTTCCCTACAGGTAGGGTCAGGCTGACACATGGGGCCCTCTGATCCCCTGAGAAGGGAGTCGCCTACAACGATCACCCTTCTTTTTCTCTCAGTGGAGGCAGTCTTGAGGCATGGAGTCGACTTCCTCACCCCAGGCATCTTCCTGTAGACTTAACCTCATCCTCACCCACCAGTCTCTCAAGCACCAAGGCCTCAAACCTGTTGTGTAAGGGCACCAAGGGAGGCAAGGCCGGTAGGGAGGGGGGTTCCCTGTGACAAGACAGCGACTTGTCTCCATTCCTCCTCATCTCCTAAGGCCCTTCCCTCTGCCCGACAGCAACAGGGCAGGGGGTCCACTGCTGTTTGGGGTGTCTCACCCCGGTGCCTTTCCTTCAGGCCTGGCAGGGAGTTGCTCCCCCAGTCTATCTCCTGCTCACACTCCCTGATGGCCCTGAACCTCTCCACCTCCTCCTTGAGCTCCGCTGCTCGCACCTCGCACATGGTGACTCTGCCGCCCTCTGATAGCAGCTACAGGCTCAGGCGCTCCCTGCCTCCAGGGACCTGAACTGCCACATTTTTGAGCAGGCACTCAGTCTGGGTCACCAAAGGCTTTCTAGAAATGGCTTTCTGTCTAGTGCAGACCATGGCAGTTTAGCTGTAGGTAGCCAGCCGGTAGATGAGCTGTTCTCTTGAGTGGGGAGGGATGCTCTGCCCTGTCCGAGCATGCCCTGCCCGCACGAACTGCCATGCCGTGCTCTGTGCTCCCCAGGGGCTGCCTTTGAATGGCCGGGGAGGGGGCACTGCCCAGTCTGCCAGAGGCTCATCAGCCTCCCTTGTGAGGGCTGCCAGGGCCTGGTGGCTCCCTCGGCTGCCTCGAGTGACCTCGATGCCAGAATAAAGACCTGCCTGCCTCAATCCCTCTCTCTGCTGCAGAACACGTCTGCCCCAGAGCTGATCGCCTCAGCAAGAGTTGCGTGTGTTCAGAAAAATAGCCAGCATCTGCAGTTGCACGCCACCATCCATCTGAAATGACTGGTGAAATTGAGTCATGTTGAGTCTCTGATAAAGGCATACCTGCACAGGGGCATTTTGATTGGATTTTGGAACTCGTGTCCTGTCACTGTTAGTGCTGGTGCAGGGGGCCTGTTGTCAGTAAGGACAGAAGCCCACCAGAACTGACAAGTTTGAGGTGCAGCAAAAACAGGTTGATTGCCAGCTAGCAGCAATTCAATGACTTCTAATGTTCTTAGAGCACTCTTCAGCCACAATACCCTGGTGCGCTGGCGGCACGTGGCTCGACTGTGGGTCAGCTTGCATCTCACCCCAATGTTTCTTCTTTGTGGGGAGGACAAATGTTACTCCTGCTTTGCAGACAGGAAGAAGGAACTGTTTTCTTAAGAGTCTCAGAAGAAGCCAGTGGAAAAAAAATCACGATGGAAGGATGCAAGTGCTGGTTTGGCAAGCTGGCTGAGGCTGCCTTTCATTTCACAAAGCCAGGAGATCTGAGCCATGCTGAAGCACTTGTCATGCTTTGTAACTCTAGTGTTCGATATAATGGCAGGGGCACTTAGAAATGTGGGAGGCTGATGTGCAGAAACTCCGTTGGCTGAATGGCCTCAGGTTTTGTCAAACCACAGGTGACTTTGCTCTTGAGTTCTGTTTGACACACACGCACGCCTAGGAGAGTACCAAAACCACCCTCAAATTAAAACAAGCTTTCAAAGTGCCTTTAAAAAAAAAAAAAACAAAACAAAAACTTTGTGTTACCAGCGTGCTAGAAGACAGCACTCTATGAAGTACAAGGCTGTTGCAGTGAATGTTGCCAAGTGTTTCAAGGAAGCGTGAAGTTGCTGGTAACATAGGGGAGCTTATTAGGAGGTCCTTGCACACAGATTTTGACTCTTGAGACCATTTCAGCATCATGTCTAGGATAAGGCATGAGAATGCAAGTTTGGTGTAGATCACACTCAAATAAACAGTATTTAGGGGACCATTAGTCTCAGCTGAATCTCTGTGCTATTCTGCAGTTAGAAAGAATTAAAATTGTAACGAAAACTTGTGGAAATGAAAGTATTTTTCCTTTGTCCACCTCCCCAGTCTTTCCACTCCAGGCAAGTTATGCACAGGAAACCTTTTTTTCCAGGACCTTGTGGAAAACAGAGAATGAAGCCAATCAGCTGGATAGCCTGTTTGCAGCAGGCAGCAAGCTAGCTGTAGGGCACTCCAAACTGTTTGCAAATGTAAGCTGCGATCTGCATGCATTTGCAAACAGGTAATGGGAGGTTCAATGTTTCCACACCAACTTCCTGCTTGATACCGTGGAACTGAATTTCCTGGTGACCATGTACTATCGTAAACTTCACGGTATCTTTTTAGGAATCTTTAGTTCTGACTACATGAGCTCTGCTCAAAATGTGGAAGTGATATGGTAGAATAAGTTGCTGCTTCTGGTTTCCTTTTTGATTAAGGTAGAAAATAATTACTGTTGTAAAATAAAATCCACATCTTGTTTTTTTTTTTTTTTTTTTTTTAACCGATATTTTTGTCTTTCCTTTGAGAGATGCAGATTGTCACCAGATGTGATACTTTTGATCTACTGCTGTAAAATGTGGACTGAGTGTGGAGTGAGTAATAAGGTATAAAATATAAATTGGTGACAACATAAAATTACTTAGGTTATTTAACATTGGGGGGACTGCACCAAGAAAAAGAGGTGAGAATGGTGTTAGAATACAATGCAGTATAGGCAAGTTTTGTTTCAGATCGTACTGTTATAGGCACTTTTTTGTTGTTGTTTTAGAAGAATGAAGGCAATCTCCTTGCTGCATATGTAACTTAAAAATTCTGAGGTTCTTTTTGGTAAAGCAACATGGATTCACACAGACATCTAAAATTGTCTATTGCTAGCACCAAGGAGACCTTTCCATTTTGTGCTACTTGATTATATTTTTGTCATCAGACAGGAGCTGTGAACAAGACTGGACTGCTCATGTGCTGACAAGACTTTTGATTTTGTTGTTTAAAAAGAAAGGGGAAACAAGGCATCTTCACATGAGGTTTCCTGTGTGTGAGAATGCTGTTTCTCAGGAAGCTGAGGTGTCTCTCTGAATGCCCGCTGACTTAGACTTTCACTGAATGTTTTAGTGGTGGGTGCAGCTTTTTGCTTTATTTTCCCACCATTGTTTCTGCTTGGCCAAAGGCAGATCAAAATGAGGCGAAATTACACGGACATGGGGACAGCCAACCACAAAAAAGAGGCACAAGTTCCCTGGGAAGCGCCGGCAGGGTGATGTCTGCCAGCGAGCTGATACAAGCCTCATAGGGTTGTAGCTTCATGTGACGAATGGGGGCAATGGCATTTCTGTGTCCCAGCTACTCCATGATGCTTCCTGTGTCACACTGGGACCGGAGCCAGCCTGCCCCAGGAGCCCTGTGTTGCGTTGAGACTTCTCTTGGTGGTAGCTCCACGAAAACACAGCAAGAGAAGCCAGATGGCTTGCGGGATGGGGTATGTGACGCTTGGCATTACTTGCAGCAGAGCCAAGTGGTCACCCTCAGGGTGAATTGATAGACTGCTTGCCATGCTCTGCAGCTTGTCCCGTGCAGCGAATGAGACCCTTAGCAAAGGGAGCTCTCTGCTGAACCGGAGTACAAGAGCCCTGATGATACAGCTGCTGGAGGCAGCTGTACAGCCCAAGGTCTAGCAAATGAGCAGTTTAAAGCGATCTTACACACCTAGAGGTAGAATATAATTCTTGTAATGGAAGCAGATGGCAGGAGAAAAGCTTGAAGAAGGCTTGAGAAAAGTTTGAGATTATCAGAAGTGTGTTAATAGCTTTGGTTGCCTGCTTTGGCCTGTGGGACAGTGACAGATGTACTGCAGGCCTGGTCGTATTCCTGAGGCACTCGGGCTGACTCACTCCAAGAGCATGTCAGTTGAATGCGGTGTGTAGTGGCAGAGGCTGTCAGACAGAAACTGAATGGGCTGGGTGAAAAAAACTCCACTATTTAAATGTGAGTCCTGGCCCTGGGAAGGTAGCTTCCGAAGCAGGCTAAAATGTTGTCTTAACATTTGAAACAGGTGTTAAGGGTGAAGTGCATTTATCAAGTGCATGTGATGATTTTCACCCTTAATGTCTGGCATGCTGTTTAGGCGTGGGCTGAAGATCTGAAAGAAGGTGCAGTCTGGATTTCATAGCCTGGGTTTCAGGGGCAATGAGCTCTGAGACTTGGCTGATCAGCAAGCAGTAGACACCATCTTCCCATTGAATCGTTCCTGGTGTGAGCAGAGTTTCTGTCCAGTTATCTGTCCAACCTCTCTGTCCAGCTACCTGTTGGACCTGTCCGCTCCTTGAGGCTAACATTTTAATGGTTTAGCTCCATTAACTCCCAAATTCATATGCTGGTTTTCTGCAGGAACTCTGGTATTATTTGCTAAAACTGGAGAGCAGAGAAAGAAATAAATCTATTGTCTTTAAAAAAAAGTTTGACTTTAAGGTCCTTCAAACTGTACTGAGGTCAAGACCGAATCTTCTGTCATGCTTTTCACAAAGACTTGGGGTTTGGCTTCATCACTGGCAATAGAAGTGCTGTTTCTGCACTGCAGTCATGTAGACAATTCTTCTTGTCAATTCCTTGTCCTGTCGTTGTTACGTGATGGGCTTTCATCACCCTGTTTCCTGAGTGCTTGCTGGCTTTGTTACTGCTCAGAGATTTATTGAAGTATTCTTTCTCTCCATGTCAGGTATAGGGTAAAAGTTCAGACAAACGGCCAAACTTTTAAAGCAAATAAATCCTGTATGCTATGTTTGCTCTATATTCCAGCAAATATCCTCTAAATAAGTGACGTGGGATTTTGTATTGCAGGTGCCAAATTAAATAAGTGGTGAAAAATGTTGAGTGGTATGACCAAGGGAGCAGTGTTTTCTCAGAAGATCTGAAAACAGGCAAAGAAACAAAAAAGGTTCCCTCCAGTAGGGCTCACTAATCATCTTTGGGTGAAACAAGCTGCTCAGATTGAAAAGAGGTCCATTTGTCAGAAGCTGGAAAAACCTCACGGTTCAGCTTGCTTACCTGCGTAGCTACTGATCATGCAGTCATGCTATCTATAGGAAAACCCTCAAATGA
Source organism: Nettapus auritus (assembly GCA_011076525.1). Taxonomy (NCBI): domain Eukaryota; kingdom Metazoa; phylum Chordata; class Aves; order Anseriformes; family Anatidae; genus Nettapus; species Nettapus auritus. Next base: position 65,414,176 of record CM021768.1, read on the forward strand.
AGTAACTAATGGGGTTTTATATCTAGATCATTCATGCTCGTCTGTCCTTCTATCTGACAGACCACAGATAAATACTATGCAGTGTTTTATTGAGCTCATGCAGTGTAGTTGTAAATATTCAAGGTGCAGGAGTTTGCCCTCATGTTCCTACAGGTACATCTGGTAAGTGTGTGAGAGGGGTGTTACATAGTCTTGCCATGTAATGACAATGCTGCTTAGATTATCCTTGCTTCTTTTCAAGAGCTGAAAATCAGATAAGACAAGTAACCTACAAGACTAGTAAACTAAAATCTGTGGCACCCTGCGCCACAGCAGCACCAAGGAATCTTCACCGACAGAGAGGAAAAGCCAGAGCTTGTTGCACATCACTGAAGGAAGGCATCAGCTCCGACGGGCCTTAGGAATTAAGATGGTGCCACAATACCTCTCAGCTGGAGCTCTGCACTGCTCTGAGCATGCCACGATACCTGTCTTCATGTTGCCTTTAACATCATCTGGAAGACAGCATTACACCTTGCCATGTGGTTCATGTTTACAGTAGCTCGGTGGAGGTAAAATTTGGGTTGTGAGGCTTTCACCCACCTAGGGAGAGAATTAATGCTTGCTCTTAATGAGGCCCAATCTTATGGGAGTGACAAGCAATAAACTGGACGTAGCTTTGTCACCTCCAGCAAAAAGCAAAGTTGAAAAAGTGGATTTGTTCTGTCCGGATTGGTGGTTAATCTGCCAGCTTCCTTACTGAAGTTGCCTTCACATTTCAGAGTCACTGTTTTCAGTGTAGGCAGCTCAGCTTCTGTTCTTCTGAATTCTTCTGAGTAAAATCTAATGTTGTTGGTTTACCAGGAGTGAAGGCAATTGAGCTAGGGCTAGATTGCTCTCAGTCCTACACTGATGACCGGGCAGAAAGTCACAGCCACAAACTGCAGAGCAGGAAATTCTTCATGTCAGGAGAAACTTCTCTGTGAGGATGGTCACGTGCTGGAGCAAGTTGTCCTGAGGGGCTGTGGAATCCCTGTCCTTGGACATGACCAAAAACTGCATGAACGAGCATGAAAATGGACCAGGTGGTCAGCAGAGGTTCCCTCCAACATGGTCCTCGGGTGCTCTACGTGCAGGCTGAGATGGTGCCCTCCAAAGGGATACAGGTGAGCCTGGGAGCTGATCTTGTGAGAGAAAGGTAAAGAAAAGCTTTATGTTCAGCCAAGTGAGGGAATGTGTTGAGGAATTCCAGGCTTCATAGAAAAAAAAAATACTAAAAAAAAAAAAAAAAAAAGCTGACTTTTTTCTGCACCTGCATGAAAAAGAAGTCTATTAAACGTAGTTGTGATCTCCTACAGCCTGACTTGTGATGGATTTATTTGGTCTTCAGTTTTTAACTTGCGTGCTTTCAGTATCTTTCTACATTAACAGCCCTGTTAAAATACGTATCCGGGCAGGTGTGACAGCGGGTTTTATAGAAGGCTTATGTAGGCATGGCTTTCAAATGGCAGCCTCACCTAAAACCTGTGGGCTGCCTCAGGAGAAAGCTGACACCCTTTAATATCACACCTTGGAGCTCTGTATAACACGTGTATAAAATTAGTGTGCTTTACAAAGGGGGGAAGGCCAAACTATTTCAGAAATGCTTATTTTTACAGACTATTTATTGTATCCTTTCACCTGTAAAGCTATGTGCTTGATACTCGAGGAACCAAATGGTTTACACATCAGAGGAAGAGAGGGAAGAAGTGTGGAAAACAGCTTTCCTGGACATGAAGATGTGAGATCTGCTGCTTTTGGAAGTACTAATTAACAATGTTCGAGTTACTAGAATATGCTCCACGAGCTGGCTGTGGCAAGGTTCAATGAAGGGTGCTCTGGCAGCACTGGCACACAGTATCCTGCTTCTCTGAGTTTGCTTGATGACACTAGGGTGGTGGAACAGAATGCGTTGGGCATGGGCAAGGTGACAGAGAACTGCGATTCTGAGCCACCAGCTGGGTGTCTTTATGACCCTAAGATTTACTGGTGTTTGGCTCGTTACAGCTCCCCCTTGTTCTGTCAGATGTTGTTGCAGATGGCTCATGCTTCCAGAGATTTTTTTACTACATTCTGCTTCTGATACAAGCATGAAAGATAAGGTGTTTTTGGGGGGGATTGGTTTAAAAACAGACCAAAAAAATAAAGCACCAAGCAAATGGATATATGCTGCTTTATTTGTCTTAATCAATATGATAGCATGCATAATATGTGCCAGCAAATCATCTTGTTAGAAAAACCATGAAATGGCACTAAGATGGGAAGAGAAGTTGGCAGGCCTTTTAGATCTGGTGTTGCTGGGATCTACTCCCTCCCAACAAGGAGTGAGGGCTGTTTTCCTGCAGGCTGGGAGGTGGAAGGGGCTCTGTCTGGTTCTTAGCGACTGTGTGGGATCCGAGCGGTGCCCCTAATGTCTGTATAGGGCTTTGTCTGTCAAGTAGTCCTTCCTGAGCTGCTGTTGTGGAGCTGGTTGAGGTTAGCAGGACAACTGAGCCGTGAGCAAGGGCTCCCTGGTGCAGAGCCCATGGGGAACTCCCTGCTCTCAGTGAGGGTAGGCTAACTCTGCCTTTATTTACAAGCAGAACACATGCAGGTGCTCCAGAATTCAGGGCACTGCGTGATAGATTTCAAGGGGATGGAGAGGACTGCTATAACGTTAGAAGAAGACTTAGAAGAAGTGTTAGAAGTGTTGGAGAAAGATCAATGTGTGTACATGTCGGCTTTTCCTGCTGGCATTGCTATCAAGATGACAATTATCTCCTTCCTTTGATCCTAAATAAGGACTAGGGGCACGTTTTTGTTACAGCACTTGCGACATCTTTAAAATGATCCAACTGACCGATTTGATATTCTCCTAGCTGTGGAGCATGATTCACATTTTGTCTGTTTGCCCTTAGACTGCTGTGTTCATGGTTTGAGACTGCAAATGATAACCAAGGTGCAAGCTACTGATAAATTACCATAGAAGGGATTAAAAGGTCTGAGACATCAAGTGGAAGAAAAATTGCAGTGTTTCTCTTCTACTGTAAAGAGAAGGTCCATCATTTAAGCTCTAAGTTCCTTTTTTCTTTCTTTTGTATCAATAGCTTTTATTTCTGATTGCTCTCAACACAGCTAAGCTGTTCGTTCTAGTATCTGTTCTCCAGAGGCCTTCCTACTGGGGAAACTTGTTTCATGGTAAGTTGTTACCTCTGAGAAAGGAAATGCTATGTTTGCATTAGCGTTCATGCTTTTTCTGAGTGTGTATGGATAAGAAGCAAAGAAATGTTCCCTTTACACTCCCGTTCATTATTGCACGTTTCCACTGTTGAATGCTTCAGTTTAAGTACTTGAATGTTGTGGTGTTCCTCCGGGCCCTGACGTGGTGTGTGAGTCCTTCACAGCACTTCACCAGTGATCTACACTCTGGAGATAGAAAAATATATGTGAGATTTGAGGCCTGGGTACTCGGTGATGGGATGTGTGCTCCCAGGACAGTGTTAGCAGGCCTAGGCAGTTGTTGGAACTGCAAATTTTGGGGTCTGCGTGCTGGCTGTGTCCTGTGGTGGGAGGGTCCCCAGGACGAGGTTAGCCCAAGCCTAGCTCTAGAGCTGTAAGAGACCATGAGGTGCCTACGTGGCTGCTCACTCTCTTGTTTTGGGTCAGAGCTGCTCGTTGGCTGGCTTGGGCGCTGCAGACAACCCATGTCCTGCACAATCTCATGCTGCTGGCTGAAACAGTGGTTGTTGCTGAGGCAAAAAGCTGTTCAACTTTTATGGTGGTTGTACATTTGCAGCCTGAAGTTTCCAGCCCTGGGAAGGCGATTACAAAAAGAAGCCATTTGGTTTTCGAATGCCTTCTTTAGTTAACTACTTGAAGGCATTTTAAGCTTCGTGCATTAAAGTTCAGCTGGTTGGATGCCAAGCCATATCAACAGCTCTGCGTACAGTTAATAGCTTGTTAGTTGTGCTCCTCAGTGGGTTTGTGTGTGCTCTCTGCATGAATTCTTCCGCCTTGATATGCCTGTACAGGGCTGCCTTACCAGGGTGTTAGGAGGGTGATCTTAACCAAGGAAGATGAAAGTGGCAAAAAAAAGCCCTGTGATCAAAGCAGAGGGTGGGCAGCGTGGTCTGCCTGGTTCCAGGCCGGCGCAGTGTGGGTGTGACTGTAGTAACCTGTTGGAATCCACCAAGTGCGTAGGTACACAAACTGAGCTGCTCAGTGCTCGCCAGCTGAGATCCAGCCTCCGAGCTGTACCACAGCTGGGTGTCTCACGGAAAGCCAGGGGAGTCTGCTGGATGAGCTTCTGAGAAGCTGATTTGTCAGCTGTATTTCTGAGGAGTTGACACAGGAGGCTTGAACAGCGTCTGTAAGGGTGGCACAGTCTCTCCTTAACGACAAAAGCAGTGGGGGGAGGAAGAAAGTGTTATATACTTAGGCAAGCCCTAAACTGGGATTGCAAGGATTACTTCTTCCCCCAAAGCTGCTGACAGACTTTGTCGTGGGTTCTCCCCAGGCAGTGCTTTTGGAAGACTCACTCTGAAGTGGACGTAGCTGGTACTAGAACAACACCAAGGCTTCTCCCTGGTGCTTGAGGAGGTTTTACTGTAGATTGCCTTCCAAGCTGAGGCTAGACAAATCATCAGTGTTTGTTAAGTAGGAGCTGAATTCTCTGTACCTGTTGTATATTTTATTTGAAGTGTCAGTGTCAAGGTCTGTTGGCATGCACACTCATGTTTTGTATGTCACAATTTTCATGCAGTTCTAGGAATTTTTTGAAAATTCATAGGTAAGTGTAAAGAAGACATGTATACATTTGCCTCTGACTGTCATCTTCATTACAAACATTTATGCAAACAGGATCTACTCTGCAAACTGTTCTGAGAGTTTGGGACAATCTTAATTCCCAATCCCTTCGCGTTACTGGAAGAGAAGTGCGTGTATCCGTCATTGCACAGAAGGCCTGCAGAAATGCAAACTATTTACCCAACTGTCTGCAATGCTGATAAATAACACTGTACTGCCAAAGAGGTTCCTGGGGGTAAGTCTAAAGCTGAGGGATTTGTTTTCACCAGTATTTATAGGGAAACCTTATGACTTGCTTCAGCAACTGGGATATGCTTTTTGGTTTGGGGTGTTGTGCATTTGCCAGTTACAGCTTGAACGGCAGTTGTTTAGCAACTTGGTAAGTTGGGTATTGATTTTGGGGAAGATTTTGGGACTAGAAACAGTTTCTATGAGCTAAATTATCTGCTAACTCTGCTCATGTGAGCAGTTTTTAAATGATATTCTGTGTAGTATTGGGGCTGTATCTGAATATATCTGCACGTTCTCGCTTGTGTTTTCAGCTTGTCAGGTAATCCCGTTGCACTGAGTAAAACTGCATTTGGTCTGGGATGCTGAGTACAGGTTTTTCCCTTTGTTTTTGACCTCAGGCCCACAGGGGGCTGCTGGAGAAGAGGGCTGTGAGCAAATGCCAGCTTGCTAGTACAGCAAGCTCCAGTGCCACACAGAGCATCTGCTGTAAGGCGGGTCTATTTGACATCCTGGGTGCTGGGGCGCAGGTTGTTACCAGCTCCTCTCCCTGCTTGGTTCAGCAGCTGGTGAGGTCTGGTGCAGGTTTAACTCTCTAGTGGCTTCTGAATGCGCACTGCATTAAGTGTGCATCAAAAAACAATTTTACTCAGCGTGCATTTTCCCTCTTGTAACCTGTGGCTGACCTGGATCCTAAATCCCTTGGTCAGCATCTGAATGACTTCCAGACTGCAGGGTGTGTGAAAAGGAACAGCAAGCAAAGTGCAGCTGGTTCTGATGGGGCTGAGTGGCTGTTTTTGAAATGGAAGAGCTGAGCAGCACTGAGCGATGATGCCATCAGTTTGTCCAGAGCTGACAGGGCAGTACAGCCAGACAATAACTGCCCCCTTGGTGACCCATGGGATATGTGGAGGCAGCCTTTCATCTCATCCCTGCGCTGCCCAGACAGATAGCTGGAGGTTATGGGTTGCCGTTCCTCCTCAGGAAGTTTTACTGCACAACTGGGCACTGGCAACTAATAAATTGTAGACAGAAATATCTTTTTTCCCTCAGATTGGGTCTTGGCTGCTTTGCAGTTTGGTAAAAGAGCTGAGACTCAGTACTCTCCAATATTATTGGATGTTCCATTGCTGCCTAACATGCTGTTACACCTAACTTGTCCCTTTGCAATTCATGGAAGGTTTTACAATTACTTTTTCCAAAGCTGCACTGTGAGGTTATGGCGGTAGATAAGCAGGTCAAGTGAAATGCAAAAGGAGTAGCAGGTGGTATTTTTCTTGGCCTCTTAAAACCTTACACCTGATGACAACTTTGAAGCCTGAAATTGACCACTTATGCGAAATAGACTTCAAAAATAGTTGAAGGATATAGCTGAGTGATCACACTTCCCTGCAGGTGCATGGAGTTGGTTGTTGTTTGCCTGGGAACTCGAGCTGATGTGGAAGTCATTTTTAAGTCACGTCCATAATGAGACATTTGGGTTTGGGGAGCTGTAGGGGGCACTGGGATTAGTTTGTTCTGTGTTTCTTACAGTGACTTAGGATGTAACATAACTAGGTTCCAACCTCCTCTAGCCACAGAGTAGTCCAAGTATATGCAAAAGAGCAGCATCTCCCATTGTTGTTACCAGGACCCGTGTTACCAGGACAGGAGAAAAGGGATGGCAGCCTGGTGGTGCCCACAGGCTGCGTGCTGTGCTGAACAAAGCTGCTGCTGGAGGTCAGCACTCTGCCCTCTCGAAGGCTTGTGGCAGTTAACCTGGTGGCCACTCCATGCATGCAGTGAAAATCTAGTAGGTGAAGAGGATTTCGCCTTTCATTCTCCTTAGGGAACACTTGGAGCTACATCTTGGGCTTGTTGCACAGCAGAATGCTTGGACTCATTGTGGTGATGCAGTGTGCTGCTGCAGAACAGTTATAGATAATAGCACAGAGCAATCATAGAAATCAGCTGAAGCAGGAGCTCAATACACAGAGCTCTAAACCCTTCATATATTCAGGCACCTCAATAGGCAGCCCGCTGCTGAATGACCCTTCGCTTTCACTGGAGTGGAAGTAGGAAATTGCAGACATGAAGCTGAGTTGCTTTCATGCAAGAAAAGCCTTCTCTGTTACAGAAATGGCTTTGAGGTCTTCAGCTTGCAATAAACTGCAGTTTAAGTCACTGTACAAGAAGTACTGTTTATGCTGTTCATCCTTTAGTCTAATATTGCATGTGATCTTAATTGCACTGTGATTTTTAATCTGTAGGCAAGCTTCCTGTCTCCTGATGGTAGCAGTCTGAACCCTTGCTTCAGGGAAGGGAACGTCTTGGCTGGTAATTACTCTGGAGACAGTCTTGAGCTGTTGGTTTTGTGCCTTTCACAAAGATGAAGAGTGATTTTCCTCTGTATATGTTCCATAAATACACCAACTGCCTCAGCCGAGCTCAGTTTGCCCATGATCTGCTCCGTTACCCTTGCTCTTGTTCCCACCACCCTCCAGTCCCCTGGTGCCCTTCTGGAGTTGAGCACTGACTGCCAAGAGGGGTGGGAACAGCAGCACAACGTTGCAAATAATGCTACAGGAGCGCTGCTCATTTTGCACGCTTCCCGTCTCTGGAAGTGTGCTCCTTTCAGTGGAACATAGCAGCGTGGTGTGCTCACATAGCGAGGTGAGAACAAGCTGCTGATGGAACCTGCTTGACTTGGAGACACAGGGAGTCAGACCCCACAGCAGCCATAAGTGAAGGCACCAGTCCCGTGGCTTAGTCCAGGCTGTGGTTTCTGAAACTGACTTAAACCTGCTGATTATTCTCCGGTGCTGGATGTAGCTTTGTTGCATTTCTTGCGGCTGTAGGCTGTTTGCCTCCCTGTTCTCCCTATTCTGAAACCTAAGAGACTGCCTGCAAGTATTTTTCCATGAATAAATTGTAGGTTTGGGGGAAAAAATAAGGTGAAATGTAGTTGCTGTTGGTTTTCATTCTGCCTCTGCGAAAATGGAAATAGGAGCAAAACACAATTTTCAGGTCACATACATGTGGCAGTTGTCCACCGGCAGTGTCCAGCAGCCCTGTAACGATCAGCCCAGGTTCTCTGGCTTGCCATTGCTCCTCGGGGGGGCTCAGGCTCCCTTGCCAGCCTGAAACCAATTAGGTGCATGTGTGGTACGGAAACAGTTTGGTACTGATATTTTTCTGTAAACTGGAACTAAAATAAATGCTCGAATATTGACATGCTTCAGAAGAAGAAATTCTCAATTTTTTTTAACTTACTTCATGCTTATTGGTCTGGAAACTGTTACCAATACATCTTCTGTGATTTAAAAATCAGGTAGAACTGTGTGTATTTGACAAGATTTTTCTCCTTATAAACATGGTGCGAAAGGAGAGTGTTTGCTTGCTGAAGGTCAGTTGTTTACAAAGGTTACCCTGCTTGTAAGGGATTCTTCTTGCACATATGCACTTGTGCTGGGCCAGATGTGGGTGGCCCGCTCTGATGAAATGGCTAAGCAGGCTGCTCAGTAAACAGCTTGAGTGCTGTCTCAAAGCATCTTAAAAATAAGTCACGTAACGTTTCCTCCTGAGTATAGCCCAGTCTTTGGAAGTTCTACCTCAGTTGTCTGCTTGCACTTAGCATACTGCAGCAACATCTCTGAAGCGTTACTGGGGAGAAAAACCCACACTGCTTCAGCAGCACTGCAAGTGGTAGGGGCTTTAGTCTCTCCTGGTGAACTTTTCCCTTTGCCTTGCGTTTCCACAGCCCACCCTCCCTTGAAATGGGCAGCGTGAGCCAGGTTAACAGGATATTTATGCAGTGCTGCCCCCGCAGCAGCCTTAGATGACTTGTTCATCCCTGTAATTTTCCTTCCAGCATTCCCCACACTCACACAGCAGGCTGTGAGCAGCTGGCAGCTGTCTCTTCAGACACAGCAAGGCATTGCTGTTTGCACACCTTTGGTGATTGACACGATGATCGTTTCATGGTTTCAGGATATGTCAAAATACAGGTAACTTAGCACCTTTTTTAGGGAGGGAGGCAAGTACCAAGATGGTGCTTCGTGAGCCCGCTGTGAACACCTGGAATTACTGCTGCATGTATCGGGCTTGTCCCTCCCTGTTATAGACCTGCGGGCAGGGCTTGCATGCACCCTGCGTGATTCACGTTTGCTGAGCTACCTGGATTAGTTTGTGCCTCAGGTTCCTGCAGACACAGCGTGGGCTTGAAGCACAGATCGCTGGATCTGACATGGATGCAAAATTTGGGCCCCCTGGGTGTACTGAAGGCCTCTTTAGCTCCCTACGCCTACAGGGTGCTCTTCCATGGGGTTGCCAAGCCTTACAGCAAGCTGGCCACATTTTGGGGGCTCTGTCTTCTTGCGAGTCTCATCAGCCATTTGTCCCACAGGTTGTTTGCTTTCCCTAGCGATAGGAGTACAAAGCTGGGACTGAGAGGGAAGGTTCAGTGTTGCAGTAGTTAAGCCTTGTGAAATGTAGCTGAGAAACAAAGCACAAGCTGTTGGGTAAGAAAACAAACTGCATTTATATCAGTTTAGTGGCACCAGTTGAAAATCGTTTTAAATGAATACCGTGTAAGTTGATTTAAGATTAATTTAATCACAGTGATTTAAAATCGAAGATCAAAATGCTTTCTGTCAGACTGCCGTCAAGTTGGTACAACTTATCTGGACTCTTGTTTGTTTAGTCACTAGGGTATTTGCAGCTGTTCTTGCTTTGCTTTATTTTAAGAGCTTGCATCTGCTGGGGGACGCGCTGCCCCTCATTCGGGATGGATGCTGCCTTCCACCTTCCCTCCCGCTCACAGCCGTGGTAGGATGGCCTCAGAAGCAGGCGACAGCTGGGGCTGGGTACAAGGAAGGTGTTGGAGCCACCACGCTGGTGCAGGTAGCAGGTGAAACCCAGAAGTTGTCTTTGCTGTGTTCATAGAGCTTGTGGGAGGCAGAGGTTTGTGCTGAGGCAGTGTGATGCTCTGGCCAGGCCAGGGTTACACCACAGCAGCTTGGCAAACGTGGTTCAAAAATGTTAGAATTAAATATGTTGAATCTGTTAGAATTGAAATCAGTGAATCTAAACCACACCTGTTGTCCTTCAGGTGAACTTGTAAGAGCCCTAGGTATGGTAGGGCTTAGTGTCATCTGGGGGGATAAATAGGAAGCATATCTATTTATATCAGCTGGGAAATGTACATTATCTTCTGTTTGGTGGTTTGTTTGTTTTTGTTTTTGTATTTCTCACTCCTCAGACGATGAGGCAGGAGCCAGGATGGAAATGTAACTTGTTACTGATTGAAGTAAGTAACCTTAAGAGCAGTAACCTTCCCCATGGCTTCAGTAACCAAGTCCTTCTCTGACTTAAAGAACAGCAGATTTAATCATTAAAGCATAAGGAAGGCTTCCAGATAAGGAAGAAAAGTTACCATGACTTGGAAGCCACTGGTTTTTAGTACCAGCGGCTACAAAGTTTTATAAGATTGTCTCATTCAGAAGCACATAGTTAGAATATCGGTTTGCTTGTGGGAAACTTCAGTTCTTTGTACAACTGAAAGGACAAATTCTTTACCAGTTCTGTCATCTGTTTTCCATTTTGTATTTTTCATGTTATGATTCAGACAAAAGTATTTTTCAAAGGGTAAAAAGTCAGCAATTAACATTTGACAAACCATGACTCAAATCCATTAAGTATCATACATTAAATGAGAAGTACCACTCCAGAGTGTTGTTTTTATTACTGAGAAACGTTTTGAGTAGTTTTTTAGTGTTGCCTTAGCCCTGAAATAAGTTGATAGAATCTGTGAGACCGCTCTCGGTTTGAGACTGAGAAATATTGCTGCACTTCCAGAAATCGAGAGGACTCGAATTTGCAGAAGGAGAAAATGCCAGATGTGTTTCCCAACTAATTAAAAAAAAAAAAAAAAAAAAAAAGAAAAAAAAAAGAAAAAAAAAGAAAAAAAAGAAAAAAAAAAGAAAGAAAAAAGCAGTTTGCTAGGGTGGATGCCCTCTCTGTGCACTTCAACTCCAGGATTTTAAGGAAGAGCCTCAGTGCTAAGGAGAAGCTGGAGCTGAGGGTCTGGACAGGCGAGGCATCACAGCCCAGCACGTGCTGCTGCCTTGCTCTGAGGACTTGGCACCCACTGTGCAAGGCGGTGAGTGGTACTCCGGGAGCCCTCCCTGGCTGCTTTACTGCTGCTTTACACCATCCTGTGCTGTTGTACAGGATGAGCGCTCTGGCCAGCTCTTCCCCAGCAAGGAGCTGTGGGGCAGCAGTGCCCATGGAAGGGCAGAGGTAGCTGCTGGCAAGGATGAGCAATTGTCTTTTGCATTGCTAGTGCACAGTTGGCAGCATTTTATTGAGTCACTTTAGTTCCCCTAGAGATGGAATCATACTTGCCATGATCCTTGACTTACGTTTGCTACCACAAAAACGAGAGTGGACAGAGATTTTTTTAAACTGGGCAAGTTGATGCAAGACAAGACCAACTGTAACTGTAACTCAGAGATACCTGAAATGGCTGACACGATCTTTGCAAGAGGTTGATCAGGAATTGGAACATCTGCAGCCACACTAGTGTAATTGTATAAAGCATCAGTTGTCTCTTACACTGTAGGTCATTTTGCCTGATGCTGAAGTTGATGTAGCTTATGTTAGCAGTATTAGTCACTATTGGAATTCAGTTTCGAGGTATTTTGGATACTGGATTCCCTGCCATGCAAACTTTTGTCCATGTAACGGAAATAGGGTTAAATATTTCCTTTATTAGAGGACAGCTGCCTCGTTGCCTGTGTTGAAAAACAAACATAGGGGGTTACATTGCTGTGGCATAATAAATTCTCCTGAGCTGAACACTGAAGGAACTTCGCCTGTATAGGTTGAAGTGGGATTTCAGATTTTGCAACCTCATCAGTATTGTGCTTGCGCTGAACAGTGTAATTTGTTTACTTCAAAACCATGTTCAATTTTAAAATAAAAATTCAGTAGGTAGGATGCTAAATACACTTGTCCATTATTTAAAAGGACTTAAACCTCTGAGCTGATTTGGTCAAGTTAGCTAAATTTTCTTCAGTTGTATTTTACAGCTAAAAATACTATATTGTACAGTTAAAGGGGGAAAATGTTGCATTTCTTCTCATGAAGATAAAGTTACTCAAATGATTAGAAAAACAGAAATTAAAATACTTTACCTATATTTAGGTAAAAATGTTTTAGCTTGTTTCTACAGTGGGCTGTTAGTTCAAAGCCAGCAGACCACACCACATCTTCATTCATTTCCTCAAGCGGTTACCTGTGGGTAGATCTGAAAACCACATATGAGAAATATGTTTTCTAAAGGTGTCTTCTAATAATGAACTGTGCTACCGGCTTGGCATGATAGAAGTGGGTGACCTGCTTTGTCTGTAAGGCGTCCCCAGGAATTCCACCTCTCAGTATCACAAATGGGTGTTTGGTAACTCACGTGCTGCGTTAAAACGCGTGCCCAGGGAACAGGCTGGGCTTGAAACAAGATAATTTATTTGTCTGATGTCAGCTTTCAGTGCTCGTCACCACGTTTCATGTCACTTTCTGCATGTAGTTTATGGAAACCAAGTGTGTTACTTTATGTACAATGGCGCAGGAAGCAGTGATGAGTGTAAATGTACAACTTAAAACTCAGCATTGTTCAGTAACAGGGAGGTAAGTTCACAAAACCTGCATAGCTATTAGAAATAAAAGATTTTTGAGTGCAGAGCTCTTGGTAAGCTGTTGTAAATTGGCTTTTGGAATCTGAGTAGGCTTTGTGATCCGAGTGTAACTTGGGATTTAAATGAGTTTCACATCAGGCACGGCTTGGATGCCCACTGGGGGAGCACAGGCAGCAGCCAAACGGAGTCTGCCCTGCAGTTAGGGGGAGCATTTTTTGCTCTTCTCCCTCTCTGATAAACTTGAACAGCTGTCACTGTACTGCAGCTGACTTGTGCATCTTCTTCAGATACCCCCTGTCAGTTTGGCTAAGTCACACTACCCTTTCTATCGCAGCTCACAATCTAAGCCATGGATATTGCAGTGAAAAGAAAAACAACTGAACAAGCAAATGATGGATTCTGAGATGAGATCATTGTGGAAAATAATGAGCAACTCCTTTCAGAGATGAAATACTACCCTAATCCAGCCATCTTCTGGTTATCATAGCTGAGTTAGTATTGCCCAGGAGGTTGTGTGGTCAGTGCTGCACTGCAATCTCGTGCCTGCTAAACGCTCCAGTAAGGGACCCAAGTGTGCCGAAGCCGAGTGCTCTGCAGATTCCCTCTTCTGTGCAGCAGCACAGGGAATTGCGCTGGCAGTTCTTGCAGTCTGCCCCTCAGCCCCGCTGGATGGAGCACCTGCCACGGTCCCTCTTCTTCCCCAGGCAGCAGCTGCTCTTGCAGTAGTGCACTCCGGAGAGAGGAGGTTTCTTAAACAAGGCTTTAGCTTGGCTCAGCTCAGATGCTTGCTTCATGACTGTTCTAGGAATGCTGGACACCCCGATACCGGACACCCCTCTGGTCTTATAGAATCTGTTAAAGCCACAGGTACTGAGCATCAGTGAAAATCAGAAGAGCCTGCGCTTGAAATACTCCTTTTCCAAAGAACCAGCGTATTACACACCTTGTTTGAAATTGTGTACTCCTGCCTTGGTGCTGTGGGATGCTGTAACTGGAGGCCATGCTAGCCCTAAAGTAGCAGTTATGCTCACAGAAGCTGGAGTTCAGACCACTAATCTTGGGAAGGATGAGAAAGAGGGATTTGAAAAAAGCCTTGCTGGTGCCTCAGGCTAATGAGGCTTTCAGAAGTAATGCTGAACTATGGATTCGTTTGAAAAGCCTTGGTTTACCTTTTTCTTAAAGGTGAGGTTGAATTTGATTTGTTTGGAGAAGGCAATTGAAAGATGATTCAAAGTATCCGCGGCTCTGGTATTAGTGTTTTAGCAGCTTGCTTGCACTGCAAACTGCTGAGGCAGTGGATGCGTGGCTGTGATCCCACTGATGTGCGTGCCAGCAGCTCGGCCACAGTACCAGGCATCTGATGGCTCCTTTGAGCAGTGCTCTGGGGGTGCCCTTGGTTGGTGGTGGCAGCCATGGAGGGAGACTTTCTTGCTGTACAGGTAGTGAGTGGATCATAACAATTACATGCAGGAGCTTGTAGGGAAACTGTCAGCTGCTGCAGAGGCCCTGTACAGGGCTGAGTGATGCTAAATAGTGTTGGCAAAATATTGTTGCTGACTTAAAAAACAAACAAACAACAACAACAACAACAACAAACAAACCAAACCCAGGAGGCATGGAGGCTGATCTTGCAGATATTTGCCTGTATATTCTTCCTAACTTGAGAAGTCATTTATCACCAGGAATAGCTGCAAACGGAGCTGGGAGAGCTGCCCAGCAAATGGCCCAGGACTGGGACACTGACATGTGCGTCTGCATGGGTTGTAGCTGAAGGAGCAAGTGAAGCAAGCAGTATGTTGGTGCAGCTGTTCCATGTCAAGAAAACCATGGCCACCCAACTTTGGTTTTCACCAGCTGGGAGGTGAGGCCACCTGTGCTACCTATGCTACCTATGCTTAGGTAACAGTGTGTTCCAGGTAAACCCCATGAGAGTGCTAGTGTTCATTTCTAGCTGTTAAGTAAAGGACAACTGTTAAGTTGCTGCTGATGCCATCAGAGCAGTGAACTTGTGGCCCATCAGCGGAAGGCTGTCCCTAATGTGCGTCATCACAGGCGTGCTCAGTGCTCGGCTGGGAAGGACCAGCAGGCTCCCGGCTGCACAGCGGCCCCCAGGCTCTGGAGGAGGACTGCCATCAAGTCACATTTTCTTCAAGCAGCATCACCTCTTCACAGTGAGCAAGAGTGATTAACACTTGGTTAGTGAGTGGAGAGGAAAATACTGTGCAGAATGTAATTACATTCTTACAGCCTTTGAGCAAAAGTTTCAATTTCAAGTAAGCCGAGGAAGTGTAGGGGAAAAGCATGAAGGTGCATCTTAGCAAGGAGTGCTGGTTCTTTGTGCATGCAGGTCTCGTTCTGTTCACACAAAGTCAATCTGCCAAGTAATAATGCTTTGGAGATGTAGTAGGGGTAGTAAAGGACTAGGATTATTTTGAGAAGTGCATTAGATCGTATCGTCAGGTGACTAGAGTTAGAAGAGATCATTAGATAAAGGAAGCTCTTTTAAATAACTTGGCTTTTGCTGTAGTATCTGAGCATGGATGTGACTGAGGGTTCTGAATAATAATTTTATTCTCCTCTTGTCAGATGCTCTTCATCTCACAAGAGCTGATGGATGAGGGATTTCTATTTTATGGAAATGCCAAGGGTTAAATATATCATACAGTGATGAGCTTGAAGTACACAGAATTTGGAAGCAAGAACTGAAGACATGGAATAATTGATATGAGGTCTGATGTTTGTGTTCTCAGCGGCTGTGGTGCGGATTAGTTTCCCTTTGCACCACCTTGCATTAAAGACTGTTCTCTGTGCTTTTTACTTATTATGTGCACTTCAAAGTTCGCTGTCATAGTAGCAGCTGGGCCTAGCTATAGGAAGGGTAAAAACGTTAAGTGTTTCTACGTCAGTATTGCAGCTGGTAATTTTATTTGTTTAATGAAGGTATTAATCACACTGAGCAGGTCTCAACAACAATGCTGTATTTTTTCCCCTCTAAGGAGACCTTGTGCTCTGCATATTAACAGCAAAATATTGTAGCTTGTAGAAAAATTATAAGAAAATGTTCCAATTTCTGATAAGATTAACTTTGTTTTTATTTTGGCCTTAGACATGGCATGTTCTGTGACTTACTGTTGTTAGTGACACTGCTGGTACCTCATAAGACCAAGTTTCATACAAATTACATGTAGCTAAAAAAAAAAACAAAAAACAAAAAAAAGTGGGGCTTGTGAATGATGTCATGTTTTGGAAGCAGACATTTTGTGAGATCATCTCAATTTTTTCTGCATCAAAGTTTTCCTTCCAAGTGGCTGCCAGGACAACCTCAGAGGGGTGGCAGGACACCTTGCTGATTGTGGGAGTGTGAAGGAGGAGGGTGTTCCTCACCGTGGCACAGCCTGTGTTTGCCACAGGGAGTTGAACGCCAGTGTTGTCTCTGTTTACTCCACCAATGAAAAAGCCAAATATGATGCTAAGGAAAGTGCTGAGTGGAAGCTCTGAATGGTCTGCAGTGAGAGATCTTTTTAATGTCTGACCAAGGCTGGCTTTTTGATAATTTGAGTTTGTTGAACCCATCGTGCTCCAGACCTGCTGATGAGAGCGTGCCCAGAAACAAGGCTGAATTTCATTGTTAATATACCTAAAATCTGCAGTGAGAATTGCTCTAGCTTGGATGAAGTGTATCATGTGGGTAGAACATGGAGGATACGCTGGCCCCTTTCCAATCAAATTATTTTCTTACCAAGAACACATCTGCATATTAGCACTTAGTGTTTTCTTAGAAAAACTTGACAACGTTTTTCACCATCTGGAGGAGTTCAGCGATGTGGATTCAGCCTTCCTCCTGCTTTTCCTTCCCTTGGTAGTAAGGTAATTTGTAGCAGCTATGGAAATGTGTAGCGTATCCTTCCCCCAGGAAGAAACAGAGGGCTCTGGAGGAAAGTGGGAGCAATGGCATAGCCTGGGGAAGTTGCTGCACACTTAGCCTGACCTGCCTCAAACTGTGGAGGTCTTCATCATGGCACAGAGCTGTCATTGGTCCCCACGGTCATGTGTTGGGGTTCAGCTTCAGTTCTCTGGCAGCTCAAGCTCAGGGATTTGATCAGGAAATGTGCTGGATCTCGTGATGAAGCTCATGTATGAAGGTCAGTGCTAAACAGGTGCAGATCTTGCAGAAGAGAGAAGAGCTCCTCATATTCGCTAGGCAGGGAATGCCTTGGGATTGTATGAAAAAACAAAGAAAGACAAAAGGATTCCAGATGAAACTGAGGCCATGCATTTTTGCTTGCTTAGAAGCCAACTGTCAGTTCCACTTTAGCATGTGGCTGCACTCAGATACCCTTTAACACTGAGAATTTGTGGCTGCTAGGTCTGGGAAATGTACTGACATGTGGTGTTGCACAGCCTCTTCAGGTTTGTGGCAGAAGGGGAAACTCCGCTGTGAGGTTTTTCAGTACCCCGGGCTGTACCTGTCACCATCGTGTATTCTCAGTTAATGAGGCCTTCAGTGCTTTATCACAGAAATCAAAAAGGCATCGTTTGCACAAGGTAGGCAATTGTGGAACATGTTCATACTTGGCAGCTGGATGTTAACTAGCTGTGACCAGCCACGGTGAAGTAAATGGCTGGCCTTGCTTAAGATTCTGGGGAAAGAAGCTGTTTTTATGAGTTCAGAAATTATCAGCTAGTTGTCAGAAATGTGCTGGAGGGTGTGAAATGGTCATTTTGGTTGAGGATTGTTAGGAGCTGGGACTTGTTTTGGTCTTGGAATTGGGTTTGTCCACTTGTGGGGATAGCCCAAGTAGAAACCAACTGTATTGTGGGTAACAATTACTGTTTGCTGCAGTACACCTGATCATCACGGTGCACACTGTGGCTTAGGCTCATCTTCAGTGCTTGCCCTTCCTGCTTGGTGATGGAATTGCTTTCTGGAGGCAGAGATCATAAAGTACTTCCAGAAAGTGACGATACGAGGAGCTTTGGCTGAACTGGAAGCACAAATCGCCTGCAAAAAAGCAGCAGCTGAATGTCGCGATTTTTCCTTGTCAGCCTGCGCATTAACAGCTTGCTCAAGGAGTGGTGCTTAGACCTTTGAAGCACTGGTGTCCCTGCCATTGCTCTATTTGCTGTGTTTCAGATGGCTGCACTTTTTCATCCTGTGCTTGAAGGATAACATCACCTCACCATTTGGCCTTCTGTGTCTGACTAAAACCACTGCTGTGAGCATGTAGATCAGTGTGCAGTGCTGCCCTTGTCGCCCATCGCCACACGGAGAAATGCAATTTTCCAACTTGTCATTTCAGGGGTGAGTGAGGGTGCAGGGGGAGAACACCAGAGAGGACTGCAGGGAGAGGCAAGGAAATAAGATGGTAAAATGATCCTGGTGGCATTGTAGACCAAGGAAGTAATCTGAGTGTTTTATCATGTCATGAAAACCTCCCCTCTTTTGTGTTAGGGTTTGTTTATATACGTACGAAAAATGGAAATGAGAACAAACCGGGCTTTGCAATATTTCTGAAAATCTCTCAGAATTTCTTGTCTAATACTGGAGTAGTACTATTTTTCTGGGCATGACAGACACCTCCAATCCACGCCTCTCCAAATTAACCGAGTCTTTCCATCCCACTCTGGTCAGTGAAATCAAATCCATTTACTTGATGGAAAAGCTGTGAACTAAAAGCACCCAAGGCAAATCCTTCCTAAAAGTTCTGAAAACAAAATGGAATCAGATATAAAAGCACTGTTGCTTATTGAATTACGGCCATCCTGCACATATTATCAAATCAATTACAGTTTTTCAGAATACACTTTAATTAAAAGCAAGTCAAATGAAATGGTTTACTTCTGTGTCCAGGCCATCTCTTTGCTGTCAGTCATGTTCTGAGTGGCTTCACCTCATTCAGCCCTTGCTCATCCCCAAACGTGCCATATTTCATCTCACACACAAAAAGTGCTTAGGAAAGATGTTTGTGTAAAACTGAAGAGCCACCATAAAGTACAAAAAATATTTGCATTCAGTCTGTGAAGGGTAGAAAAATTATTTGAAAATAACATTCATGAAAGCAACTGCAGAAAGTTCTTGACTTCTCACCCTGGCTCCTCAAGGGACACCTGCAAAACCCTTGTGAAATGAGACCGGGAACTAAAATTTGTAACTGAATACTAAAAAGCAGAGACAGAGTAGGCTTGCTGGATGCGCTGTTACAGTTTTCCTGGTGGCTGCTCCTGGTAACATGAATACTAATAGCATTTTGCTCACCTTTGAGGACAAAACACTCATTCCTTTCATTCTGCTAACAAGTTTTCCACTCGCTGATGACACTATTTTTTTTTTTTTTTTTTTTTTTTTCCAGCAGAGATCCAATTGACTACTATAATCACATTGTGCTAAAACCAAATGTGATTTCCTTGTAGTAGATCTTGTCTTGCTACTTAAACATATGAAGCCAAACTTATAATCTTTTTCTCTCACAGTTATTCTCTTTACAAGCCCTATATTTCTTAATGGTGGTGATGACATGTTAACCCCAATTCAGAGAAACACTTCCTGGTACAGAGAGAGGTCTTCAGCTGGTGAAGAGCATTTTCTTTTTCAGCTTCATTGAAGACACAGTGGTGGGTAAGGCCATTTAAAATATTTCTAAAAACATGATTTAACCAGCAACAGTGAAGGGCGGTTAGACAGGAGGCCTGCCAGTCCTACAGAACACTGTATTCAACTATGGTACCATTCCACAGCATTGGACTACAGAAATCACAGGTGAAATGAGGATAAGAAGCCATGAGGTATGTACTATGTGTTTAGCAGGTGGCCGGGGATGAATTGAACACCGGAGGAAATGCTCGCCTGTTGTCTCGTCTGTGCTCAGTGGTAGTGTGTGAACAAGCACGAGGACACGCTGTGGGATGGATGTAGGAGCTGGGCACAGATGTGAAGTGAAGAGGTAGGAAATGTGTGTAGGGTGGGAGGAGGGTGGGGGAGCTTTGGGAATAGTCAGAAAAGGCACTTAGGTCCATATTCTCATTCCGACTTGAAGATCATCTGCATGTCCCTGAGGTACATGTGATGGATAGTGGTCTGTACAATGAAGCTCTCCCTAAAGCCAAGGCCCTCTGTGCCATAGCATATAACGAACGTCCTTGCATCATATTGTGTATTTCCACTCTTTCACTTGGTAATGTGCTTTTATCTCCTGTTCTGTGCATCTTAAGCTGTTTTTACCCAATGGAGAGGTTTATCTTGTGCCCATTTGTTTGTGTGTTATGCAAAATTTGTTCCATAGCTATCTTGGATCCTTGATTTCCTAATGTCCCTCATTTTGTGTTCTCCTATTGCTTGGGGACCACATGCAGTGAGTACCTTGCTATGGTATCTCTGGAGGTATGGCAATGAGTTTACTGAAATGGAATATGTTCTTGACATGATGTTAGGTAATTAACAGGCTGAGGATGTTGAAGGACCTGAACTGTTACGGTGAGTGTTGTAATTTCTTAGATGTGTGTGTTTTCTCTGTTTTCCTGTAATGGTGGGATGTTTTAGGCGGTCAACTGGTGAGAGGCAGTGGTTCCACAAATCCTGTTGAGAAGTACAGTGCCAGTGGCTCTGGGGAGGAATCAAGCAGAAGTATCAGAACTGGGATTTTGCAGTCAATATGTCTGAAATGAAAGGTGATGCTGTCTTCAGCTAAACTTAAAGGTATTTCATGGATGCGACTGGACAGTAGTAAAAACAGCTTCTGCGTCTCTTCAAAACCATGGTCCGTGTTGTGCATATGCATCGCTCCTTCGGAAGCCCCTTCCAGTGTCCCAGCTGCTGGCATCTTTTAATAACTGGGGTGCTGGTGTGAGCAGGTACCTACAGAGAGACCTGGGAGGTGGCTGTGTGGGACCTCCTGCCCTGCTCCACTGGCTGTGAACTGCATAGAGCTGAGTCTCTGAGCTCCCCTCTTCGTATCAGTGCCTATCTCAGGAGGAGACATGTTGGGAGGTGCTGCCTTTGTGCCAAACCATTTCTTAGGCCAGGGTTCTTGAATGCAAAATGATATCCAGTTCTCACTTGCTTTTGTGAGACTCACTTTACGCTGTGTAGTTGGGCCAGTACTGAGCTTGTTTTTCCTACCTGCTTCCATGCCATCTGAAAAACACCTAATATGGGAAAAAGTGGTGAGGCTTGCCCCATGTATTTTTTCTGCTGGGAACAGTTCTCAAACGAGTGAGCTGTCTCTGATTTTTATGGCCTGTGTAAAAGCTGGCAAGGTGTTATTTGCTTGTGCCTTCCACAACTGCTTGAAGTGAGATGAGCTGCGTCCCTGATCTGACGAGATGGGTTGCACAGTCCAAATTCCTCTGTACTTCGCTTCCATTGCAGTGAGTGGGTGACTTCATCCTGTTCCTCTGCAGCAGAAAACACAGGAAAGAAAGCACTGTGCCAGAATCTCTGAGCACTCTGTCTGGATATTGAACAGTCACCTTACGCATGTAAGCTTTTTGTTGCTTCCTAATGGAAGCACAACATGTTGGGCATTGTAGCAACAGAGAGCCATTGTCTTGCTGAGCTTAACTTGAAACAGATGTGTTACAAGTAGGGGAGAAAGAAAAAGACCCCGCATAGCAGCTTGGGTTGCCCAGATTCGCTTGGCTGGCAGGAACTTGGACTCAAACTCAAATCTCATGGCCCCTAGCTCATTGCTTTTCTTGGGCTGGATCCTGTTCTCTGTTTATATCACTCGTGGCATCTGTGTCAGTTCTGAGAATTGCCAGTTAGGTGCTCGAGAAGACCTTAATGGGATATACTGCAATTGCCGTGGGGATATCCAGAAGCAAGCAATGCCACAGTTAGGTTTTTGGAAGGGGAAGGTGACTTTTCGTAACATCAAAATTTGCTGAAATATCCTAGTCATGCCTCTGATTCGGGCCATGACTTCTGTGCAAGACTCAGTAGCAATGGCTTTCCAGTCAGGGGCATGTTTTTATACTCTGCATTTTTCAGCTCCATTGTCACGTTATTGCAGCACCTTGCTGCTGTCCGGGGATGCAGGATGGCCGTGCCAAACCATGCCATTGTCATTCTGTAGCTGGGCCAGGAATGAGCGTGGCCTTAAAAAAAAAAAAAAATTAAAAACACACATTAAAAAAATAGAAAACCCCACACTAATCACAATACCATCGCGTCTTCTCTTGCATCTGACCCTGCCTGTCTGCTAAGCAGGAAGGCTCAGGTTGCCTTAGGGCTCGGGTCTGTGTTTGACATCTATGCTCTGGCCGAGAACTAGAAATGTTTTTGGCAGCCTCCCTGTGAGGGATTTGAGTCCTGCTGAGGGCTCAGTCATCCATGAGGCGCGCTCTGGTTCCACAGCAAGTTTCTTGTTTTCTCGTGCAGCCAGCTGGGCTTTCACCCTGCTCTGTAGGCCTGTGTATGGCCACGTTTGGCTAGTGAGGGGCTTGAGGGGACAGCGGGGGCTGGATGAGGTGGCCCTTGCTAATATATATTATAATCACCTGGGTCCCCCCCCAAGTTCAGGAGTAGCCTTGTCTCTTTGTGCCCAACAGCATGTTGTACCTCAAGAAGCCAGGCGTTCATAGAACCGAGCGTATTGGGTATTGAGCCCTTTGGTATTGTCGTATCTGTTCAAAGCCTTTCTGGATATTTTTTTTCCCAGTATGTTGATGTTATAGATTTTTGTTAATTGCTGCCTTAGCAGAGAGAAGCTTTTCGTTTCCTAGGGCTGCCAACTTTGTGTGAAAGGCTTGATGGAAATGAGGCAAAAGATGCAAATGCTGTTAGCTTCCTAGACATTATTTACACTGCAAATGTAAATGACTCAGGCATCTCTGTTTGTGGTGTGTGCTGTGAAAATGCCATTTTCAACCTGTATTCCAGGGCCTTTGTGTATGTTTTTAACACAAATGCAACCAGTTCTGGCTCAATTGCTTGAGAAAATAATGGGGTTGAAATGTGAGAGGTCTGTATGTAATCTGGCTCGTAGTGCATAAAATAGTAATTGCCACCTACTTTCACCTTTCTGACTTGGAAGTCTTGCTCTGACCACCTGAGGAAGTGTTTTGGAACTATGCCTGTTTGAGACACAGGATTGTCTGTTGTATCTCAGGATGCTGCCAGCCGAGTGGAAGAGCAAGGGGTGACATGGCACTGCTGTGTCTCCTGGTAATACTGCCTCTGCTGCTGGATCTGTCTATCACTTGAATCCCTTGCTGGAATTTGGAGAGCTTAACTGGGGGGCTCTGAAAGCTCCCAGAACAAACAGCAGGGTGGATTGGATGGGAAGCAGCTGTCAGGCAGTGCTCAAACACATTGTGGGTGAGGCAGGAGCTGTGGCCATGTGTGCTGGCTTAGCTCTGTGCTACAGCACGGCACATAGTTGGTGCCCAACTTCGGGCTCCCGGGCGATGCTTTGAGTGCTGCTAGCTGGCCTGCTGCAGAAGGCAGTTGTGCTGGCTTTTCCTCTGTGGATTGTGCACCATGTAGTGGAGACAGTGAGACCTGATTTGCAGAACTGAGAAGTAGCTTGGATGTGAAAGCTGAAGCGCGGCAGGAAGTGTCCGTGAGACTTGAGAGAAGGCAAACTGTCTGCTACCAAATGCCACCTGAGCTCTGGTGGTAAGCAGGGTAAGCTATGCCGAGGGGTAAAATAGATAACATAACTGGAAATGCTTGTGGTAGTAGGATGGAAGATGTTGTCAGCCCCTGCAGACATCTCTCCTTGAAGGAAGTGCTGATGGATGTGCCAGGGAAGCCCTGAAATCATTGCGGCCTGAGGCTTGCAGACCACGTCCTGTGAGCAGATGTCTGCCTTTTCCAAAGCTCCAGGAGCTGAGTGAGGTTCCCCTGGTGTACAGCACGCTGGTGACGGGGGCTCCAGGTCTGCATGTCACCAGGGCATAAGGTATCCATGGTACCTCACCTGTCACATGGGCTGTTATGGCATAATGTGATGGGACTAGAGGGGGCACTTGGACATGCAGGCATGGATGGATGTGGAAGGATGAGGTTCGTGTGGCCTGGGAAATGCTGTGCTCCATTCTAAGGTACCGTGCAAGCCTTGACAGGAGAAATCCTCTTACAGGGACTTTCTTGGGTGAATTCAAGGTGTTTTAGCAGTCGTCTTTGGTGCCTCGTTCCTTAAAATAATCCTTCAGCACAAGGGAACTGAGCTGTTCCCTTCCATCACCCTTGCCTACTCGGGCTCATTCATCACATGTGCTCGCTAACAACAGCTGGCCAAGGAATGTGTGTGTGATGTTTTTTTCACTGCCTTACACACATCTTTTAAAAGAAAATTTCTAAATTTGTCCCTGGTGACTGAGCCTGTTTCCTATGCAATTTGCATAGGTGAGCAATTTGCCTGACAGTTGTTTCCTTAGCTTTTCCAGTGACTATTGGTAGTGATCCGCCCATATTTCTCTCTGCACTGTTTCCCTTTTCCTCTTGAATGACGCAGGCTGCGTGATGAGGCATGTCACTCATCAGGGTGGCAGTCAGGCCTGTTGGGACTGCCCCCGGGGAATCCCTGTCTGTTATGTGCTGGTTGGTTTGTCACATTGCCCCCTCTCCCATGCCACCGCGCTGAAATGCAGGGTAATGCCTCTGTTTCCTTTTTCAGTACTTCCTTCCTAAAATACAGACTTTCCCTTCATCCACAGAGCTGCTTGAGACGCTGCCTTGCACCCCTCTGTACTTGTTCTTCACTGATGTAACATAACCACAGCTGTCTGGGGCGATGTTTTGTCGCAGATAGCAGCAGAAGTCAGTGCTGTCATAAATCGGGACTCAAAGGATTTCACAAGGACTCATATTGTGCCTCATGCTATAGCTGTAACTGTACATTTGCTGTAAGAGCTTTCTGTTACAAGGAAGCAGAGAAAGGCATCCGGTATCACCCCAGGAAATTTCCTGGGGTGTTCTCAGGTGTCTCTCTAGAGACAAACTCAGAGCTGGATGAGTGAGGGCCATCCAGCCAGGCTTGGTGGGGGAGACTGCCCAGTGGAAGCGGTGGGGACAGTGAAATACAGACACTGTGACACTTGGACAACTTGGCCGCTGAGGCTGTACTGAATTCTTTACCCACTGACATAACTCTGTGAAATTCATCACGTTTGATGCGTTTATTCCTGCAGTCAGGTTCACCACGGGGTGCTGTTTTTCCCTTTTAAATTCAGTGCTGCTTTACAGGGTGGATGCTTCTATTTTCCATCCCACCTATTAACTATTTTCCATCCCATCTATTAAGAGGCATGTAAACTGGAGCTCCTGTTTGCTTATGATGTCTAAGAACGTCTTCACTTACTAGCAACTTCAAGAGATTGCTGGGCCAGCGGTGAGGTGCTCCAAGTATTTGTGGGTAACTTTTTTCTGCTGCTTATTGAAAGAGGAGTTGCTCAGAGCTGGTGTCTGCGAGAACGAGGTGAGACAATGCAGACTGTAACTGTACTGTTTGGTTCTGCTTAAAGCATTGATGTATTTTAAATGTGTCTGCAAAATAAATCCTGACACTTAACAGCTTCCCTCTTGCTAGGTGCTTTGTCTTGTGTTTGTGTAGTGCATTTTTTGAATGTCAGGGTATAGTAACAGAGTACTCTGGTTGCAGTAGGTGTAGCCAGAATTATCTTCTCACCATGATTTTGTACTACAGTCTTTGTTTCTGGTCATTCTGCAGGTAGGATATTATCTTTTCTTACACTGACTACTCAAAGAAATATCAAATGCCTCATCTAAACAGCAAAAAGATGATGAGCTTAAACAGACCAAAACCAGTAACAGCAATGTTAATAATATTAATTGGTCTTCTGACTTGTGGGTATTGTGCAGCTGACTTCAACATTTTTTCAGATGCCGAGTACCGCATAGAAGTGTTTTTAACTGAGGGCACAATTTGTGACTAACATATCTCCAGACTTGAAGATGCTAGTCTTAAAGCAAGAGACCAAATATTTTTTAATGCAGATTGAAGCCATTAATGTTGACAATATGGCTTTCCTGATAAACAAGCTGAATTCACTAAGGAAGTTAGACCTCCGTATCATTACTTGATTTCTCAATGTCTTGATCTAAACTAACACCAACTCTGAAATTTCAGCTGTGTAACTTTCGGTTTTGTTCAAAGCACAAAATATCTGCAGTTGTTGTATCAGGCAGTGCAGACTGGACATTTCTGTATTGAGCTTGAGCAAAGTGGAGAATACCAAGCTGGGTTCCAGTTTCTCCATGCAAGCCACCTCGTTCTTTTAATGCCAGGACCTAAAAGTAGTTCTTATTGTGTGGGCCATTTGGGGAGAAACTGGCTGTCTCTTGTTTGTTAATAAATGCTCCCTGCTTCGAGTGTTCACCAAAAAAAAGAGAGAGAACAGCAGCAAACAAGACATGGTGAGGGTGCTGGGGAAGCAAGCAGAGGTGGGGAGGATCGGAGCCTGTGCTGTCTGCAGCCCGGTGCATGCTGTGATGGCTGGCTCGAGCCCACCATCAGCCCTGGGGTTCCTGCCTGCTGACTTCCCATGTCTACTCGACGTGGAATTTGTTTAAACTGAAACAGGTTGAACGTATGCAATACCAAAAATGAAATGTACAAAGGCTGTGTACCAAGCCTTTTCTATTGTAACAGTCTGTTTTAATACCAGGCTGCTGTGGCTGCAAAATGGACAACTGAAGAGGTTTATGAAATGCGTCGCACAACTGAAGTGCTGCAGTATAGCTCTTAATTTTTAAAGGGAAGAAATCCTTTCTGCACTGTCAGTGTTCATAACAGGGACAGGCAAGGACACTCCTTACCCATGGGATTTCAGCTTGTAGGAAGATACCCTTCTTTCTGTTATTTACAAAATAATGAAAAAAACTTTGTGTATCACCAAGGGCTTTACAAAGTGTTCACGGGCAGCTTAAGCAGACAGCCCATGAAATGTGTAGATGTGAAGGTTTTATCCTATGTAGAAGGGAAGAGAAGTAAGGTGTTCAGTTGTAAAATGTTTTGTCCAGTGTCCTGAATTGTTTTGGTTAGTTACTTTGAGCTCTGAATTGTATTAATTCAGCTTTCACTGTTGGAATGGCTGCAGTGGCAAGTTTTCCTTAATTTTACTCCTTCCTGTGTGCTGCCGCCCCTTGCAGGGATGCGCGTCCCTATGTCCTGTGCTTCTGAACAAAGATACAGGGTCAGTCACCCTTCTCCTGCCTGGCAAGCCCAAATGAAATTTGCTGTCTAGCTGGGAAAACATGCCATGTTTATGCTAGTAGGGGCTAATTCCTAAGTCATCTTGGAGTAATATTATAAGAACTTGAGGAAATCAAAGCCAAGTGTTGTAAAATCCAATCTAATCTAGGATCCTGTCAGCAGCCTTGTGGAAGAGTCAAATCCCATACTTGCTGAGTGCTGAAAAAAAATAGGTTTAAAGCTTTCTGTTAGTGTACCTTGTTGTTTCTGTGTTTCTGCATGACTCTCTCATGCCATGATTGCCACTACATCTATTAAGGCTCTGTCCTGCGGCTCCTGACAGCTTTCCAGTTCTGAGGGCTGTGTTAATAGGACTTGGCATGCACCCGACAGGGTTCACCATCGTTGATTTCCTCAGCCAGATCGTAGTTGAATCAGCTTCCTTTTGTGTGTCCGGTTTAACTTAATTTGTTATTCATAATGTTTTTGGTATGATTCTAGACTTGGCAATCTGGACTTGAAGGAAGTAGATGAGACAAAATTGGGCTCGTTTTAAAGTACGAGTTCCCTGCTCGATAGCAACACCCATCCTAAACACTGTGTTAATCTGAGCACTTATACAGAAAGGGGGAGGGAAGGAGGTGATGGAAAAGCTTTATCAGGAAGACAATATTATGGATCTCCCCTCTGTGGCGTGCACGTCTCGAGTCCTACGTTAGTCACACTTAACTGGACGAGAAAACAGAATAGGAAGTGCTGTGTTGTTGTGTGCCCCTAAAAGTTGCAGCAGCAGCTCAGTTACCAAGACAGGGGTGGAAAAAGTGGTAAGGCAGGGGAATGAGGAAATGTAGCAACTGGTGGGGAGGTGCAGGTGGCTCGGTGGCTGTGGGCTTTTGAGATTAAAAACAGAAAAAAAAGAAATCCCTGCTGGACAGTGCAATCTGCTAGCTTTGATAGCTTTAAGGATGCACAAAGTTCTCCAGACACTCCTGATACCGCCTGCGTAGTGCTCAGTGGTGTCAAGTACAGGGGGGACCTCACGCTTCTCGGTCACTTCTCAGAGGTGTCAGTTCTGGGTCCTGTCTAAGCACACCCGAACAACCACGTGAGGCTGCAGAACCAACTTGTCTTGCTGTGACTCGCTCTGCAGCCTGGTTTCCAAATGCCCTGGCGCTGTGTGCACGTGGCTGCGGGCTTTCTGCTGTGCTCAACAGGGGCTTTGCGTGCCCAGCCCTGTGGCCAGCAGCCCTGGCTGCCCTCCCGTGCGCTTCCTGCCTGCCGCCATGCCTGGTGAGTGCATTGTGCCGCTCTCCTCTCGCTTTGTCGGCTGGAAACATCCCCGGGGTTACTTCTCTTCTGTGAGAGCAGCACAGTAGCAGAACAGCCATTTCCTATAACCCAAACAAGAGGCCTTGTGTGCTGATGTGGCTGCTGTTCAAGTCCAGGGAAGGCGCGGATCGATGGAGACCAACGTTATGCCCGTGTGCGACTGAGGTCTATACAGTGTCAGTTACTGCAACGCATAAAGCCCGGCTCCCACGTGGATGGGCACCTCATGGGAGCAGCCACCTTCCTTGATGGTGGAAGGCTTCCCAGGCCATTAAAATTGCTTCTTGTAGCATGTCATTCAGGCTGTTTTTCCCATGCACTGGTGTTCGACAGGTCGCCAAGCTGAAGGCCAGCACAGGCAGCCTGCCGTGCGCCTGCTGCAGTCTGCCCCCCGCGCCAGCTGAGGGTTGTGCATGGTTACCTTCCCGCTGAGCGGCCACGTGTAGCTGGATGCTCTGGTTACTCTCCTAAAAAAGAAAATAATAAAACCAGCAAAGTCACAGCAAGACGAGTTGTTTCCCCAGCTGTGTGTGGCTGCTGGGACGAGGTGCCTGCCGCTGTGGTGCAGTGTGCTGTCCCCAGGCTGGGACTGCTCCTGGCCTCACCCCTGCATTTGGAAGAGGGACAGTGGGAATGGCTGTGCTCTGCCTCGTCCCTGTCTTATCTGTCTGGGCTTTCTTCCCAGGGACGGAGCAGGGACCAGCCCTTGTGCTCAGCAGCTTGCACAGTTCTCACTTCTGGCTGCTCGCTCAGCCAAGCTAGGAGGGTGAGTAGAGTGCCTTCGGGATTCCCCTTCGTATACCAACACTGGGGCTGGCTGCTGTGTAGGAGGGCCTTTGCCCTCACTGCAGCATTGCTGAGAGGCAGAGGTCTGTGTTGGGATTCCCTCTGGATAATCAGACACCTTCCTAGATTTTTTTTTTTTTTTTTTTTTTTTTTTTTTTTTTTTTGGTTAGAAGCAGAAGCTGCTCCATTGCAGTGGCATTCCTGCTGCGAGCAGTAGCTTAGTGCGAGTTGGAATATGTAAATGTTCTTCTTCCCTCATCCACTTAAAAACTCTGTGGAATTTGTTAGAAAACTGGTTGCCTTCCGAAGGCTATGACCAATTGTAGTAGCAGGGATGTGTTAGTGCGGCTGTGCTGGCTGCAGCTGGGACCAGCAGACACAGAACTGCAAGAAGTGGGCGATGGGAGGGGAGCCTGTGCAAGTGTGCCTGGGCCTGTCTGTCCTGCACGTGCATCAGTGCTGAATGCTGGGTCGTGCAGAAAGACTTCTCTAGCTTGTTCCACAAATCTGTCAGCTCCAGCCATCGGAACCCCCAGTCTGATGTGAAAGTGGCAGCGCTTGGTCACAAGGATGCGCAGGACGTGGAGCCCTGCTTAGGCTCAGAGGGGTCATGTTGTGCTGCATCAAAGTGCTATTATTAGGACATTTTTATTTGGACTTTATTGTAGTGTGGCGTTAGAAACTTGGTGTCCTGATGGGGATTTGAAAGAAGAGACCTGTCACCAGGCTGCTGTGGGCTCTTTGCCTCCACACGGGTGTGAGGGTTTGCCAGAGGGGCCCTGCTCCCACCTGGCCGCGGTGCAGCGGGCTGTGATGTGCTGGGCTGGCCGGGGCCACGCATCCTCCGTCTTCTTCCCGAGCACGGAGGGAAGAGCAGCACGCTCTCACGCTCACTGAAAAAACACACAAAAAAACAAGCTGGGGGAGGGAAGAGAAAAAATCCGCGTTGGTCACAGGGCGTTTCGGTGTCAGCTGCTCGCCGTGCCCAGGAGGGAGCCCCTCGGGGCCGGCCGGGCGGAGAGGCGCTGGGCACACCGGGTCACGGCCGCCACGCGTGGGGAGGGAACCGGCGGCCGGGATCCTCCCCGCACGGCCGCGGCTCCGGAGCCGCCAATGAAATCCGAAACCCGGGGCTGCGTCTGAGGGCTGGCCCTGGCAGGCCGCCCCGGCCCCCCGAGCCTATATTTTTGCGGCCAGCCGGCCGGAGCCGCGCTTCCCAAGTTGTCGGGGCGCTCCCCGCAAGTTGGCTGCGAGCGCCCGGATCCGCCGGCTGCTGCCGGGAGGGGCAAGGAGAAGCGGCCCCGAGCGCGGGCGAGCTGAAACGAGCTGTCGCCGCTTCCCCGCCGGTCCCGAGAAGCCACCGCGTTGATGGGTGAGAGCATCGACCCCGCCGGTGGAAGGTAGGAAGGAGTCCTCGCCCCGGGAGCTCCGGGCACGGGGGAGGGGGCTTGGCGCCGCCGGGGGCTCCCGGCAGCAGGGCACGGTCCTGGCCAGCCCCCGAGCTGCCTGGCCCCGAGGGCTGGCTGCGTGCTGCCCTGCCTCAGCACACCCACATCCAGCAGCGTGCCGCTCGGCTGGGCTCGGGGCTACGGGCGCGATCCGACGGCTCGTGGCTTGAGTGGAAATAAAAGCCCTTTGTGCTTTCTGCAGTGCCCACGTTAGTATTCGTCTTGGGGTTCGTGCTGGTTGTCTTAACATCTTCTTTTCTTCTCCAGAACCGCCCGTAGCAGGCTTTCAGACATAACATGCCCACTGGGACAGGCTTCACAATAAGCACTTTGATTTTAATCGCCAAAGAGTTAGGCAATCTTCAGCGCATTTCAGAGTTACTGGGCGGATTTCTTTTTAAGATAAGGCAGTAGTCATCCTTGTTTTCCTCGTCATTTGGGCTTGCAGGGAATATTTATCTGTCTATGTTTGTTCCAGTAACGTGCAGGCAGTTGTCAATGGGGGTGGGGGTGCCTTCGTTTTCAGCAGTGGTGAGTAGTAAATAAATCGTGTCCAGTGCTAGAGACATTGCGTGATAGGCAAGCAGAAATAAACTGCGGGGTCCTTTTTAGGTGGGTGTCCTTGTCCTGCAGAGGGAGAAATAAGAAACCAAATGAATTCCCCATGTAAGCGGAGTGACTGTAATACTTGGAATTTGTCTAATGAAAATCTGAGTTGTGTTTGTGCTAAGAAGTGTGGTTGCTGGGAGAAGACAATAGCTCTGAGATGTCAGCTGTCACCAGGATGCTGTTTGGTTAGGTGTTTGTGCAGGGGAGCAGTTCCATACCTGTAAGGTGATGCATTTGGGGGGAAAGGTTTCCCCTTGAACTAAGAGTTAAGGGAGGGTGTTCTGGCTGTGCAAGGGGCAAAGCATCCAGCCGCTGCCAAAATCAGTTCAGTACCATGTTGTACTCACAGGAGGAGCACAGAAGTAGGAGCAGAGGGAAAGACAGAGTGAAGTTTGATCTCCAGTCCCTGTGAAAATCCTGTGCTCTGGCAAGTTCTGTTATTGCAAAAGGCATCCTTCAGTATGCGATACAGTGGTGTGAGTTAAAAATAAATGTGTTTAGGACTTGTGTCTCTTCATGCATGATGCCCAAAGTTTTGTCTGCCTCTTGTTTGGTTTGTGGTCTTGTCTCCCAGCTGCTTTTTTCTTCGTGTGGTCTTTTCTTGGCTATCATTCCCTGATTAGATAAGGAGAGTTAGCTCTGGAGTGGTGTGCCCACACACACCACCAAACTTTGGCTGCTTTGTGGCTGAGCGGACTGCATGTTAGCTGGCAGACATAAAGGAAAGGATAAGCCATCTTCGCAAACTCTAATACAAGGAACACGGTGAAGGAGAACATCGGGT
The DNA here is from genome assembly GCA_011076525.1 of Nettapus auritus. Lineage (NCBI taxonomy): Eukaryota > Metazoa > Chordata > Aves > Anseriformes > Anatidae > Nettapus > Nettapus auritus. Next base: position 65,445,992 of record CM021768.1, read on the forward strand.
GTAGGAATGCTGTGTTCACTGTCTGGTAGGTGACTTCTGTGGTGCTGAGGGCTCCAGGCAGAACAGGTGGCTGATACTGTTGGACTGCAAGGAAACAGATTTCTGTAGTTTGTTACTCCCTTGTCAGTTCGGGCAGGAATGGAAATAGGAGGTGGCTGGTGGTGCGAGGAGCTGTGTGCCGAGAGACCTGTTCCTGTCCTGCAGCCACTTGCACGTGTCCTTGCTCTTCCCTTCTGCTCGACAGTTTTGCTGCTTCCTTTTAGGTGGTCGAAGTGTGGATGGTAAGAACCAGAGAGAAGCTGGACGTTGACTTTGTATTGAATGGACTACAGGTAGAAAATGAACCATAGGAGTCCTTGACTAGCTCCCGTTAAAAGCTAGGCAACTTCTTCCAGAAAGAGATGGTTTTGCTAACAGAAAGTCACTTGACACTCTCAACCCAACATTCTGCAGTATACTCGCTCGGTGTAGTTATCAGTCTGAAAGTATGTGCTTCACTACTTGTTTTATTTGTTGGTCTTTAGCTACCTGCTTTGTTTGCTCTGATGCTTGTTAGCTCTTTGTATGTTTAATAGCCTTCTTTCAAATTTCTGCTTCATCTGAACTGCTGCCTTGCTCTTGGCCTTTGTTTCTTGTAGAAGTGAAAATCCCAGGTCCTTCATTACGTTTGGAAGTCGTTTATTCCACTCTTGGAGTGGTTTCCAGTTTTCTGACACGCTCAATGTTTGGATACCTGCACTGGAGGTAGCACTTGAGGTGCAGTCTTGTTGAATCCAGAGATGTAACAACCTTTACATTGCAATTTTCTTTCTCCTCGTTAAATTGCCTTGCAGTGGCACAAGTCAGGGGGTGGCTGTGTTGAGCAGGGCCCTTGGCTGATGTTGCAGGAGGGTGCTCTCAGGTACTGTCAGCTCTTGGCAGCCCGTGCGATGTCGAGCTAGAAGGTGCCGGCTGGTGCCCAGACAGCCGTCTGTCCGTTGCCTTTCCTGTTCACAACTAACTGCTTCCCTGGCGCTCGTCACCTGCACAGGTCTTCAGCCACCATCTTATTTTTGTTTCTAAGCCGTTGGCTGAGCAGCAAAATAAGGTATTTCCCCTGAGAGCAGAAACCACCTGCACCAGGAAGATTCTTCATTTGCAGTCACGCTCCGTGACTGAGCTGCTAACTGTTGATTTCGCACTGTCTGCCTGGCTCAGCTTATGTCTTGTTGGCCTTCTGGACCAAAATAGGGGCCTCCGGGGAGCCCACGAACACCCTGCTTTCAGCTGCTAACTGCTCATGCTGTTCCTTGCAGCCCTGCCTTGTTCTGAGGGGCTTGTGTGCTCTGGGGCCCACCAAGACAAACCTGTGTTGAATTCCTCAGCAATGCTTATGGAGTTTTTTGTCATGAAATACCTTCTGTTTTCATACGTTTAGTTCTGTGCAGTAACGTATTATATCAGTTATGAGCAGTACCTCTTTAGAAAAGGCAGGTTTCATGCCTGTTGCTTCCAAGGATTAACCAGTCAATTCCTGTCCTTTTCCTACAGTTGCCTGTGGTTTTAGAGCAGCTCCAAGTTGTATCTGGCTTGGTGTTCTTTGCCTGCCGCACCAAACAGCCACTATGTGTTAAAAAAGTCAAAATGCAAGAAAAGTGAAGTAGGGCCACGTGCGTTACCACTTGGGCCCTTCTCTGCCAGGACAAGAACACCAGGGTGTATCTGAAGGCAGTGGTGGTGCGTTCAAAACAAATGAAAGGAGGTAGGGCTGCGCACAAGTCAGATGTAAATAAGGTCTAATTAAGATGCACAGATGCTTGCCGGAAAATGTTGTGGTTAGTAGAGGAAAAACCCAGGTTTCAGGGGTAGCTTGCTGAAAGTGACGTTCTGCACTCGTGTTATTTCTGCTTAACCTCAGCCCATCAGAGGTGGCACGCTGGGCTGGAGAGACGCCTTCTGTCCCCTCCTAGGCGCCCATTTGCTCTGTCACGATCCTGTTTTATCTGGACGTTACTTAACTAGGCGGAAAAAATAACCTGGTGTTCTGTTTGGTGCTTGATGGAAAGGAACTGAAGGACCGCAGCAGACCGTTGCTTGCCTTGCTTCAGTCAGAGCTGTGTGGATATCAGGTTGGGTAAGAACGGGTGTTGGTGGGCATGCTGGGATGGCCGTTTGCACTCGTGATTTTTGAAGGTTGCAGCCGTGTTTGAGGGATGAGTGTTTAGAAAGTGAATCCCATGAGTGAGTCCCATGTGCTGGGGCAGAGCAGAGCCTGGAAACCTGCTGTGGGTTCCTCAGGTAGGCATTCCTTCTCCTTGTGCCCTGCTGGCACCTTGGTGGGGTGTCCCAGTGGGAAACGAAGAAGCTGAAGCACTCTGCACGCCAGCACCCAGGAAAGGAGAGCACTGCAGACAGTCAGGCACAGCTTCGTGTGTGTGAGGCCACTGCTGCATTGCTGGAGCAAGAAACGTGCTGCAGGAGCTGAAGATGAGATTTGCTTCTCACGCTTCAACTCTTACTCCGTAGATCAGCTGGATGTGGGTACAGCTTGCGACGGCCAAAGTGGCTCATAATTCTTACAGTATTTTGAGGGGGGAAAAAAGTTCAAGGAGATCTCTAAGTCTTAAGAAAAGTTGCTTTCTATGGTAATTCCAAGATCTTCTTGCTACCATGACTATATTTAGGACTGGCTACTTGAGTCAGTTATTACTGTAATGGAGCACTAATCCTGTTCACTCTACCTGCTCAGGCTGGGAATGGGGAATTGCAGTTATCAATCCAGAGCACGGTGTGAAGCTCCTCCGTCCTGCTTCCTCTTGGAGCACACCAGACAGAGGAGCAGGGAAATGCAGACGTACCAAGGAGATGAAGGCAAACTTGTGAAAGCTATTTTTTTTTTTTTACTGATACCATCACTCAGTTATCTAAGTATTGTCTTGGGAAGTGCTGCGCCATTTGTGGACTTTGTGGTATTGTTCTGCATGAGATGATGAAGGAAAAAGCTGTGCTGTACATCTCTTTCTAGTTATCAGCTCCCTGTCCCAGTGTTTGGGCTGTTCAGGAAAGCTGGAGTGAGCAGCGTGCTTGTTGTGTAAGCTTTTTTTGTTTTGGAGCTCCCAGACACTTCCTTCAAGGTCTTGGGTGTCCAGCGGTGCTCTGTGGGGGTTGGCTCTTGTGTGCGTCTACTCCGGGGGCTGCGTGCGAAGCTTTCACCTCCCAGCCACAGCTGAGATCAAAATTGCAGGTCCCAAGCGTGGGTAGTTGCTGCTAAGTGGTCTTGCAAAACTCAGCGAGAAATCCTGCAGGCTGGAAAGAAGCTCTGTCTCTGGCACTTGCAATATTTGTGCAGCTGCTCCCACATTTTTTTTTTTTTTTTTTTAATTTAAGTTTTAAGCAGCAAGCAAAATTAGGGAGAGGTGTTAGTGTACTTGTCTGGAGAAAGAAAACTTGCTGTGCCTTTTTGTTTGGGCTTAGTGACACACCTTTTTTTTTTTTTTTTTTTTTTTTAAGGGCTGTGAGTCCTTCCTCCGGTTTGCAAGTTAAAAGCCTGCTTAGGTTTTGTGTTTAAGCAGAGCTAAAGGCGATCTGCTAGCATTAGAGGTTTGCAGATGGGCTTTGTGTTCCTGTACTCCCTGTAGTAATCTGGGAGCTTAATCAGCAGCATTGCTGGAGCCTGAGGTGTTTTGATCCCAGTAACTTTTGATGTAAATTTTGTGGAGTTGAGAAGTGAATGATACAAGTCCTGGTCAAAAAGCTTAATCTGACAAGTTCTGCCCTGTGGCCAAAAAGGAAATTTCAGAAAGAAATCGTAGCAGCAGCACCACCTGCTAGTCACTAGCTGGTTGCAAGACTGGGGATTAACTTTGTTCATATGTGTGGTGAAATACCATTCACCGTCTGCTGTAAGATGGTCTTGTTTGCGGTGCCATTTGCTGTTTTTTTTGTTGTTGTTGTTGTTGTTTTTTTTTTTTTTTAATTAAAAATAAAGCATGCTTATAACTCTATTACATGGCAGTCTGAAGCCTTGAAGGTTCAATCTTAAATACAGTTGTGGTAAAAGCACCTCAAAAGGTGATGAAAGAACTTTGATTTATTAAGTTATTAGCATGGAAAAGGATTTCGAGCTTTTATGAAAGTTTTCCTTGTTCCTGCAGTATTTGAAGAGCTTTAAGCCCAAACCTTTGAAATAATTTGATGCAAGAAATGTAAGCTCGCTTTGGTTTCTAGCAGCTGTTGATTTAGATGGAGGAAAAAAGCTTGAGAACTTGAACCCTGATTTATTTATTTTTTTAATAAATGATGAAGAGTGATAATCAAAACCATGTCATTTCAAATGAGTGGAATGGGTTCTATGCTTGCACTCAGAGCTGCAGCCCAATTCAGAGGAGATGGCTGTAAAATATGAAGGAAACAAGTTAGCTATCTGAAAGGCTGGTTTGTTGTACCAGAAACTCTTCTTCCCGAGGCCGTACAGCAGTATTCACATTGGAGACCCTTAAATTCATCCTCCAGGAACGTATAATAAAGGCTAGTTAATGTACATTTGTGTAGAGATTTATGACTTCATGCTAGCAGGCTTTCCTAGGATGGGCTTTTCTCTCAGGGGACACCACTGAAAATGCTGCCGGAGGCTGGAAGAGGGCACTGCTGAAAGTCATGGCTTTAAATAACTGACCCTTGAGGAGAAGAGCATAGATCTGGTGGTAAGCAGAAGAGACCAGGTGCCTTTAGGTTGCTTTTCCTGGGAAGTAACGGCGTGGCCAGCTCCTGCAAGGCTCCAGGAGCCGTGGTTCTCGGCCGCTGCCAGGAAAGGGCTGAAGCAGCCTGTTGAGCATGCACCACACGGCATGCTCGGTGTCAAGACTTGTTATCACGTAATGAGATTAAGCCTTGGCGCAGCACTGCTGTGCAGCAAAGGCTCATGCAGCGCCCCGTGCCCTGCCTTGGTGGCCGGGGAAGCTGGGCACAGGGTGATCCTCTGCCAACATCAGCAAAGAAGCTGTGAATGCTGAGACCGCCGGCAGACGTTTGCATGTTGTTTGATGTTGTTGCTCCCAGGATGCTGCTTCGGAGGGCTTCATTGCCCAGCGTGAGCAGGAGGGCTCTGAAACGTGAGTTTGACCATGCTTTATTGTCTCAGGGAGGGACAGAAGAGGGTGCTTAGCCAGAAGGATGCCTTAGTTACTGTTACTCTGCGTATATCTGTGCAGTAAATAACCTGCAACTTGTGTCCAGCAAGTAGTGACGAATTGCTGTGCAATGCCTCGTGGGAGTACCCAGTAAAGGAAATCATATCGAATGCTGAGTGAGTCCAGGACAAGGAAATGCTAACAAAAAGGTCACACTACTACTGTGGCAGGAGAAAAAACAGAGTAATGGGCTGCAAGCAGTGCTGCTGAGGGATTTTGGTGCTCCAGTCCCTTTTCTGAGGTTCTGAGTAACAGGCAGGAGCCAGGGAGGCACTGCCGCGGGCAGGTGGGGCAGGCAGGGAGTAGCTCCAGTTTCTCTGGCAGACCGATGGTCTGATGAGTGCTGCTGGACGGCTCCCTTGTAGCCAGAGCAATTGGGTTGTGTTGACAGATGGGAAAGGTGAGGAAGGAGAAGCTCATTATTTCTCAAATGGTTAGATGGATTATTTTATTTTATTTTTTTTTAACCTGGGAGTTGATTAAAAGCTCTCACCTGGCATTTAACTCTGTGTTGGATGTCCTTACTGCCTTGTGACATGGAGGCACCCTGGGTTTCAGCCCTGAAAGCAGCGATGTGCACCTCCAGCCTGGCCAGGCCAAAACTGATGCAACAAGACTGCCCAGCGTGGCTCTTGGGGCAGGGCAGGGGGCAACTGTGATAGCTGTCATTTACCACGCAATTGTTTCCTTCCTCCCTTTCTTTGTTCTTCCCTTCCAGTTCTGCATCAACATTGTTCTTGTTTTGTACTTCTTTCTTGGAGAAAAAGTGCATCTACACTTGCCTGCCCAGTGCTTTGGAGGGCAGTGAGACAGAGTAAGTTTTCATTTATATCGCACTGTGAGGCTGTTCTTGCCTGTGATCTACCTTTTTGGGCTTGTAAGGAGTAAGGAGATGGCTGTCCTTGTGGAGAACCCGAGGGATCTTGAAGTTTCCTGGGAGCCAGTTGGAGCCAGTGCTCGAATGCTAGCTGCAGTGTACCACCAGCACAGCTGAACGGATGGCTGCAGGCTTCGGGGTGCCCGCTTGGCGAATATTGAGTGTAGAACTGGTGGCAGCAAGGTCCTTTGCCAATCAGTGTGGAGTTAATGTCCGCGCCCAGAAGGAGGATGAAAATGTGAGCTCAGAAATGAGCTGGGAGTGCTGCTGGACATCTGGGAAAAGGGGATGCTCCGCTGTGTTTGCAGCAGCAGGCAGATGCACAGCTTTTGGGAATCTGGGAGAGATGACTAGCAACGAAAGGGCTCAAGTCTCACTGCAAAAATGAAGAGAGGAGTTATTGGAAATGAGAAATAAATCTGCACCAAACAGGTCTGTTCAACAAGCTTTCATTATATTTACAAGCCAGGAGGCTTGAATGGCTCTTCTAGTTTTTCAGCCTGGATGCCTAGACACATCGCTTGGAAACTGATATGAGCAAACAGTTTGTTCTGGGGCTCATGGAAAGCGGAACAAAAAGAAGCTGTTGTGTTTCTTGGCCAGTCCATCATGTGCACAATTTTTTGAGACGATTAAGGTAGGAAAAAGTAAAATGCTGTGGAAATTGTGACATGATCCTGCAATTTCTCCTCTCTTTAACCAGCCTATTAAACTTTTACAGAGCTCTTTAGAGAGTGTCTTTGAGTGGCAACTTGTGATATTTTTGGTGGTGCTGAAAGATCTCTTGAGAAAGAGACTGTGGTTTTGCTGAAAGCTTGTAGAAAATGTCCTGCTTTCGGCCAGGTCTTCATCAGGAGGGTGCTGCCTAGACAGAAGGTGGCTGTCAGCTGTCCTGGGACGCAAGCACATGGGCTGAGACTGAAGGTGGCTGGAGTGAGCTGAACTTTGGAAACGACAGGGGTTTTTCTTACCCTGTTTAGTGCTAGTAAGCTATGTCATGCAGCATCATAAAACCAGCAACTTCTTGGGTTTAAATTGCCTTGAAATGTGGAAGCAATACCAATTTACTGTTAAGCAGCATCTTTAGTTAAGGGATTTGGCATGCTGCTGCCTCCTGAGGATGGCAGTTTGAACTGTGAAGCTTGTGGAGCAGGGAACGGAGGTGCAGACAGTGAACCCATTTCATAGGGTAGGTCTGCTGGAGCCAGCACAGTCATCTTAAAGCCTCTGAAATTGCAATGGGAAATCAGGAAGAAGTCTCATCCTTAAGGCTGATGCTCCCGCAGGACAGGACTGGGTTTGCTTGATGAGCAGGTGATAGCCACAAAGGCAGGGATGTGCTGCGGTGTGCCCATCTCTGTGTGCAGAAATCAGGGCTGCTTTGTCCTGGGGATCCTGAAAACAGCACCCTGGGCCTGGCACGGCCAGCTCCTGCTGATGGAATCTTGGATTTGTGTGTGCTGTGAATTCATTACACGTTCTTCAGTTAATTTGTTGTTCTTGGGGCTACGACATGAAACCTGTGGAGATGGAATCGTGATGCCTTACTGCCGTGTATTTAGCTTCAGGTACTTCATCATGGACTATCTGGAAAAGCTTATTTGATAGCTCTGATGCTTTGCTGCCCAGGTGTCTTTTGCGACTGCCTGGATTTGCAAGGAGATGAGTGAAGATGGCCGTGATGCACGGAGCAGGGACCCACAGTCTTGTCCACTGGGAGTGGGCTGCAGAAGTGCAAAGTGTGCTGCAAGAGCAGTCAGGCATTGACAGCCTGTACAGAAGCCATACCTCCCTGAGAAGTGCTCATGAGTTACTTTAAACATACATCATCCTCTCTGCATGTAGAAACAAGAAATGTATATGGAGTGATGCCATTTGGAGGCTGGGGGAGAGCAGGGGGGAAATCCATGTCACAAAAATGAATAATTGCCCTTCCAACCCCCTTGGTTTACCCAAGCTGGCACTTCTTCAGTGTGTTTGCTTGTTGGCAATAGTGGCACACATCCGTGCTGCCACGACGCACAGCTGCTGGGCTCCGCAAGGCCTCTGTGGGAAGGAAGTGGTGGACACCTGCAGCCTGCCAGGGAACGCTTGCATGAAAATAAATGGTCTCCATCAGTCAGGAAACAGACCCTGCATCGCCTTATTGATCACAGACATCCAGCGCAACCAAGTGGAGCTCTGGATTTTATCTTGCTTGCAGAATTCAAGAAAACGGTGTTGAATAGCCCAGGGTGGCACTGGATGAAAACGCTGCATTAATTCGGGCAGTGGGGGCAGCGCAACACAAAGGGAAATGAACTCCAGATGCTCTGGTGTGTTGTGGGGGCTTGTGAATTGTCTCAAGTGCAGCAGCAAGTTGCTGAACTGAAACTGCCAGGTTTCAGTGCTTAAAGAGAATCCCTCGTCTCAGCTGGCCGTCCGTAATTCCCCATTCTCCCTTTGGTACACCGTGTTGTTTTAAAAGCCACGCAAATAGCCTTAAGCATCAACAAATTTCAAAGGATGCCGTGAATGATTCAGTCATTACTTGATAGTAATTAATTCACAGCTAAGGTGGTCGGGATAACTTGTGCTTTTTTTTTTTTTTTTTTTTTTTTTTTGCATAGTTATGTTGATACTGCTGTCATTTTCTGCAGCTAAAATAGAGAAGCTATTCTTCAGACATGTTTTATTGCTATCAAAATGCAAAAGTGCAATGCACTCTTGCAATGCCATTATAAGAGCTATTTTTTTATTATTTTTCTGGAGGGCTGGATTTTGGCTGGTCCCCTTGTGGGTGTGCGGGGCTGGCAAGTTTTTAATGATGATAATGAGAGCAAGTTCTCTGGAGACAACAGGAGGCCAGGAAGCGACCAAGCATCTGTGTGTTGGGAGGCTACCTGCGAGCTCGTGCTAACAGCAGCAGACCAGAAGGAATAACATTGCTTGGAAGGAGGGGGACAACGCTGTGAGAGCTTCACCAACAGGTTTGGGGTGAACTGGTGTGATTTTTCCCCAAACAAAGACTTCCATTTATATTGTGTTAGCCTGTCCTGGAACCCCGTGAAAGAGACAGAGAAGAATTGCTGAGAAACATACAGTGTGCTAGCATGAAACGGGAACCAGGGACAAGGAACGTCTATGTTGAGCTAACAGTGAGCTGAGAAACACACAGTGTGTTTTTAGACCCTCGGAAGGATTGTTGCAGTTGTTTGTGTCAATCTGCAGGCTGAAAGAGGAAAACTTCTGCACACTGTCATGCAAATAAGGACTAAATTCCATGTAGTTCAGGGGATGTAGGAAGGAAAATTACTTCAGTGGTTCAAAGGCGATCAAAATAAAAAGCTGTATACTGCTCTTTGGCCCATCACACATTTTCACGTCTTCATATGTTGAAATTCTTGTTTTTGACCTGTTCAGATTAGATACTGTCTTTGTGCAAACCGCTGCAAAAGCAGTTTTGACTTTGGGGTGTTTTCTTCCACATCAAATAATTAGCAGGGAGGGATACTGAGATGCTTCATCCTGAACCTTTGTGCTTCCATCCAGTCAGGACAGCATTTAAATCTTTGGTTGGAGAAATGATGCTGAACTCACCCTACTGGGGGACTTACACTTGCTTACCTGCCTTAGTGAGCTGATGTTAGTCATCCTTCCCTTCCAGTCGTTCCGCTGGCTGTTTGCACCCTTGGAACGTTTTCGGAATGCTTCGTGTTCTTTTCTTGGCTGTCACAGCGTCAGTCCAGCCAAATGCTCGTCTTCATTCCTCTGCCCTGAATGCCTTCCAAATTGTCTCTGTCTCCAGGGGAGAAAAATCAAACTCAAAAAAGAAGCTGATAATACATTGGTATGATGTATTGTTTTCCATATTGAATGGGAGAGCAAGCTCGCAAATCATTTGTTACATATTACCAACGTTAGGAAACGGTAATGAAGAAAGAGACCAATGCTTACTCTATATTACTTCCAGGCTTTTTTTCATCAGCGAAGATAAATTGCATTTTTGAAATGTGAATCTCACAAGAAATAGGCTGGAGTAGCCACGTCTTTTGTTCTGTGTGATTCTTGCAGTTCTTTTGAGCATCACATGGTCTTTTCCTAAAGTTACTCGTCTATCCAGGAGCAACTGCTGTTTTAGGATTGGAAGGAAAACTCCGGAATAACTTGGGCAAAGTCTGCAGTTCTATAAAATGTTTTGCCGCTTCCAGATGACCACTATTAAAGCCTTCTCCTCAGGGGTGCCAGGACAGCTTGCTGAGGTTCTGCTTTGCAGATGGAAGCTTGAAATGCTTGTTAGGAAATCGTTTATTGCAGGGCTGCTTGAAAGGCAAAGCCCTGTGGAAACGAGGGCTGCGATGTGAATTATGAGGAGCTGGATGCTCCCCAGGCTGCAGGGAGGTCTGTGCACGGTACCCGGGGCTCCTTAGCAACCTTGGGGAGGGCTCGCACCACTCGGAGAGCTGCTGGTGCCCTCCCTGCCCCGTGTGAGGGAAACTCTGCAGAGCTGCCATCAGGATGCTCAAGCAGCTGTGTTCGGCAACAACGTCTTGAAATCTGTTCCTCTTGAAGCTCTTTCTGCATTTTTAATTCCATCAGGTGCTATGCTGTTCTTCATGGGCTTTTTGCTTTCACCAGCAGAACCTTGCCCATTCTTGTGGGTATTTTCTATTTCTGAACTGTAATTTGGATAAGCCGAGATTAGATTTTAGTACATACACTGGTTGTTTTCCAGAGAGAAGAACTGGAAGCTATGTTGAAAATATTTTGCTTTCATAATATGTGCGTGTGTCTAGACCTCCTTTTGTCTACCCGCTGCATGACATCTTCTCAGTTGTCTTCTGTCTTCCTTTTGCTGTGTGTGGTTTGTAATTCAGTAATAAAGATAAACTGTTGCTTAGTCCTCTGTGTGAAGCATGACACAGACACGATCAGATTGCCACCCGCGTGTTCCCGGATGAAGGGCAGTGCTGGGTGTGCAGGGAGGAGGCACTGCGCAAAACTGTTTGCACCTTTCAGTGCTGCTGGTTTCCCATTTCTAGTTGTTCAATGTTCCCGCTGGATGTTAGCTGGGTCAGGGCTGGTCAACCACTTCCCCAAAGAATTTGGCACCAGAAAACAAGCATTCGTGTAATTGTGACTGCTACTGGCAGCTTGTCACCTCTGTGATTTATAGATTTTTTTAATTGAAGTTCAGCAAGGCTTGATTTTCAGCATGTATTGTAAGCTAGCATCTAATGTAAGTAATAACACTGTGTGTTGAATTTTCAGGTGTTAGGATGTTTCTGAAATCATCAGTTTTAATGAAAAGCAGGACTTGAAATCAAATTTGAGATGATAAGATAGTTAGAAAGCTGTGGGGTTTGGAACAAGGTTCAGTAGGGTTTGCTAGGAATGTGATCATAATTGTGCTTTAACAACCTTAAAATGATGCTATTCATCTTCTCGGGAGCTGTTCTGCATATTTGAGCTTGTACATGAATCTGGCAGTAAATCACATACAAGGATTTATTACCAGGTAGCAACTTCAAGTGATCACCGTGATAAATGTCTGCTGCTTTGTTTATATCGTTGTTCATTTAAAATCCTGCATAAATCTTATCTTGCCTCTGTAATACTGTGGAGGAGATGCTATATATATATATATATATATATTTTTTTTTTTTTCTACCAGTATTCGCTTATCTTCTTGGCAGAAAGAGCTGGTTGTGAGGCTGTCCTTGGTCTTGGAGTCCTCTCCTGTGATTATTGTGTGGTGGTGCACTAGTGGCAGACTTGGTGTCAGCGATAGGTTGGGTGTCAGGCTCATTTGTCCCCTGACAAAAGTCGATCTGTTCAGAGAGGTTCTCATCCTCACTCTGTGATGGCTTCAGGATAGAAAAGGCAGTAATCAGGCTCTAAAATAACTGCTCCTGTTTTGCTTAGCAGTTTATTCTCTGTACATGTACTGTGGTTGCATCTTGCAGAATTAGCGGTCCGGAGCAAATACCCTGGGGAAGGTGAAGTGCTTCTCTTCAATGCCTTTTTCAGACTGCTACAAAACAGTCCCTAAGTATTTCAGGGCTGGAAAACCAATTAAAATTGAGAGGGTCTGGCTGTACTTGTTTGTATTCTCTTCTCCTCCTCCTGTGCGTCATTCCTCGGTGACAGGTCTGTTGGGCAAGTACTCTGATGTCGGCGTAGGCTTGCGCCAGCGTCTGCAAAGATGTGTGCAGTCTGCTGACAGGATGGCAGGTCGAAATGTCCTCGTGGGGTAGTGGGTAAGTCTTGCTGGGATTGCCAGACATGTCCTTAGCTCACTTACTGCCCTCCTTGGGAAAACTGAGCCACTTCAGTGTGTGTGTGTGTGTGTGTGTGTGTGAAAACCCTTCACTTTGATGGGGTTTCAACATGCATGCTGCTCATCCACCTGCAGTTTTTCAGAGGGGGAAAATGAACCCAGGCCTCTCTTACTGGTTTGCTTCAAAATGAGAAACTTTATAGCTTTGTCAAGAATTTGCAAAGAACAATTGGGGTTGTTCCAGGTGAAATTTTTCAGTGCTTTGCTTAGTGTGAAACAGCAGAGATGCAGCAAAACATGTTACCAAACAGAAAACCCACACTGCTTATTTGATCCTGTCCCGTTTGCCCCAGCGGAACTGTAAGGTGGTGTCAGCCTTAGGGAGAACTTCAGTGCTATCTACAGTGACCTGATGGTACTGACAGAGATGAAGTGAAAGCAGAAGTTTTCTTGGTGGTTTAGCTCTAAATACTCTGGTTTTATCTTTAAAGCCAACTGTGTTCTACAGCCAGCCATTAGATAATAACTGTAAAAAATGCTTTGTACAGGATTTAGGAAGCCCAAGCCCTGAGAAGAATCGCATCTGCCCCACATAGATGAAAGATGAGCAAGATCCATCACAACCTTGATAGTACATGGGTGTGTGTGGGGGAAATTCAAGAGCAAAGGGATGGCATGTCTCGAGTTTTTCAAGATCTCTCCAGGAATGGATCCCAGTATTTCCCCATGTTGCCAACAAAGAAAGCAGTTTGTGCTGTTGAGAGCTAGGTTAGCTACCAATGCCCATTTGTATTTTGTCATCTGAGCTATGAGTCTGGTAGAGGGGCAAACCTTAGAAAATGAAATGATTGACCTCTAGGGATTCATACAAAAGTCCTTATCAAAATGAATTTCTTGAATATGTCTGAAAGAAAAAAAAAAAGTCAGAGGCTTTGAGCTGTGTTTCCTGCACATTATGATCCATGTGAAAAGAGCTCTGTATGGCTTGATTGGTAATTCATTTATCCTTACTTGTCTTACCTAGTCTTCCTTGTCATATTTTGTTGAGTAGTCCTACTGAAGTGTAAATATGTTTAATCAGCAATGGACATTAGAAGACTAGTAATTAGAGAGAGAAAATGTTGTAGTAATCAGCAAATATTAGGGGAAGAGATGACCTGAAGAAGTTGCATCCTACCTCAGAAGTTCCCATGTCAGAGCAACTTAATGCAGAGCTTATGGATCAGTCTGGTTCCTATCCAACTGTACTGAAGGATGGAGCTTTGAAGGAGAATTCTTCTACGTTAAAAAAACTCCTAATGTGTACAAGTATTTTCAGAAAGGAAAAACCTGGGCAGCCAAGTTTTAAGTGTGTGCTTTTAGCGTTTTAGCCTCAGTCAATGGTACGTTAATGTTCAAGGACAAACGAAGCCTTCAGGAAGCTGAGCACATGCCCTGTTTCAGTCTGTGTTTGTGGTCCCCAACAGCAATTAGAGAACAAAGCCTCCCACACCTGGGGGAGGGTATGGGTTATTTTCACAGCAGTAACCACCAGTTACATGAGCAGTGTATGCCCAGACGTCCTATTTCTGTGCTGTGGCTACTCCAATAATGCAATGAGCAGGATTTATACGCTGGTGGTAGAAAGTGAGGGCTGCAAGTGCTCGTACTTTCAGTTTGTCTCAGTTAAATAGCTCGTAGGATTTGGTCTGTCTTGGGGGTGCTGGGAAACGGATGGATTTGGTCCTTTGGTCTTGGGCTTCCTGGGGCCGCCGGTACTTAGAGGTGTACATTCTTTCCCCTTTCAGCTAATTTCCTCCCTTTGAAGTGGGGATCAGGCTTCCATTGAAAGCAGAAGTTGTCCAGATACATGACACACGAACATCTGACTTCGTTTGAGGGTACATGAAAGGCTTTTATTACTTTCCTTTAACGTTTCTGTCTCGTAATATCACCCTAAATCACACTATGGAATGAAATCGCAGTAGTTGCCTCCTCGACCGCCTTTGTGTTGTAGCAAGCTTAGTGCTTTATGTACAGGATCTTTCAAGGCCTAGCTGAGATTCCGGCTGCATTGTCCTCCATGTGTCTGGAAAAGGGCTGCGTCATCTGCGTCCAATTTAGCTGAGCTGGAATGCCGGAAACGATTTTTCTTTCCTGAAGAAATGCAACTGCAAGTGTGTTGTGAGTGAAAGCACCGATCTGGAGCTGTTCCTCTGTGTACAGCGGAGAGGGTTTCCAAGGTTGAGCTGCTTTTATCTATTGATAGGTTATGGTCCCCATCTCTGTGGCATGGAGGAGCCCCGCTGCTGCCTTGCACTCTCTGCATGGTTCTGCATGGTGATCTGAAGCCAGCTGCAGCCGGCCAGCCCTGCCGGCTTCTCGCTTGTCCTATCAAAAGGCGCTCGGTGAGGTTTACTCTCTTAATACCGTGTGTTTGGGCTCGTAGGCTGGCCTCAGTGGAGGATGCTGGTAGATGTTACGGCTCTGTTACAACGCTTTATCACAAACAGCAAACGAATTAATTTCATTTTTTGTTTCGCTGAAGCATGTGGCAAATTTCGACATCTTGAGGCGAACTTCTCTGAAAGAAATTGTAGAATTTCAGAAGTGAGCTGGCACGTGGAAGCACTGGTGTGGTTTTGTATGTGTTTCCTCCAGATTCCTTTGCCAGCTCATTGCCGGGAAAGCTGAATGCCATCAACAAAGTAAGTCTGACATCTGTCAGCTTGATCGCTTCTTGTTCTGTCAAATTGGAACATTTTATGCATAAAGTTATTTCTGATTCTTTGGAAACTTTCTAGGTTTTTGGTGGTTTTGTTAGGGAAACGTAAAGGCAAATAATCTTGCTGTTTACTCTTATAATGTTGAAGCAGCACTGGTGATCTTAGGTCTTGTAAAAGACCTGTAGGAATAATGAAAACAGAAATGTGGAGAAATAACAAAGCCTTTCAAGAGCTAATGCAGAAAAGAAAACTCAGGTCACAAGACAGAATAACAAGGGCATCTGTTCTGCCAACTCCCAAGTACCAACTTCTTTTTTCTAGAAGATAAGCTGAAAAATCTTAGGGAAGCCTGCATCTGCTCTGATTAAACTTGATTCTTAAATTTAGGTAAGTGATGAATCAAGCTGGTCTAAACAAGTCAACTTCTATGAGTAAAATCACCTCCTATAGGGTTGCTATCGAGAAATTTTGCCTTCTAACTTGGAAGAACAGCTGTATGCAAAGACAATTAAATATTCAGAGAGAAGTGGTAGCTAACAATCTGATATCAGTGAAACTATGTTGCTTGTAGTAGGTAAGGTTTTTCATTACTGCAGTTTCTTAATGAAGTATAGGAAGATGCATTCCAGACAGTCAGTACTTAAAAATAAAAACCATGGCTAGTCTGGAGCATTTAGGACCCCCTGGAATGGCTTCAGTTTTTTTGGAGTCCATGTGTGCACAATCAGTGTGCCTGCCTGCATGCCTTCTCTGTTCTCTCTCAGTTCATTAGCTTATCAAGGTCAAGTGGCTGCAGAGTAGAAGTGCATGCTGTTGGGGTTGCACATGCAGAGAGAAGTCAAGTATGAAGTTCTTAAAAGAATGGATTAATCTAAGTAACTTACACTGGCTTTTCTGTGATCTCCTCTAGAGGTTGGCTGTAAGTAGAATTCCATGGGAAATGTTGTATGTAATGAGTGGGTTTAAAATTGCGAAAGTCACAGCTGAAGCTTTTTCCCAGCTCTGCTGCACTGGGCTTGCATATGGAATAACCTGTGGTGCTGATGACTGCATTTCTCATGCACTTAGCAGTCACCTCACATAATTCATACTTTCCAGAAAGCACTGTATTTTACAAAAATAAATCTTCTCTCTATGTGTTTAGGCGAGTAAGGGAGCTGTTTGATTTTGCAAGGCACTGATTTAAACTTCTGCTGCAATCCTGCACTGATAAAACATGTTGCTTTTGAAATGCAGGATTGTGTTGGGACAGGTGATAGATAACATAAAGGTTACAAGTGTGAAAATACGATCTTCTGAAAATGAATATTTTTTGAAATGACAATTGTGACACTTGCTGTAGATGACAGAGGGAAAAACTATATATTCTATGAAAGGAACATGGGAAAAAATATATATTCTATGAAAGGAACATGATTTAGACCTATTTTTCTTCAACGGTGACCACTGAAGAGATGGGGAAGGGCAAATAGTGACTGCACATGCCTTGCTGAGGGCAGCTGAAAATCCAGGAGCATGCAGGGACCTCAGCCAGCAGCAGTACTGGAGCCCTTGGCACAGCAAAAGGAGCGCATCTGGGCAGCGATCCTTGTCCTCAGGCCACATGCTCTTGGCAAGTTGTGAACTGGGGTCTGCGGTTAGCTTGTACCCATCTGTAATATCCATGGGAGTGTGCTTGCTTTCCCCTCTCCTGTAATTTACTGCTTCCAGTGTCATGCTGGAAATTGCAATGAGCTTTATTCAGTCATGATCAAGGATGCAATTTACAAGTGTGGGGAACAAGTGCATTAGCCAGCTGAGCAGAGCAGGAGCTCATTTACAGAGAATGCCATTGCATTAAAATCATAACTGTATGCAACTCTGTCCCTGAGCATCATGATGCATTACTGTGCTAGTTGTTGCCTTTCTGCAACTCCCTGAGAACCTGAATCCCTTCCAGATGCCATACAAGACCTGAACGTGCTCATCTGCCCACTCACAAATTTAGGAAAGAACAAAAAGCGTAGCCCAAATGCTTGTTAATGTAGGTTGTTACAAAAAGGAAACGTGTATCTTGGAGGTACTTTGGCAGTGTTTTCACAGCTAGTCCTGAAAAACTAGAAACAGAACAAGAAATGTTTACCTTAGAGTTAAGTGTAGCTAAGCGGTGTGCATCTCTCCTGGCTCTCGATTGTTTACTTGATGGAGGATATAATGTTCTCTTTACTTTCTCTTTTGGTTGAACAATGCTGGAGAATGGTGTCTATGTGGGTTTTCTCTAGCTTTCAGGTGGCTGAAGATAACCAGGTCATTGCTGAAAAGGCTCTTGACTTCTGTTCTACTTCTTCCTACTCCATGAGCAAATGAGCGTGGAGAGGATGGCAGTGCGCATCTAGGCTCGGCATTGTGCGCACTTTGTAGGCAGTGTATGTAGTTGCCAGAGACACGTGTGAACACAAGAAGATGAACGCACCTTCTCTAAAAGCCTTTGGCTATGGGATATGGGAACAGAGCCTGAAGATTGTGTGTGTGATACGGCAGAGATGCATCTTTGTCTTCAGTTGTTCTTTAGGCAGCGGTTGGAAGAGGAGATGCTACCATCCCTGCACAGGTTGACCTTACAAAGGACAAAGACCATGTGAAGTTGGACAGTTCCTACATGAGAATGACTTTGAGAGTCTAGGGTGTGGGAGTCAGAGGCTGGCTGAGGAAGGTGGAGACAGTATTAGCGTGGAGCTTTAATGAAAAGGGCCGTGAAGTAGTAGTGCTTAGCAGCATTGCAGCATCACTTATCTGCTACTGAAACAACTGAGGTAGTATGACAGACTCCAACCTGCTTTCTGCAATATATAGGAGGGATTTTAGACTCCAATTCTAATTTTCTAATTTCTAATACAAACTTGGTTTTAAAGTAACTGAAATATGAATTCCATAAGTACGAATTAATACTTTCCTGGGCAGAAGTTGGAAATAGCAACTGCAAAATAATGGAGCTTATTTTGTGTTGGCTCTCTCAGTGGAAAGACACACATCTGCTTCCAAAAACATCGGCTATATTGTCTCCAGTTTTGTAGCATGGAAACTTGTCAGCATGGTTCATGTTTTCAAGTGACAGAGGCAATTACCTTTTACATAAAACATTTCTGAAAAGCTCTAGAACTGGACTGATTTCTGCTCAGAAGTCTGTTGGAAATTGAGGTCCTGATGGGGTTGGCCTGCAGAGAGGACACAAATGTTTGTTCTGCTTTGGAGATGAGCAGGAATGGAAGGAGATGCACCCCCAAGCATGCCAAGCCTGACCCTTTGGTTCTGACCTGCCTGAATTTGTAGTCCTGAGACCAAGCCAAGAAACTGCCTGACTCATCACCTGTGTACAGCACACGCCTGCCTCTTTACCAACAGCGTGGCTCCCACAGAGGCCCCCAGGAGAAGACTGCTGCTGCTCTGAACCTGGGTATGTAGGGAGCGATGTCCAACTGGGTCTGCAGCCACAGGAGCACGGCCCCAGCCTCTGCTGTGGCCAGCCAATGCCTGCTGCAGCGCAGGGACTTTACAGGGGCTGTGTTTGCTCTGAACAAGAGATGGACTTGAAGTGCAGTGCAGGCAGCACATGTTCCTCCTGTGCTCTGGCAACCACAAACCCTTTGTGCAGGACCTGTGTGCTCTTTTGTTTTAGAAGAATTTTTTCCTCTTCCCTATCTTTCTTCATGGGTTCTTATTCCCGTCTTGCACGAATTGGGCTCCACGTTGACCCATCCTCTGTGTTTTTTTTTTGTTTGTTTTGTTTTGTTTTGTTTTGTTTTTTGCTAAGGAGCATGGGTTAAAAACATGGAGGGAGCAGTTAATTGCAGCAGCTTTGGATAAAGGCTTTTGCTGCTGTTGACAAACTAATTTTTTTTTTTTTTTTCCCACTTGCCCGCATACTTAATGAATGGAATTTATAACATCTTAATTCTCTTGGTCAATTCTGCAAGGAACACCTAAAGCCTGAGCTGCTTTGAGAATAGGGGGACAACACAGACAGTTCCATTGTGTTGGTTTTCCTAAAAGAGCATGCAGCCTAGTCACTGTCAGAGAGCTGCTGTCATCCTCACTTGATGCTTTTGGTCATCAGTCTTTTAGAACAAGGATTAATGCCAGAAATTATTTTTATACTTTGAGAAACGATTTGCTGAGATCATGTTTGGACCCAACTCTTGATCAATTCTTTTGTAAGCTAGTCCTGTAAATGCTCAAGTGTTCACCAGTGACATATGTGAATTAAGTTGTTTTTAAGCTGTCCTCGTGATCACTTTCTCCATGTTAAGTATGAAGTTGTAAACAGGATTTGGGGTTTTCCAGTTTCAGCTGTTCTGGACAGCATAGCCCATTGGTTGGGAGTGACATCTGGGAGCTGGAGTATCTTTTTGCTGTTCCAGATGCAGCCTTTGAGTCGCTCCCTGACCTTTTCGCTGCTCAGCATTGCCACTTGAGGCTTGCCAGCCGTTCTGCATTTCTTTGTCCATCTTGCATCACTTGACCCTTCCGCTACCAGAGGCTCTTCTCCATCTTGTCTCTTGTTCTGTGTGCTTTTCCAGATGGTTACAGCTGACTTTCTGCTGTGTGCAGTTTCTCTATAGCATTGCCACTTTTACAGAAGAAGTCGCCTGCAGTGGAAGCCCAGGCAGAAACCAGGAAGACTGAGGGACTGCTCTGCTTTCATCATGCCTTTACTTCCATCACACTGGCAGCAGCAACCTTGTCTCACCACCGTGTGCTGCAATGTGAAGGAAAACCTGAGGACGTGATGTGTGCATAACAAGTAACATGCAAAAGCATAACAGAGGTGCTATTAGCCTTCTAAGTTCCTTGTGTAACTTAAAAAACCCTTCTTTGTGGTGTGACTCTTGGTAATGGCTGCTAAATCACAATATTCCAACCACCTACACTTGAGAATAGTGAGCCAGGAGGATTGTATGCAAGGGCATGCCAGTTTCCTGGCCTTCTACAGGTGGTGTCCTTCTTGACTCAGAAGTAGGCAGCTGGATTAGGAAGTGGTGAGACTGAACCTCTCACTGTCTTGGAGCTGTCAGAAGAGTCTGTAACGTACAGGAGCTCTTAGCTGTTCACCTTTCCTATGCCTCCTGCTGCCACAACAGTAATGTAGGGACAAAAAAAGCATCTATCTGAAGATTGCTGTTTGCCTTTAAACTGCAAAAATTTAGCCTATGACAAGTGCCCAAAATGCAGCATGACCACATGATGCTGTAGTCACAGGAGTGCTGCAGTTGCTTTGCTTTATGTAGCAGGAATTGTCAGGTTCTGGGGATGCTCAGGAAAACATCAGGTTACCCAGCTGTGCTGTCCACCAGGGAAACTGAACATCTGGAATGCTTGGGTTTCCTACACACCATCTTGGGCAGAGGGCTCTCCTGAATACATTAAGGTAAAACATTTTTGAAGGTGATTTTTTCCAGGGTCATTCCAAAGGGAATTTAGTAGGCACAGTTTCCATTGTACTTTGGTAGCAGCTGAGTACCTTCAAGCAGTCTTGAAAAATCCTCTGGTGCTCTTTAATTTGTGGTATACATAGTTGTGCTTGAATTCCTGTAAATAAACTGCACGCTGGTAATAGAAGTTGAGCCAGTGTAAGAAGATGTGTAGGGTGGTTCTGGCACTGAACACAGCTCAGTCCATCAAGTGTTACCTTGGACCAAGAGCTCCATGTCTTGGCAGAAGTCTTGGATCTCGGTTTGGGAACAGCTCCCTGAACGCACTGCAAAGTAGTGCAGTCTTCCCTTGGCTTCGCTGTGCTCTGGATCAGGCCTTGTCTAATCTGACTGATGATACAGCTTTCACATTTTTTTTTCCTGCCCGTGAAATAGTTATTTAGGCCTTGGAAGTGGAATTCTTTCAAGCTAAATATTGTCAGCCTGTCCCTGACAGGACAGAACTGGGAAAGGGAGTTCAGAAGGGCCAGATGTGTCTGTGATGAGCAGTGTTAGTTGCTGACACATATGTGCCTGTGCAGCTGCGGAGATTTGGGTGTCTTAAGATGTATTATGAGTAGGATAACCATTGATGGTGTTTTCAGACACTAAAAGGTATCAAAGTTCAGCCAGGTTAAATGGAGAAAAATCAAAAGAAAATGCTCTGCTCAGAGGCAGCGCTCCATACCTGAAAGAAGCTGATAACCCTCAGCGTGGGCACTTAGAGTCCAGATAGCTCACGGGAAACGAGCAGAGAGGAAGCCAGAGTTAGGCATTGCTTGGAAAATGAGGTATATCCCTTCATGTACGGATAGAACTACTGAAATGTCATTTCATATAGCACCCCTGTGTCACAAAGATCATTATGAATTTGGCATGCAGGCAGGCACAGATAGGGGAAGGGGAACAAACCCGTGTCAGACTGCAGGAGGACGTGTTTGGGTAGTGATTGGGCAGCTTGGTGACTCGACCTGGTTCGGACCATGCTGAGCGTGGGCTTCAAGGGAGCTGCTGCAGCATGTGAGGGGTGGAGAAGGCTCGCTGGAAGCAAAAGCTGATGCAGCTTTGCATGCTGGAAGCATGCCAGCTGGGCCAGGAGAAACTTGAGGGGGAATAAAATCACACAGCAAGATCGGGGGTCTGTGCCAAACATCTTGGTGCAGTCCGGGGGTTGCATTGCGACTGGATTTGTCGTGCTGTAATAACTTTCTCTGATGATTTCCTGGCAAAGGGCTGGGACTTGGAGGAGCTGCCCAGTTGTGTGTTTCCCCGTGTCCGTATGACAGCAGGAGATCTTGCTTGCAGCCAGCCCAGGGTGAACGGACTGCGAAGGATTTGTCCAACTCTGCTCGTTCCCTACGCTGGAGGCAGGCCATGTCAGCGGAGTTAGCTCTGGCAGGAGGCACGAGTTGTGCTTCCCATTCAGAAGATGAGTTTGAGGAATACGCTTCTTTAGTGCTTGAAAATGTAGCGGCTTTCTGCCTGGTCTCATGGGTGCGAGAGGACTTGCAGTTTGTTGATATAATTCCACACGTGGTTGTGTGTTATTTACATGCTGTTTGCACCTCGCTGTTCCCTGCAGCACTGCCAGCACCCTGATATTTCTGCAGTTTGTTTTTATGATCCTGGTGTTAGAGCAGCTGTAAAAACAACTGGTGAAAGTGAGCCAGCTGCTGGAATTTCTGATTCAGTCTGATTTGTTGTAGGCAGACTGAAAGCTAAGGAGTGGTGGAAAACAAAAACAGCAAAAAATGTAGAAATGTAGTCTTGTGTCTAAATATAATAATGTGCACCAAAAACAGGTCAGTGGCTGAAATTAACTGCTGAAGAGAATCAGTTCACTGATAAAAGAGGTAATACGGCAGTTGTGTACAGAAAGTGTCTAAGGATATAATATGGCATTAATCTAAAGGAAATCTTACCACTACCTGTGAGGACTTATGGCTTGGAGACTGCTCTTGCACCTCCTGTGTTTTAGTGTTACCGCAAAGGGTTGATACATTTATCAGCAAGGAGGCACAGATCAATCAACACTTTGGGTGTCTAGCTAAAATGCAAATCCTTGGTGTGTGTACTGGTGTTAGCACCAGCACTGTGTCTGGGTGGAGTGGAGCAGCAGGGAGCCTTGTGGCCCCGGGGTTTCGTAGGCTGTTGCTCTGGCAGTTGGATGCCTGTTTGTGGTCCAGGCACAGCAGGGACCTGGCTTCCTTCTCAGTGTGCCACGAGAAGAAGTCGCTGTGCTTAAACTCTTCCTTCTCTCCTCCCTCCAGGCCCGCCTGGGCAGCAGAGGTGGATTGGGATTTTCTGTGTGTGGATGGCAAGGAGCAGGGAGTGGCCTGCGGAAATCATTTTGTCCTTTTCTAAGTTGTAACACCCTACCTGCTGGCTGCAATGCTTTCCTTAAAATGTTTGCCAGTTGGCTTCCTGAGGACGTGAGCTGGAGAGCTGCTTCTCCCCATCTGCTTTGCCCCCCCCAAAAGCCAGCAGTGTCAGAGAGATTTCTGCTGGGATGGAGGAACGCTGAGTACTTGTGAGATGCATTTTCTGTCAGAGAGGGTGGCCTCGTGGAGGACAGATAGGTTTGTCCTGGTTCCTGACACCTCCACTGCACGCGGGTGATGAGCAGAGGCAGGGAGTGAGCCTGTCTTGAAAACCTGCCACGTGTGCTTGAGGTCATATATTGAAGATGATCCAGTTGTTGCTTATTGCTAGTAACTTCAGGTGAACCCCAAAGGGGCAGGAGACGCATTTTCTTTTCTGCTTCTGAGATGGCCACCAAGTGACTGAAGTTCTGATATTGCACTATGTAGCAAAAAGTGTGGTGCAGAGCAGGCGCATTAAGGGTTGGAACCACAGAGGGCAGCTTCCAGGATCCAGCCCAAAGCAGGGATGGAGTAAAAGGCTGAGCTCAGTTACAACAAGCAGCAGTGGAACCACAGCAGAGACAGCAGCTGGGGCAGCTGTCCCAAAGGAGGATAAGTGTGAAGGGTAGGAAGAAAGGAACCAAAGGAAAAACATGCTGGAAAACATCCCTGGCTGCAAGCTGTCATTCTCCAGTTATTTCCTCTTGCTTTCTTAAAATTGCTATTAATTTTACATTGATGTAGCAATATCCAGACAAAAAAACTGGTGCTAATTGTCACAGGGTTCGTCTTCTCTATCAAGTGAATGTGTATCCCCGTTCCTCATGTTCCTTAAAAGCTCAGCACAAACCTCTGCACCATTGGTACCTGTAAGTGTGTTCGTTAACAGCCTGGTTTCTATCAGGGAACAGAGCAGGGGTGCTGGGCGCAAAGTCACCCATATCATTTGCCAGTCACAACAGAAAGCTTGTGTCTAGATATTCCTAGTCAAAAACATCTCCTGCTTGCAGGGTCTGGGTTATTTTGTTCTTTTCCCACACGGATGTGTAGAAACAACAAATGTCCTTAGGCAGCCAGCCGGCCCAGGCACTAGCATCTGTGCAGGTTCCTGGCTGGGCAAGGATGGCTGCTGGTGGTTGTCCAGGAGAGGAAAGAGGTTGTCTTTCAGGCACTCAGACACTGAAATTTCACCGTTCATTTTGCATGCTGGCGCTTTTGTGGTTTTGGTTGCATTTTGTTCTGTTTAAGTATATGCAACTTGGCACACTTGGGTCTCAGTTGGACTTGTATTTCAACTGAGAATATCACAACGTGCAACTGAGAAAATCTTGGTTTTTTTTGAGCTCTAAACTTCGTAAGGTATCAGGAAAAGCCTTTTGACCATTAAGATTTAGCATGTGACTACACGGCTGTATGTAAAATATCCGTCTAGAATGTCTGTGACTGTCCAGCTATGGTAACAAATACAGTTTTAACAAGTCAAAAGCCACTTGAAAATTTGTCAGTTCGATTCCACCCTTCAGCGCTGGTTTGGATGCCTTGAGTTGATGCACTAACATTTTGTATGATTGGCAAAATGCTTGTAAAGAGGCATAGCTGGACACACCAATTTCAGCCATGGGGCTGGTTATAGCATGAGATATGCAGCTATTTTTTATATTTACTATCCACAATACCAGTGACAATAGTTAAAAAATAAAATAAAATAAAATAAAATAAAATAAAATAAAATAAAAACAGAAGCCATATTATATGGTGTGATAAAGCCTGTCAGGGAATATTAAAAGGGTTGTCTGGCAGTGGGAAGCATCCTGCCTTCCTTGGTATGAAGACATACTGTTAGTTCATTCCTTCTCAGTGCCTGTAATCCAGCAGCACTCAGTGTGAGAAATAGCTGATGTCTTCCTCTGCCTGTGGAGATATCATACGCTGTAGCTGAAACAATTTTTGCCTCTTGCCTGCTTTTAAACAACTCAATTCATTGTTATTGCTGTCTCTTATAGGTGAGCAGTACTCACACAGCTGATGGCTGCTTGTATGAGAGTAAGCAGTCAGATGGTAGATGCCTTGCTAGCACTCTCTGGTAGTCGGGGCATGTTCGTTTTTCAGCTGTGTTGAAAGTAACAGCTTTCTGCTGGGCTCACAATCTGATTCTTTTTCCTTTTCCCCTTCCTTTCTCATCAGGAGAGTTGCCCAGGCCCAGTATGGACGAACACACTGGCCCTGCAGAGAGTCCTCCTCTGAGCCATGGGCGGCACAGCACCTTTAAGTGTGGGTGGCTGCGGAAGCAAGGAGGCTTCGTCAAGACCTGGCACACACGCTGGTTTGTTCTCAAGGGGGACCAGCTGTACTATTTCAAAGATGAAGATGAAACCAAGCCGTTGGTAAGTGAAAGGAGAAGATGGGATGGGAGGTGAGGGAGAGAACTAAGTTCATATGAGCAGATTTGTCTCACATTTCAAGAAACCTCTCCATCTCTGTCACAGACTCAATACAACTTGAGATTTTGTTGGCAGTGACCACAGAACAGAATCAGGCCTTGGCAATTAACATGGTTCTCCAACCACACTTGCTTCTAAAGCTTCCTTTTCCAGGTCAGGTTTTCTCATCACAGCATTTTTAAGGGAGCATAGTCCAAATGAAGTTCAAGTAGTAAAAATCAGCCCGATGCACTTACTTGAGTCGGATGAATACACTATATTTTAAAGGTACCGCATATTTTTCTGCTGTTTAAAATCTTGGAGTACCACAGCTTTGTGCCTTCCTGGATAGAAAATCCCATAAGAGTGCAGCCTGAATACATTGCCATCTGTAGCGTGGAACAGACTTGTGTCTGCTGCCTGCTTCTGTGGTGGTAATTTACTGCTCCATAATGTTCATCTACTTTGCTATTTATTTAGCTTTTTTACAGGCATGCTTTAGGGCTGTCTGTCTCTAGAGTGCCATAAGAACAGAGTAAATAACTCTTGCCTCTCAGCCTAGGGCAGGTCTGAGCCACTGTGATAATAAGCTGAGAGACCTTGTGCTAGCACCTGCAGGAGTACGGTAGTCCTAGCAGTTAATCATCTCGTGATGTTAGAAAATGCTCTGAGAATTACATCTGTGCAGATACTCAAACATATGATCATATGCATATTATTGATGCCTACTAAATTTTTGATGTTATGCGTTCATGGAGATTTAGAGGTGAGTTCAGAGATGTCAGACCTGCCTAATCCAGTGTTCTGCATGGCACAGGCCCTGAGAATTCATCAAGCTTTGCAGCCAGCATTAAGGTGCATGTGTTAAGAAAACCATTTGGTCTTTGGGTAATGGTTCCCAGAGAAGGTGCTTCTACAAGCAGCTTTCAGAGCACCGATTTCACATGGCAGCCTTGGTAGCTGTTGACCCTTAAATGTATGCCAGGCTGTATAGGTTGATTAAATAACCCATGGCAAGTTTCTTCTTTACATGTTAGTATCAGCAGTTTGTGAATATCCAATAAGTAATAATTTCTGGGGAATCAAATGTATCTTTCACTAGAGTTATTTTGGTAATGAAGAGTTTGAAAAGCAGACATCAAAATAAAAGTGTTTATGAGCCAGAGGCTGGAATTCAGGAAGTGCAGCTCTTCTTCATAGCACTTGACATCTGGCAATATGTTTAGATGCATTTGCAGATTTTGTTGCTTACTGCGAGGTGTCAAAAAGCATGGAGCATTGTACAGCACTAGGAACCCCAAATTACTTTAATCTCTTTGCCGTTGACCAGTGGGATGACCTCAGAAGATGCTATTAACCTTGTTGCTTTCCTTTTGTGAAATGGAGGTGGTTATTCCAGTCTTTGTATTGCTTTGGTAAGTTCGGTAGCAGTTGATTAAATAGCTAGTAGTTTGCTTGAGTTTTCCACTTTAATCTCAAGTAGTTTATAAAGGCATGTACAGATGAAAAGGTTTAAAGAAAAAACAAGTGCTACCATAATTTAAAATATTCTGCTAGGCTTGGAAGATGAATGAACCCCAGCCCAAATGAGGGCAGTCAAATGGTACATGTGTGTCACTGAAATATGTCCCAAGTTGCATGCCAGGTACAGAAGGGTGTTTTTCCCATTAACTACGTATAAGGATCTTCTGCATTCACTTAGACAAGAAAATCGATGTGACCTTGTAGGAACCCTGGTGTTCTTGCAGTGGAGGACTAAAGCCAAGAAGTCAACTGACAGCATGAATTTGTAGTGCGTGAGGAGGTCATTAGGAGATGGAGAGCAGCATTTTGCCATTATTATATTGGCAGCATACTGTGGCATCTATGTTTAGGACGAATATCTGTTTCTTAACTACTGGATTGCACAGTCTGCATACAGTACATTTTGTATTTTGCTTTTTTTTTTTGGTTGTGCTTGGAAGCAGGCAAAGAGGTATGGTTCCTGGTCCTGGGGAATGTTCTATTTTGTGCATGCATTTATAGAAGATGGAAGAACATGGCGAGGAGTGGACAGGGCAAGCCACTGAGTTTATCTGCATAGCCCTAATGTGAATTTGGGAAATGCAGGTTCCAGTTTGTGGTGTGAATTCAGTGAATGCCTGAGAACCAGTCTGCTTTAAATTTGGGGCTTGGGTTCTGTCCAGGCCACACCAAAAATTACAGCGTGACATTTGTATGTGTGGAAGTGAAGGAGATATGGATGAAACTGAATTTCAGAAAAATAGGATTGCCTGTCAGATTTTAATCCCAGAGTGACTGTATGTTGCGTTAAGGGGTGTAGCCAATTAACCGTTATGGGTCCGGTTGGATTCAGGGTACTGAACTATCAAGGTCAAGGATTCACCAACAACGTAGCATGCCCTCACTCTAGTTGCATTCAATGAGAACTATCACGGTTAGGAACAATGCAATTAAGTGCAATTTATTACCACAACAGGTACACACAGGTTCTTTGGATTGCTAGCGATAATTTACTATCTGCAAAAGCAAGCTAGCATGCATGAAATACACAGATACACAGCCTGCCTATTAACGTGTTAAAAGGCACAAAGACTCTATAGAGATTTCTAAGTTTCCGCTGAGATGCCCAGAATAACCAAGTGTTCAAATCTTAAACTACAGCATCTCAATGAAGGGGGGGGAGGGGGGAGGTGGCTCAGTGAGGGGTGGTCACACCTTGGAGGCGGGTAGCTTTTGGGATGGAAGTATGTTTTGGTATTATAATGAGCAAAAGTTCACTAGAGTACAGCAGTTTGTCAAATATATGGCAGGTCGTTGGCTCAGGATAGAAAACGTGCCGCTTATTGGTCTCGGTGTGCACAAGAACAGTCGAGTCCCCACCTGGTCACAGAGCCTAGCCGTGGTGTCTCCACTCTGCTCTACGCTCCATTCTGTTCCTTAGAACCAGCACACCAGGTTCCCTCAGTGCAATAGCATCTAATGTTGGAAGCCTAGGGAATATTTAGGTAGTGCAGCTATGCTCCACCCTGAAAGCCTCTTCAATGCTGTACATTTTCTTTAAAATGTGAATATTAGTGTAATTTTCCTTGTTACTTTAGGCCATTACTCCACTCTGTATGATGGGAGAAAAGAAAATAAATAGTACCTGCTTATGTTGAAACTATAAATAAATGGTTTCCACTTTGTGAAGCATGCTCATTTGCTGTTAGAAATATAAGCAGCTACAGCATGTGGTAGTGAATATATGTGTATATCTCCTTGGTATCAGACTATTACATTTGAGTCATTAGCTGTCAGTGGTGAAAGGTCTCTGCCAACATGTATCAGCTGCCTGCAAGGGCACAGAGCTACTGAAGGCGAGCAGAGGAAAAAGAAGCAATACATGCTTGTTATTCTAGTCAAGGTCAGTGAATTTTCATTGATTCCTTATTATCATCAAACACAATCTTACCCTTGTAATATTTTATCAGTAAGAACAGCAGCTGTCTTGTGTGCTGATATCATTGCAGCGTCTCAGGGGATCTGTCAAAGATGGCAATTCCATTTAGTGGAGATGCAGGTAGGGATAGCAAATTGATCTACATACTTCCAGAAGACAAAGTGAAGAAGTGAGCAAGCCTATAACATACGAAGAAATCTGACTTCTGATAATTCTGTGTAGTGTTTTCCCTCTTGGAGGTGGTTCAGGGTATTGTGTTGTTGGTTCTCTGCTGCCTCTGCTAGTCACTGTACTCCTGATAGCCCATTCTGCTTTAGGAAGCCAGTATTAAGCTGGATCTGAAGGTCACCTATCCAGCTCGAAATAGGGGCAGCTGAGAAAATCATCGTTTAGCAATCCCTCTTTGACAGCACAGCTGTTGTTTATTGGCAGCTGATGAAAATGTCTGTCTTGCTTTCCCCTCTGCTCAGGGTTAGCTTGGGTGGTTGGGTGAGCAGCAGGATGGAACTTGCTGGTGCAATAGCTGTGGGGCAGCTCTGCTGCCACGTGGCCTGGGTGTTATGTGCTGAGGACATGAGGGTTGGGGATCAAAGCGTGGTAACCTGTCTAGATGGAGCAGCACTGATATGGGGCTGTAAATGAACCAGAACAGGCAAGTTCACCCACTCTCAACTGGTTTAGGCACCTGTTTTGTTGCCACCGTGCAGTTGTGGCCTTTGTGGTTTTATGGAATTGAATTTGAGGTGTGTAATGAGATCCCAAAGAACTGTGAACCTTGGCCTTCAGGAAATACTTGTTGGTGTGTGCCTGAAAGTTGAGGTTGATCTGCTCTTTCAGTTGATAACCCATCCTGAACTTCGTGGTGTGTGGTTTTTATCCTCTAGGTCTTATTATGCTCCTCACTTTTTGGCTTAAGTAATGCTTAACGGCATTAATTTGCTCACAGGATCTTAGCCAGACCCTGGCAAGGAACAGTAGATAGGAATGCTAAAGTATAAACCTTAAACTTGGGATTCGAGTCTCTTTGGGAACTGAATAACTGTCTGCTGGAATCTTAAGTACAGGTAACCACTACCTGTCTGTAAGGAGAAGACCATCTCTGATGTACAAACAGAATATTTTAAAGTACTGCTTTCTGGCAAAATATGTGTGCTTCATTTAATCCAATTTGTATGGAGCAAAAAGAACCACCACGGGCAGCCAACTCCATTTGTTGGCATAAATAGGATACAAGTGACAAAATTTTGTTACGTTTTTTAATATAAAACAAAGCTTGGAATGAATGCGTTAAATAGAAACTAGTGTGATAATTATCAAAATGGAGTCTGAGGGGAAACCTCTCAGTATGAGTATTGTATATGATGAAAAATAGAACATGCTGCCTTTTTACAAGTTAAAAAGGAATGGATAGTATTGCAGGGCAGGTAGGAAAACATAATTGTGCACACATGTTAGAACCACATTACGAGAAATGGCTGTCTGTCCCCGTTACCTGGAGGATTTTTGGTAAGGAGGACGAGAGTTTGATTTGCCTTGATCCTCGTCTTTGGATATCCCCAGGAACCGGCTTGAATGTAAATACAGAACAGCAGTGTCACCGGCACAGCAGCTGCTCCGCAGGTTGCTTGGGCGGTGAGAGCGGCTCCTTGCTCGCATGCAGGGGAGGAGGATGTGCAGCACCCACCCTCTGTGTGCCTCACTGCATGGGTCTTGCTCAAAGACTTCTTGCCAACTGTGAAGGGAAAATTAATCAAGCAATCATGCAGATGTCACAAGAAATCCAGGGTTTTGACAGAGCAAGCACGCTTCTTGGCAATTCCACCAGAAACTCCATGTGCAGAACTAAATTATATGGGATTTACCTGAGATGACCAGTGATGCTCCCTGATTATGAAGGGGTTCGCCAGAAAGGCTTTTTAGTACTGAATACTGATTTGGGAGGGTGATGAATTCACAACTGTTTTAAAAAAAATAAAAAAATAAAAAAATTCCCGCCTTTATCCTCTGTCCCCCTCAACAAAATAAAACTAAAACAAACAAACAAACAAAAAAAACACACAACAAAACTAAAATGCACTTGAACCTGTTCCCCTGAATGGAGTGGAATGGAAGGACACCATGTTGGATGCTGGATGAAGATTTTAACAAAGCCAAATGCCCTGGTGTATTGCAAACACAGTCAGCTGCCAACAACTTCTCTAACAGTAACATGCTCCAGGATGTTCTGATCAAAGGCTGCCAGCTGGGCCTGCTGAGTTTTGTCTAAAATACCAAGTAAAGAGCAAATAGTGACCCCATTTTTTGGATGTTTGAAGGGGTCTTGTTGTAAGTGGCTCTGTCCCCACTTGCATACTTGATGTGGGGGCTGTGAGTGCTGCAGGCTGCAGCAGAGCATAGTGACGAGCTCCCTGCAGCTGCAGCCCAGTTGCTCTCACTCTCCCGTTGTTGTTCTGTCAGCCAGAGCGTGATCTCGCCCTTATCTCCTTTCCCTGCAATGTCTTTTGACTTCACTTACTGCAGAAAGGTACTGCTCGTTTCAGCTTTGCGTGCGTTGTGCAAACTTGGAACATATTTTGGGTTAGCTCCATGTTCCTGATGTCGTGATTTTTCCTGTTTCTTGAAACACTTAGTTGAAGGAAGAGAAGCCTCTATGAGACATGTCTTTCTGTTTAGGGCAAGTGCATTTTTTTCCTTTCTCATCATTCTTGGTCTTCATTCACTGAACATAAGGTCTCAAGTTTTAAATCAACATGTTAACCCTCTGACTAAATGAGTTCCAGAATAGACAAGGAGGGCTGCACCCTGTCTGATGTGAGTAGCAGAATCTCCTGTTCTCCTTGGCTTGTTTTCTACCTGAGAAAACCAGGTAAAGCCTGGCACGGCAGCAGGTGAAGCAATCTAAGGACTGGTCCCTCTCACACAGCAAATGGCCATGGTGGCTGGTTGATGCTGAAAGGGAAGTGAAAGCCCCAGAATGGCTCGGGACCTTTTTTTATGAGTTTTCTGGGAATGGCTTCACAAGCGCATGAATAGAAGTGGGCTTGTGCAACTCGGGCAGTGAAGTTTCTGGAATACAGAGGTGGTTATGGAGGGATAGGTATTAGCCTGCATGTACAGTAGAAGGTTCTGCCATTTCTATTGTTGTGCCTTGAAGCTTGTCGGTTGGCTGTTGCTGCAGGTTTCTGGGGTTTATTTGTAGATACGCTTTTTTCACCACAGTTCTTTAAATCAGTGCTATTAATGGTATAATATGTTTTGTCAGTAGATACCCATGGGAATTTTGTACTAAAGAGTTCAGGGTGTTAAGGCAAAGTATTTTGAAACCATGGTGTTTCTGATGCCATCACTCTGTTGTTTGGGAAAGGTTTCTCAAATTCACAGGATTGAATTTCTGTCCTGGGCCTGAGATGAATATCCACAAAAGCATTCACCGAGGTGCTCAGCTGGGAGGTGATCAGATTCCAGCTTTAATCCCCTCTTCTGCTTCTTTCAGACCAAAATTGTGGGCCTGAGTTTTCAATAATTCTTGGTTTTGTTCTGTCCCTTTGAAACACTTTGGAGGCCTTGAATTTGGCCCTGTTGGAATATTAAATATTTTCACAGGAAGAAAAAAGGTGTCTCACCCAGCATTAAGTCCCAAATGAACTGTAGGAGTGCCACTAAAGGCTGCACAGAGTCACGGGTTGTGTGCCAGGTTCAGACAATTCTTGCTCAGTGGTTTGCCCCTAACTGGTGCTAGCAGAAATTCACTTTGCCCTTGGAGATGGTTTGTAGGATTTAGTGCAGTGCAAGGAGTGTTCAGTCTGACTTCATCAGCTTGGCATGTAGCTGCTGCATTAATGCCTGTCCCTGCAGTGGTGACATCTACAAACCACAGTCTGTTCCTGCAGCCATCCCTTCGACTCCCTGCATACCTCCTTTCACAGGGCTTGCAGCTCTTCCTTCTCTCTTGGTTTCTGTGGGTGTCTCAGGTGCAGCCTTCATCCTTCCTGTGCAGAATAATGAACAGCTGATCCCACATGAGAGCCTACATGGCAGGCACTGCAGCCCCAGCTCGTCTTCCAGAGCCTTTTTGGGGAGAATGTCTGTGTTTCCAACCTTCTCTTTGTTCAATCCAAACTGGGAAGTGTCTTTTGGTAAATATTTTTACAATAGAACAAAGCACAAACCCTGATGGTGTCGGTGGAGAATGTTAGCACCGCTGCCCATGTGTGTGTACAGAGCTAAAGCTCTCAAGTATGCTACCCTGTGTTGTGTAGACTGGGTATAATTACACTCAGCCAGCAGCTGCTGCTAGACTGGAAAAAATAGGCACTCTAATAAGTCAGTGAGTAGCCAGCAGCTTAATTTCAGTTCTTGGTGGCCAGCACATCTGTGTTTCCCTGACATTCACTGCACTGCCCCCATCTCTGTGAGAGAGCTTGCAGCTAGTTTGGTGTAAAATCCTGCGAGCTGTGTTTTGAAGCCTGTCCAATCAGATTGCAGGACATTTGGTCAACTCCTAACTTGGAGCTGGTGCATTCAGCTTCCAACGTAGCATGTGCTGTTAAACCAATGTTCAAGGTGTGCAAAAGTTTAATTTGTGTTGTGTTATCTCACGCAGGCCATAGTAAAACATGGCCTTCTGTGATTCGAAGAAATTTTATGTGTGTGTTGTGGTTTAACCCAGCCAGCAGCTCAGCACCACACACCTCTCTGGGATGGTGGAGAGAAACGGGAAAGTGAAGCCTCTGAGTTGAGATAAGAGACAGTTTATTAAGACAGGAAAAAAAAAATGATAATAGTACTACTACCAATAACATGTATGAAACAAGTGATGCACAATGCAATTGGTCACCACCCGCTGACTGATGCCCAGCCTATCCCTGAGCAGATGCCCCCTCCATCCCAGCTAGCCACCCCTATATATTGTTTAGCATGACGCAGATGGTATAGAATACTCCTTTGGACAGTTTGGGTCAGCTGTCCTGGGTCTGTCCCCTCCCAGCTCTTGCTGCACCCCCAGCCTGCCCGCTGGCAGGACAGAGCAAGGAGCTGAAAAGTCCTTGGCTTAGTGTAAGCACTGCTCTGCAGCAATTAAAACATCAGCATGTTATCAGCACTCTTCTCATCCTAATCCAAAACATAGCACCCTACCAGCTACGAGGAGGAAAATTAACTCTGTCCTAACTGAAAGTGGGACAGTGTGCTTGCTTATTTCTCATATACTGCTAAGGGACCTCTTCCATGCAGTTGCTGTAGTAACCAAGGACTGATAATTTTTTAGCAGCATTTGTACAAGTCCATTGATTTCAGCTCTGTTCAGCGGGACTATGTAAATGCTCTTCTCTGTGAACATGATGGAAAATGACCTGGATCATATGTAAGCTCAAAGGGTGAAGTGCTATGTAATACCGATGCCGTGGATGAAAAGCCTTCCTGAATGTGGTTGTTATTAGGGCCTTTGGGTTGCCACATGTGCCCTGGCAAGCTGAGGCAGACCTCTGCGATCCCCCGGTACAGAACAAGTTCGTGAGAGTGGCTGTCACAGGGGGTTTGGTGTTGGCAGCCTCACAACAGGGGCCAAGGGCTGAATGGTGATGGAAGCAGCTAAATTAACTTCCCCTGCTGGAGGGACATCCTCTTAAGCAGACAGCACAAAAGTTGGACTAACAAAAGCACTCTCTGTTACTGCTAGGGCTGCTGAATAAAAACCCATTACACTCCCTCACTGCCTGTGCAACTACCCACAAAGAGCTCCTACTCTGAGTAGCTGCAGTGTCTCCAAGATAAATCAAATGCTTTGAGCTCCTGAACAGTGACCAGAAGCACAGAGTCAGTGGTGAGGACTTGCACAGCCCAGGCACGTGTTTCAGAAGCCTGTTGACATGAACTGAACACTACTGCAATGAGGGTCGTGGACAAATGAACATGAGGCTGTGATTTAAGCAGCAGGCTGATGCTTTAGGGCAAACTTGCTGGTCTCTGTTACTGTGATGAATGGCTGCTCCAGCCTAGGGAGAGTACTCAGCACTTTAAGGATGTGGAGCTATAAAAAACTTGCATGTCTGTGTCCTATATCTACTATAGTAAGCAATGCGTTGGTCATTTTGCTGGAATGAGCATAGACACCCCCCAGCCCCTGTTCCCCACTCGCTCTTTGGTGAGGACAAATCCTTTTTTTCTCTTCCCTGTTTAGTTGGAGTTTTCGTATCCTAAAAATGCACATGAAATAGCACAAGTGCTCTAGGAGGGTGCAAAAAAAGTGAGTGAGCAGCCAGAAAAAACGTGGCAGTGTTTATCCGTATTGGAGCATAGGGAGCATGTGGGAGGCTTGCAGGTTTTTTCCTTTTCCATGCCTCAAGTGTACTAAGTAATGCTGCACATATGAAGAAAAGGGTTAATATTAATGGGCAGAAAAGATGTTGTGGAAGAACTGGGGACTGCCATTGGTATTAAATTTACCATGTGCCACTTTGCTGCCAAGTATTGAGGTGCCAGAGCAGGCCCTGGACCTACAAAGGATAGCTGTCCTGTTGTGTACCAGTGATAACTGCAACACTGTCTAGCTTCTGTGAACCAAAAGTATATTTAGCAAGTGACTTACAAGTAAACTGAAAACTAGGTGGTTGCTCAGTTCATTTTGATAAAATCTGTCCTTTCTAATACAGAATCAGTAACCATGGTGAGCCCGAGAGTGAGCCTCCCAGCTTTTCCTGATCCCTGTGGCTTAGGGCAGTATTACCTCTTTGTCTTTAGTCTCAAGTCCAACATAAAAAACGAGTTTCCTGTGAGACAGAAGCTGTGCTACATAAACTTTTACAGAAGTGTAGAAGTTGCGCATTACAAAAATCTCCATTTCGACTGGTGGAAGTTTGCCTAAAGAAACATTTTGAGAAAGCACCTTATAAGAAACACCGCCGTAATCGGTCGGTGCTAGTTGCAACTCCCATTAGTTGTTTGGTGAAAAGGATATAGAGGAGATGGATCTGTGAGACCTGCTGAGCTCAGGTGAGGCGTAAGGCAGTGATAGGCAAGGAGAGGAGA
Organism: Nettapus auritus; assembly: GCA_011076525.1. NCBI lineage: Eukaryota > Metazoa > Chordata > Aves > Anseriformes > Anatidae > Nettapus > Nettapus auritus. The sequence continues at coordinate 65,481,699 of CM021768.1, forward strand.
TGCAGCAAAGCGAAGCTCGTTTGCTGTTACCTTCCTTGAGCTGTTCTTGGGATCAGTCTCACGAGCATCCAAAGTGCTGCATTTCTTTTAAGGGGAGAAATTGGCGGAATGGAGAAACGGTGACTTTCCATATGATATCAGAGTTCTTGTATCCCCAGGTATCTTGCCAGGAATGGAAGGCTACTCGGGGAGAAAGCTTAGCACGACGCGTGTAACAGCGGGCTCCCAGAGCAATGCCCTTTGCTATGAGAATTCACAGATTAGTCTGGAAGGAGTCCAGCGTTAGATTTCATTCACAGCCTAGGTTGTAAAACATTTATGTTGTGTTTAACTAGCCTCAGATCAACAGAAGATCTTTTTCCTTTTGCTTCCTGGGTTTGATTGTTATTCCAGGTGTGTTTCTTAATTTTCTTTCTGTATTTATATAATGTCATTTATATAACCAGCACTATCTGGGAAAAGGAGGTACTAGCCACAGCTGAAAAAGAAAGCATACAGAGCCTCTGTGTCAGCCTTTCTGATACACTGAAGTTTTTGGCTTACAATTTTCTGGCTGATTGCCTCATTTTTGAAGAGGTGAGGTGGAGGGAACAGGGAAAAATAAATCTTCGGTACTTTATAATGTGACAGTAAGAAGAAATGCTTACAATACATTTCTTCCTGCTGGCTCACACCAGGACGCAAGTAAAACCTACCATTTTATGAGCAAGTAAGCTGTTCTCAGCCAGTTGCAGTCAGGGGCTCACGTACCTTGTGCTGCGGAGATGCCAGGGAGGAAACAGTGGGCTTTTTTTTTTTTTTTTTTTTTTTTCCCTTAAAATAGGCTCCCAATTCTACTGAAGCACTTGCTTCAATCATGAGAGTTAATGACCTTCTGGAGCAGACACTGGAGCTGTCGCTGGCTCTGGGTGGCTGCTGCTCGGTCTCTGGTGACGGAGCAGGTCCCGGCTCTTGGTGCTGCGCTGCCCACGCCGCTCGGACATGGGAGCACCGCAGCCGTGCTTTCCCCACCCGTGCACTCAGGTGTTTAGGATCAGCGCGTTATGACCCTGCGTTTTGGGGGCTGTTTCTCACAAGGAGTGTGAATATGTTTGTGATTGTGAGGAACACCTTTCATCCCATTCCAAAAGCGTAAGTGTGTTTTACTTGTGTAATAGCCAGTCCAGTAAGCAGTGATTATTTTGATATCCTTTTGCTGCATCGGGAAGAAGTATCCCATTAACTGAGTGAAGAAAACATCTACTGCTCTGAATTCTCACATGGCTGGTCTAATGTCTAAATCGGGGCATTTAACATGGCAAATAAAGCTAATTAGTCGATTTAGCTGCCACAAAGCACAGAGCAGTGCAATGAAGACACCCACTCTTGGCTGATGTTGGCAGCACAGCTGTATTCTTGTACTTTTTTGATAGGTTGACTTGAATGATAAATAAAGTAAGCATTTCTTACCAAGTGTTTAATTAAGCAGAATAAAGGTCAGCTGGGTTGGATTGTTGCTGCTTTTCACCATTTCCCAGGAGATGACAGCACTCTCACTGTTACCTGGATCCCGATGAAAATCCCAACATCATGTTAAAAATGCCTGTGAGCGCGCTGCTGTTCTTGGAACCCCAATAGAGCAGCGTGGCCCAACATGAGCAGTGTGGGCCTGTGCCACAGATGTCTCTCTCTTTGTCCTTTCCATTGCTGGGGTCCTGCTTATTCTGCTGCTTCTGCGTGTGTCTGGGTGGTAAGGGGTCTCTGTCAGCAGTCTGCAGTGTGCTACAGGGACACGGAAACGCAGGACTTCTGTCAAGACCATCTTTTCTTCAAAAAGCTTGACTTCAGCATGATCCTGCTTGGCTCCTCCTCATCCCATTGCACTGCGCTCCCAGAGAAGAGCAGGGAGAATTCAGAGAGGTTACACGTGGTGCGCAGAGCTGCGCTGTCTTCCTGAGGAGGGCCTTGAATGTGATGCTGTGGCAGTTGGGAGGCAAGTGCAAGCGTTAGACCTTAGGAGGGAAGGTGAAGTGGTCAGAGGGAGGAGAAATACTAGCTGTGGTGTGTAGGCTCCAAGACAGTAACCCGAGATTGAGAGAAGAGTGTGTTAAATGAGCGGCTAGAGAATAGGACCAGGGCTTCACAGCAGGTGCGGGGAGGAAGAGCTGGACTCGCAGGACCAAAGGAGCTGGTAAGAAATCCATGAATCTGTTAACCACCATTCCTCACATTCTCCATTTTCTTCAGAGGGTAATTATTTGCTGGCATTATTTTGCCTGGCTGAGCTTGTGAGACTCAGTGTTCATCTGCAAATGGCATTAACTTCTCTGTTTGGCTTGCAGAGCTTTCTCATAAAAGACTGTAGCCACTATTGTTTTTAAAACCCTAGGCAGTTCACAGTGGAGCTCAGGAAGATGTGCTCTGTGGATGGTACAAGAACAAAGGGGCTTTTTTTACAGAATTCTCTTGAGCTCTCAGTGTGTAGATGCTTTTAAATTAGTGTTTGACAATAGAATAATGTTGAATAAATGAGACGACAAAATGCCAAAAGATTTCTGAGACATTAGAACAATGCATATGGTTCTTGCCCATCAGTGGTAATGCCAGCAGTGGAACAAATGGCTGCTGAAGAATGGAACCAGCTGAAGGGGAAAAAAAAAACCCAACTATTCTCCCATGAACTGTGTCCAGCAGGTCCCCAGTGTGTCGCAAACATCCAGGAAGAGCATAAAGGCTTTCCATGTAGGGTGGCTGTGAACAATAGATGTTATCCAGGAAAGAACTGGTGCACGTGATGGAGTTCACTACTGTGTGGGTAGCCAGCGAGAAGGTGGCTTGAGAGATTTGTCTATTAAGTGCTTAAAGAAAGCTGTGATCAGCAGCCTCGGGAGATGCTGAGCACATCAGGGTTCAGGGGGAGAGATGTCTGTAGGGACAAGTACTGCCTGTTTTCACCTGACCCCAAAGGTGACAATGCTGTTAGCAAGCAGAGCCTACGTTCTCCTGACAAGTGCCCTACTATATCAGAAGTGTCCAAGTGCTTGCAGATGGGAGTAGACAAAAATTTGGGTTTTTCTTTGCATCCAGAAACACATTGTCTTCACAAAACCCAGCAAGGCTGCAGGTGCTAACTGTGCTGTGAATCAGAAGACAAACAGGGAAAAAGCCTGAGGAAGACTTGGGCTTACTGCTGCTCCGTGCACATGGGAAGCTGAAGCACAGCACAGCCTTGGAGGGGTTATAAATAAAACACTGAGCAGCTACAGGAAAAAATGGAGTGAGAGTGGAGAGAGGAGGACCACAGGCAATGAAGTAGTCTGTGCTCAAGTGCACGCTTGAAAATTCAGAGGACTTTTTGTGTGGGCGTCTGTTTTGCTTGCTTCCCAGCAGAGGGACGGCCTGCCTGCCCAGTGGCCGCCTGTGCCCAGGTTGCCTCCAGCTGCAGTCCCTGGCAAAGCACTCGGCCCATGGAGCTTTGCCTGCCACCGCTATTGCAGGGACCTGGTAGCTGAAAGCCACCTGGGGGGTTGTGAATATTTCAGTGTTTCAGGAGGCAAACTTGCGTCTTTGCTTTTCCAGAGAGAGCAGATGTTCCATCACTTCATTGGCTCTAGGTACAGATTCATTTCCTTAATCTATATTGCACTAGTTTTCCAACTGCATATAAATACCTTACTCACGTCTGCTGATACAGCTAAAATGTCATTTTTTTTTTTTTTTTTTTGGGGGGGGGGCCCTAAAAAAAAAAAAGGTATCTTTTTCATTTTAAGGCTATTTAGGTCATAACAATGATTGTTGCGTTAGTGAGAAATGCCTTAAAAGCAGTTATAAACGCAGATCCTCACTTTTAGATTTATTTACTTTTTAAAATAAGTTTGTGACAGGCTGGTAAGTACTCCTGCAGTAAGCTGCTGGGCATAGACCCTGGCGTTATGTGCCAAGCAGGGGCACTCGCAGCGCTGCCGTGGGACTCGTGTGTCCAGAGGTGCGCTGAGGTGGGCGGCTGGGCAAGTTTTCCTTGGCACCAACACTCAGCAAGGTCTGAAAAGTGCCTTGCCTTTTTTATTACACTGGGCAGCAGTAGCTGGGGGATGCAAAAACAGATTGTGTAATGGCTGAGGTCAGTCCCCAGGCAGCCGTGTGTGGCAGCTGGAAGGTTGGCTACGGCTGTTTTGCTGGGGACTTGTGCAAGCAGCAGCAGGGGAGGCAGGGTGCTGACAACCAGCAGGAGGGGAATGGAGTGCAGGTGACAGCAGTTGTGTATGGCTAGCTGCGGGTCTTACTTTCCTGATTGCCTTCTCAAGCAGCAGCTGTGTCACCAAGGGACGCTTAAAAGCAGGACTTCAGGTGCTGGCCATGTAGGTATTGTTCTGACCTCCTGTGCCTGAGGCTTGGCTTCTCTGCAAGGCTCTCAGAAGTGTGTGCTTCTGAAGCAGCTTGGTGATGAAGGAGGAATAAGGTTCTCAACAAGGCTGGAGGAATGCGTGCTTCAGGTGAGTGTGAGACTTATTAGGCAGAAACCCAGGTGCCTTTATCACTTAGCCCCGATGGCAAGTGCCACCTTGCCTAACCCTGTGGGTCTGGTTGTTTGTCGGGTGTCTGAATGGACAGAGAACTTCCAAACTAACTTCAGAGTGTCCCCTGATGTATGGCTTCTTGAATAAAAAGAAGCTTGGGCAGTCTTTGGTGGGGAGCAGTCATGTAACCCCAAAGGAATTGCCTTGGTTTGCAGCTGTCAGATGTTGTTCAATTATCCAGTTAGTTTTAGTGTATGCATGACTTAATAAACACTTAGGAAAAAAAATGCACAACATTATCTGAAAGCAGCTAGAGATAACACTTCATGTAGGATTTGAAAAGAAGTTTCAAATACTTTGAAGATAGTATAGTTATAGATATATATAGATAGTTACCTGTGGATTAATTCCACAACAAGGGCACTGAGAGGGACACAGGTCTGTGTCTAAGGAAGCCATGGGGTCTGCCTGGGTTGTGAGTTATGGAAGCTAAGTTTCTTTTTTGTGTGCCCTATGTTTTTTTAGGGAAACAGAAAACAGTGCTGCAGAAAAAGAAATGAAACTCTTATGTATTCAGCTCTTGCCTGCACAAGCACCCCAAGCAATCCTGTGAAAATAAGCAAAGAAATTAGTTTTTCCACTCACCTGGAAGAACTTGGTGAAGCTACCAAGTTGGGTTCTTAAAGACACTTTCTAGTCTGTGGGATACGTTTGGTATGGCACAAGGAGCACTGAGTTTCCCACAGCTGCAGAAATCCAAGGGCACTGTGCCACGTGGGCAGGGATGCCATAAAGCTGCAATTACTCATTGCTGCCCAGCTTCTCATATCTAGGCACACAGTGGTGGAAATGTAAAACAAAAAAACCAGAAACAAACAAACCCCCCAAAAATGTCCGCTAGACTGGAGATCTGGAGGCACTTAGAGCATGGCTGTGCTTTGTTGCCTTGCTGAGAGGCTGGGTGAGGAGGAGGGCTTCCTGTGACTCCCTCGCTGGTGGGAACAGTGATGGGATGTGCTCCCAAACTTCTTTGGGTAGGTTTTCAGGTAACTGTGAGGTACTTTCAGACAACACATAGTGCTTTTCATCTCAGGATTGTTCATTGTTTTAGTACAAACAATACCTATGCTGTGCTATTTTAGCAAATTCTGAAACTGAGGGCTGGTTTTTGCCCAGAGAGAAGTGGACAGCAGAGTAACATTCAAATTTATTACTGTTTATCCCAACATTGTTCATAACCTTTATGGAAATGCTGTGTATCACTTAAAATGCAAAGAGTGGAATGAATATTGTACTATCGCTTTGTACAGGAGTTTTCTCAGAAATGCAAACGCGATTGATGTCTGCCAGCCAAACATTCTGTAAGGAATGTACCACCCCCTGTTGAATTCTACAGGATCACTTTGTCAAACCCTAAAACACAAATCCATACACACTCTGTGGGTTTTCTAGAAGGATCTCATGTCCCACATCATTAAAACAGAGAGTGAGTGAGCACGGGTGACAGCTCACAGCAGTTCTGCATCAAGAAAGAAACAGTCCCAATAAATTAGATGACTGTTGCTGTTCCTCTTCTGCAGCACAAAATCCAGCTTGCTGGGGCAGAACGTGTGGCCATGGACTGCCTTGACGAGGCTCGTGGCATGATGCCCGAGATAATGGAGCTGCAACAGGGACGGAGCCTGCTGTGAGGCTTAACCCAATGGGCAAATCAGGTCCAATATGCGGAGGCATGGCTGGGCTTGAAGTGCTCAGCTGGACACAGTGACTGTGTGACCACTGAGGCTGTTTTGGGGAGGAGGCGAACGCTGAAAATTAGTTGGCTATATCATCAGCCCAGAGGCTGCAGCGCATAATTAAAATACATTAATATGGCTTTAACAATGGGAAAATTAAGATAGTCTTCATTTGAAGAAAGTACCTGATCACAGGGGGATGACCCTGTATTTTAGCAACTTTCTGTGGAATTATGCTAGGAACTTTTCTGAGGGTGCCCGCCATGTTGGCAAGCAGACAGAAGCTGGAGTTTGAGCAGTGGCCTACCTTTGGAGGACTCCTCCAGGCAGTCAACAGTTCACTTTTTTACTCATAAAGTACATACTTCACAAAATGTAATGAAAGTATAATAAGAAATATTACACTTCAGAACCTGAAGTCCAAGGACAGGCAGTGAATACAACTTGGGTCTTGTTTCTGTTCCTGAATTGCTGTTTGAGTAACAAGCCTGCCCTTGCACACTGTTTCCTAGGGAATTCACTTGTCTTTGCTTCTGGCTATCTGCTCCTTCAGCTGGTTGTTTGTGTTTTGCTTGGACACGTAGTCAAAGTCAAGCTGGATGCAGAGAGTCCAAGTAAAAACATTGGTGATCCGACGTGGTATTTTAATGGCAACAGCATCACATGCAGCTCTCGATAGTGGTGTGTTACTTTGCTCTTTTTTTTTTTTTTTTTTTTTCTGTGTCATTTGAATTCCACTTTCAGTATTGTATTAAAAACTCCAGCAGCAGAGGCCTTATTTTCACTACCTGACTTTACCAAGAAGTATTGCTATGTAGAAGGAACAAGAATTGAATACGGACAGCACTGGGATGTTGACAAAATAAAAGGGCTTTCTTCCCCGTACAAAACATAGGCTGTCTTCCACCTTGCCCTCTAACACCAGAAATATTTTTTGGCCCAGTGGTCATTAGCAGCCCCTTACCTATGCATATATTTTTCGGTGTAATTAGAGGCTTGTGGTAGCCGGTGAGGTAGGCAGCCTTCACAGGGACTCTTCCCTTGTTGTACAGTGAAGATGGCAAGTTCCCTGACAGGGGACCTGTTCCCTGTAATCTCACGTAATCCCTTTTGTGCATGAGGCTAATACCGATACCAGGTCAGTGGCGAGTGGCCTTGAGGGAAGCAGCGCTAGAGTATTCCCAATCCCATGCTCATCCTAAATAATGAAAATGTTGCCTTGAAATTCCCCGACTATTAGGGATGGTAAGCAGTTCAGTGATAATTGCTTCTGACTACAGCCTGACCCTTGCACACTGCTCTATCTATCATGATGAGCTTTTTAATGATCTTTCTTTTTTCCCATTTCAAGGGAATTTCAACACTGTAGGAGGTCTGTGTCCATTAAAAGGGCCCATCGTGGTGACTTTTGTCTCCCTTCCTTTTATTTACTTGGATCTGGTACAAGTGACGCCTGGCTCCTCAAGTAACAATGAACAGCTCACAGGAGAGCCTTGTTAGTCTTTAAATGAAAATAATTATGTTCTTTTAGCCTATTAGTGCTTAAGAATAGCCTGCTCTAAGTCCATTACCCCTGGGATAAAGGCCGTATTTGCAGCTGAACGAGCAGCATGTACAACATGACTAGTTGCTAAGGAAAGCAGCTTTCGGAGTTCTCTGCCAAGCCGTGCAGTGGCTCGTGGAGCAGGTGAAAACTGAATGACCCCAAACTGCACTCTTGAAATGCTCTTTGCTCCCCAGCTGGTGGTCGGAAAACACTTCCATGACAGACTGGGGCTTTCTGGAATTGCTCTCCTGCCCTCTCCAGCTTGGACTGCCAGCACCATGGGAAAGGCAGCCTGCTGGGGCCCAGTGTGCGAGGGCAGTGCTCGGAGCAGGTGCTCATTGCATTCAGGGAAGCAGCCAGCCCCAGCTATGCATGGCAGGATGGAGTTGGGCAGAGACACAGGTTAGATGCACTGTCTGCCCTGTTGTCCTCGCTGCAGCCACGGGCAAGCTGCTTTGCTGGCCAAGGGAGCGGTTGTTTGCCAAAAAGTGGTGAACTGCAGGAGTTGGTGCTGGCAGAGGATGACTGAAAGCACAACCTGGGGAGTGAGATGTGGTAACTGGCCGCAGGGAGTGTAATTTGAAGCATCTGCCTCAGTATGTTGCTGTAGGCTTTTTTCAGGCTTTGCCTTGCTGGAGCCTGGAGCTATGGCTGGAAAGTGAACCGGTCCTGACCCTGGGTCCTTCGGTGGCAGTGGGCTTTTCCTGGCTTTGAGAAGTGGGTGGCTAGTAGTTGGTAAAAATCTAAATGCTAAAACACACCTGCTGTTGCTTGCTCTGATATCCACCACCTTCCTTTGCCACGTATCTTTGTAAAGATGTTGCACAGGACAGCGGAGATCTGGGCAGACTGAAACTCTTCTGCTGCTAGCATGATGCTAATAATAATGAGCAGCAGAAGCCTGAAAATGCTGGCAGTGTCCCTAATGTGAGGTGGTGTCCCGCCCTTCACAAGGATCTTGTAGCTGTCTCGGTTTAATAATAGAGAGAAGAATCCCACCAGGCTGACAGTAGCTGTCAGTCATTTGGCTGGCACTTGCATTTAAAAGGCCTCTTGGCCAGAGTTATGTTAGGCCTTGCCTGAATGTTACGGAGCAGCTGTGCATCAGTTAACATGCACTGAAGCTCAGTCAGGAGGACTGTGCATCGAATACCAAGCAGGAGCGTTTGGAGGCTTTGGTGCCTGCATTGCTTTTCCTGGGTGATAAAGCAGTTTGGGTTTGGAAGTCATTTTCTTTATCCTAAATTCTTCTCAGCAGTAGCTGCTTGTTAATCTTTGCATAAATGAGAACACGAGCCTTTATCTTACACTCAGGAGGGGGGTCATCAAATTGTAGCAAAAATGTGTTTGAAAACGGATGTGTACTTGATCCCATGGAGTGGAGTAATACCACATCGGTTGATCTTCTCACCTTTAAAGAAAAGAAACAAATACAACTTAGCCTGGAGCAATCATGGACAGAAACTCTCCTTTGGAGAAGGAAAGGAGGTTGTCTAGGGATGAGGTTCCTCATTTAGAGCTGCGGAAATGTTCTCTTTTGTCCTCATACTCAGTGTGTTTGGGGGCAGACCCTCTTCAGCAGGGCTCCAGCAGCACGCTGTGGCAGCAGAAATGACGGTTGCTCTCTTTACTCCATGTAGCTCCAAGCCTCTCACAGGCACCTCTGCTGGCGCAGGAGGAAAATGAGGCTGAACCAAGGACTTCTGGCCTCAGGAACAAGGCTCTCAGTGCCTCTCACCAAGGGAGTAGTTTTTCATAAATTTCCATAAAATAAAAATCTATATATTTTTCCCCACAAATGCTAAATTGCAGGTTAACCCCATCCAACTCGGAAATCATGCTGTGAGTGTTGGTGTCCCTCTTGGACTTCTGCATGGCATGGTCAGGAGCTGCCCTCTCTGCTCCCTGCCTCTGTCTGGCTGCACTGAGGGAGTAACCCGAGTGGTTGCCTGTATTTCTTTGAAAGCGCTGTGTTTAAATGTAAAAATTATCAGAACTGGAGTAGGAAACTAATGAAGAGAGCAGCAAAGTCATAGATATGAGATGATGATGATTGTCAAAACCTATGCTAATATTTTACGGCTTAATGTGATCGATGTAACAGTTAAAGCAGCAGCCTTGAACAGAATGCTTTTGTGAACAAGATGATTTATCTCAGCAAATATGTTCACATAAATGTTTTAAAACAAAAGGACGGATAAATCTGTCTGGAGCCTACACATGGTAGAGCTGCCAAACCTGCCACCTGTTAAAGATTTTAATGACCTGTTCTGCATTTAATGGAAAAAGTCAAATTAATGCTGTCATTAGCCTTTGCTGAGACTTCCCTCATCTCAGGAGCTCGGAGATAGCATTTAGCACATGCCTCTCAGTGGAGCAGCTCTGCCCTTCTAATTAAACAGCAGCAAGCTGGCAAAGCCAGTGCGGTAGGTGCTGTAAGAAGGACTTGGGGCTCTTGTGGCAGCAGGAGAAGGGCTCACCTGCACCTCCCTGGGGCAGCCTGTTGTAGGAGGGAAGGAAGAGGCTTTTGCAGCATTGCAGACACAAAACTGGTGCCTAGGGAAGTATGGCATCCCCTGACAGTCTGCAGACGATTTACATGCTGTTTTTTTTTTTCTGTTTTGTTTTACCATTGGCAAGTTAAATGTGTGCTGTAAGGGTCTTAGGTTACCATCTCAGGTTTTGGAGATGCTTATTGTGAAGAACATAGGAAAACGGATTCTAGTGTGAATCCCCACTCTTTTCCATCCAGGAGCATAGGGGACACTTGGTTCCTGGTTCGTCCCTCACTGCCTGTGATTTCTCAGCTAGGAATGCTTTCCACGTCCAATGCTCAGCTGCAGATAAGTTAGGTAGTGACTAGACCAAAGCTGTCTGGTGTTGCAGAAGGGATGTAAGGCAGGAAGGTGCTGTAAAGGAGGACAGGAGATGGAAGAGTAAGGGAGAAAGCTGTACAGAGAGTTGTGTGGTACTTGGGAAAACTTGGCTGGAGCATCCTCAGAGCTTTTAAAGACAAACAGGGATTGCTGAGAAGATGAGTTGGAGAGAGGTGGAGCCATGGTGACAGTGGGCGTAATTCAACTTCTTAAGGTTTTGACTGACACAAGACAACTGCTCTCTGTTCACATCAGTGCTGATGTAGTGGCATTGCTGTGCTCATTTGGCAGTTAGTGTCTGTGTTTCCTCATGAGCTTGTCTGTGTGGCTGTCTGTGAGGACTGGCTGGCTCAGCGCGTGCTCCTCAGCAGCAGGGCTGTTTGTGTCAGCCTGGGGATTCCTTGTACCTGACGTCAGGAGTGGGCCTCTGCCATTTGTGTGGAGATCGGGCATGGGCAATAATAGCTGTTAGTTAGCAGTGCAGGGCTTGCAAAACTGAATCCTTAAAGTAAAATATTAAAAACTCCACTGCATATTCTCACTTCAAGAGATTTTGAAGGAGCTTTTTCCCAAAGGCTCAAATGTGAGATGGGAATTGCGGAGCTCTCCCATTGGTCTTCTGGCTGACCACCAGCTCCCATCAGACAGAAGCAGGTGGCAGTTTTCACAAGCAATCTCTGCATTTGGGATGCCCACTCCCCTTTTCTCACAGCACCCTGATCGCTACCGTGCTCTCCTGTGATGATCCCTTTCTCCAGCTGCAGTCAGAGTGCTCGGATGATATGAGCTGTTTTTTTTTTTTTGTTCTTGGCCAGTGGAAAAGGCCCTTTCCAGCAACAGTTTGAGGCAGGGAACCATCCGGTGGCCAGAGCACTGCTGGTTGTTTGCCAGAAAATCTGCTGTTTGCTTTCTGTTCACCTGCTGTGGGAGCTTTGTCTTGGTTTCTCCACTGACATAAATTGCGGTTCGTCCTCCCTGTTGGTGAGGGATATTGCAGTCTGTCTCGCAGACTTCCATGGTCATTTATATTTTGGTAATTTATTAAAATAGCAACATGGAATCTAAGCTATTTATATGAATATAGCATGGAACAGAGCAGCTGCTGCAGTGCAATTAATTGCGCTGGCCTCCAGTCACCCCAAATCCATTTTTACCCAAGTGTCTGGCACTTGGTGAGGTCCCCCGGAAGGTCTGTAGAAAGCCTGCAACACTCCTGCAGGGAAGCAGATCAGCCAGGTTTTGGTGCTTAAATACCCAAAGCCACAGTAACACCCTGTATGGTCAACTGTGTTGGGCCACTGTGGTCCCTGGGTGCGTTGCTTGACCTGCAGCAGCTCCCACTTAACTTGGTGGAGATCCCTAACTACTGAAATGAGGGGATGTCTGTTGTTCTTGGTTCTTATACAACTAGTCTTCTATGCATTCTCTTTGAAAAGCTTGTGTTGTAGTGATGGTATTCTCAGCAGACTGACAGAAGTGAGCTGACAACCCTTGACTTTTCTCACATTGAAATCTGCAAAACCTTGCTTGCATTCCCCAGAGCAATTCCCCTCTTCTCCAAATGGGAAAGCACTAATGCATGCTCAGCTACAGCACCACACAGTAGCTTCCTGATGACACTCGTGTGTTTATGCTCTCCAAATTTTCAGATGACGTTGTACAAGTGTGTTCCAATTGATAGATACTTCTGTAGTGTCTCTTGTGCCCAAGAGCCTAGTGTTTAGAAGACCTCCTTATGTTTTGTCTAAAACATCTGCTTTCCATGGCAAATTCAGGATGTTGGAGTACCACGTCAGTGTTTTATGGACTTGTGTTCATCCAGTAATGAAGTTTGCTCTAGTTAGTAAATTTACTTTTAATCAGCCAAATTTCTTTGCTCAGTATTTAAGCTGCCTATTAAAAATGTTTAAGGATACTTTTTAAAACCAAAAATACTTGGAGAAAGGAACAACTAGGTCTCATGTCAAAGCTATTGAAATATGCAATCTGGCTCAGGTATAAAGATGAGAAACTACCTGAGAAGTCCAGTTTTAAATTAGAAAAGGTATCACAGAACAGAAGAAACAGGCTAGTATGCTTTGAATTTAATAAAAAACCTGGAAAAAACCCATACCATACGCAAATTGTACAGCTGGAAAAGCAACCTGTAATGAGCAAATGTTTTTTGTTGTTGGCGTTAATTGTTCAGGTAGCTCAGAAGACCCCAGGCTCCCAGAGATGGGCTCACTGCTAATGAGCAGCGCTGCTAATGAGTGTTCTCCCTTAGACAAGTGCCTTACACCAGCTGCCCAGAAGGGAAGTGGGATGCGTAAATGTTTCTGTGGTATTTGCAGTGCAGTAGTATTTCTAAGTTGTGCTTGTAAACATTTATTATCTAGACAAAATATAAACAGCACATAGATATTAAAACAACAAGCCATGTAGGCATTAAAAAAACCTGCAAAACCTGCCTTGCTGTTAAGCCCTAATATTTTTTTTTTCACGTGAAAGTGTAGTTCATTCTTTAATGAAAAAGTGAATGATGATAACTTTATAGGATAGATCAACTCCCCTGGAATGTGCTTGCTAGCTGAAAGCAAACAAGAACATTTGCACAGGAAGGAGAAGAATCAGTCAGTGGAAGTGTCTGCCACTTCTCTGACCACTTGCTGAGAAAGTCGTTTCTGCAATTGGCAGGTCCCCTGCAGCACTGTGAACCTCTGCTACTGGCTGCCCTGGGAACACTGTGCCTGCTAGCAGGGTGCTTGGCAGCACACAGCTTCCTTGGAGAGGAGCTGCATGTGGTGGAACTGTAAGGGCTTTCGCTTCTCACATTCAGCATGGAAATCCAGCAAACAAACACAGTCCAAACAGCCTCAAATCATCCCTTGTCTCCAGATGAGAACAGTTAGAAGTTAAGGATTCCTGTTAAGTGTGTGCCTTCATCTGCTTCTGAAGTACTTTGGTGCTGAAGACCCTGCAGTTCAGCTCTTGGCTGTTTCGTGTCCTGTTCACGTTGGATTTAGGGAACAGAGGTGGTTGCCTGTATGTAAGTGACACCCAAACAAGTTTTCTTCTGAAAGAAGGCAGCAGGTGAACCTGAATGGGTTCAGGCTGAGGCTGCTGCAGTTCAGAGGGGATTGTCCATGCTCTTTGTTGCTACCCTGGAGGACAGAAGACGGTATTTGTCACTGATGATTAGTTATCTGGTGCCTTTTATGGTGTGCCAGGTCTTGTCAGTCTGCTCTGAAAGGCCTCTGTAATGATGCACATATTTCTTTTCTGCGTTATTTTCTGACAAGGTATTGCAGTTAGTGTTTCTACAGATTCTTACACTGTTTTCCCCCTAAATTAGTCCTCCCACAGTGTGAAAGCATAATTGGTATGAGTCCCAGCAAAGCACTCGATTATCATTAGCATTCTGGTAATTTAAAATGTTTTTCTTTCCATCACGGACTTGATCCTGATTCTTTTGTTCAGCCATGGGTGTTTAGCCAAGGAAAGAGAATGAATTATATTGGCATTACCCTTGGAGGTAAGGCAGCTGCATGCAGTGACTACTGGCTCCCCACCTTTTCAAAACAAGATAAGAACCAAGATGGAGTAGACAGTTCAGTTTTAGGGCCCCGTGTTTTTTTTTTTTTTTTTTTTTTTTTTTTCTTTTTCCTCCTCTGAATCCTCTTGAAAAATGTGTAGTTCAATATTTAATGATTGACTTGGTTTTTCACCTGTTCAGTCATAAATGCTGCATTATATCTCTGCTGCTGTTTCTGTCAAGGCTGTCACCAGAGAGCTCCGCCTATAAATGTGAGGCTGTACTTGGAACTGTCTGCTGCCAAATACCATCCTTTCAGGCAGTAACTGCATTGTTGAGGCCCAGATATTCTCCGGACTACAAGTCAGTAAATTTTCTTTGCAAAAGGTCTGTAAGACGAGTTCCCTAGCAATCTGATGCAATGAAAAGCATTGTGCTGTATTGGCTTTTTTTCTTTGGTGGTCAATATAATAATAATAAAAAAAAAAGTTATATCTAATAAGCTAAATTTCTGCTTGGAAGGAAAATATTCTGGAGGTAAGATTGTTCCATAATTGCCTCTGTCCTCTACAGTAATTCCTTAATGCCCAGTCATATTGTTGCCTATTGAGCAAAACCTAATGAAACCTAATTTTATCAAAACTTTCATACATGGATCTAATTAGGTGCTCCCACGGGCATTGCTCATGAATTTTCTCACCCCAGCACCTCACCCTTCTGTGATGAGCTTGGGAAAGAAGAGGAAAAGGAGGAGCAGAGTTTGTTGCAGAAGCTGCTGACGTTTAGGTGAATATGCTCATTCACTAGGGAGGAGCCAGGAGAGCAGGGGTAAAACAGGTGTTAAAGCTTTGTGAGATGCCACAGAAAATCATCTTTGGATGGAAAAGCTGCTTCATGTGGATTCAAGATCTGTCTGAGTCCCTTAGAATAGCAGGCAGAATGGAGGGGTGGGAGGACAGTGTGTTAAGGTTTCCTTTCACCAGGAAGGTAGTGGTTAGTGGTGAGAAATAGATGTAGGAAGAGCAAAAGCTTGTAATAATTTCAGATAGAGTCAGGAGATGGTCATTCTTCTAACTTTCCCTTACTGGAGGAAAAAAAATCCAGAGGCATACAATGTGTGAGCCTCTGTTTTTAGGGAAGCAGTCTTCTGTGGTGTTACAGCTTAATTTGGTGTCACCTTGCTTTCTCTTGGGAAACAAAAAGGAGTTTAGTTGTTTTTCAGTGGCTGCTCAAGCCAAGATTGTTTTGTTCTATGGTCAAGAACTGTATGTTGGGCAGAGAGAGGCGCTGAGCCATCAAGCAGAGAAATGGCAGGAGAGAAATGTACAAGATCTTTACACATACCCTAATCGCGTGGTAGGGAAATGGACAGCTCTCTCTGTTCAGTCAGGATATGAGTTCTGGTGCTTGTAGATGTGATATTAACCTCTGTGGAAGTGAATTTGCTTCTTGATTAGAAAATTAAGCAAAAAGCTTAGACTTTAACCTTTTCTTAAGTAAAGGAAAGGTCCCCTTTATAGTTCTCTGGGGAATTTCTGGGAACGGAACAGCAACTCTCATTCTTCCACAGAAACAAACCGGAGTAATGTGTTAATGTAGTGGGAGGAGAAAATGTCAAATGCAATGGAATTTATGCCAGAAAACTTTCCATTATGCAACATTTGGCAAAGGGATTGAAAACCTGTAACGCATGTAGGGATCCCTATATAGAGCCACTTCCCCTGTGCAGTGGAGAAATGCTCCGAAGCTGCCCTGGTGCCTCTCTGGGGCGAGCAGCGAGCGTGCTCGTGGGCGAAACCTTCAGGCTCGGTGGCAGTAACCGCCCACCTGCTGCTTTGTTGCTCAGTACTCACACCAAATGAGCTGATATGTGATGGCTGCAGGTTTTTTCCTGGCAGGGAAAAAACGTTGGAAACTTTTGCTGCCAAAACAACAGAGGCACTTCTGCAGCGTGGTTAACCAAGCTGTAGCAGCAGAGGAAGAAACTTTGTGAAGATCCTCTGAGTTCACTGCAACTGCACAAAGGTATCAGAAAACTCCTGGGAAGCTTCCCACAAAACAAAACCTGCAGAAGTAGACACCGCATTTGGTTGCAAGAGGAAAGAGAATGTAGTAATCTTTGATAAATCTTGTTGATAGAAGTTGGAAGGGCGAGGAGAACACCTGATAGGAATGACTGCTGATAGTATGGACTTGAAGTAGCCTTCTGTAAGGGATGGCAGGACAAGCTGTAAGGAAGCAAGCAGACTGGTTGAGCCTTGTAGAAGTGGGTTAGCATAAATGTCAGAAATGCATCTGGGCAAGAAAGCAGTTCATTTCCTCATGTATCAACATGCTTTTTGAGTAAAATCCCTCCAGATGTATAGAAAATCAGGTATTTGTAGTCAGCATCTTGGAGGGCATGGGAACTCCTTGTCCCATCAGCTTCTTCGGGAGCATTGGAGCCCCTCTTGGACACGGGTGATGAGTGTGGGGTAAAACCTCCTAGGTGAGGGTGTAGTACTGTGATCCTAAAGCCAAAGTGTGTTTGTCATTCTTGCTGCACTGCAGTATTTTGGCAAGCACATCATTCAGTAGGCCTTCAGTTAGAGGCTGAGTATATGCAGATCTTAAACTTTCTTGAAAATTCTTTTATTCTATATGAAATATAAAGCCAAGCTCTGACTAGTTGAAGCTTTGCAGCTCCAGCAGCCCACGGCCCTCCTCATATGTGTTCAGAAAAACATGTATGTATTTCACACGCTTCGATGTTTCCAATAGTAGTTTTAAAAATATTAAAATATATTACCAATTGAGAGCATGTTTTCTTTTCAAATAACAGCAGTGTTCTGTATGGTGTTGCTGAGATGGCTTCAAATAAATGTAGCTGCCATGTGGGATTTAGGCTTTGCATTTTAGTAGGGGAAGTAATTTCATCTGTAGAACAAAAGAGCTGAAGTTACAAATATTATGACTGTTTTGTTCTTAGGTTTTTAAAAGTCTGTCATTATGACAGCTCACTGAAGTAAATATTGAAAGGATTGTACATCAAAGAATCAGAAAGCATCACATCACATTGTAATGAGACTGCATGCGTACAGCTAATGAATTCACAGCCAATTTAAGTGCAGCTTTCATTTACTGTCTCATAAATTGATTTTAGGTTACAGTGCTGTAGGCTAGGTCTCCTTAATTCTGTGTTTTTTTTTTGGTTTAATTGAATAACATGGTGTGTAATTACTGTAAGTATGTTTATGTATTCACCAACACAAGCTCCTGAGCCACTGAAATTTGCTCCAGAGTGAAGAGTCTGTTCTGCTCATTTCATGATGCATGTAGAGCTTTTTTCGATTAAAAACAGTTCAAGCTGGAAATTACAATGGGCAGCAAAATTATACTAGTCATAATGGCTTATGGCATGTGACATAAAGTACATGTCTTTAACAACGCTTTTTAAAGTTACATATTCCTTAGGTTAATTTTTCTATTTGGTTTTGAATTCTGTTGTGAGAAGGCTGTCTTGTGTTCCTTGTCCTCTTTCCACCAGTTGGCAGTCCTGCTCTTAGTGAAGGTCATGGCAGTGAATGCTTCAAACCAACCCCTTCTGTCTCAGATAAGTGTCCCCTGCAGCACACTTAGGTGTGAGTGGTAGAAAAATCTGCATGGTATTAAAAGCCTAACAGATGGGGGGGGGGGGGGGCGAGGGTAAAGCCATTACTGAATGCCTTTGTTAATTAAGGTGTTCTATGATGTTGGCTTTTTGGATAATCCTTCCTCAGTCTTGCTTTATAAATCAGCTGGCCAGGAGCAATGACACGCATTCATGTATGCTTCTGCCAAAAAGGAAAAAAGGAAGCATTTGCCTATCCAAAGTCAGGTAGCAGTTTTGATCCCCTATTTGATGTTGTTTTTTTTCCTTAGGGTACCATCTTTCTGCCTGGCAACAGAGTAATTGAGCACCCCTGCAATGAAGAAAGTCCAGGGAAGTTCCTTTTTGAAGTTGTTCCAGGTAGGATATTCTGCTCCTTGTACAAACTGTTTGCACTTGTATTCTCAGTGACGAATGGCCACATCTGTTCAGCCAGAACAGAAGCTGAAGGTGATTAATGATTCAGTTTAAGGGGGAAAAAAAATGGTTAATTTATTAATACTCTGATTCATGTATTTTTTTCACTTACCTCTGGGCAGCATAGGAAAACAATGTGGTTTTGATTTGTCAGTGTAAAGTACGATTGCTTTGCAGCCAGGTGTTGTGGCATCAAGTGGAATACAGGCGGTACAAGTGTATTGTGCAATTATTTCCGATGGTATTGGATGTCACAAAATGGAGCTTCTACTGGCAATAAAGGGATCAGTTACGTGGCAGCAACAGCTTCTCAGTGTAGCCTGTGGTCTGATGGCACACGTAGCAGCACCTAATGTTGCTACCCTGTCCCTGGGGGTGGATAACAACACTGAGCATTACTGCTTTGAAACTTAAACTTGTTTTTAGTGTGGTTTTTCTTGTTTATGTTTTTCTGGGAGTGGGTTTGTCTAAAGAACACTACCCTGCCAATGGAGTGGTACTCCTGACTGCCAGTATTACTGGAGTGATTTGATAAGTGTCTCCACATCTGGTTAGCCCACTGTGTTTATTCAACATATTCTCTTAATCCCCATATTACCTTGCAGTGTATTTTCCCATTATGGCTATTTAAAAGGATGAATTGTGTTCAAAATAATGTTTATTGAAATCGATCTCTATGCTCTTGCTCTTAAACCAAGTGGATGTGAACTTAAACTTGTTGTTGTGGTTTAACCCGGCCGGCAGCTAAACACCACACAGCCGTTCGCTCACCCTCCCCCCTCCCTCTCTGGGATGGGGGAGAGAAACGGAAAAGTGAAATGAGAGTTGAGATAGAGACAGTTTATTAAGATAGGAAATAATAATAATAATAATAATAATAATAATAATAATAATAATAATAAGAAATGTGTATGAAACAAGTGATGCACAATGCAATTGCTCACCACCCGCTGACCGATGCTCAGTCTATCCCGAGCAGCCGGCCCCCCCACCCCGGCTAGCCACCCCTATATATTGTTTAGCATGACGTCAGATGGTATGGAATACTCCTTTGGCCAGTTTGGATCAGCTGTCCTGGGTCTGTCCCCTCCCAGCTCTTGCTGCACCCCCAGCCTGCCCGCTGGCAGGACAGAGCGAGGAGCTGAAAAGTCCTTGGCTTGGTACAAGCACTGCTCTGCCACAACCAAAACATCGGCATGTTATCAGCATTCTTCCCATCCTAATCCAAAACACAACATTCCACCAGCTGCTAGGAGGAAAACTGTCCGAACTGAAACCAGGACACTTGTCGTGACAAATATGTGGAGATCTTGATATATTGTGAAGTGCAAGAAATAGGAAATACACTTCCAAGTTAAGGAGGCCACTCACTCATCAGGTAAGGAGGAGCAGAGCAAAGTGGAATTTGCAGCTGCAGCTCAACACAGAGTGCTTTTTGTTTTGTACATAGTAAGGAATCAGACTATGACAGCTACGTGCTGTAAGGGGTACGTATGTGAAGAAAGCAAGCGTGGTATCTGTTTTTGAGGCTTCCTTAATGCTCACCCGAGCTTGAATCGATCATATTTTTAAGTTTTTCCCTATGTTCTCTATCTTATGTGTTGTTCAAAGTACCGAGGTAAACCTGTTAACTTTACAAGCCAGTGGTCCACTCTAATCTTGATTCCACTGAGAAGTGCTGAGAGTTGGTTTCCATTCAATAAACACCTTCCTTCTGCAGAACGTGCCGAATGTGTTCAGACCGATTTCCAGGCAACATGGGATTTGCATTCAGTCATTTCATAGGTGAAGCTTATCTTTCTTCTGGAGGTTGTAGGCAGGAGAGAGAGAAGCAAGGCTCTGAGCATTGGAGCATTGCTGGAGCCCAGTGCCTGCCCTGTGGGACCAGAGCAGAGAAGCAGAAGCAGGCTGGCACCAAGCTTGGAGCTGTTGCACCCACTCCTCCTGAAGGACATTGCTGGGGAGAAGCGGCCTGTGTTTCTGCTGTAGCTAGAAGCACAGCTGGCATTTCTTCAGCAGCCATCTGGCTGATAACAGGGTGGTAGGAAATAGTATGGGGTTATGGCTACAACAGCTAAATACTTTGAAGGCAGGCCCTTCTGTGCATCTTGAAGCACCTTCTGAAGTGCTTGCTTGTTCTGTGTGTGAAGCTGCCCCGAGCAGCACTGATTCCCCTGGCATGTGCAGAGCACATTTGGAGATCAGGCCTGGCCACTGAGTTGGAATACCTGTTTGTTGCCTACATTGCAGAAAGCTTCCAGAAAACACCATGTTTTTCCCTGTTCTTGAGGTGCCGGGACACTGTTAAGCCTCAGGCATCATCTGTGTTGCTTCCTTTCCCATAATTGATTGCTCTTCACTGGTTTTTGGAGTGCCGGCAGCTCTCAGGACATTTCCTGCCAGCCTGAACTCTCGTGTGCCCAACGCGCTGAAGATCAGATAGGGTTCCTACCTATCTGGATTTGTTAGCTTGCTTTTCATTCAGAGTATGAGGTTTTGAAAGTGTTCAAGGTAGGAGTACTATATTTGTTTGCCCTCTGGTAATGACTCTGCAGCTGTAGTGACACTGGAGCAGTTGTCCTGGGGAGATACTGTGCCATGGGGTCAAGACAAAAATTAAGGTGTTCAGCAGCTCAAAATAAAACTGAGACACAGACTGATCAGGAAGGCATCCTAGTGCCCGTGGAAGCATTGTCCGCTGTATGTTAAGCAGAGACGAAGTGAATTTTCCTCCTGCTGTTGTGTCACCCTTACTGCTAAAGGCAAGTGCTGTCAGTGCTTTGTAAGGGAGCTGCTTGTCACCAGGGTGCTCATGGGGACTCAACATGAACGTTGGTTGTAGAAGTAGATGGCAACGATGGGATGTGGTTTAATGAATATAACTGAGAAAAATATATTATAGCCAACGTTCTCTTTAGCATTTCTTAACTTTTGTGTGTGAAAACAGCTACGTAGCAGCAAGATCTACTTGCAGGGATTTTTTTTTTGTCAGCCTAGCTGAACCTCATGTTAAATGTATGGCACTGAGGCTCACTCTCTTCTTGGAATGACACTTTATAATCCCAAAGGCAGCTGTGACAAGTCCTCTTTTTGTCTATCACATCAGTGGGTGGCCTGAAAACTTGTGTGTGTGTTTGTTTATTGGAAATACATGCAAATCATTTTGGGAATGCATGTGGGAGTTGGTTTATACTATGAAACTAATTCTCTTTGTACGGCCGTCTGTGAAGATGAATGAAAGAAACGTATGTGTGGAGACAAATGCCTTCTAGTTTTGTTGGTGCTGTAATTAAGATACAGATGCTTGAATTTGCATTTTCAAAACATTCTGTTCATTCCGTAAGCTGTGACATTATTTAACACTTGATTTTTTTATTATTACTTTTTCCCCCCCCTGAACTGATGAAGATACTCCACAGGAATGGAACCATTCCCTGTACAGTGTGCAGCCAGGCTGCTCCGCTGTGCTGGCATTTTCTGCATTGGAGTTGGTGTGACCGGCAGGTGATTAATGACTTGGGTTATTAACAGCCTCCCTCATGCTCAGGGGAATGTTTCATTTCAGTTGTGGTGGTGGCTGCTGAGCAGGGATTAAATAGTGACTGGATGGGATGGAAATGAGAAGTCCCCATTGTCTTCAGAAAGGCACTTTGTGGAACCCGAAGTATCGTTGTCCAGCACCAGTGTCTCTGAACTCATTGCTACTTGGGTAGAACTGAGTTACCGAGTCACTTGATGGGGAGCAAATGAGAAAATCAGTCATCTGCATTAAAGCAACTTCAGTGAAAAATCCTTCCAGTTATATGCTGCCATAGTAATGTTTCTGAAGATGCAACAACTTGCATGCCCCGCAAACTTTCCTTTGTGACTGAAAATCATTCTTGTACTTAGATCTCAGGCATTACTCAGGCTGTTCTGCAGGAGCTGTAATATGGCAGGGAACTCGCTTGGCTCTGCTGCTCCTTCTCTCTGGACCCTTGGTTCTGCTAATCTCGTGTCTGTACAGCCTCAGGACTGTCTCCCTACCCCTAGAGCATGGGGCGTTTCTTGAATTGAGGATGGTGGGGACTGCACAGAGCAGGAATTACCTCAGTGCTGTACACTCCATGTGATCACAGGTTGGTTTGTCAGGCCCAAGAGCTGTTGCCAGGAAAAGAGGCTGGAAAGTGCTGCTGGAGAATTGCACTGTTCCTGTGCATGGGTTCTGCACAAACATCTTTTCAGAAGGCAACTACTCTGTGATGATGGGCAGTGAAAGCATTGTTTCCTTCTGCGGTGCAAAGTGAAATCAGGCCAAACGGATTGCCCCAGTGACACAGCTTCAGCTGCTTTGAGAGGAAGAAAATGCTGGATATAAATCTAAATAGGACGTGCTTAAAATATTTAAGCTACTTTCTTGAATGCTTTATCTGGACAGTGTTAAACAAAAGCAGTTTCTCCAGACTGCCACACACCAGCCTGTCTCAGGACTCTGTGGCACTCCAGCAGTGTGTGTCTCTGCTGATCAAACACTGGGCTGCTGTTACATCTCAGCTTCCCTCATAAGAATCATTTTCAGGTAATTTAGGAGTAGGTTTTGCAGATTGGTGTTAGGAAAGTGCTCCCAGATGCTGTCATGGAGAGTGCCCTACTGAGTAGTTTTATATTATTTTGAAGGACTTGAGTTACTGCTGCTCCCAGCCTGTCAGAGCTGCTTGCTGCTCTCTTCTGGCTTGAGATCCCTGTGCTCATCTTTCCCAGAACAGTGAGCGATTTCATCAGTTTTCTAGGCTGGCTGTGTGGACTTGTGAGGTCCTGGAATACAGAGCATTTCCCCAAAGCCCATGGCTTTATTAGAGAATCTCTGCAAGGAAGTGAAATATTAATTCCCAGAACTTTGAAATCATTAATTTTTTTGTTTGTTTGTTTTTTTGTTTTTTTATCAGTCAGAAGAAAGAGGTGTCCACAGGCCGTTTTCTTTCTTTCTGTCATCTTCTTTTTTAATTGCATACCATCTGGCAAATGGAGTTTCCCGCAGACTGTTCTGGTAGGGAGCATGAAGTGTTTTTTTTTTTTTTTTTTTTTTCTTAGGTTCCTTTACATAAAAGGGTAGGTTAGAAATGATTTTGCTTCTACTGCTGCAGCAGGCTTTCCTTCCTCAGAACTAATGATATTTATTTCCGGTTCCAAAGGACAAGGCTATTTCACTCCTGTAGAAGAGCCATTTTATTTTTAATCCAGCTGAGATGCCGTAGGTCTGTGCACTGATGGCAGGGATCAGGAGGAAGCTGGTTTCTGTCTGTACATGTTGCTCTGATTCCACTGCTGCCAAACAGGCCCTTGAGCCTCCGCCAGCATGTCGTGAGGTTTCAGAAGATAAACGGCTGCCAATGAGTTGTAAGCTATTAAAAACCCTCCAGTTCCCTGTTGATACACGGCGCTTGGCAGATAAACACTCTGAGAATTTCACCATGGATTCTTGAGCATCTGAAACAGGAAGGCTGCAGAGGGTGGGAATTCATGCCACCTGGAGATGGGTGGAGGTTTCCATTGGGGCCCGTCAGGCCTGGAGTATGTGGATTTCCCAAGTTCACTTGTGTACCTTTAGCAGGAAAAAAAAATCAAAACAGGATTTAAATACGAATGCTTTTTTTGGTTATACAAGCAAGGTTTTTTTGCTCCCATATACCTTAACAGCTTGGATACTGATTATTAATTAACTGGATTGTCTTAATTGGCTGAGCTACAACTCATGGTCTCTCAATGTTTTGGAAGCACCATACAGCTTCCTTCTGTATGTGTGCAAGAACAGTGCAGATCTTCAGATGCAAAGTGCTGCTTCCAGACCTGCTGCTGCTGCTTTTAAAACACTTAATTACACTTGCTTTGACTTGTTGTATCCCATAAATGCGTTCTGCAGACTGTTCCAGTGCCATTCTCTTCTGCTGTCAGTGCTTTGTGGTCCTAGAGGTCATGGCACAGCAGGATTTCTGCAGGACTGCAAAGGTTGGACTTGACATGGAGGCACCAAACAGGCCAGATGGTTAGGCGACACGCTGCAACAGGACTGACAAAATTGAATCTCAAATCCAAGGGATGGAAACATTTTAGAAGGTTTTGAAGCCCAGGGTTTGGAAAAAGAGCTATTTGCTTTCCATAAGGGCTTAAACTTGAGAGAAATAATGGGTGACAGCTCCCTGCATAATGTTCTCTCTCAGGAGTAAATGCCATGTCCGAGGTGAGGATATGTCCCTGCGTACTGCAAGTAGCTTTTCTGGAGGCTTAGCAGAGTGTTAGGAATGCAGTGCACTGAGCGAATTCCCTCCTTTGGGCCTCAGGAGAAAAGTGTTAGTGTACAGAGCAGTTTCTCACCCCACTGAGGAGGGGAAAAAAATGAAAAAAGCCTTTCCATAGTGCGCACACCCACTAGCACTGAGATGCTCTCACCACACATGCTCCTCATGCACATGCTCTGTATTGCATTCACCCTAAAGCATGGCTAAGCAACAATTGATTCTCTTCTGTGTAGCATATAAAATGCAAGAGCTGTGTATAAAACCAGTCAGCTTTGGCTTGTTCCCTGCACTGAATTCCTGTCTCCTCCTGGTATGACCCTGGTGGATTTTAATTGGCGCTGCCACGAAGATGAATGCCTCCCCCTGCACGCTCTGACAGCCAGCAGTGCCTCTTCATTAGTTGTCAGGAGCACAGGACCTCAAGGGCATTGCTGATACTGCCGGCTGAACTAATTGTGCCTCTGATATCTTCTGGAGGGAGCAGCCAGGCTGTTTAATCAAACGGGCACCAGCCTTACTGCCCAGAGGAATCTCTATAGCAGTGTATTGCGCTAGTGCAGCTGTGAGTGCTATTCTCTTCCCACTGAAGGTCTCCTGAATGCAGTGCTGGCCTTATTAGTGCAGTGCTTTCTCAGAATCTCAGAAATGTGGGAGCCACCTTGCTGGGTGCCAATGGGGTGGCATGCTCTGTCTTGCTCTCTGCCTGCAAAGGAAGCTGTAACAAACCTAACCTGCATGGAGTCAGCCAGCCAGAGAAAGGGAGCCAGCTCAAGGCTGATGGTGTTGGCGCCAGGGGAATGCACTCTTTTCTGTTCTGAGCAGCAGTCATTGTGATGCTCAGATACTTGATGTGCACATAATAGGTTTGCTTCCTTCATAGTTTTCTGAGAAATAAAACTCAAACCCTCCCCGTTCCTACAGCTCTGTGATATGAGGTGCAGTTCGTGCCATCAAGCTTCTGCACTACCATCATAAAATCTGCTAATTTCAAGCTCGGTTCCCTACAGGTCAATGCATAAAATAAACTTTTTTAGCTATGTTTTTTCCTGCATTTGTTGTCATGACTACTGAGGAACACTGGGGGAAGGCACTGAGCTGAAAATACCTGATTTTTGTCCCAGGTTCAGCAGTGACTCACTTGGTGACAAGTCCCTACTCATCTGTACCCTTGTGTCCACATGGCTTTGAGGTGATACCTGCATACCTGCAAGAAGTAACATCCTTGCACATTAATGATGTTCTGGAAATGTAAACCTGAACTAATGGTAAAAGTAAAGGTTTTGTCATTTATGCTGGGAGGTTAGGAGGAGACAAAAGGCAAGGACTGTGACACATATTTGCTGCATCATGTGTGTAGTTTCACTCCCTCTCCTTCATATGGAAGAGCCTTGCATGATATCACATCTGTTTGAAGAGTAAGATTGGGGTTATTTAGTCTAGGGCTACTGAAGAATTAAAAACAAACAAACAAACAAAAAAAATGGTTCTGGTTATCCCACAAGGGGAGATGTTCTACCTTTTTCTGGTAGAACTCCAGCACTCGTATCTAACATAGAAGAGCATGAAATATATGATTTAATTACCAATCTCTACTGAAATACAGAAAAATTAATTCACAGATCTTGTGGTCAGCCTTAAAATTAACCTGGTAGAAATCAGGGTACTTTAGTTCAACTGCTTTTAAAACCATAGGAACTAAATCTAGATGCAAGAGATGTTTAGAACCCTTGTCTGAATGTTTTCTCTGAAGCACACAGTATGTGCAGAATAGGCACGTTACCTGCACTCATATGGCTTGGCTGTGTAACTGAAGCCTCTAAAACATGAGCCATCAGAAATCTGAGTAGATGAAGCCTGCTCTCAAGAACCCTTTTTTCTATTTTTGTGAATGAGTACAGAGTATAGGTTGAAAGCGTGTGCGTTTACAACAGTAGCAGTACTACTGCCTGCTTTCTGAACGCCATTGCCTTGCCAAGGTCTTTTTTGAGAGCAGGTGGTGGGTGAAGTGCTTGTGGAAACTCCTGAACACATGTAGCTTTCATTGATCTTCCTGCAAAGCAATGTCACTTTATTTTCAATCATCTGTTCTCAATGGCATTAATTTCACGTGGCAGAATACTGCATGGCTATTCTGCACGTGCGCAGATTGTTTGCGTAGCTGTGCCTTGAGTGAAATGTGGGATATGAAATTGAGGTTAAAAAAAAGATTTTCAATTGCTGCTTCTACTTCAGAAGCTGACTGCTTACACGTGGCCCTGCTCGACATCTGATGTGTGTGATCTGATATGCTTGTTTCATAAGTGAGGTTAGCCATGCTGTTCATTTTGACGTGCTTCTTTCTCTGTGTGACCCACTCTGGATGTTGTCTGCTACTTACAAGAGTTTGGGACACCTTCAAAAGCCATGTGGTGTAGAACAAATTTACAAGTCAGGTTTGTGGTACGCATCTTCTACCATCAGTATACCTGGATATGGGATTTGCTCTTAGGAGGGAAGGTGTAGCTCACATCACAGAAGTTGTGCTTGAGGACACAGCTTATTGCTACTCCATTTTAAAAGGCGTAGCAGGGATAAATTTCAGCACCTCAGCATTGTAGCTGGCACTTGAGCTTGACCAGAAATGGCTCTTTGCAGTACTGTGTGGGTCTGAAGGTAAATTAGGCCCCAGCCTAGGTTTGAATGAGTTGTAAAGGTACAGCGGAGACTCAGAAATCTGTGTTGTGGTCATTAGCTATGTGCCATGGACACACCTTTGTGTTTCCCAGCACAAAATCACGTGTTGTGATACTTCTGGGCTTTCCAGGTGTGTCAAGGCAAACCTTATGTCTCAAAAGAAATACCATTACTTGTATCTTCATAACTACAATAGCAGGCTGAGCAGCTACTAGGTTCAGTTAGGTGTTGTGTTTTTTTTGTTTGTTTGTTTGTTTTAATGGTTCATTCATGTCCCTCTAGTGGTGGCAGCAAGAAGTCCAGTGCAGTGATAGACGTTTCTGTGTTGAACACCCTGTGCAGGGCTTCCACGTTCACCTTGTTTCATGTCACCAGTATGCAGAAGATACAGCTTGAGACTTATGTTTCCAAAAAATGGCGTGAAGTGGAAAGGAAAGGTGGTGCTAGGAAACATTGGAGGCAGGAGAGGCAAAATAGTAGGGTCTGCATCCTCCAAATGGTAATGCCTAGCGCTTAGCTTATCTGAGCAGAAATGGGCTTGTTTTCCTGAAATCTCCTGATCCTAAAGCAAAATTGCTTCTTGTTTTCTCATGTGCTTGGACATTGCTGCCTGATCTCATCCTTCGTCCTGTGGCTGTAAGAGGCTCGGAGGTCTTCTGGTCTTCATCTGGTCCTTCTGCAGGCTGTTTTTGTCTTCCTTCTGTCCAACTACTGGTGCTTGGGGAACCCCAATTCTTATTTAAATGAAGTCAGTTCTTTCTTGCCTTCTAGTTGTGCGTTAGAGAAGCGGAACAAAATTTGAAGCCTGTGGTGACTGCAAGATCCTTGCTAGTTTTATTTTATTGAGTCCAGCTGTCAGATCTAAGGCTGAAGAGCAGAATTTCCACCTTGCAGCTGCCAGTTTGAGTTTATTCATGTACTGGTATTTGGTGTTGATTTGCTGTGCAGGGTGGTGAAAGCCATGCTAGCCTGACACGTTCCCTCTGACAGCAAAGAGGAACCTTTCTCTGGGACAGGAACGGCTCTGCACAGGATGCTGTATTGTCTGTCCTCTGCAGGCCCAGCTTGAGCTGCTATCTCTGGAGATGTACGTCTCTGCTGGTCACGTTGTGTGTCTTTTATAAAGCTGGTGGGTACAACTGGTGGCCAGATCTTCTTCCGTGCCGTATTTCAGATATTAAGTGAGTGGTTAGCTTTTGTTTTCTGCAGAAATTCTGAGGAGGAGCATGTGATTGATGCATACCTGTGAAGACCTTCAAATGGTAAGCCCAAGGTCAACTGTCAGATCTTAATGAAGGCTGATGTGATGATTAGTGCAGGAATAGCATCAAGAAGCAGCACTAGATGGTGTTAAGTTGACTTCTGCTTCACACTGAGCAGGCTTTCCAGTGGGAGGAGGTAAGGGCTGCTCTTGAGGCAGGACCCCAAGAAGACCCGCTCTGTAAAGGGCTCCTTTCAGGGGCAATTAGGGAAAATGTGACAGCCTCGTCAGCTGGCCTGCTGTGTGCCAGCGGGGAGGAGGGAGAAGGAAAGCACCCGGGGAAGGCTGATCTTTGCAGTGTGCCAACTGTGGCGGGGTCTGTGGGGAAGATGCCATCTGCTACTGCTTGGCACGGCTTGGTCTGAGCACAGAGCGCGTTATTGTCCTCGACCTCGGCGGGAGGAGCTGGCGCTGAGCCCGTGGGTGCTGCCTCTGGGAAGAGAGAGGGATGCCGTGGCCACAATGTGGCAGCAGCATGGGCACTGCGGAACAGGGATAGGGAGCCTAAGGCACAGTGGGGTGTTGCCGAGAAGCAACACGCTTGGCTGGGAGTGAGTGTGTCCTACTTGCCTGGGGGGCTGTCCAGGGGCTCCCAGACCTGGTGGAGTAGTGGGCCTGTCAGGGACAGTGACACCAGTAGCGCTTCTAGAAATGTTCAGGGGTAATAACAGGAGGTTTGTGTGGCCTGATTAGGAAGAGCTGGCTCCGTGGAAACCTTGCTGGACTTGGACAAGATGAGCTGAACAGGGGATGGTTTCCTCCAGGACAGAGCACTGCAGCCCTGGGCACTACAGCCCTGCACTTTGTGCTGCATGTCACTGTCATCTCTAATGTCACCTTGCTTCCTGGGGGCAGAAGAGAGGAGCATGGACCTCAGCAACAAGCTTTGGGCAAAGTGCTGAAGCCATCAGGTAGAGCTTTGCTCAGCTACGTCAATAAAATGATGCATGGGTGGACGACAGTTCTTTGTGCCGCAGGCAAGCCAAACCCCAAACTCAAGGTCTGAGAGACAAGAGTGGTTGGAGCTGAGGAGAATGAAAAACTGAAAGAAATGCTGGACTACCAAAAAAGACACATGAAACAAGTGTTTGCACTGGAGGAAATGAAATAATTTGTGCCATATCCTTCTCATTTCCTTATCAGTGGAAAGTCAAGTCCAGCTGTGCTAAACAGCAAAAGAACCACCATGGTATAAATGCCTTTTTGCAGTGCTGCAGAGGAATGCTTGCAAAATGGTGAAGGAGAACCCTGGCAGGATGAGCAGCCTACTATTTATTATGGGCCCGTGATGGATAAAAGCACACTTAGCTTCCATCTGTTCTGTTTTGGATGATGGCTCCAGAGAGGTCAGGGCTTTGGCAGTGATGGATATTTGAAACTAGGGCCATTTTTAGCTGTTCCAAAATGTTTTCCTACTCTGTTTGTTGGACATCCATTTCTCTGAATGATACGTTCTGCCAGATGCACCGCAGGTGTTGGTTAGCTGCAAGTGTTAGCTAATGTGAGGCTCTCCTCCCTGTCTCCCCCTCTTCCACTGCTGAGCTTGCCACAGAAGGGGAGGGGAATAGGTAGATATTTTGGCACACTTTGGGTAGGTTTACTTTTGCTTTCCTGGAAATATATGCATAATTTTCTTGTGTTTTGTAACTGTGAAGTATTATACAGAGTGAGTGCAGCTTGAATAATAAAGAACCCAGATGTTCATCTACACTGTGATATGAGAAAGGGATTACCGACCAATGCAGTGTTTCCTATGATGTCGGAGCTGCAAACATCTCTTTTTTTATGTTTGTGCTACCTCACAAACAAAAGCAGGCATCCAAGTGTGCCTTTTTAAATTCTACTTTAATTAAAAATGAAGTGGGAGTACAGAAAGCCATGCCCCAGGCGTGGTGGTAGCACTCAGCAGCAATTCTTCTGAGTGAGAGGAAAGCAGCACGGGTGGTCAGAGAGGCTAGGGTGCTGCCTGGGGAAATTGTCACAGCAGCAGGAGCCAGGACGAGGGACGAGTGTGGCTTTCCCCAGAGGTTTGTTCTTTCTGCATATGCCAAGCGGCACTTGTTATGGATCCATGTTTTGCACAAATGAGTGCAGATCCACTTAGTGTGGTTCCATGTTAATCATAGTACATTTCTTTTCTGATACTGAACCAGCATTTATGTAAAATGCTGTCATTCCTGTTTGCTCTGAATGCAGATTTGGGGTTCTCCTTTAAAATCCTTGTCAAAGGCAAGTTAGACATCAGTGCAAGAAAACTGATTTGAAGAATCCCCAAAGGCTTTTTACATGCCAGTCCTTTTCAAGCCACGTTGTTTGGCTGAGAAGTGGGATCTTGTACAGAAGGTGCTGTAGTATGTGTACGTGTGTATGTTGATTTATTGTGTTTTGGGTACAGCTTTGTCCATGCATGCAGATGGTGGGAGAAGAAAAATGTGAAATTCATTATCCACTTGACAGTGCTTTTGATCTCATGGGACTCCTACGTACCTCCATGATAAAACCACACTTCAAATGGGTTTGGCAGAGCGTGTCAACACCACTGCTGGGATAACGTAGGTTTAATGTCCTCAGAGTACCATTAATTACTGTTAGATCTTTTTTTTTTTTTTTTTTTTTTTTTTTTTTTTTTGACGCATCAGCTCTTTTAATTCCTTTTTTGTTTTGACAGCATCAGTTACATATCAACACATTATTTAAAATAAATAGATGGGGAATACTCCCTTGCAAATGCCCTGAAGATCCAGTTGTGTTCATAAGTTGCCTTGCTCTGACAAAGGCTGGGGAGAGTTTTAATAAGGCTTTTATTCCATGGTAATTAAATAATGTCTGACTGATGACACCATAACTCAACAGATTAAATTGCAGTGTGGAAATGTATAATATGTCCCGTGGAGATGCACGTCAGTAATGAGAAGAGCTGGGTGGTATGTGGCACCCCCTCAGACCGTGTCAGCCCTGGGTAAAGTGGCTGGGCTGCAGAGTCTGAGAGTGGGCCAGTCACGTGTAACATGTTGTCTGGGTGCGTTGCATTTCTTGGGCTGTAGGCAGAACTGAGACAAATGCAACGTTATTGAGGTATGTGAATTTTAACTCAAAACCATCACTGTAATTGGTTGCCATCCTTCTTCTTTGTCTTTTTATTTTTTAAAACGTGGCTCATATGGTTCAGCATCTGACTAAAGTCTTTACCACAAGGACATGGGCAGTTTCAGCCTCGGTGTAGGCAGAGTTCAACCTTGGTGGTCTCTTGTGCTTAACCTGTTTCTGAAGAGGAAAGGTAAAGATTAACTGCTGCACTTAGCTCTTCATCTTGCCCTTTCCACCTTGAGGGGCACAGCTTGCTGCTAAGGAAAGCGTCAAGATTTTGCACAGCCCTGTTGTTCAGCACAATACACGTTCCCTTTACTAGTAAGGTGGGAATTGCTTTGTGTGAGGTGGTGAGATCTACACTGTGTGGACTGTCGCAGTAAGTTGAGTGGCTGATGTCACTTATGTACTGAAGTGTCTGATCTTGGGCAGCTCTTAAACAAAATGAGGTTGAATCCCAGGCTGGATTTTTGTGCATCATAAACGGTGGTGCCTGACCTCTCACAATGCTCCCTAGCAATATTTTCTTCTGCGGAGTGGCAGAGAACGCCCTCCTAATAGGCATTGCCAAACAGGCTTATCTAATGGTCTTTTTCTGTGCTTAAAATGAATCCAAAAGCATAAAGAGATCAACTTCTCCAAATCCATTTATTCCTTGTGCTGAGGTGGGTGACCGAGAAGTAGATAAAGACGTCTCAGACGAACAGAGCTGGCATGCAGGCTGAGCTCTGCCCTGATGCGGTGCCAGGCACTGAGCTGAGAGCACCACTTGTTGCTGCAGCTCCCCTTCCCTGACGAGTCTGCATCCTGTGGCATTGGAGCTGTACTGGAGCCAGGCCCTTGGCTGTTCCTGTACTCAGTGGCTTTTCCCGAAAGGAATTGCCATCCCCTTTCCATCTCTGACACGTTCCCTCTCCTGCACCGTGCTCCCTTTGCACCGGCTGGGGTCCCCAAGAGCTGTTGCGGATGCTGTGTGCTGGCCGTCAGGGAGGCCTTGAAATTGAGGGAATTTCACAGTGGGTGTGACAGCGAGCTTAATGCAGTTAATATCCCATTTTCGTTGTGGTATCCCGTGCCGGGTGATGTGAGCCAAGAGCACGGCAGTGCTGCCCTCTGCAGCCCCCCGTTGTGCTGGCCACAGGAGGCAGTGGAGTGGCTTTTAGGGCAGCCTGGTGCAGAGGAGGCTGGAAAGCTGCCTGTCCAACGTGCCTGCTGCCCAACCTGGCGGCCCCGGCAAGTGCTTATGGATGGCAGCGATCACAGTGTAGTACTTGTCGGGAATAAAATGATCCTGGGAGAATGGGCAGGGTGTCCGTGTGTCTGGACCACGCACTAGGGTGACGTTGTGAAGAAGAGGTAGGATTGCTATGTGTTTCCCACAGCAGCAACTCTGAACGGGCTGCAGAACAGTGGTTAGATCTCAAGCTGACTTCAAACAAACCCCTTCCTGCTCTGTTTTTGTTCCCACACAGGGCAGTGAAGTCAGCCTAACTCTGTGTCTGACGTGCACAAGGAATGCGGCCTTCTGCCCCAAGGTATACTTAGTTTCCTCACCTGTATTTTCTGGTGTTAGTAGTTGCAGTGCATATCTATACTGTGTGATATGATGGGCATCACTCGGTAAAGATGCTCCTCTTCAAAGCTGAAACTTTTGTTTGACATTTGTTTATGTGGTCTAAGCAAATTGAAGTCACCCTACATTTTTTTCGTTGTAAATGAGAAGAGTTTGGCCTCGGTGTAATTCAATTGAAACCCACCCCGACAATGTAGCGGACTTCCCAACGAATTGCACTAAGTCGTGTGGATGTCTGTATGAGCACTTGGAGGGATTGAGCCGGGCCTCGACTGTCAAGTCGGGGAATTCAGTTTAATCCAAGGAGGCCATCCAAGATGGCAGTTCATTTCCAGGGAAGTTAAATTTCCTGCTGGTGTATGGCAGGACTCTAAAATGTATGGCAGACATCTAAATCTGCTTGGAATTAAAATAAAACAACAGTCTAGGAAGAGAAAGTAAATATATAAACAGTTTCTTGAATTTGCATTTAAATTACAACTTAGAAATTATAAAAATCACTGATTTATGCAAGCAGCAGGCTTTCATGTGTGAACGTGATGACAACTTAGTTTCAATGAGCTGCTTGCTCTCTCCTTGTTTAGTTTATATGAAATGCTTTCCAGTTATTTCCTTTGTGGCCAGTTGAGCCCTAAGATGCTGCCTGTGTTAATGTGTAACTACAAAGCCAGGTGTAGTGGCGCTGTGCTCATGACACGCAGGACTCCTGTTTCCTGGGGCTGCTTGAGCACTGCTGTATTCTGGAGGTGGTGTATGAATTGCTGCCACTGCTCTGCACGATGAAAAGCTCTGGGCTAGCTGTTCCAGCCCCTGAAGCGTGGCTTCTGACTCGTTGCCCTCATCTTGCTGTCAGTGCTGGGAAAAAGCTGGACTTGGAGTTTTGCAGCAGATGCAAGCACAAGAGCCGTGCTGCACACTGTGGTCACAGCCTT
Organism: Nettapus auritus; assembly: GCA_011076525.1. NCBI lineage: Eukaryota > Metazoa > Chordata > Aves > Anseriformes > Anatidae > Nettapus > Nettapus auritus. The sequence continues at coordinate 65,515,713 of CM021768.1, forward strand.
TCTCTATTGAGTACGGGGCTCTTACCCATGTGATTTGACTCATGCAGCTGTGTCAGAAGACTCTCTTGAATACCTTGCTTTGGGGAAAAAAGAAAAAAGAGAGAATGTAGTGTTCCACCTTGTATTAACACATTGCAAAAGGAGCTTCTGCTGACGAGGGATGATTCAGTCCTCTGGCAGCAGAGAAGCACCCACATGCTGTTATTCCAGGTTGCTGAATGTCAAGCGCTTGCAGTGGTGGTTGACCTTAATCTCTGTGTAACTGGGAGTACTTGGAAATCTGCCCCCAAATGGCTTCCATCCATTGCAGAAGTACTTCTGATTTTTATTCCTTGCCCATTCCAGAAGGAAAGGTTTGAGTATTCAGTGGTTGGGGTAGCATGTTAGAGATACTTGGCTAGCTAGTATTTCACCTGTGCAATGTCAGGAAGACATCAAGAAGTGCCTGTTGCTAATGGCTAGTCAAAAAGAAGCAGAGGGGATTGGGGAGGGGGAATACCAGTTGTCCTGGGTCTCCCTGTGATCTGACAATCTCCGGCTGTGTCGGGCTGTGCTGCTGTGAAACGTCTTCCAAACAGAGCATTGTTTGCCAAAAGCAACTTCTTGGTGGAGATGGATCAACATTTGTATCAGCGCACCAAAGTGTTTTATAAATTATACTATTATAATAAATCAGTCCTGCTACAAAGCAGTTCTGTGCTGCTGCACCTTGTGGGAAGGTATATGGCAGCCTTGTTCCTATTCTTAGTGAGCAGCATTATCTTACTTAGCTAAGGAGCAATATGTCTTAGATATACATAAGAGCTGTATAAGAGAATGTAAGAGCTGTATAACTAAAAGATAGTGTCACTGAAGTAAAGAGGAAATAGTCCATGTGGGTTGATTTTACTTGTGACTGCTCATTGATTCCAACAACCATTTACAACAAGAAAGTTCTCAAAGACTTAAATGTTTTCATGCAGTTTATTTTCTTCTTTCCTTCTTTTTTTTTTTTTTTTTTTATCTATCAGAAACATGTATGACCTCTGTCCGGCAAACCACCCCAGTTAGTAAGAATTTTGCAGCGGTACATCTGACTCCTGAGACTGGTGGCAAAACTCCCAGCAGATGTAAACAAGATTGCAGCCTGATGATGACAGGATGTTGTGGAAAATACCGCAATGCCTTGAAATTGGAAAGGGGATTTTAGGTTGAAAATTCCTAAGTCTCCAACTGGAATTTAGCTGTAGCAGCCATGTTTGAACACCCCCCTCTCCTCTGGGTGAATGTGCTTGGGAGAGTCATCACAAGGACTTGAATAAGTGCATGTGGTCAGGAAGTCTGTTCCAGATTTCATCCAAATGCCCTATATGTAATAAGATACACTGCGGCTCTGGGAGTATGTTCTCAAGTGTAAAATCGAACAATAACATTCAAAGTTAATCTTTTGTTCTTTGCAGATTTCATTGCGTTACTGCACTTCATGAAAAGAATAAGAAGCCCACAGTGATGTGCCCTCTAAGCTTGCCCATAGCTTGTTATAAAGTTTTAAAAAAAAAACACGTGAGGTTGAGTTACCTCTGGAAGGTGTTGACCTTTACGTAAGAACAATACCTATAATCTGACTTTTGCTGGCTTAAAACTGATCCTCTTTAATTGACTTAGATTACTTCTTTCACAGATCAGATCCTGTTTCAGCGATAAGCTATATAGTAATGAAATCATCTACAGGGCATGTTTTTGCTGTGTAGAGGCATGTGTGTATGCAAACGCAAGCATGTGTACTCGGCATTGCATATTGATGTACACGCGGACATGGTTAAAAGAAAACTTTCTCCTTTGTGAGGCCAGAATTTCTGCGTAAAACCAATAAAAACCATCTACAGTGTGACAGCCTTTGGAAACATCAGACACCCCATGCACTGTAAGAACTCTTCCAAACCTGCCCTTATCTTCTACACAGAAATCCTCTGGGGGAAGCTCTCCTGCCTGTCTGTGACATACCTAATGCTTTACAGTCCTGTATATAATGCAAGATTTTTATCCTATACAAAGGAATGTTTTTTTTTCTTTAAAGCACAGACTTTGGATTAGATAGAAATCATCTCATTTTAAGATAAGGAAACTCGTGTTGTTGGACCTTAATAAAGTGCTTGTCAGTTATTGAAATGCCACCTTAAAGTTAATGTAGCTTCCCTCGTTGGCCACACCTGAAAACATGATGCCGGTCTGTTTTTGGGATTATTTTTAAGAAATTACAGAGAGGTTTTCCCTGTGGTATGTGAGCAGCTGGAATGTTTCAGGGGGTCAGTATAAAAACAATGCTGTTTAGGTCCTGTAAGCAGCCAGCGCACTGGAGTTGTGCGCTCTGTGAAATCCCATCAGTGCGTCCCATGAGGCTCGGACGAAGATGAACTTACTGTTCCCTTAATGTCAGGAAGCAGAAGAAAAAGGGCATTCATGTACAAACGCTTTCTGCTCTGACTTGAGTCTTATTTTTTCCGAGATGATTTAGTGTTAGTGACTTAATGGCTTCAAACAGCACTCAAATAAACTGCTGCCAGTCCACCCTAGGTAACATAACCTATCTGCTCGATGACTGATGGCAGTGATCAGCTTTACTTTGTTACTGATGAGGCAACTGGGAGCCTGTAGGCAAAGGTGGAGGTGAGAATGGCAGGCAGCAAAATCTGTCTGCCCCAGGTTCAGGACGTTGCAGCTGCTCTGTTGGGTGAAGAGCGGGGAAGATTTGGGGGTATCTGTAGTTTCTGGGTGCCGTGATGCTATGCTGGGATGTGACAGCACACTTCAGGCCATGGTTGTCTTCAGAAGCTACTTCTGGAGGGGCCGGGTGAAGAGGGCACTTTTCCGAGTGTGTGTGATCATACGTGAAACTCATTCAAATTGCTTCCATGCTGTTGCTGAAGCGTTCTGCCAAGCAGCTACTACTTGTGTCTTGGGCTTTCCTGCTGAAGTACGGTAAGAACATAGGATAAAGATCTGGCAGGGAGAAAGCACTTTTCTTCAGCACTGTGTAAATGCTTGCTCGGTCCTTCTGAGACCAGTATTTCTTGACAAATGAAAGCAGCAGTGCTCTAGAATAGGAGATGTTCCTGAGGACGTTTAGATTTGCAAAAAGGTATTCTGATTTCTGAGAGAGGAAGTCCACATCTGCAAGCTGTGGTGGCAAATGGCCACTTGCATTTCCCCAAAGCTGAAATTCTTGGAGGCTGTTGGAAGGTTTTACATTAACTTGGAAAGCAAATAAAAGTGGAATTCAACTCATGTTGCTAGCTGGAAAGTTAATTCCTTCAATGTTGTAATGCGTAATGACTGTGAGCCCCGTTGGATCTGTGGGATATTTGCACGCACAACTGACACATCTGCAGACAGCTTCCCAGTGCACACAAACCCCCATTTTTGTGTTTGTGACTGGCATTGCAGGCGCGGGAGCAGAACAAGCATCCTGGGGCTTTGTCTCCAGGTTTGCACTGACAGAGTCACTGCGCAGCAGCAGAAAGCTTTCACGCAGGGTAGATGATGCCAGTTTAAGCTGCGGTACTGGGGCTGCATGACAGCTGGGTTTTCTCGGTTGATTGATTAAAACATTTTAAAATAACTAAAGTTTTGAAGGAGTTTGTTGTGCCACATACTTCAGTTCTACTGAGTGAAAGATTTAAAGTCAAGCTGCACAAGAGATAAGGCATGTGCCTTGCGGCTGGATTTCTGTACCCGTCTGGATTAATGTTCCTGTGAGGCCACTTGGGTCCTTAGGTGGGCACAGGTCCAGTTTGAGATTAATTCATAGTGTGTTATTGACAGTGCAAGTTCTGTTTGGAGAGCTGCCGAAGCAGCTGTTAGACCCACAAACCCCGGGCAGCCCTGGTTCATGTAATCGCAGGTTATGTGTGCATCGAGACCTTTCCTTTCCGCCCCAGAAGGGAGCTAGATGCATGTGCATGGCTGCTGCTTGGGCTGGACTGGGTTAGTGTGCCCTGGGAGGGAAGCCTTATAAATCCTGTTTCTTTGGAAAATGACTTGGATGCATTTTGGGTTGGTGACAGCATACAGAAAGAGTGCTTGTCAGGAAAAATGAATGGATTTATGTATGGAACATGGGAACCCTCCAAAACTGAATTGAAAGAAGTGTTGCCTACCTCCATGAGTCAGTCGGGGGAGACAGGGTGAGTGTATGCCCTCACACCTAACACTGCTTAGGCTGTTAACGCAGCTTAGGTGACAGCCCTTGGACCGAGCCATCTGCTGCTTGCTCCTGCAGAAGTCCCTGCTTGCATGGATCCTGGGAGGAGAAGTAGTGACAACTAACAAAGAGTTAAAAAATCCAACAGGAAATCTGCATGAGGAGGGTCAGCACAGAACTGGTGCTTCTTCCAGAAGCAGCTAGGAATCTGTGAAAGCCAGAAAAAGCCCACTCTTGTAATTGGAGCACTGGGACCCAAAACCTGGGAGGTAATGCAATTTGTAATTCACTTGAGAACTCCAAGTCAACAGAGAACAAGCCAAGATGGGAGACTGAATTATCTATAAAACTGCCTGTGCAAAGTGATTTCCTTTCTCTTTCCAAAAATGTAACAAACACATGTTAAAAATACAAGTTTCTTTCATTCTTGGATCATCAGTGACTGAAACGAATCGCATAAAAATGCTCAGTGCTGGAGAGACAGTATCATTGCAGCTCTGCTACTTGAATCAGCCGAACTTGTTCTGTGCAGGGCAGCAGAGAAGTCAGGAAGCTGGGCAAGACATGTAAAGCCAGAATCCTCTTGGTCCCTGTTCAGAGAGGTGGCTGCTTTTACTCTCGTCTTTTTTTTTTTTTTTTTTTTTTTTTTTAAGCTATGAGAAAGGGTCTGATGTATCAGCTGTGCATTTACCATCTGAAGAGATGGCAGTTAGTTACTCGTAAGCTTCGGCTTCGAAGCTGCAGTGAGATAAAATTGCCTGTCTACGTTGATAGGGTTATTTCTTCCCACTGATGTGTTAGAGGTTTATATTGACTGTAGCGTATGAAGACAGGAGTTAGTGTGCGTTTCCACAGACATCAAAATATGCACAAGAATGTAGAAGATGATAAAATATTAGACTTGGCTACTTACTATAACTAACTACTCCAGTCTGCTCAGTATTGCCAAAGCCTTCCCTGAGATTGACGGGTTGTTTTTAATGAAAATGCCAAGCTGGAAAGTCAAAATTAAATATTTCAGTATTGCACGTGTTTTAGAGTAATAATTAGAAAAAGAATGATGTACTCCATTTCTTGGTAAGAGAGACAGAACTTTTCTAAGTATTCTCATCATGCCTGATCTCCTGGTTCCTCTGGTGCTCTCAGCAGAGGACAGGAATTGCGCACTGTTTGTATCCCTGTCCTCAGCTACATTGGGACTGCCCCTGGAAACCCAAGAGGTACTGGTCTGGCTTTCCTGGATGAATAATGAAGAAAAATAGTGTCCATCTGTTGTTTGTGAAAAATTTGGATGGGGAAATGCTGATTTACGCACCGTCAAAGAATGGATCAACTTTGGCAAGGGACGGTGAGGAGCCGTGCACCCCTGGGCTTGCAGCTGCCCGGGGAAGCTTTACACCCGGTTTGTTCTCACCAGAAGGCAGTTTGTTTTCCTTGGCTGTTGCAATCCTGTCTTCCTGTAGACAGCAGCACATCCCCAGTTGCTGGGGGGCCCAGGCAGGTGTGCAGGTGTCTGCGCTTGTGCACAAACATGTGCAGGGTGTGGGACTTGTGTGAGATGCTGGCTGGGAGCCGGCATTTGCTCTGTCCCAGAGTGCATGTCTCCAAGAGATCTCCAAGATCACAACCCTTGGTATAGTCCCTAAAAGCTGGGCATCACTTCTGTCTTAAATGGGTCCTATTTTTATTCCCTATTCACCTCCTTTTTGCCTACTTGCATGTCTGGAGTGGTGATCCCAGAACCAGCACGAGCTCTCACTCCATACTGAAGAAGCAGAAGAAGCCAAGGCACTGCCAAGCTCTCTGTATGGGTGCTGTGAGCGGTGCTTGTGGTGCTTGGTCAGGCTTCATGGTGGCACTTCTGTGGGCATCCTGTCTTCATGTGTCTGCCCCAGATTAATTTCCCAAACACCCCAAGTTAAACATTGTCTGTTTCTCTGAGCAAAATCTGATGCAGAATGAGCTTTAACACTGGGCCTGTAGAGCCAGTAAAGCGTGAGCGAGTAAACACAAATATTCATGAGTGGGGTTCGTTTCCATTTTGTACTGAACAGGAGAAAAATAGGTCTTGGAGGGGACAGTGGTGTGCTGGAAGTATGCTGAGTGGTGGGTGAGCATTATCGCATGCTCTGTATTCTGTTTGGATGACTGCATGCCTTACAGCATTCCTCCTCCTCCCTGCTGCTGCCTTCCCTCTGCTCAGGCGCTCGTCTTCCTCTACACCTGCTCTTTCCTGGAGCCTGTTGCTTTACTCCCATTTGTAGTTTGCATCCTACGTTTTCTTATGAAGTGAAATGTATGCTAAAACATGTCTGGCTTGGGCACCCTTTAGTAGTTCTAGTGAGCACTAAGTGTAATTCCAAGAGCTGATATTGATGATCAACAGATGTTTTCCCCACCCACAGAGAGCTTTCCGATTCTCCCCCGGGGTGAACTCCACCTTTTTGGGGGCTGCCTTTGCATGGTGAAGTAACTTAGTGTGTACAGCATCTAGGAATATTTTTTTTTTTGGTGATTTCTGCCAAGGCTGTGTAAGTACTCTCCAAATTCTGGCTTCCGTCAGACTGACTTACTGTGGTTTGACACAGAAATTTGTTGAACATTTTTTCCATGAGCTTCTGGAGAACATGTACCAAGTCATTGTCATAGTATGCAGTCAACTTCTATGAAGAACTAAGAAGGCTTTTTTTTTTTTTTTTTTTTTTTTTTTTTTTTTAAGGAGTGCATTTCTCATTTTAATGAGATGGAAAAATACCTTTGTGTAAGAAGAGCTTGTTCCCAGGGCCACAAGAACCTTTCCATTCATCCTTGGGCAAATGAAAGTTAAAAGCACCAAACGCGAATGTTAGTGGTGGGTGCTGCAAACTGTATACATTTGCCTTTGGTTATTCGTCTGCTGGGAAACACAGGTGAACCTGCCTTTTAACCTGAAATTCCACACAAGGAGCACTTTTTTTTGGAAGCAAGTCATTGAGCTCCAGCTGATTTTGTATGCTGGGGTTGGTGGGTACCTGATCACCCATGGCAGGAGCTTCTGGAGTCCCACAACGACTAAAGACAGGCAGAAGCATCCTAACAGATGTTAGGATGCCTGTCCCTCCCTGCAGAAAGGCGTGCATCAGCAAAAGCTGCAGGCATGCGTGCTGCATACAGATTTTGTGCCCAGATGCCCCAGTTGGCCCTGGGCCTGAGAGGAAAATCATTTTTGGGGTGATAACACAGTGAATGTCTGGTAACACCACCGGCAGTGCTCTCCTTTTGCCCTCTGTGAGAAACGCCAGAGCTGCCTGCGAGCGTGAGGTCGGGAGGAGGGACTGCGCAACGCAGAATGACCTCTCCTCTGCCTGATTGCATTTTGGGGAAAAGAAGGGGATATTTTGGTCCCTTGACTACAAGAACCAGATGAAATGTTACAGCTTACTAATAGCACCAGCAGGACAGCATGAGTTTGGTGACGAGGAATCCCAGGGAACAGCGAGTATTCAGTATTCAATATGTTCAGAAGAGGCATTTCCCTCGTGACCTGCAGTGCTTCTCGTTTTGGTCATGGTATTTTGGAAACTTCATTGGAGGTCGCAGAGGTTCCCAAGTACTGTCTGCTCGTGATGGACAGATTGTTCCAGGGTGCAACTGCCGCAGCCATCGCTCTGCAGGGCTGGGCTTGTGCCTTCCTGCAGGAACTCAGAGATGGAGGGAGTTCATATGGTACACTGTGCTCTGTCTATGTATGCATCTAAAAATCCCATTTTAATTAGGAAGTGAGTATAAAAGGCTGCTCTGAAGCAGCATAATGCCTTGCAGATGTCCAGGAGGTGGAGCTGGTAGTAGTTCTGCTTACGAAGTCAGTCACGTTTCACTCCCAGGGAAAGAGGATCTTGCCTGCCCAGCCTGGCAGCTGGCTGCCAGCCCTGATGTGTGCGCGGAGCTGGGCAAGCGGGTGTTTCCACTGGGCAGTGTGCGCAGAACGACCTGCCTGCAGCGCTGTAGCTGCAAAGCACGTCAGCCTGCGCTTGTGATGACAGTATGGATCGTGGCACTAAAAGTCACCAAAAAGCTGAGTATGTTTTGCACATGCACAGGATAAACTTTGCATTTTTCTGAAGATGCTGAACACAGGGACCAGACCAGAGGCAGCAGCATGCTGTCTGATGTGGCTTGTCTGTCTCTGTTCCCAGAGCTGCTTCAGCTCTTGATGTGTCATATATGAAGCCATGACTGCCCATACAAAACTGGCCCAAAAAAGGGGAAGTCATCCACTTAGGGACGCATTTTTCCCATAAGCCCTCGACCTTTAATCCTAATAACTGTAAACAACCCTTGACCTGGGAAAATCTTTTCATTTTCTTGTTCTTCCCCTGCAAGTGTGGGAAGATAAGTCCCACTCCTTAACCTTTGCACAAGCACGCATTAATCTAATTTCCTACCCATCATGACCTACTGATTTGAAAATTGCAGCTACACTTAATTTGATTTTTCTTTCCACGTTTCTATGTGATGTTTTTGCTGTTACCCTTATTTGCGTTTTTGGTTCAGTGCTGGTTTGTTAACCCTGAGCTGCAAATATCAGCTGCAGAGCAGGCCGATTGTTGTCATGTCAGCTCATCAGACGCCCACACATCAGGAGAGGTTACTGCATGTACATGGGGGAGATCAGAGCTGCCCCCTTTTGGTCCTTCCACTTCCTGGGAGGCCTCAGCCGATTGCTGTTGGCTCCCTATGTTGGCCTGCTCAGCAGAGCAGAGCCACTGTAGCAGAATGTCTGTAGCAGCGCCTGCTGATGTTTTGGTCTAGCTCTCCATAATTCTAGCTCCAGGACTGATTCATCATGGTGGTTTTCAGCAGCTGGATGAAAGTAGGCAGCCTGAGCAGCAGCAGCCATGTGGGTATGGCAGCATGGGCTGAAAACAGCCTGTATGCTCTTTGCAGGGCTCGGCGTTGCTCCCTGTGCCAGCTGATTAAAAAAAGTTATCATCCTTTGAGCCCTGCTGCCGTACTTACCCTGGCACGGTGTTTTGGAAGGCAGCAGAGGCGTACCAGCGCATTAGCAGGCACCTCAAGTTCGCCGTGCTCTCAGACAGCAGATCTAATCCAAGCATCGCATCTGAGACCTGAGACAGCCAGCAGATCCATGCTTAGTCACACGTTTAGCTTTGATCTTCATTCACCTAATTGAAAAAATTAAGGTGGAATTAAATGGATGATGTGAGAAGAAAAGTGTTTTATATTGCTGGGAGGAATGCTGTAAGCTGCGGTTAAGCTGTTGGGTGAAATGGCAGTAGGTGGGGTGAGAAGCAGCTGTTACTGGTTTTGCTTCAATCCATTAAGAGCTGATGTTCAGATTTCAGGAGATGCTTAAGAGATGTTGTTACAAGAGATGCCCTATCAAAATCAGAAGTTTATGTTGCTTGAAATTTAAAAAATATAATATATCTATGTATTTTTACGGGTGATGATGTTGACACACGTCTTTTTTTTTTTTTAAAAAAAAAAAAAACAACACAAACTCTGAACTCCAGAGTTGCACGCCTCTCCAAAGAGGGGAAAAAAGATGACTTCCATTGCTAAAGGCTCAGTCAAAAATGTTTGTTTTGAGCATAATCCTAACACGCCTTGGATTAGCACAATACCTTGAACTCCCCATCGCTGCAGAGCATAACAGCTTTTCCCATGCCTATGTTTAATTGCTGCAAATCCAGCAGTTCCCACGGCTTGCTATGAATTCTTTCCAGTAAAATTGCTGAATCTCAGAATTAAAGCCATCAAAAACGGCATCTGCGAAAGTAATGAATCCTATGTCTTTATAAATCCTAAGTGATTTGAGGTTGCTTCCTTAACTGTTTTCCATCTTCTACCTTGCCTTGCGTACTTTTTAATTTTTTTACCTTATTTTTTTTTTTTTTTTTTGGTAGCAGTCTGCTCTCCCATCTGCAAGAAATAATCTTTTTCTGAAGAGGTTATTGTTTAGCTTATAAGGAGAGCATCAACACAAAGACAGACTGTCTTGTGCCTGCATTAGAAGCATGCCTTTTTCTTCAAAGGTGAGCCTGAGTCAAAATATTTTCCACAGCTCATTTCAAAATGTGGACAAGTTTACAGTTAGGAAATTCTCATGACCGGTGAGCATAAGCTAACTGTGCTGACCCCACGGTATGGGTGTGCACATTGCCTTCACTAAGCTTCATTGGCTAAATTTGTAAGTAAAGTAAGTAAATTTGTAAGTAAATGTAAGTAAAGAGAAGTTTTAAACAGCAAACTGGATATTAAAATGTATTAAAAGGAAATTTTGCCAAAAGGTTCATTTTAATAACATGGTAGCTGCTGATTTAGGTGATGATTTCTTCATAGTTGCAAATAGAAATCTACACAGAAAATTCAACAGCCTTGAGCTGACTCCATGAACAGATCACGGCACTGCTGAGCAAAAAAAAAGGCAAGGTTCTGTAGATGTCTTGCGTGTGTATGAAAAAGGAACAACTGGGGAAATCTGACCTGTACTCTTTGAGGGAAAAACAGCAGTGTGGGGATACATTTGTTCTTCCTCTGAAGTGAAACAAGACATCCCAGTGAGGTTACTCTGTCCCCTCTTGCTTTTATTTTAAAGTAAATAAGATCAACTGGAACTGCACTGGGAAATCTTTTTCCCAGTGGATGCAGAGGTTAAGAAAGTGATTGAATGAGGTGCCAATGAACAACAACAAAAAAAAATACACCCCTACTAATAGCAATTAGGTGAGTAATAAATGATTGTGCAGGGCTTTCATTTTCTAAGAAGTATTCAGTTGTGTTCAATAATCACGTTTTAAAGTGAAGAAATAATTTACTGGCTGTCTTAAGCAGATGTAGGCATCTCAGCACTACCTTCTATTTTCCTACAGTAAGGTACTTGCTTTCCCTAAGAAACACGTACAGTTGAATTTGGTCCTAAACTAGCTAGGAATTAAGTGATGGATAAGGAAGGAATAACTACTGGTGACATTTTGCTTGGATACTAGCCAGTCCCTAATTCTCTGGAGAACCTATTCCACATTGGTTTTCTTTCTGTTGGCCCTTGGTGTACTAGCTTTCAGCAGAAAACGCTGCTGTGTGTTTAGGGCCTCCAGGATGGCAGAGGAGCAAGTGGACAGCGAGTTGCTAGTACTGCACGTCTGTGGAGGTTTGTACGTGGCTGCTGGCTCAGTAGGGGCGATGGGATGCTGCAAGGTGGGCGTGAGAAGAGAAGGAAGTATGGTAATTTTACAAATGGTTTTTGCATGATCAAGGATGTTAAAAGATGCAGGAGATCCTTTCATTTTTTTTTTTTTTTTTTTTTTTCCTTTTGTGCTTTTCCCAGTGCTGTAAAGCACAACTCTGATGACATGCACGTCAGCTTACCATGGACCCAGGTTTTTCAGCTCCTTTGGATTTTTTAATATTTGCATGAAATCAAGTGAGCCACTTGATGCCTAATTGCTTTAATTTGCATGCTGATCAACTCAAGTGATAGTAACTGAGTTAAGTAGTTTGTAGCAATAATGTGAAACTGAGATAGTAACTGAAAAGCACTCTGAGCCTTGGGATGGGAGGCAGGTAACATCTGTGTTAACACCACTTTCTCGATGCATAGGCAGTGTCTTGGAGCTTACAAGGGCTTTTCCATGGAATCACAAAAATGAGAAAATTTGCTCACCCTGCCTGGCCTGGGCTGTCTGTCTCACAGCACCTGGGCAGCTCCTTGCTGGGGACTGATCCTGCGGCACTCCCCTGTGCCTGCAGCTCAGAGCAGCCATCTGAGATAGAGCCGCTGGCTGTGGTGCTCTGCACGCTCTAATCTTGACAGGGTTATTTCCCTAGCAAGAAAAGGACGTGGCACCCCATTGGGACGTGGAGTTTTCTTACACCAGTTAAGATGAACTGCTCAGTAAAGAGAATATAAGATCACTTTTGCTTTGAACAGATGCGTCAGACCCTTAAATATTGCTACCAACTAGTTGCCTTCACAGTAAGGAGACAGCTTTTGTAATGTAACTGTTCTGGGGTATGCGGGGGACTCCTGCCTCCCTGCAGCCTTTGTTTTGCCCTGCATGCTCTTGATGCACGGCGGTGCAGACTGTGGCGTAGGCCTTCCTGTGACTGAGCTGAGGCGGTCTCCAACTTCTTTTCTTTTCTTGAATCACGACTGTGTTTTTTCATGGGAATCCTGAAAAGATAAGATGAAAGGCAATGTAGACAAAGGCCTATTTAAAAATCAGGCATGCTTTTCATCATTGAAGGTTTTTCTCCTGAAATCTTAGAAACGGCTGCCTATAATCATGTGGTGTTTTCTCAAAGCAGACGACTTTCACCAACAAACTTGGCTTGGGCTTTCTTGTAGAGCAGCCAGAGTAGAGGTAATATTTACCAGATTTGACATGGGAGGTCAGTGGGAATGTAAATAGAGTAGTCCTTCAAAAGACAGCGAAGTCAGAGCAATCATCTTGCAGCTTTGACAAATTTACTAACATCTGTTCTGGTGCCATTTCTGCTGCACAGACCTGCCATTAACTGCGGAGAGGAGAGGGTTTTAATTAACCGAGCAGATTGACATGCAAAACTTTGATAAGATTGTGCCATCTGGGTGGGTTCTATTTGCAGTTCTCTCCACAGCTTCCTGGATTGGGGTCTACTTGAGCAGTGCCCTAGTGAGTCTCAGGAAGACGCCCCGATGCTCGCACAGCCATGTTGGTGAGGGCTTTGCATAGTACTGAACAGCAATGACACTGAGATTAATAAGCGGCAAAACAAAACCCACGTTGCTGATGGATGAATTCCCTGCTAGCAATGTGTCACTGGGTTTGTACAAATTCAGCAGCTCAGGAGATTGCTCTTAATTCAGATGGAAATTGATAAATAAAGTCTTGCTGTGTTGTAAATGCATGATGCGTGGAGTATATTCAGCTTATGCTTTAGTATTTGTCATCTCGTCAACTTGTAATAGATCAGAGCAGGGTGTTTAGTGTGGTGAGATGTGGCTATAAATAAGAGGCTTTTATAGGTCCAGAGAAAATCTTTACGCACTCTAATTGTGTAGACAGGTTCAATTCCCAGGAAGGCCACGAGGGAAATCAATTGATAATTTTAATCCCAAATCCATTTGATTTAAGTTTTTGAAACGCGCTGAGCCAACTTTTTCATGTGGCAGTGTTTCTACTGAAGCAGCAGGTGTGTTGCATCTGGGGCGCTGCTCGAGCTGGGCTCCCCCTTGTACAGTGCCGAAGTGCCAGGTGAACAGACAAAGCCTTTTGGGAGCTGGTGCTGCTATGCTGGGTCTGCTTACAGTTGTCTGAAATCCCAGGGAGCCCGGTCTATCACCTTTCTCTGTAAAATAAATGCATACTTCATTCAAAAATTAATTAAAAGATTCAAAAAAGTATGGGTTCTGAGCAAGCCTTTTAAACTCAGGTAACAGCTTACCAGTTTGCCAGTGCCCTCATCTCTGAGTGAGATGGTTTTCTTTCTGCTTTAATACATGAGCTGATACTAAGGGCTGATACAACAGGCAGAACACTCTCTGCCTGCTGCCTGTTCAGCTACAGGAAGGTGTGTCAAATGTCACAGGAACCTGAAGGAAATTCTTGTCAGGAATTCAAGAAGTGTCTGAGAAGTCTGAGCAGCTCCATAGGAGGCCATGGATAACCTAGCAGCCTGGCTGGAGTGCAGGAAAGCAGCTTCAGTTTCTCTCTCACTTGGTAATGGCTGTGGGTAAAATCAGTAACTTTTACTTTGCTTTTTGGGTGTCCAGTTTCCTCAGAATCCAGGGGCGAGGAATTGGGTTGTCTTTTCCAGCTGGACCGCCTCTTGTCGAAGTGGCAGCAGCCTTGTTGCTGGCTGCCCTGGCAAATGCCCGCACCTTGTGCTGCTGGTGTGTGGGGTGTTCAGTACTCGCCTTACTGCAGGAATGCGTGGAGCTCTTCCAGTTTGTGTAATGGGAGGGTGTTGACTAGCGTTGGCGTTTATAAACCCTGGTTATACCTGGCTATAGGTCATCAAAGTGCATGGAAGGGCACTGGTTTATTTGTAAGTACTGTGGGTCTGGCTGGAATGCCATGCCTGTGTATGCATTTTGCATGGATGGGCATGGAAAAGAAAGCCATGTGAGCACCGAATGAAGTTGTGCATTGCCAGGTGTATCTGTAAATCCAGGGAAGGGATACATGAAAGGATACATGAAATAAAGGAAATGCTTTTCAATGTGAGCACACATCTGCAGTTTGGAAAACGTTGCATTTGTAGCAATAACATGAAACTCTTTGTGCTTTTGAAGTCCTTGTGCTCCAGCTGAAATTATTTAAGTGTTTTGGCAGGACGTAACTGACCCCGTGCAGCGGTGCAGAGCTGTCTGAAGGCTGCCCCTCACTGTGCAGCCCCACTGGTTTGCAAGGTCTTGGTTACGTTGTGGGTGCTTGTCCCTGTGGGTTGTGTGTGTCCATGTATGCTTGTTTGTGTCAGGCAGGGAGAATGATGCTGCTTTGTATCATTAACACAGAGCTGGCTTAGATTTTACCGAGTTCCTCCAAGTTGCTGTCATGCTTGTAACAGAGTTACACAGGCCTTCAAGGTGCCTCAGCTTCTTGGCAGTCAGTAAGGATTGCTTGTTTCAGGGTGAAAGGGAGGCAGAATTGTGCTTTATCTCCTTGGAAAAATGTGCTCTTGAGGGTCGTAGAGGAAGAGGTTATCCAAATGGTTTAAGACCATGCTGAACTAGGACATCTATCATATTTGTTTGTGGGTGTTGACAGAATAAAAAGTCAAGGTTTGTTCTCCTCAAGGAGGGAGCAAAGCAGCACCTTGCATCCCCATCCAGGTGCCAAGAGGGTTGTGGCCAACCTGCTGCACAGGTCAGCGAGGCACAGCACCCCTAAATACCATTGGGGCTATAAGGCTCCCCTCAAACCTCGCTGTGTGCAAAATACATCCTTGGCTGCATGCTGGCAACAAGCCTGGATGTTTTCTGACAGGGCTGCGCTCTGAACGTGTTTCAGTCCCACCCTTTGGAGGACTCACAGCTCACAGCTTTTTCTCCCCGGACAGGACCAACCAAAGAAGCAGCGGGCTGCTGAGTAGCTGCAAACAGGTGCGTAGCGAGCGCCCCGCTCAAGCAGCTGCAGAGATGGCTGTGCAGGTGGGAAGGAGGCTCTTGGAGGCTGTAAACCTGGGATTCTCAGTGCAAACCATGTTAGGCACAAGGTAACACCTGTCCCCTGCCTTTGGTGTGGGACAGGGCTTGTCTGGTGGCTGCAGTTCTGTGCTGGGCAGGGCAGGTGGGTTTTTGTTAGCTTGAGTCCAGAGATGAAGGAGCAGCATTGGAGTGAGTAGAGGCTGGGGAATCCAAGCGTTACACTTCTGTTCTGGAGCTGCCCTTCTCTGGTCTCCTAGGTGTTTTGCTGCTGCCTCAGTACATTTGTTTTGCTATCTGTGTAAAGGAGAGAAAAATATTTATCCGCTTATTGTAGCCTAGAGGAATAATCTGTTTATGTTTATGCAACTCCTTTCTCAAAGATATTTTATTGGCATTAGCTACAGGAATGTCTGTTCTCTTCATCTGGTCCCCTGAAGAGAGTCATTAATACTCAGTTGACCCTTATTATTTTAGGACTTAGCTACGAAGTAAATGGAAAATTAGTATTTACTACTAGTCTTCTGTGTTTACAAACTGTGCTTACAAACTAAACAAAAGCACTTTTGTGTATGAATGTGAGATTTCTGCCTTCTTACCGTATTTTTCCCCTGGCCCTTTCTCAAAGTTGGATCAGTGCGAAGTACAGAAATTTAACTGCCTACCAGCCTGCTTGGGCACATGCTTCTGGAACACCCTTCTGGTCCTAGCTGGCAGGTTGCAGCTGGTGCCTGTCTGTGAACTGGGAAGTGGTGGTGCACAGCCAGCTCTTGGCCCATTGCTGCTGTGCTTTCCTGGAAGCCCTGGCATATAAAAAAAAAAAAGTGTCACACTACACCGTGGTGAGAAAGCAGCCGTGGCTGGCCTCCTGACAAAGGCCCAGTTACACAGCATATGACAGGTCTCCTCTGGGACCAGTGCTGTAATTCATCATGACTCCCAGGGTCCAGATGTGTGATCTAACACATGTTAATTTTTTATATGTTCTCTGTAAGTCACAGTTTTGTTGAGGACCTTGAAAGGTCCTGCAGACAAAGCACTTTGGAGGAGACATGTTTTCACCAGCTCAGCAGAACAGCGGTGATCACCCTCCAAGCTGGGATTGCCCAACAGAAATGGTATTGTTGCAAAGTGCCTGTGGGCTGGCAGGTAACACAAGACCCACCCAGAAGTTTTAAGAGAGCAGAGGCTCAATATGCCTCTTCTGTAACTCCTGTCCAGAGCAAGATGCAATCCTCCTCCATGCATGCCCTGCCCTTGCCTCTTGCACTGACCTGGCTGCCAGAGGTGCTCCTGATGGCAGTCCTGTTTCAGGATGTTTCCCCAGCAGGAACAAGATGCCCGTCCCAGCTCACTGGAGCTGTGGCCTTCCAGCCTTCCTAGTTTGAGACGAAAGCTTCAACACACACAAAAATTAAAAGACAAGTGAAGAAACAATGCGTTGTTTAAAGTACAAAAGAATGACTTGTGTGTTTCAAGGTGACTTCAGTGTTTGTAACTGCTGATTCATAACTGGGGTTGCACTGTTGGGTCTTGTAGAGGAGCCATACTGCCCCATGGGCACATCTCACTGGGCTGTTGGAGAACTTGCTGGGAAACAAACATTGCAGGAAACAGCAACCTGTGCTTTTGCTGCTCCCTAACAGCAGAGAATTTGAGGAGTTATGCTTTCCATTCAAGAGAGCAAGATTAGTGCTTTTTCTGGCTCACCTAGAGGGTTGTTTTTCATGATCAAGCCTCAAATCCACATTCTTCTTCAGAACTTCTGCTTATTTTCTCGTCTCCTCTCAGGATTTGAAACCTTGGGGCTGCTGTCACCAGTGTTTCACTGTGGTGTGGAGGGAGACTCAGGCAGAACAAGCATTTGGGCTCTTCTCATCTTATAATGGTCTATTTCGATTAATCACCTAACGTACCAAAGTCCATACTCTATGTCAAACAAGGTACTCATGGCACACGTAAGTAAAGCATCAAGCTGCTGCTTTTGAGAATATACTGGAGGATCCATCAGGTTTCCTGTGCTCTCCCTGACTTCAAGCTAGTGTGACTGCGTAATACATTTTGAATCCACATCTAAGCTTTCTACATTCCCTATTTAATTAATATTTTTGTGTTTACTTTTTTTTTAAAAGCCAAGTAAATAACAGCTGGTGTTTACTTATGTCAGGAGGACAAATGCATTACACAAACACCATACTTTCTCAGCATCAGAACTGAAAATGAGTTAATGTCTGAAGGGCCATTGGCGTACTAGTGTGTGTTTATAAACCTGTGCCTTTCAAAGTAACAGATACAAGGGAAAGAAAGAAAAGATGTCCTAACCGATTTCAGCAGAAAAAAAAAATATGTTCTTCCAGACCTGCTATAACATTTCTCATGCTTCCTCTTTCCCCTAGGAATAAGCTCTTTGTGAAGTAGCATATTTTGGCAATTCCTTCTTGTGACCTAGCTCCTGGAGAGAGTTTGTCTAAGCTGCAGGGCAGGAGGGCAGCCAAAAATGTAATTGGGCAAGTTAAACAGTTGTGCAGCTGAGAGCCCTTCATGTGGTGCAGCTGACTGAAGCTTCCATGAGAAGATCTTGATATGTCATACAAGTTATTTGGGCATCCCTCTGGGTCACAAACACAAAACCCCCAAACACGCACACCTGCAGAGCAAGACTCATTTCTTACGTATCAGCTGAATTGGATTTGGCCTGAGGTGCAGTTGGAAGGAAACGAAGGAAAGAGCTTGGGAAGATTTATTCCTGTGTTACAATATGTAAAACCAGATGCTGCATCTGTATCTCACAGGAAATCGTTTCTGTGCCCAATTCTCATTTTCTGTGATTGCAATCTCCTCTCCCTTTTGGTATGTCCTTTAGTTTGCTGTTCTAGTCCTGCCTGTTGCTGACTTTTCACCTACCCCCAGAATGTGTGTAGCCCAGTTACATCCTGTGGAGCAATCAGAAAACCAGTTTGGTTTCTCATAGGAACTTCTTATAATGCCTGTCATCCTAGTGCATTTCTTTTAGTAATTTTAAGGGCCAAGTTGCCAGCTTTATTCCAATAGAGATTACGCTTCACTGACAGTGAGAGACTTGTGGATCATGTAGAGGGAAGATCCAAATCGGGACATCCCCACGTTGTCTAGGAGCTTTGAACAGAGGACCCAGTGTGTTCTTGTCACATGCAATTCACAAAGCAGTTGGGGAGTGCTCTGTATTTTTAGGATTCCTCCTCAGCATTCTTCTGTGAATACCCACATGGCTTAGCTGTCCTCCTTCATACTTCCTTCTTTGATGTGTTTGTGCTCATATTATTAAACGTATGACATAACGCACAAGGGATCCACTGGACAGCCAAATTTGCAGTAGTGTATGAGCCTTATGATTTGCATCTCTGGGTGTTGCTGTCTTTACACACGGGTGTAGCCCTGCTGGCACCTCTGAGCACATTCCTGCCTTAAATCCCACTGAAACATGCACAATGAAAAAAATTGCTTTCTGAGGTCACATGAAGCATTACAAATAATCCCGAAGTGCTCAGTTACGGTCTCTGCAGTAGTAAGGAAGGGTCTTTTCATAGGGATGTTGGAAACGTGAAGCAAATACTTTAAGTAGCAGACCCTGGACCTCAGAGGCAGAGCAGAAGTGACTAACCAGTTGGTGTGATCAGGTAATGATGTGCAACTGTGTTCTGTGTTGTGCTCTGCACCTTTCATGGGTGATTAATCTTCATTTTTTGGTGCTGTTATCCTCCCAAAGTCGTGCTCCCAGCGCATGTAAAATGAAAGACAAGGACTGGCTGAGGAGCAGCAGGGCTTCACAGAGCTGCTCCTGCTTTACCACGAGTGAAGAGCATATGTGAAATAGGCAGTTGTGCAGAGAGGCTGGTGACAGAACACCCCATGCTCTTCAGGGGCCCCTTCTTAAGCCAAGATGCTCCTTCACATGTGCCCAGCTTTTGCCCTTAGCAGTAGCCTCAGCTAGGTCATTCATATGCAAAGCGTGGCCCTCCAGTGTGGGATAACAGCAGAGGTGAGTGCTGGAAATGTGCCCTGGTCTGCCTCTAGGTCTGTGATGTGCAGTATATCCAAGTGAAGAAAAACTCATGGTCTGTAACAACTCGCTGCTTTGGTTGCAGTTAAGAAAACAGCAGTGGGTGTTGTTTCTGCTGGAGCGCTTTTGGCCCCAGCACATCTCCATCCCAGTCCTGCCCCAGCACCAAGCGGAGTGGCAGCACTCTGGGGGGTTTAGGTGGATGTTCAGGAGGAATTGTCCCTGGAGGGTTTCAGCAGCAGCACTTCCAGTGGCAGATCGCTCATCCTCACCATGATGTGGTTCAGCCGTATGCAGGGCAGCAGTGGTAGCGATCTTGTTCCCAGTTTCAGTGCTAAACTTCTCCAAATCTTGGCAAACCCGGTCCTGTGTTTCCACTCTTTCCCCGCGCAGTGTGAGCCAAAGTCTGGCTGCTCAGGCAGAAGCCGCCTGCCGGATGCTCGTGTCACTCTGCCCGCGATGTCCTCCCACCGGAGCAGCTGCAGAAAGCTGGCTGCTGCTCTGTAACGCTCGGAGCTCTCCCGTTACCCTGGGCGGGCGGGGAGAACCGCGGAGCTGGATCCTTCCTCGGCATCACTACAAGGGGCCACGTCCATCTGGATGGAGCCTTCCCCCCAGCACGGGTAGGGGCAGGGGTGTAGCATCGGGGAATGACGTACTGGGAGGGGAATGTTCCTCTCCTCTGGTGGCTCGACTGGGTGCAGCTGGGCCTCAAGTGTGTTTTAAAGTATTTTCTCATTAGGGTCAACTTATGGGAAGTAGCAGATGGCAGAGTGAGGCTGAATTAGTGAGCGACGTGTGCTCTTTCTCTGTATAAACAATAGCTGGAGAGGGAGGCAGGAATGAAGACGCTGCTGTGTTTGTGGCTGCCTCTGCTGCTAAGTAGATGCAGAGGTCTACAGCTTGTTTTGTCAGCAATGAAAAAGAGTAGGAGGAATTTGCCAGTCCTCCCACAAGGGAGGAAATATTGCAGCTCTCCTCTCCTTGCAACAAAAATAAAAGTGCTCGAAAGCATGTGAGGGAAAGAAAAACGCAGAGGCAATTCTACATTAACAGCCAAACAGACCCTATACTCTTGATCGCTTACATTTCAGCATCTTCATATGAAAATCGATCAAACTGAGAATATTACAAACAGCATTTCTCCTCTGGTATTCCCAGAAACTCTCCAACTTCCTAGTGTTTGAATCTGTCCTAAAATACTGGTTTGAAATATGTGTATCTTTCTCTCACAGCTGTGTATATGCACATAAATGTAAACATACAAATACAGCTCTGGACAGCTGCTTATGGAAAGCTTCCCTGCCAGTGGCAGTTTCTTTAAGGAAGTGAAGAAATAATTTTTATTGCAGATTTACGGTGACTGAGGAAGTCTCAGAGTAAAGATACAGACGTCACCTTCTCGGTGGTGTACGTTATGATAGAGAGGGGAATCCTTGCTGCTTTTACAGAGTAATGTCGGTTGGGCAGTGATCAGCCCCAACTCTCAGCAAGGTTCAGACGTCCCCGCGTGCTGCCAGGCGAACTCTGGTGTCTGCCTCACGACCGAAGCAACCACCAGGAGATGGATTTTAGCTTTTCCAGCCTTTTATAATGCAACAAACAATTGTTGCCAGCAGTTGCCTGTGTCTTCTTACTTCTCAGATTATTTGCTGTGTCTGCCTGCGTGCAGCAGTGTAAAAGTGTGCAGGTCTGGTGTACGCCGATAGGAAGTTTTGCATCTAAATACGTTCCTGGGATCCCAGCTTGGACGTTGGCAGCATCACTGGTGTTGTTGTCTCAAATGAAATTTTTGCAGCCTACGTCTTCAGTGATTGTTCTCAAGCCACAGCAATGAGAATCTTGGCAAAATAATTACCTCGGATTTCTGTCCTGCACTTTGCAACCTGGGCTGTATGCTTCCACGTGCGGTGTCCGCGTGGGTCGCTTCCTGTTCTTTTCCACGGACCTTACTGACAGCTCTGCAGGACAGACCTTTCTGTTACTGCCCTCCTGGTGTGTGAACTGGTACCAAATCCTGCTCCGGTTCCCCTGCCGGTGTTAACTCTGTGGTGGGAGCACGTGTTAAGACTATTAGAAAAACAAACAGAGCTGTAAAACCCAACAATGTGAAACACTGTTTTTCAGCAGGGCAGGCAGATCCCTGAGACATGGAGACTACTTACTAAGGAGATATACTTCCTCCAGGGATCTTTATCATAAAAGCAGCTTAAGTGACTCACTCTTTCCCTGAGGACATTCTTAAAACAACTCCACTCATTTTGTCTCTGAGTGGTCAGAAAGAAGGATTTATTTTTTGCTGTCCTTCAAAAAAAAAAAAAAAAAAAGGGGGGGGGGAACTGTTTAAAAAAGTCAGCAGCCATATTTCCAGGAAAATCTGGGCTGTATTTAATACGAAAGGTCTGCATGCAGCTCTCTAACGCATGGGCTGACTGGCACTATGTTCACTCAGGCAAGTGCTACAGCAAAAAATTCAGCACTATTTTTAGTTCCCTTACAACAAACCACTTGATTGTAAGGCCCGGGGAGCTGTGACATTGTGATTGCAAGGGGCTTGCTGGAGCCGACAGGAGACGCGGCAGCCTGTTAGCTACGCCCGAGGGGACCCAGCCGATGTGGAGAAGCCCTCATCGAGAGCAGGTAAAATCCTGTAACCCTTGGTGTGCCCGGGAAGGGGGGCCGCTGGTCAGACAGGGCACGAAAGCGTTAGCTGGCTGGCTCTATCTGCTCTTGCCTTTAAAGATTTCATTCCGTAAATTCCTGTCCTGACTGTCAGCTTTTAAATCCTCTCCACTTTTTTTTCCTAGCCTTTTCTGGGGTTTTACAGTATCTTGGGCGAGTTAGCAAATAGCAGTAGTGAAAAAGAAGTTTCCGAAGTGAAGGCATTCTGCTTTAAAACCAAAACAAAACCCAGCCGTTTCAGTGTCGGGGTGAGTAGCCTGTAACCAAGTACTACAACCCCTTCCTCTCCGCTAACTTTATTGACTCGCCAAAGAAAATACCCTGCTTCTTGGACCGGCCATGCAGCTGAGGGGATTTGATCAGACCAGCCCGTGGGGGGCTCCTGGGGGGCTCCTGACAGAGCGTGAGTGCGTGCCTGTGTGCGTGGGGCGGCTCTCCCTGGTGCCGTGGCCTCTCTCCGGCAGCAGTCCCAACCTCCCTTTGTCCCCGTGGTGGTTGGCGCGGCTCAGTCCCACGCCAAGCAGGCTGGTCCCGCGAGGTCTGTGCCTGCAGCCCCAGGGGCGAGGTGGTTGCCATTCCCAGGCGATGGAGTCATGGCAGGGACAGCAGCCAGCCAGCCGATAGCGGCAGTGCGGGCAGGGCTGGCGGCAGCCCCGGGGCGCTGCCCTAGCTGACTCGGCTGCCAGCGTGCGCTCATGCCAGGTGAGATCTCAGGGCGTCAGGTTGATTTCCCGGAGGGTTGGTGGTCCATGGTGTGCCGTGGCCCTGTTGTGATACTGCCAAGGAGATGAGCTCCTGGATTTCGGCAGTATCCTGCCCACTGCCTCCTCGGTTCATGGACCTGATGCCGTATAACAGCTGCTTCGTTTGGAGAGAGGGCTTCAGGCTGCTGGTTGCACAGGAGCTCCTGGCTTTTGCAGGGTGCAGGAACAGCAACTGGGGTTAGGGAAGGAAACTTTCACACATGCGATATACCTGGGGTAGTTGTCTGTGCTTTGCTGTTCTGTGTTTTCAGCCTTTTGTTTCAACTCAGTTGTGCAATGTTTGCCAAGTGCTTGCTTTAGTCAGTCTCAGACTTCAGGGTGAGCCTTCAAGTTTAGCTATTTTTTGAAACAGCTGTGGGTATGGTACCCTCTATGACAATATTATCTTAAGAGAGCATGGCGTGCCCCTTTTTTGATGCATTGTTGGAACGCAGGAGGAAGGGACACAGCTGAATTCCCACGAAGTCTGTGATTAACAACCCTGTCTGACCATCAGCTGACACCTCCTCCATGTACTGGGCACACATGCTACTGAAGCGGGCTGTCCCAGCCAGGGTCCCACACTGCTCTTGGAGCTGCTGTGGTCACCGCCTGTGCCCCAGTTCTGCTGGAGGGGCATTTTAAGAGAGGCGAAGGGGCAGCTTCACGGCCAAGCTTTCTGTGTGTTCCTGTTAGATGCGTGTGTTTGGGTGTGTATGGTGCAGATGGCACAAACAGGGTATTGATAAGATGTGTTGGCCTTAAGCTTGTATGGACTGAGTCAAGACGATTGGCTGTAATCAGTCATGTTCACGTGAGATGAGATTTTTAATGATGTTTTAGGGCTTTTAAAAAAACAAATCAAATATCAGAATTAAAGTCCGCTGATCTGTTCTCATCGATGCTGGCAAACTAGATTTACCTCCTCCAGAAATAGTTTCTAACGCTGATCATTGAGTTGCCAGTCACAACACTGATTACTAAATGAAGGCAACTGGAATGAAGAGTCAATTACTCCATGATCGGAATTCAGCAAACTGAGTTCCCATACTCTAGAACTTATTATATGCTCTGAATAATAGATATTATAATTAGTTGGGTTAATTCTGGAAAAAGTAGATGAGATTTCACAAGAATTTCAATGATGACTGTTTAGTGCTGTTGCAAATAGCACATCCTGGGGAGACGCTGTACGTCTCAGTGTAGATCAAAGCTGTGTGTCTGCTCATGGAGACCAAATGCACAAATGTTAGCAACTGCTGCAAAAGAGGGCTGGAAATGTCTCAGTCAACACCGTGTGCTGGTCTGCCTCCTCCTGTTATCCCAAGTGTTTTGTGGGCTGCTATCAAGCAAACCGCTTGGACGGGGAGCCCTAAGCGAGCACCAGCACTTGCTGTTCTCTCCCTGGGGTCTTCTGTAGACCCCTGTCTGGAGAGTTTGTTATATTTAAGCTTTACCAATTTCTTTGTGTACACCTTTCTCCTGTGTCTCCTCACTTTGTGTTTACCCAGGTTGTAAGTAGTTTCTTCTTTCAGTCTTTGCTGAAGTGAGCACATCAACAACTCGGCCATCAGTTTAGGCACATGAAGTGCTACTTTATGACCCAGCTTTGAATTAGAAAGCAGCAGACTCCACCAGGGAGGAAATGGGACCAGCAGATTTTATGGCCCAAAACCAAAGTCAGGGTGAAGAGCAAGTCCCTCAGCTGTCACTGCTGTGGCCACTCATTCGTCTTGGAAGATGCCTGGGCAGGAGGCATCGTGCTGCCTTGCAGGAGGATGATGCCTTGTGCACCACACAGGGCAGGGACAGATGCGCGTGGGCTGGAGTCCCACACGTTGTTCCTCCATTCCTATCTGTGAGCAGTGGGGCTAATGGAGTCCTTTGGCAGCAGATATTAAAGTTAGGGTCTTAATACTTAGCAAGAGCTCAAACCTGTTTGTGTCTAGTCATTTCTTCAAGTTGGTTGCTTGTTAGTACCTCTGTGCTTGCAGCCTTGCTTGGCCTGAGAAGCTCTGTGTTCCTTTCCAGGGGGTTTACTGTGCTTGCGGTATCCCAGCCCTCAACAGGAGCATCTGATATCTCTAAAGAGATCTTGCTCTTGCCTGGTTTTGAGCCTTCAGGTTCTATTTTCCACACTTGACACAGCCTGGATAGTGTTACTGCATGGGAAATGTTTATGGCTCTGTGGAAAGGGGAAACTGCAGGAGCTGATAACACCATTTCTGCTAGACAATCTTTGCCATAGCTCTTCTGCTGCTAGCTAAAGAGCGTAGCAGCATGCTGTTAGCACAGGGCAGCACGGAGCCTTTCAACTGGAGTGCTTCACAGAGCAGCTGAACAGACAGAGGGAGTTATCTGAGAAGTTCTGATGAGCAAAGGGCAGAAAAGGCCAAATAACGAAACAGTTCAGAGAGCTGCACGGCAAAGGAGAGGAGCTGAAGCCATCAACAGAGCCATCAATGGTGGCAAAGGTGAAAGCCTGGAGTGTGCCAGTCACAAATTTCATATGACAGGTGAAGTCAAGCCAGCTCTGCGGTTCAAAACCAGGGGTAGTGGGGGTGTGCTGGCTGCTGTGTGCTAGAATCAGCCTGACACAGAAGATGGTCTGTGAGGCTGATAATCTGATCCCAATATTCTGGTACCTTCTGTGCTGGAAAGACACACAGTCCTTAAAGCAAAAAAATCCACTACCTCAGAAAAACTGTACCTATTCTTAGCAGCCTTACTTGAAGACACACCAAAACATCAGCTGCCAAGGCTTTTTTTTTGGTTGTGTGGATGTTACCACATGAGAGGTAAGAGGAAGGTAGTTGCAATGCTCCTAGGAGGTGTTACAAAGTGAGCATATGTTTGCAGAGTATCTGGATATAAAATCCCTTCCTCCTCTTCCCCTGCAGGCATAAGCCTCTTAATTGGGTTGGTGGGTGAGCTGCTGTGCTGCCGGTCCCCTGCTGTGCGCTGGGTTCAGCCAGAGGTGGTACCACAGGGTGTGTTGGAGCACCCCACTTCTGGAGCTGCTTCTCAATATTGCAGAGCTGCCCTGCTCTGTTGAGAGGCTGCTGCTGCCTCCTGCTCTCTCTTCCTAAAACTGGGTGATGCTCGTACCTTGATGTCTGTGCCTCCTCACAGAATGGACAGAAATCTTAGTTCAAGGAGAAGCAATTTCCTTCTGTCTTCATTGTACAATCTGGGATGAAAAAGAGATGGATTGCACATCACTAGTTCACCCTGTATCTTCTGTGGGCTATAAATGCAAGCAATACAGATCAAAAGCAAGTTGTGAAGTCCAGACTGCTTTGAGGCATGTAATCATCAGTTCAAAGAAATAATGGCTTCTGAGCCATTCCTGGAGATGAGCAGTTATCACATTGTCTTTTTTCACATACTGTAATTGCAGAGCTATAAATCAGTTACATACTTCAGTTTAAAACTGCTTTCCTTTTTTTTTTTTTTTATCCTGAACTTCATTAGCTAATTATAACTTGAAGTAGTCTTTTAATTAAACTTCATTTTGTAATGAATCCAGCTCATCCTTCTTAAGCCAAGTCTGATACAAAACCAAACTCGTTCTGATCCTTAAATGAAGCCATTGACTTTTCTGTCTGTGAATGTCAGTCAGATGGTGCAGATGACTGCAGTACTTAACCTGACTGTTACCCACAGACCCTGCAGCTCCCTGTTCCTCCAGGACAGAGCTTATTGACTTACCAAGTGCTGTAATACAGCACATGTAACCAGGTGAGTTCCCACTGTCTGTTCCTGCTGCCAGAGGAGCAGTTGCAGTTTTTTTGATGCTGATTTTTTCAAGAACACAACTGCTCTTGGGAGCAGATCTTGTGAGAAATGCATTGTTGATTTTAAGCATGAAAATAAGTGTCAGGTTTTCACCACCCCCAGGAACACGGGGTTGTTCAGGTTGGGACGAGAGCCACTCTGCATGATGCTCCTGATAACCTGCCCCTTCTCCAGGGGCAGATAGATCTTGGTGAAAAGCTGAGCCCAGCAGTGAATGGTATTCATGAAAAGATGGGCATGATTTTTTTTTGTCAATTAAAAAGGGATACATTTGTCAGGCTGAATAATTTACACTTCATAAAGGAATAAAAGGCAGCTAGAAGCAGAAGAAAATGCCTTTTAAAAACAGTTGTCATATGCTTGGGGAGAGCACAGATGATACTCGTCCATGTTAGCTCTTAGGACTGTTGCCTGAGAGCGCATGGAAGAGCAAACAACATCGAGCAGTTGTTTCAGTGTCCTTGTTTGCATTCTGCTTCAGGCTTTGCTTAGTTCACTTTATTCCACCCAGGGGACATTGGCACTGCAAATGAGCTGGACTTTTAATGAGCAAATACTAACTTCCTGATATGAAGTGGCCAAAAGCTAAAAATGTTCCCTGTAACAGTGAAAAGACGTCATGCTTGTCTGTGGATTATGAACACCCACCTCCTGGTGAGCTGGTGTTGTTACCAGATGTGTGTTCAGATGCCACTTGTTCATGTCCTCCTATCACCTGACATTGGAATCTTTGCTTACTGTAAAAGAAAATGTGGCTTAGTGGCTTCATAATTTTGCACTCCTAACATGAAAACTAATGGAAAGATGTAATGAAGGTGTAAGACTAAGACCAGAATAACTTGAATTTTGAGAGGGATGGCCGTGCAATCAGAGCCTGTAATAAGTGATCAAAGATGAGATAGAAAAATCTGTCCTTATTCAAAGAGGTGCGTGCAGTATATTTGTTCAGGCGCTCAGCATTAGAAGAGCTGTGCCTTCTTTGAATGTGAAATGTGTCCTCAGGAAATTATTTTTGCATTTAAGCTTTAAGGAGTCTTGGAAGTAAAAGCCATTCTCGTGGAATTGGATTATGCCTTAGGCCTTGATTTTTATATTTTCCTGCTGTGCATCACCTTTTCATTCTAAGATCCACAAACAGGTTTTTCATCGTGGTTGCTACTGGCAGAATCCTGTAAATCTGATTTTTGGACAGTAGCTGGTGAATCAGGAATGCTGCAGGTGGGAAGTCGTGCAGTCAGTAGAAGTAGTCACGCAAAGTCAATCGACCAGTTCTAGGCCAACTCTGTGTTTTTTTCAGAAATATTGTGGTGATGAGTTAGTGCCACAGCCTTAGTGCTTTGGATCACAATGTCATCTGCAGCCTGCGTGAGCGCTCTCCTTCTGCAGAAGTATTGCATCTTACGTGTCTAACGTGTCTGCTCTGGTGAGCGCTGCTGGCACCAATCTGTCTTGAAGGAGAACCTAGAAGAATCCTGAGGGGAACAGATGAACTCAGCTTTATCTTCACCTTTTTTCTGCATCTCTAAGAGATGCGGTGATAGACCAGGCAGGACACAGCTCTCTTCGCCTCTCCCCCAGGTTACCCTGATGTACGGCAGTCACTGCTGTGTAATTATTACACCAAGGATTGTACAGTATTTAGAGTGATCTGTGACTTGCTGGTGAGGCATGCAGCCGGCGAGATTTTAAGCCACTGCGTGGTATCTTGCCTTATAGCAGCTTGCTGTACCCCTGCCCTCGTGCACACCTTGTTCTGTCCTGGCGTGCCTCGTTTGCTGCCCTCACAACTCAGGGCGTCCTGTCCTCGGTGCTCTAAGAACACATTTGCCACAGGCCTTCAGGCTTTGTAGTATGGAAAGGGGCTGATTCCTTTTTTAATACAACAAAATTAGGCTTTTGCCTAAGCCAGTGATATGTAGCAGTGAGGGGCATTTTTATTTGGGCTTGTGTGGGCCCTCATTGTGTCTTTTTATAGCTCTTAAAGCAGTTAGGACGTTTATAGGCAGTTTGTGTTGGGTGTCTCTGATTTGCAAATTGCCTTTAAATGCATTCCTTCCAGTTCACCAACTAGCGCGTGAGCTCACACACATTGTAAAATCTCAGTCAAGCTACAGTGAGAAGGCATGTTGTAGTCATTTATATGACAACTTTTTTGTTTAAATCTCAATGAGACCTTCACTAGACACACTTCACTTCAGATACAGCCCTTGTGTCTCTGCTGGGTCATTTTCTGGGCTTATTACGCACTTTGCATTCCTGTAAAGCCTTTCGCTGGGTGATCTTAAAGTCTTCAGAAGCTTTAATTAACTGAAGCAGTGTGTCTTCCCTGTGAGGCCAGTAAATATTCTTAATTGCTTTTTTGCAGAATGAGGAAAATGTGGTAGAGAAATTTTAAAGGAATTCACCAATGCTGCTCAAAAAGCAACTGAAGAGACTCAAGCAGAAGCCCTGATCCCGAACCCCTCTTCATGTGCAACATTTTGCTTTATGCCATAAGCAGGCGAGGGAAGGCTTTAATGCAGCTGAGTAAGGCAATATTTAGGTCATGTCTCCTTTGTCAGGAAACTTTCTGCTTTGTGACCTGTGGGTTGCTAAAAGCGACAAAAGTGTATGGATGAGGAAGTCTTTTCAAAAAAATAAAGAAACCCAGAAAGCCTCATTCTGTTCTAAAGGGCTATTTTTAGGAAGCTAAGGCAAAGAAGTATACCCCAGGGGGTGCGCAGAGTTTCTGTACGTCTGGCTGTGGATAGCAGAAGTCTGAATGTAGTTCTTGCGCTGTTGCATGTGGTGAAAATCAGGGCCCAGGCAGAGCAGACCATGCTGAAGGCACAGCATCGCTGCTGCATGGCATGCTGCTGTGCAGGGAAGGGACGGATCCTGCTTTGAGGCTGCTGGTGTAAAGCCTGGTAGCTTGAGCTCCTGTGGAGGGGGCAGCACGTCCTGGTGAGACAGCCGTCATTCCTGTACTGACTGTGGGATGCTGCTGACTCTGGCCTGAGCACAAGGGAAAAAAGACTCCGACAGCGTTGTTGTGAACTGCTTTACCAGCAAAGTGGCATTTATTGGTAACACGATGTGACACCCGGTTTTAAGGACCACCGAGTAACAAGGGCTGAGGCGGCAGTGAAAATCACCTGGCTGTGCCTTGAGCTTCCTGGTGTGCCATCCCACATGGAAACCCTCTTCCACCCCTTGGTACCTGGTTGTTTGCCTCAGCTGACGGCAGGCTGGCTCTCAGAACAAGGCTGGCCGAGTTGTCCAGAAGCAGGGAGCAGTCTGCAGTAAGGAAGGCAAAGCCTTCATTTACTGAAGTCCTTGGCAGGCTCAGGATAGATAAGCAGGCGTAATAGTGAGGGCAGTCATGCAAAAACAAAATGGGTGAATGAGAATCAGTGGGTTAACTCTAGCTCATTTGATTGCTTTGATGTTTGTAGCTCATGTTTTCTTCTTCTGATCTTCCTTCTTCCTGGAAAATAAAACTTTTTTTTTTTTTTTCCCCCCAGCGGGTCAGTAGAAGGAAGGCCTGGACACAACTGTTTTTTCATTTACTCGTCTGACAGCAGATGAGTAATAAAAATACACCTGTCTTTGGAGAGCAGAGCTGCTCAGCTCCAGCGAGCTGTTACCTGTTCCCCAACTCCCCAGAGAAAGCTTCAAGCTAGGAAGGCTGCTGAAATGGCAACAGGTTCCTGTGGCCGTGAACTCTGCTGCCAGAGGATAGTTGTGCAGTTTTGAAACAGCAGTTACTGTTATTAAATTGCTTTGAATTCCTGCCTTGAGACTGTAGTGGGGGAGTTCTAGCATGCAGTTGGCTGACACAAAGGGTCTGTGATAGATCATGATGGGATGGGATGAGACAATACAAACAAGAGCAGGTGATTGCAGTATTCATTTAAAAACAGACAAAAATGGCACCGAAGTGAAGAGGGACAGCCCCACAGTCTGGCATGTGAACACTGGGAACCAGGTGGGGAACTCGAGGGCACCGTGTTACCTAAGGCTTGCAAAGATGCTGCAGGGTGAAGCCTTCAGCCTCTCCGTCTGCAGGCACCAGGACACAATGTGTGTTCAGCAGGTATTGTCCTCTACAACAAACTGCAGTTGTGACTTTGCAGTGGGGACGATTTGCCTCATCTCCTGTGGTTATTGCTGCCGGAATTGGAAAGTGAGAGTGATGTGGTCATTTAAATGACATTTAAATTGATACAGTTGGGGTGACTCTTCCTCTGCTGTGTACTATACAGTGTATAATGCCCCGTGTTCACAAACACTGTGCATTTGTATTTATCTGATGATTTGTACATGTAAAAGATCATTTTGCAAGATGTTTGAGCACTCATTTTTGTGTTGGCCACTCAGTACTTCCATGTCCTCCCAATAAAAATGACCCCAAAATGAGACAAACAGGCAACAGAGCAAGGCATTGCAAGCTAGAACCTCATGCCTGGCTTTGGATTCGTTAGATACTAAACATGTAGGACGTAGTTTATTTTTAGCAAAGGAAATGCCTGGACATTTTTCAGCAGAGGAAGCATTTTTTCCAGGTATTGACTGTTTTGAAAATATCCAAATTTGAGATGACCTCAGTCCTGACAGCACTCAGTTACTAACATTGGCAGATGAATTCAGTGTTACGAGCTCTCCACCTTTCAAAAGCTTGCTTTCTTCAGGAGGAAAGAGAACACCACCAACCCTTCTGTTTCTTACCCCTTTTTCCTGTTGTCTGCCTGTGTTGTGTCTGCTGTGTTGCAGATGGAACCAGTGACCCTCCTGCACCTTACTCTGAACGAGAGTAAGTCCATTTCTGTAAACAGGCAGGCAAGGCTTCAGGAGGACGGAGTGGACATGACCTTTAATTTTGGCAGCCTGTCTTCAGAGCCAGTGGTGTAGGATTCCCAGTGGTGGAGCACCTGCGCAGGGAGGTGTGTAAGCCTTTGCCTGCTCAGTTTTTGTCTAATTAATGTGACCAAAGTCGCTGTGCAGCCGCAGTCTACCCCAGGAAGCACTCCTTGGCCCTAAGCAGGCAAGCTGCAGTACTGCATAGCTGATCACTTGCTGGAGCTGGAAGGCAAAACGCTGAGATGTCACTGCTGAAAGCTGTCTTTGGTGCTCTGTTAGCTCCTAGCTTGTTGCAAACAGAACTGACAGGTGCTCACTGCCTGCGTGCATACCTCGTAATAGCAGCTTAAGGGTAAAAGCGTAGCGTTAGTCTAGAAAATGCAGTGCACTAAAGATTGACTTTCTTGCGGTAGGTACCTGAGCATTTTTAGTACAGAGATATCAGTGTCACAGAAGCAGATGACAAGCATGTCATTTTCCTGTAGTCTGTAGGAGCGATGCCACTTGCTGTCATTGCAGAATCAGTGCCGTGCTGCCTGTCCCTTTTGTTACGTGTGCTGTGGGGCTTCGGATACCTTTAATCTAGTTCAGCGCCTCCCAGCTTGATGATTTGGATCAGTTCTGGCTAATTGTGAGCGTGGTGTACACACCAAGAGCTCTCAGAGTATTCTCTTATTGCAGCTGAAACCATTCCGTTACATAACTGAACTGAAAGAATTTGCTTAGATCTGTTTAGTGCTCTTCACATCAGGAGAACCAAGTTGTTGTGTACTCAGCGTAAAAGAAATAAGTGATTAGATCTGGACCTGTGTAACAGTGTGGATTCCGGCAGATTGCTCTCTTGCTTCTTCTCCACCGATCACTTGTACATCTGGTGAATCAAAATTAGGTTTCTAAAGTGAGTAATGAAAAAGCCTCGAGCGGCAGCCCTGCCGTACAGCGTGCCCTGGGGCGGATGGCAGCCAGCTGGCATCGAGGCGGCCCCGTCCCGCTCCCCCTGCCCGCTTCAGGTCACAGGGCTGCACGGAGCAGCTTCCTGCTGCTGCAGGCACAACAGGCATTAACAGGGATGGCTCTTCCATGTAGAAACCGCTGCGGCAGCGTAATCTTTGTCTGGGGCTGTTTAGGCAGCAGCATGAGCTGCCCTAATGGAAATAAAACATACATTGGGCTAGTGGAGGAGAGTGACGCAGCTACGGCCCGTTAGCAGTGGAAGGTGGGGCTGTGCCGGGACAAACCAGCATCTCCTGCGATCCTGAGAAACGGGCAAGGAGCCTGGGAGTTGAGAGGAGCAGCAGCAGTGAGGAGCAGAGGTACTCTGTGTGCTCTTTGCTTTTGTCCTGGGCGAGGCAAGGGAGACACAGCGGTTGAGAGGGATGTCATGTTGTGATGAAGGAGGCAAATCCCCTTTTCAGAATATGCCAAAAGCTACAAGTTGACCTGGGGTAAAGAGCAGATGAAATCTTTGGCATTTCTGTCTGAATGTGTTTGTCAACACTGCAATTGGTAGTCGTACAAAGACGCTGACAGCAACTTATACTGGAATTTGTTAGTGTATCCTAGAATCTGTTTGCAGAATCCTGCATCTGCTGAAACTTTCTGTAGCGTGAAAAGGTCAACTTTGAGTTGGTCGGTGCGAGCACAGAAGCTGTGGCTGTAATGCACCTCCAGCAGGAGGGCAGAGAAATCCTTCCTGCTGAGAAATTTCCATTGTGTCAGTGGTAGGAAAGCCTGTGTGTATGTCAGCATGTGCTATGAATAGCTCCCAGTGCTCCTGATAGAGGGGAGTTCTTATTTCTAGGTAATGTAAATAGAAATGATTTTTCTTTCCTAGAGAGAATGGTTTCAGTAAATCCTACAAGAAGGCAGGATTATTTGGGCACGTGGTTTTTCCTGCCATCTAAAACGACTGGGGACTAAGGAAAAAACTCTCTTTCTTAAAATAAGATCAGAATTAATACATATTAAGAATGTGTTGCAGGCATGCCGGCTGTACCGTGGTAGCCATTACACACTGCAGCGTTAGGGAACTGTGGTATTTTTAGAAGTTTTCAGCAAACAGCAGCATTAATGTAACCATTGTGCTTCATTCCCGTGTCACTTTGGCAGCTGTTTCCAGTATAAGCAAACAGGGAAGTTTGCCTTGTCATCTACCACCCAGGGAAGCGTTTGTGTGTTAACACACATCAAGGTGGCACTCACGGATCCTTTCTGCAGTCCAGCTTTGTTCTCTCTTTATTTTGGCTTGCACTGGGAGACGCATCATCTGTAGGAGGTGGTAGATAATCGCTCGTCAGGGGATGCGGCGTTGGGGCAGTGTGATGGGATGTCCTTCAGGGTGCTTTCCACCCCACTGCCACAGGGCTGGGCCTCATCCAGATCTTGTTATCTTGCTCCAGAAAGGCAAGGGGAGGAGAAAATGTCTGTGCATTACTCCGGAACCTTTTAGAAAACAGCTGCTTCCCTGAATCGGGAGGGAGAGTTGCTTCCCTGGGTCTGCTTTTGCTCTCAGCTAAATCAATGGAAGGGAAATAGAAATGGATTTAGAGGACTGCAATACTGTACTGCTGTGTGCTGTTGCACGGTGTTGTTTTCTCTGAAGGCAGTTGGCAGAATGGTTTTGGTTGGTTTTGGTTTGTTTAAGCACAACATTGTAAACTTCCTCTTGCGAGCATGAAGTCTAAAAGGATAAAATGAGGCTTGAGTACATTTCATTGCGAGCAAAGTGTAACAGTGAACTTTAATCTCCAACACTAACATTCAGACTGAGATGAGGGTTAATGTGGAGGCAGAAGAGAAATTGCGAAAACACCCAGCTTCTCGTGTCAGACACTTCAAAAAAAGAACTACATTTTAAAAATATGTAGGCCTACTATGAGAGAAGTTTTTAATGAAGCAGAAACAGAGATGCTCAGATTTGAAATGAATGAGGTAAAGAAGAAATATAAGGTAAAGTGCTATTCTAGTAAATATACAGGGGAAATGGCATACTAAAACATGGAAGTACTCAAGGGTATCCTGAAATACAGCTCTGAGGAAAAAGCTAGCAATGTAATTCAGGAAAGAAATTTAGATTTATTGTGCTTGTCTCTCAGAATATGACCCAAGAAATATTGGATGGTTTATTTGTGCTACCTCTTTCTTACAGTGCTGTCAATCTTTTTATCTGAGTAGAGCAGTTCAAGAGATTGGAGCTGCTAGAGGAAAAGCCCAGGAGAATAAGCTGGAAGGAATGGCTGCATCTGTGTTGCTTCTGACTCTGCATGTACCAAAGGCTGGGAGAGCATCAGTTCCAGGAGCTGGCCAAAAGCAGAGCTCCCAAAGGGAGGCAGGGGATGAACTGCAAGTGACGGACTGCTTTGCAGGGATTGCAGATGGGGTGTTTGGTATAACTTGAGCAAAAGGGCATGCTGTGGGCAGGAAGAAGTTAGAGGCAATTCTCATTCAATGATCTGTGGTATCTTTCTCTAGTTCTGGATAGAAAAACCACTCCTTACTTGCAGTGGCAAAATTCCTTATTTTTTTTCCCCTTCTGACTTCCTGGTTTCCCTTACCTCTGTGTCTGTAGGGTGGTGTAGTGTGGCTGCATGCTGGAGCTCACCTGTTCTGGGAGCAGGAGGGACTTGCCCAAGATAATTCTGGTTTTGGCTGCATAAAGGATGTAGCCTAAACAGTTTGGTAACTATTGCACAGCTGAGCCTAAATGTGCTGTGTGGGCCAGCAAATGTACTGCTTTGCTGTAGACCTGCTCACAAAATGCACTTCCCTTTCTGTTTGTGGGGCCTTTCAAGCCGTCGCATCACCAAAACCCCACGTCCACCAAACGTGTTTGGTTGATGCTGAGAATTGTTAATGTCTCATTTTTGTCATAGCCTGACTGTACTATCTGGGGCTGATTAGGAGTGCCTGGTGCAGGGGATGCCCTTTATAGCACCTGCACATGGTACCTTTCTGCCCCTTTCCCCGCTTTCTGGGATATAAATTCCTTGGTTCGTGTTCATGTTTCTTGGGGCAGGGGCTCATGCCCAGGACCTTACCGCTCACTGTTGCTTTGCAGGAGAAATGTGAACTTGAAGAGCGTCTGTGACCTTTCCGTCCCTGGCCATGAAAATCTCTTCATTGTATGCAGCTGCATGTACGGCAGCTTGGCGTTTGCCTCCCCGAAACATGTCAGGGATTAACCTTTTGCTGAAGCAAATTCCAGAAACAAAACCTGCCAGCCAGCACAGCCTGCCTGTTGCCACCATTCTCCTTCCTGGCCTGGGACTCCGTTTGTTTTTTTGCAAATAAAAACATCTGCCTTTCCCCAGTGAAAGCAGCACTTGAATGAGGTTCTTGGAGACCTTCTGCACTTTCCCTTGAAATCTAAATTTACCCAGGGACAGAGATTATTTTAGAAGAGCAGGAGCAAGAAAATGATGGCTTTGTTCTGAAAACTGAGAGAGCAGTCTGGTGGTTGTGTTAAAATGCCTGCGCCCTTAATTAATATTGACTGACATTGCTCAGAACAGAATGGTTATATTATGTGCTGTGGCTGAGGGAATGGTGAAAAACAGGCAGGAGTTATCAGGTAGGCTTCAGACCTGGCTGTCATCACTGCTGTGTTTCCCTTTGGCTTCTAAATCCTTTCCCTGTTTGTTTAAAGAGCAATTCATAAAACAGCTTTCCGTCTGGAAGCTTGTTTTGTAGTTGTAAAAATCTGTCTTTGTGTTCCCAGCTGAAGAACTTTGAGAAAATGCAAGAGATGGAAGACTGCGGTAATACCAAAGCATAAATTAGTTGGAAATAAATATTTTGAAGTGGGTTAAATACTGCCTTTGGGCTGGGGACAGTCTCCCTGAGGCGGAGAGTGACGGATGCATTCCTGACACCCTCAGGACAAGGCTTCTGTGTGGGAACGGGTGGAGGAGTGAAAGGAGAAACAGGCCCAGGGAAGCTTTTGCTGCCCAAGGGAGCCTCAGACAGGCAAGCACAGACAATGAGGAAGAGCAGAGGGGAAGGGGCTGCACTGTGTTTGCTCTGGAGGTCAGTCAGTCTGTCCGAGTGCCAGGATTTACATCTCCGGTGTGGTGGAGCAGCCCTTTGGGCTCCTGTAACCTCCAAGAAGTGCCCCCCCCTCCCCCCCCCCCCCCCAAAAAAAAAAAAAAACAAACAGTGGCAGCACTGGCCCCTGGAGCTCAGCTGGCAAGAGATGCTGAAGCAAAGCTTAGGGTAAGGGAATGATGTTGGTATTTCTATATTGGTAAGTTTTCATTTTTGTGTCTTTTCTGTGTAACTTTTTGAGCATGACTGCCTTGGCATGTGGAGGGTGGAAAGTAGGCATGCTTTGTGTATTTCCTCTGGCGTCAGGAATGCAGGGATGATGGTGTTAAAAGGTGGGGAAGTCAAAACAAGCCAGGGAGTGCCAGGGATTGGGATCCAAACACCTGGGGCTGAGCTGCCCCAGCAAGTACCAAAAAAAGGAGAGGCCTCAGCACAGGGATGATGCTCAGTGGCAGAAGCTAGGCAATGGACTGATGCAGTCGACCGTGAGCAAATGCTTTACAGCATGGATAGGTAACATTTCAGAACGTATCGCTGGCTTTCTAAATATCTTACCTGAATGTAACAACACATGTAAAGGTGCATGCAGCTCGCTACCAGCTTGGGTAGAGGTAGTTAGTATCCAAGTATAAGACTTCCAAATAAAAATCACCATTTTGGGTATTAAAAAGTAGTTCACAATTATTCATTTTCCATCCCAGAGATCATGTGTTTCTTTTCGGTTTGGCTATTGGATGTGCATTGAGATCAAAGCTGTGAGAGCAGCAACATTTGTTTGCATTACAAATGAAACAGATTTTAAATGACTGTTTGGAAACATGCAGAACTCAGCTCAGCTTTCAAGCTGGCACTTAACTTACTGACCTAGGTCAAGAAACTGTGTTTTACAGGCTCGAGCCCAGGCAGAATCTGCTGGCCGGAGAAGCGGCCGTCGCCATTTCCTGCTGCTGGGGATCCTTGGTTAAACCCAACAACGTGAAAAGCTCTGCCTGGATCTGTGCAGTGGCGTACCACAGAAATTGCTGCTGCTCTTTGTGCCTTCTATCTAATTGCCCAGATTATATATTTAGTTGCCCATCTTAAAGACCTGTTACTAAAATTACAAAACACCAGAGTACAAAATGAGTGAAATACCGCAATTGGCAGCTCTATCCCAGGTAACGTGTTGCCATGGCATCAAACGGAACCAGCAGTGACCAGTGTGCTGCAGGCAGGTTATCGGTGTGGTGCTGAACGTTTAAATGACGTGTTTACTCTCGTTTTACTCTGCTCAGTGATACGAGTGTACCTGGAGGAGAGCAGAGCAGACGGCATCCGGTGCCATGGGGAGCCGTGCACGTGCTGCTGGCACTGCCTGTAGCCACAGAGAGGCTTCAGAGATGATCGTGATGGTGCAGTTGTTGCAGGCAGCACAGGCCAAATTTCTAATACTAAAAAGTGAGAAAAAGCATTTTCTGTTAACTGATGCTGTGGTAAAACAGGGCCAGACAGCTTCTTTGGTATTCTTAATAGACTGAAGCTATACATGAAGCTCACTTGAATACACTGAATGGTTCAGGTAAAAAACAAAAACAAAAAACATGGATTTTGTTTGTTTTGTCAAAAAATAGTTGATTGGAGGTTCTTTTCTTTTTGAAAGAACCTTATCTTGCTTTTAAAATCATCAAGAATGCTGTTGAAATATGGCATAAGAGTAAAATACGTTTGTATTGGGTTACCATATATTTTTGCTGCTCTGAAAAGAACCTTTCCAGTTTTGTTTTACCCGGAAAGCCAAAAGCCTTGTCAACTTGAGTTGTTGAAATGACTTTTTTTGTTTTCTTTGGCCAGTACTCTGCAAACTCTCTCACTCACGTAGCTATAAATAAGGGTACCTTAATATTTTCATATCTACACGCTTTGATTTATAGCAGCAGCTAAAGAAAACAACTGCTTCTCCAGTCCATGGCAAACTGCCGAAAAACTTGCTCACATATGCGTCTTTTCCTTTCTTAATTGACTTGCACACATGACAGAAAAATCCTGATGGTATGAAAATGTGTATTGCCTTTGGGCCACAGCCCGTGATAGATATTCAGAAAACGAGATTTATGTGGAGATCACGAGCATTTGTTTAAAAAGGTTTTCATACGCAACAATAACACCAGCAGAGGTCCCTCAGACTCCCCTGTGACACGAAGCAGACGGAGTCACGAGCCATGGGGAGAGCTAAGGAAATGCTGACCTTCCTGTCCTCACTTTCTGCCCTGGCAGAGAGCAGGTTCAGTCAGCAGCAGACCTGGCTGCTGCAGCTGCTGGGCTGACGGCTGATGGTTTTCCTGTCTGAAGCACGGCTTCCCTCACCGTCCCTGGCCTTGCCTGAGCAAGGGACACAGCCCGTGAGACTGGGCTGTCCTCTCCTAGGGGCTCCCTCTGTATTGCCTTTGTGGCCAGCGTGTTGCAGGGGGCTTGATGACCGTGTTTACCCTTCCACCTCCCTGTAGGAGCCTGTTGCTTTTTGCTGGCTGGCTGGACTGGTGAGGCATTTCAGAAAACAAAAACATAACCACCTTGTGCGTCACAGGTCACATCTTGTCTGCAGAGAACTAGTTCTCAGAGCCGGGGGCCAGCGGCTGACACCAGGCCAAAGGCACTCGTGCTGCTAAACATAATTGATAGAGCAGAGGGCTTTTCTAGGGGAGGGCTGTTTTTGTTGTTGTTGTTGTTGTTGTTTATTTGTTTTTAGGAAAGCAGGGGTTTGTTTCTTGACTCTTCTTCAGAAGCAGCAGATGATGTGACTTGATGAAAATGAGATGGCACTGTTTCAAGGATAGCACAGATGTGATGCATTCCTTTAATCTGTGCACCCCTACAGGGAATGAACAACTTCTCTGCTAAGTGTACGGCTGCCTGGGCAGAGTTGCCACCAGGCAAAGGCTTCAGCCATTCTGAAATGGCTGTAGCTGCTTCTGGTGCATCCCCGCCTATTGCTCCAGGAGCACTGATGGCGTTTACAAAGGCCGTTGGGCGAGCTCTGGCTCCGTTCTCTTGTTTGTGTGACTAGCAGCTTGGCATCTGCCAGCAGCTACAGTCCGCACCTTCCCGTAACTGGCTTTTATTAACCTTCCACAGATATATGTGCATTACAAAAAGTAGTTGCGAGCTAAAGCTAAGCTGAGGCAGGAGTTGCTGTCATGGTAAGAGCTGAGACTTAAGTCTCACATCCCCTTCTCCTGCACAATGCTTTTAACATGAAGCCTTAGACCAAGCGTTACATGAAAAACAGTGGGGTCTCAGGGCTTAAAGTCCACTTTGGGATCCCAGCTCCACTGAAGCATCTCCAGGGGAAAAGGCTCAGATACCGTGTTCTGGTCCAGGGCAATCACTAATGAAAAAGCTTCGCTTGGGTAGCTACTGCCTTTCTCTCTGTGATGTTGTCTGCCTCGATACTCGTTGTCCGTGTTGCTGCGGCTGTGCCGGCACGATGCCGCCTGCCCTGCAGGAGCTCATGAAAAGAAGCGGCTGCCTTTCCGCTCCATTATTAAAATATGCCAGGGGTGCTCAGCAACCTGGAAGGCCTGTGTTTTCTAACAAATGTAAGTCTGTAGTAGCTGGCTGCTTAGCAGTTCTCCATGCCTTATTGCTATAGTAATTGTGGTGGTTATTAATGCCTTATGTGAGTGCTGAGAGCAGAACAGAGCTGCTGTCATTCAGAAGTAGTCCCTGAGGCAGCCTTGGCTATTTACCCTGCTTTAGAAGTCTGTACTTAGGAGGAACATCTCCAGTGAAAGCCCAT
This sequence comes from Nettapus auritus, assembly GCA_011076525.1. Taxonomy (NCBI): domain Eukaryota; kingdom Metazoa; phylum Chordata; class Aves; order Anseriformes; family Anatidae; genus Nettapus; species Nettapus auritus. The sequence continues at coordinate 65,555,943 of CM021768.1, forward strand.
CAAGCTGCAGAAACATTGCTGCTGATGGGAGCAGCAGTCTGCCCACTTAACTAGTGACTGGGGGTGTTTCCCTGGGGTGTCCCTGGGAATACACGGTGCCATTAGAGGTGCTGTGCGCATGGAGAGAGGAGAAGGCTGCCTCCTGCAAAAGCTGTTGCCATAGCAGCTGTGTGCTTCAAGAACCGCTTCTGATACCATCTGGACATGCGATGCCATAAGGGTTAAATGCAGGACAAAACATTTGATTTAAGAGCCAACATACCTAGGCCACGAGCATAACCAGAATCAAGCCTTGGGGGCCAGCTCTCCTTGCCCAAGCATCTCCACGCTCATCGCATCCTCAGCAAATAGGCATTTTGTGTTCGGCAGTGCTTGTTGTAAGTGGATTTGTGTACCCGTGTTTAAAAAAACAAAACAAAACACACCACCAGTGGTGACTTACCGCAGTCTAGGAGCGTGTGAGTCTGCACTTACTTCCTGTGGCTGGGCATATTTTAACCTGAAGAAGAACTTTGGAAGTTTTAATGATGCAATGGAGCTAAGTTGAAGAATGAGCCACCTGAGTCCATGGATACTATGATACCAGAAATAGGGCTGAGGGCCAGGGCAGGGGTTGGTTTGTATGTTTTCTGTCTGCGCGTATATGAATGTACACACGTGCAAAAGAAGCGAGGCTCAAACTAAATGTCAGGCTGTGGTGTGGTTACCTTCCCAATGGACTTTTTTTTAAAAAAAAATCTATGCCTCATCTGATACCTAATTTCTACCTATCGGGAGAAAGAATTTCAGTTCACACTGTGTTTTCATTCTCCTCTTATCACATTAGCATGAAAAATGGTAAAATGTCATTTGATTGAATAAATATTTTACATTCTCATTCTCCATGCATATTGTCTAAACAAATCAAAAATTCTTAAGATCGTAATAGCCTAATTTTCCTGAAGTCCTTCTGTGAATCTGGAATGAGAGGTTGAGCGAGCAGGGAGGAGGAAAAACTATTTTTTTCAGGAACTTGCAGCGCTTGGCATAAATTGCAAAATACAAGCTCAGGGCTGTAAATCCTGCTGGTACCTGCATTGCCCTGGGAGTGCCAGTGCAGTGCTGGGTTACGTTATGAGTAAAATCCCTGTCAAAACACAAGTGTCATCTGCAGCTGATAATGGGGCAGAGGGCTCCTTGGTGTTCCGGGTCCCACTTGGGGCTACGGACCACTCACGCTGTCTCCCGTCAGCCTCAGTTGCCATGAAATGTGAGTTCAGCTCAGCTCTAGCAGCTGGAGTGGTGCAGAGCAGGCAGTAAGCAGAGTGCTGCCTTACACAGTTGCACAGCCTGCTTCCCCACCACAGCCAGGTACTGGATTTAGGGGGCTCGTGCAATAGTGACGGCTGGTCGTATTTTTCCGGAGACTTTAAATGCCTGCCACCCCACTCACCGGCTCCTCCTCTGATCTCACAATTTACCAAGTGTATTAGCTATGTGCTTTTTTTCTTACAACTGTATCAAAGGAAATTAAATTTGTAATTCCATCTCATTTCTTTTCAGTCATTATGCTACGCCACTGTGCGCTCAAGGTTTTATGTTACCAAGTCCCACTCCTAAATTACAGGCACGGTATGTTGAGTGGGAAGTATCAGTCTTGATAGGTATTGCAGTCACTGTGCAATAATATTAATAAACCTGTCACACCAATATCCAGGGAAGACTTTTCATCTGTGGTCTTCCTACAAGAATTTAGTATGGCGATTATATTTATTAAAATGAATGGTAAAGCCTTGAAAGATGATTGCACCCCAACTGACAATGCTGCCGTGGTACATTTTAACATGCACTTTAGGTGGACTGAAGACTGGAATTGCATCTAAAAAAATGAGCTCTGAAGACTGCAAGAGGCAAGCTCCTCTTTAATAACTTATGGTCTAAATTTTGCTTTCTTACATTATGAGCTGTGGATGTCAGTGCTGTCTTCGTAGTTGGATCCTTGCTGCCCTCTAGGAATTTTTATAATGAAATATTGTCAGCAGTACTGCTATACCTGTATCACAAGCTGTGGTTTCCTTTATTAATGTTCAGTCATAACGCTATTGAAAATCCTTCAGATTTCTGCAGGGACTGCTGAATTACCATATCTTATTTTTATAAAGACCTTCAGGATTTCTGCAAAGCCTCTCTATTACTGCAAAGTTCTTTAAGGCATTGGCAAGGAAATGACAAAGTTCCTTGAAAATAAACTAAGAATTAAATAAGCTTTTCATCTGGGCTTCCCCTTGCCTGATGGCAGGCTAGAGGTGGTAGCAGTAGAGAGATGGTATGTGGCGTGTCTAATAGAAATATAATTTATATCATTAGAAAGGTTTTCTACCCTAAATAGCCCTTAGACAGGATATTTAACAGGTGGTGGGCTTACCTTCTCTATGTGATACAATGAGAGGTAGATACAAAGCAAATCCCTAATGACAAAGTTTTATTAAGAACTGGCATTTTTTTAACTCTGATGGCAATCAGGGTCACTATTGATGCCCTAGTATCTTTTCTTTTACATCTTTTTAGTTATGAAGTAATTGTGCTGGTTGAATGCTGATTGCTTAGCTAGGGTTAGTCTAGAGGAAATGTCTAAGCCTGAACAGTGGAATATCCTGAAAGGTCCTTTTTAAAGGATTAAAAGTTTCAGTTTATATTAATAATGTTTGTGTTTGTTTCAGGATAGATACTCAACTGGTTATTTAAAAAAAACTTGCTTTAATATTTAGACAGCAGGAGAAAAAAAACAACAAACACTCAGTTCTGGTAGCCTGACAGGTTGCTTTAAAACGTTTGAGAAGGAAACAGGAGAGAGAATTACTGTTTTATCATTAGTTAAAAGATTAGCTTGCAGAAGCCTGCTGCTGCCATGTTTCGACCAGTTTAACCCTATTGTTTCTCAGAGGAAATATTCTGGATTTGCACCTTGCTTTGGGGTTAAAAATGGCTGGTTGCTTTTTGTGTAACATCAGAACATACCTGTCATCGTATGCGGTAGAGAAAAAGTGTTGATCTAGAAGCACATATTTCTATCTGTACTTTCTGATTGATGAAACTGATGTCTGAGGTGAAATATGGAGCTTAAGATCATGCTTCATAGAGGCTCCCTGTAGTGAAATTAGGGATACACACTATATATATATGCTATATATATATAGTATATATAACCTCAAATCGAGTGTTGGTAAAACACAAAATACCTTTTGCTGTTACTAGGTGTCCCTGAAAGCCCTTAATTTTTATTTCACTTCCGTCAGCTGGCTCAGTCTGCATGTAAGGTTGTTACCGTGAGGGAACTTGTTTGCTAAAGAGCAGAAATCCCAGCACCTTTTTGAGCAGCTGGGCTAGGTCTGCAAGGCTTGTGTGGATGGAGCAGCAGCCTCTGTGGACAAGCTATGCACCTGGCACACCATGGGGAATGGCTCACAGGCTTGTGGCTGTCCTTTTGGTGGGATCCTTTGAATTTCCTTCCCCTAGATTTCATCCCCCATTGCTGCGTAGCATCACTGCAGTCTCTGGTTCCTTGGGATACAGTGGGATTGGGCACGTGTCTGCTGAAACTGCAGGGTTTTTGTTTTGTTTTGTTTTGAAATACTGCCAGCATGTGATGTTTCACACAGCTCAGCAGTTCTCTACCCATCCCTAGGTGTCTCAGAAAGTGCTGTGCCTGACTTACTCTTTCAGACTTCACGTGCTAACATCACTGGGTGTCTGCCCTTTCTTTGGGTTAGAGGCTTGTGGATGGTGCTGCCACATCTCGCACGTGAGCAGGGATTTTAATGCCTCAGGTGCCTGTGCCCTCCCACTGGGGTGTTTCAGTTTGTGCTTTTTAGGGGGACAAGGACCATTTTCTAGCTTTGACTAAAAGCAAAGCAGCAAATTGTAGCCCATTGCTGCTAGGCAGGTACAGCTAGCTGGGGTCCTCAAGTGTGTCCTTCAGGAAACACAGGGGCCTAAATGCCACCACTTATTGTTGGTGCAGAAGGGACCAGATGCTTATCTCCTTGGGGCTGATACCTGAGGCTTTTGTTCTCAAGGATGAAGTTAATGCTGCCCCTGATAAGTGGCATTCTCCTTCTGTTGCGTGGCTGCTGGACTCCCCAGAGGGGGATGAGAAAGCAAGGACAAACAGCAGAGCAGCTCAGCTGCTGTTGATTCAATAGCAGTCAGCCCTCCTCTTGAAACTGGACCCTGGAGCTCAAAATGGGACTGAGGTTCCCAGCAGGGAAGTGAGTTTGTATTGCCTCCATTATAAACAAAGAGTGTTCAACAGGCTCAGGAAGAACTGCTGAGTCTGGTCTTTGGGCGATTTGCAGTGACATTTATGCCTACAATTGCATTCATTTCTCTGGTGGAGGACAGAAGCTATTCTTTGGGTTTAGCCAGGGTTTCTGTTGCTGGTTGGGACTTCTTTTCTATTTTTATGAATGTAATGCTGAATTGTTGATGCTTAATCTCAAATAGAGATTATTTGTGTATCATCATAAATGTGGAAAGATTTGCAAAGCTCTTGAATTAAATATTTCCAATTTTATCTTTGACCCTTTGCAGATGTCACGATAAAAAATAGCTATTGACTTTTTGCAGGAGTAGATACAAGTCTTGTCGTTAGCCTGTACTGCATATCCATATAACAGCCTCCTTGCTTTTCCAGAACATTGAACTTTGGGTGATGCCACTTGGGGAAACTACTGCAGGTGTGTGCAGCGGTGTGTTCAGCATGCCAGATGCAGAAAGGAGGGCGTTTCTTTGGTAGATGGATTCAAATGCTGTCATCTGGTTTACAGGATGGTGATATACTTGCCATTTGTTAGTTACTGTTTCCAAATACTTTATCTTTTGAAATTTTATTAATCTAATTTTCTGTTCTTTGATTAGCCTCTCCTAAATTTCTCATGCAATGTTGCTTCCAGGTTCTGGCCTTTACTAATGACCAATAAATTACTGGTTCCCAGAACCTGGCTCAGAGACTTAGAAATTTCTGTTGCGTCTCTGCCAAAAGTGAGTATTAGTTTGCTTTATGGAGTCAATGGTCAGGATCGGCAGCTCCTTTGCCCTTAAATTATCAGTTCAGGGACAAAATACAGAGGAAGTAGGTTGGGGAATAGAAAGCATATTTGGCTAATTTAATTGTTTATTTTCTTAAATAAAGGCTCTCTGCACTTGCCCAGGTTAGAAAATTAAAGGCTGTCTTTCAGGACTCGAGCCAGAAACGTGTTCTTTCTCCCTTCCCCAAATGCAGCCTGGGATCAATTTCAGCGTGGTTTGTTCTCAAAGATCATTTGTTTTTTCAGGATGTTTGGCTGCTGCAAATCCCATGATTTCTGTAGACTGCTTCCTTTTCACAGTAAGGTTTTCGGGCTTACAGGGTGCTTGTTATACAGCTGATACTGCATACACTGAAATAACCAAAATGGATAGTATTTTGTTCCTTAAGAAAAAGAAAACACGCACAAAATATGTACCGATGATATTGTAGATGATAGCTACATTTCAATTCTGAGACCTGCTGCTTACCGCCAAAATAAGTATATTACTCTCAGCTAGTTGAAGTGCTTCACCTCCCGTTGTTACCATCAAAAATATGAGTTTGCTCTCAATTGCCTGTGGTGCAAATGGCATGAACCTTCTCATTTCTTTTCTAACCCTATATATGGTATAGGATTTACATTTTCGTTGAAGTATGATCAAACAGTATAGTTTTTTCTTAATGGACTTGTGTATTGTTAGCCCAGCACTGCAGTCAGTCTTCCTCCTTCCAGTGTGGTTTTTGCACCTCCAGGCACCCAACAGAAATCTCCATTCAGCCCGGAGGAATACTTGAAGCCATTCTACCATTCCTCAGTCTTGTCTAATGAATGCCTGTGTTTGGCAGGTTAAAAATATCTTTCAAAATAATTAAAATACAAGGACATTGAATTCTAAGGCTGGAGCAGCAACCGACCTAATCCCTAGTGATAGGATGGCATCCCGGCAGTTGAGTCTGAGGACGCTGTCACCTCCTTACCTAAAGTAACTAGTCAGGATTCATTCCTGTGGATTTATTCTTGGGATTGTTTGTTGCGTGCAAGCAAGATTGTCCTGTGTGTGGTGAGGGTACTTCTTTCTCGCCATGTTAAGTGTCCTTCCAGCTAATCAGAAACCCGTGCTGGGAATGAGATAAGACATAATTTTACTTTGACTGCTTCCAAGGTCAGAGCTGTTGTTTGCCTGGCTTTGAGCAGATTTGGTAGGCTGCTGATATCCTTGTCTGTCTTCTTTTGATCCTATACCTCCCTTTCCCTTTGCAGGGAGAGACAGACTGGGAAAACAGAAGTGTTTTGCAAGAACCACAGGTGAACTCTGTGGAGACCAGAGCAAAATGTAGTAGAGCTGACTGGAAGGTTGCTTATGACCTGAGCTGCAGATGGTGTTCAATGTTAGCATGTTTCGGGTGGTGCTTCCCTGTTCCCACTTGTCAAGCAGTCATGTTTCCTGTGGGATCCGCACAGCTACATTTTACAAAAGCAAGCATCCAGGTAAGCCAGTCTGCACAGCACGTACAAGGCTTCTAGTGGTGTTGTGGGTTTTGGTAAGCCATGCTGTGATGGTGGTGGGAAGTGGTAGGAGCAGTCCATCTCCTGGACAGCAGAGGTCAGGTCTGGGACCTATGGATACAGATCCTGGCAAGAGACAACGGGGAGTCTTTTCCCTTGGTGAAGCTAACACAGGTGACAAAAATCCCCAGCCTCTGGTATAGCTTGGGAAGCAGTAACAGGTTTCTCGTGACCCATACTAATCACTGAAGGGATATATGTTTAGCCTGCTCCAGGATGGCTCTTAAGTGCAGTGCTCTGCAGAAATGTTGTGCAGTAACTTTATTTTCAGTGGTTTTACAGAGCCCACCCGCATGAAAGTCGGCTGAGGATTACCATCTGCTGAGGGTGCTCTGAGGGAAGTCTGGCAGTCACCAGCCTCTGACACAGCAGGCATGGTGCACAGCTGTGGTTTCCCCAGCTGCTTGCTTACATACTGACAGAGAGACGCAAATGCTTCTGCTGCTATCTTCTGACAGGATGGACATTCTGTCTGGGAGGCTCTGCGTTACTTGGTAGCCTCACAGAGAAATTTGGTTTGTTTTGCAAACAAATTCTTGTTTATGTGCCTTACTGAGGCCACTTGAAGCATCCTTTCAAAGATTAGTGAAAGAAAATAAATGGATGCATTGTCAAATGTGTCAGTCACAGCTGTCTCACAGCAGCAGACAGTGAAATGGAAGATTTTGTGCAGTTACACATAGAAGCTTTTGCTTTGGATGACCGTTTTGGTGCCCGGGGGCCATGCAAAATGGGTTAGGAGAGGGTGGTCAGGTAATGAAGCACTGGGACCTCTGGATGAGGGACTGACATCATTTGTCCGGAATGTGGAGAAAGAACAGCTGGACTAGAGTGTCTTAGATGATTATTATATGCACTCTTTGCTTTCCATCTGCACCTCATTAGGATGTAACCATTTTCTGTTGCACAATTTGCCAAATTCATGCAACACACCTCATTACTTCAGGAGTGGATTACTGTAATGAGCTCTGCATGGAGCTACATCTTAAGGCCACTCACAAGCAGAAACTGGTGCAAGAGGCTGTGATTTTCTTATTAAGTGGAGTTCAATGAGGCTAACCTGACTATAGTGCTTTGGGATGTGCAGTGGCAGCACGCTGCTATTTAAATGGTAGCAGTATACCTTTTATGTTCAGGACAGCAGTCACCTGGTGAGCAGATCTCTTCATGTGCCACTTTGTTTTATGGAGCTGTAAGGGAGGTCTTTGGTGCTGCTGAGGAGGGGACTGCAGGGAGAAGATGCTCTCCTCTAGGCGCTGCATGGTGCCTTCTCCTGGTGCAGGAGCTCCTAGTCCTCGTGCAGGATGTGGTTTTCAGTTGTGTGATGAGAGGATGAGTGAAGCTGTTCTGCACGTGCCGGAGTTGGTTGCTGGGTTTCAACATGCTTCTGTTAGCCTGGGAAAAGGAATGCAATAGCAGTTACATGAAGTGAACTCACTGCGAAATACTGCTGTTGAAGTGCTGCAGGGTGGCTACCTATCTACCATGCTGTACGGCTACAGCTATTTAAAACAAACAAAACCTTTGCCATCAAAGCCTAGGGTTGCTTCCCAAGCTCCAAGGTAGAGCAGCAGGAATGGGAATATTCAATCCATCCCCAAACAGAGAGGATGGGAAGCTAAGCGGAAATACTGAATATTGCAAATGGCTGCTTTTACAGGGTACCTGCATGAAAGCACCCTGTAAATGGGCAGATGGGTGCAGCCAGTTGTTCAGTGTAGGCTGGCAGGTCAACGTGAGCGTACACGTGCAGTGTCAGTACAGAGTCACCTTGAGGGCTGGGTTTGTCAGAGGAGGAATCCCAGATGCTTGAAATGTCTGGAGCCTGAACAGAAAGAGCCCAGGCACCAGTGCCCCCCGTTCTCTTGACTTTTCTGGGATATGTACATCCCTATCTAGCAACTCCTCCTCAGGGATTAAACTCTTGCCCGTTATCCTGTCCCCAAAGGTCATTCCTGAGATCCTGTCGGAGCACAGACAAACAAAGTCTTCTGTAGGCTTTCTCCACAGGTGATAGCCTTCCAGTCTGTGGGCGGCTACTTCAGACCCATGAGGTCAGGAGCATTAAACATTTAGAAAAAGAAAAAAAAAAAAACACTGGCTAAACCTTGTGTGAAGTTACTAAGTACACAGTTGTGTTTACTTAAAGATAAAGCACAAGAGATTAGACAACACCTAAATTAGTAGTATTCCTAAAAGCATTGCTTGTGTTTGACGTGTCCCTCACAAGCACGCTGCCCATCAGGTGGGGACAGTGCTGGGCGGGCTGCTTGGGGTAGCTGGCCCTGCCTCCTGCGGAGGTGGGAGCTGCTTGTGTCTGAGGCCGCACACCCTGCAGGTGCAGCCTTCTCTCTTGCCTGAAGGTTTGAAGTCCTTGAAGTCCTCCCTGAGAACTCCTCAGACTTTCCTTTGCCACTTGTCCCTGTCAGGTTGCTGTAGCTCTCCCTTCTGTTCCTTTTTCTGTTCCACTTTGCAAGGGTGAGAACTACTTCCTTCTTGCTCGAGCAAATGTGTAGTCCAAGGAAAATCCCAAAGCAGCAGCAGCTGCTGAATGTAATGACTCATGTAATGAATGTAATGGCTCACGATCCTTTCTGGTCTGGCATGGACGGATCCCAGTCTTGCTGGTCTCAGGAGGATACACAAATGGAGGCATTAGATGAGAAAACAGTTTTCAGACTAGCTATTCATATTCCAAGTCAGATTTTACAAAGTGCTCCAACAGATTTCACAGCTCACCAGGTGAGTATATGTGGTGTGGATCTACTACTGAGAGGCAGAACCAGGCAGGATGGATAAAAGGAAAAAAAAAAGGATGAAAGAAAAACATGAATGAAGGATCAGGGTTGTGTGCCTTGGGAGACTGAAGCACACAGGAAGAGCATGGAGAAAATACACAGTTAAACGGCAGGTAGGTGAAAGGAGAGTTTATGTTTATCTGCCACTAGATTAATGTGGGTTGATAAGCCCTAGCTGTTACTTAACACCTCAGTGAAGCAAGGGTTAATTGGTCAGCATATTTTTAGACTTCAGTTAGCAAACTGTAACTTGAACTGTACCATGTTAGTTCATGAATATTCTCTTTTACTCTGTCGCTGTCTATCTTAATGTGGAATTATAACAAATTAGAGCATTTGTGCTTTATTTTCTCGTCATCTAGCGTTCCTCAACAGACATAGAGGATTTCCTTTGTGCTGTAAACGAAGCAGAACTTTTGCTTTGCATCAAAGGAGAGCAAATGAGGTCACAGACGTGCACTTTACAATATTAAAGCTGAGACACAGCACAGTGTGGCGGAGACGACATGTTTTTTGGGGACAGGCCTGGGCTTACCTTTCTTCAGAACTGAGTCGGGATGCCATGTAGCCAATTAATCCCTTAGCACCAACTGAGGCTTCTCATGACAGGTCATTTGATATCCATGGAAAATTTAAAAAAAAAAAAAGAAAGAAAAAAAGAATGCATCTTCTCTAATAGGTTTTCCAATCTCAAAGAAATAACTAATTTGTGTTGCAGCAGGAAACCTCTTCTGAACATGGCAGTATTGTCCCCCACCATAAGTTTGATTTTTCTTGAGGAGTTGGGCTTCAAGAGCACCATGCAGTAGGAGAACTTCTCATATTTCTGGCAATCCTCTTTCCTGTGGAAGCCTCAAGTGTTGCTGCAGTAGCAGCCTAGGTGGGTCTGTTGGGATTTCACCCCAGAAACAGGGCTTCATTCCAAGTCACCCATTTATGTATAAAAATACACCTCCTGTTGTATCACTGCATGCTGGATCAGGGCTGTCAGATCTCAGAGCCAAGTCTGGCTGAGCAATGGTTACTGAAAGAGTTGACATTTTGGTGGCCCAGCCTCTGTGGTGAGAAATCTGCCACCCAGCTGTAGCGTGGTGCGTGTTTTAGTACAGTCGTGGAAGTTGCACTAAAAAATTGAGAGAAGAGGTCTGTGAGTTTAGTTATGTGTCTAAGCAAAATCTGCTTTCAGGGAGAAAAGCTATTAAGCTGCAGAAATCTTATTAGCAGTTCTGAGTGGTAGACTTTGCTATTAGATTTTAAATTGCAGTCTTGGTGTGTTTCAGTTCATCAGAATTATTCAAGGCATTCTTGTGAGAATTACACCTACATGGTAAGAATGCATAGTGACATTTAGTTTAATATAGTAATTCATTACGTCTAGATTTGTTTACCACTCTAACTGTATCATTATATTTCCACCATCGTTTTGAATTAACCTGGTCTCTCCCCTCAGATCCTGCTGCCTTTTTCATTTTCTTTTCCCTGGGATGTTGTGTCTTTATAATTACTTGATCAGCATTTAAACAGAGCGTTTCATCTCAGAAAAACGAGCAGAGAAAAGTGCGAGGCAGTTGTCCCTGTTTTGTAATGGAGCATCTGAAGCTGAGGGGAATGGCAGGACTTTGCTTGGTAAGTCAGTGGCAAAGAACAACTCCCAGCTGGCACATGCTACATGAAGGTACAAAAGGAGAGGCTCTTGTCCTTCCTTCAGTGTGCCCTGACATCTGTGTAGGTTTGGACATACCCAGCCTAACGACTGCAGCAGCGGGCTAGTAGAGAAGAGGGCCTAACGCCATCTGTGGATACAGAGGCCAGATCTGCAGGTCTTTGGGGCTGTTCTCATCCATTTTGTCTATCTGTCAGTGTGTTGTGTGGAACCGAAGCTACTGCTGGAGTAGTCCAGCCCCCTAAGAGGGATGGCTTGCAAATTACTGTTGCCAGATGCCTTTGAAGGCATTCATAGTTAATCCTTCAGTAGAAGAGAAACCATCAAGTTCTTTTGTGTAAATTAAATTTATTTACTCTGTGTATACCAATTACAGATCAGATTAATCTGCATATCCAACAGGCCACTTTCCCTCCCAGCATTTTCGATGCAGTGGCCAAAACCTAACTCTTTGGAGGCCATTCTGCATTAAAAATGAATCTGGTCAGAGACTGCAAAGAGAGAGAAATGAAGGCAGGAAACAAATTGCCAGAGCTGACACAGGAAAAAAACCGTATCCCACAGCATGGCAGCGCAGCGTTTCTCCCAGGCTGACTAGTACCAGTACGTGAAGGACTGCTTCTGACGTGTCGTCCCTACAGTGTCACATAGCTCTGAGCTGCTGAGTTTTGACTTGGGACCCTTGGCAGGCTGGCCATGGCCAGCACAGATGGTGCATCCTGGTTCTCTTGTTATGACCCAGCTTCTCAGGAGGGGCTCCTTGCCTGTTTTGATTTGCATCCTCCCACTGCCATGTCAGTTCTTTCTCCATACTGGGTACCACAGAAGCTCCAGACAGGTAAGCTGTGTAGTCATGTGGCTTCTTGTCTTTTTAGCAGGTTGCCCTTTAGTCATTGCATCTGTTTGAACAAGCCTTTTGCCCTCAAAAAAAACCCTCAGTCACTTGGCAGTTGAGTGTTATTCCCTCCACTTCAGTGCTCGCTAATGAGAGAGTAATTTGTATTATTGGGCTTCAGCTGACATTGTTTTTAATATATAAGGAGTGTAGTGATCTTTCTTTGTTTAATTAGCCATAAACAACTTGATTTTTTTTCTCCTTTGTGAGATTTTAATTTGGGATAGAGTTACAGTATAATTCTTCTGGGAATATTCGTACTCACTACTTCAAAATGTACTGTGTGGTAAATCTGTGTACCTGTTCACCTTGCTGTCAATAAGTGCATTCTCGGTAAATATTCACAGGAGACACAAGAACACAGTTCCAGGGATTTGTTAAAAAAAACACTGAACGTTCAAAGTGACTTTGTATCCAATTATTTATTTTCTTGACAGTTCAGAAAATGGCAGGGGAGAATTCCTGCAAAGGAAGCACAGCCCTCAGGATTAAATCGTGGTGCTTTTCCCAGAGCTGTACAATAAATTTTTCCATAAAGCTTTGAACAAATTACTTACATTTTAGGTACTTTTATTGTTTTATTCATAATTTAGATATGCTATATCTCTGACCATAGGAATTTTTTGAAGATGAATTCTTTGCAAGGAAGTGCAAATTGTGCGGCAAGTGCAAGACAGAGTTGGGTCTTACCTAAATATTGTCTTTCAACTACTTCTGCTCTGTTCAGTTTTTCATTTCCTTCTTTTCCAGCCTCTGTCTCTAACCTATGCAGACACTGGTAGGTAGGAGAGCGCCCCTCCTCCATCTCTTCTCCATCTGCTGGCCGAGCAGCCCTTCGCAGAAGGGTTGCTGCACCTGATGGCTGTGCAGGAGCAGTCATTCCTACAGCCTGAGGCTGTTGTACCCCTGCTGTTCCTGGCCTGGGGCTGCAAATGTGCAATTTAGCTCTCTGTGCGTACATAAAACAATGCTAAATTCAGTATTTCTTTCTATACAGCGAACTGCAAGGGAGGAAGAGAGTTTGAACTGGGGACTAATTGGGTTGCATCTGATAGATTGACCCTAGAATCCAGTCCAGTGTGAGGCTATTCTGTGACACATGGGAGAAGTGACTCAGCTCTTACCATGATAGAAAGCTTAGCTTTGTCTGGTAGCTCCTGCCTAATCTGTATAAGACCAGGGAAAGTCATTTTAAAGTGCTGTGCCCGGCATTTCTGCTGAGCTCCTTATGTGAGCGTGGCTCTGCCGGTATGTTGTTTGTGGCACTTAAAACACCCCACTCCTGGGGGCAGGCCCCCTCTCAGTGTCTGCCTCAGCGCACTTCAGATGGGTTCAGCTGTTTGGTTTGGATAAGCATCAGAGAGTTTGTGTCCTAATTGGGAAAACTTGATTTCTAGAAATTATGTGGGAAACCTTGCAAGAGGCAGTGCCCTCATGTGCTTTCTAATACTTGCCAGTTTGAGCTGTCGTTGATTCTGGGAGAGTGTTTCTGAAATACCAGAGACACCTGTCCAAAATATCCCCCAGATTTTGGCAACTTCCATGTACATCACACTAAGTGATCCTGCAGTTCCCACTATATTTGGAGTAGGAGGTTTTGGTGATAAATTTAATCATCTTGCTGGGAAATATTTATCTCTCACCAACTTCCACCTTATCATATAATTTCTGTTCTTTTTACAAAAATACTTTCTGACAGAAAAGCTGTATGGTTTAAGGTCAGTTACTTGCTGGGTCTGTCTGTACTGCACATCACAATAAAAACAGTACATACCTCCATGTAGAAATAGCACCCCCAAAGTGTATACTAATCTGATAATGAGTTGTAACCCTTTGATTGAATTTATAAGCTGTCAGGGAATGTGAAAGAACTTAGGAATTCATCAGAAGAACATAATTTGCCATTGAATGATTTTGTAGTTCATGTCAGTGAACTTGCATGGCAAACTGATGTGAGGGTGCCCACATGAACAGCTGAAAAGAGACCTGATATTTTCATGGCGTGATTCATCTCATCCTAGAAGAGGTTCCAAAGATAGCTCGGGTGAATCACCCTCTGGCAGTTCTTTGCCATAAAACAAAAAAAGCTTGTGGCGATTAATTCAAATGTGAAGACCTGACCTATTTTTTAAACTGGATCATAAGAGCATATTTGTGGGTTGTTCTCAAATGGAATGAGGATCTGGGGGCAAAACCACTGGTCTGAGAAGTTAAAGCTCCGTTGGTCACAAAAGCCCTGAAATCACCTAAGCCTATGACCAGCTGGGCCCGGAGCCTTGGGCAGGCGCTCTCTGACGAGCCCGGTGATGTACCTCTGAGGGGGAAGATGTAGGCAGCAGTGAACAAGCTTCCTAGTGCTGGATGTACGTGTGGAGATTAGTAAGGCACTGAGTACTTTTTGTGCTCTGCAGATAACTGGTGCTTGGTGACTCTTCCTGGAGAAAAGCTGCACTTGAATTAGAAATCTCAGAAACATTTAAAGGACTGAGGAGCTGAACTGATAATTCATGAAGCGGCGCTGCTTCTGTCTGAGTTTGTATTGAGTTGATAGCCCACAATGGTGCTGGGAGGCACAGTGCTCCTGGAGATGTTTGATTTCAGAGGAGTTGAGGAACAAATGTCCTGAACTGCTAAATAAAACCTCCTGCTGCTTTAGATAACCAAGAGGGTGATATGCAGAGGCATAACTCTCTATTAGCTCTTCTGTGTACGTCAGTTAGCCCTCAAATTTCATTGAGTAACTTGTTTTGTTTTCTGAACTGCTAAAACATGGCTTTGCATTATTAAACAAGTGCATTATGATGAAGTGATGTGTATGCATAATACACACTTGCTCAGTTAGCATCTCTGTATCCTTTGGGTTGTGTATACATGCCACCAAGAGCTATTATTTTTATCTGTGATCTAATTAGAGGCCAGATAATAGATGAAATAACTAGTTGCTCTGTGGAGAAATGAAGTACTTACAAGTTGAGCATAATTCAGTGCAAACTGGAAAGCACAGTGCTCAGAACCTGGGGGGAACATGTGCAGTTTCCACTGGAGAAGTGAAACTGCTTCTCCCTCAAAGTTGTCGGAAACGCGGTATCTTTACTGCTAGATGTTAACAAAATCGCCCTGTAAAATTAGAAGAAGAAGAACATTTCTGTGTAACAAAACAGTTTTATTATCTAAGAACAGACAATGTCTTGCCTGTGTGGAGCAGTGACCCCAGCTGCTGCATGAGACAGAATTACAAGGACAGGATCAATATATGGCTGAGCACCAGCAATTTCACTGTCCTGGAGTACTGGACAGTTGCCTGCTGAGCAATGCTTTTATTTTTGGCCTGCTTTCCAAAGGAGATACACAATAATTTAGCTGTTCACCTTTGTTTTTGTGATGTGCCAGACACCACTACCCTTCTCTTTTGCATACAGCAGCACATTTATAGGGACAAAAGAGCACCTAGATTGGTAGCTGCTGAAGGCTTGGGGTAGTCTATGTTTAGAAGGAACAGGGCGCTGAATGTGCACACGCTGAGAGCTGAGGTGAGCATGTGCTTCGAATGTCGTTCCTGTTAAGACTCTGAGGAAGACACAGGTGTGGCATCTAGGCATCGTGGCTTGCACACCGAAGTTTATGTGCCCATGGCTAAAGGTAAGCCCCCCAGCCCCTGGGTGATTGTACGCTTAAGAACTTTTATTCTGGTGTCGATCCTTCCTTTCTTAAAATCATGACAAGTTTTAATTTCCTTCAAGGTCAAATGCCAAACAAGTAAGTGCTGAGGAACTGACCTTTCAAAATAATCCATTTCTAGTTAGTTCTTTGCACTTGAGCGCAGTTCATGATGTGAGGCTGAAAAGCAAAGAAAGCACCTGGTAGCACAGGGCAGCCACCTCTCCAGCAGCAGCAGCTCTAGGATTTTGCTTTTTGCCAAAGCAGAGCCCTCACAGTCTACTTGCAATGCATCTTTCTATACTGGTCACTATGTCTAGACCAGCAAATGCATGTGTCCTCTCTCTTCAGGTACGTGCCTACAGAGAGTTTCTCCATATGTGGCTGGTCTCTATGTTTATTTTAAAGTTACACAATGGTCATTTTGGGTGTCCAACTTGAAAGAAGGTTGTTATTATCAAATGATAGGAGTGCAGTAAGTTGTTTTTAAGGTGTGTCGTATAAGTCAGAGAAAATTGTAAGTCGGCTGCCATTTGTATTCTCTCAGGATAAATCAGCTATGGCAGATAGCAGAGAAGGGACCCACTAAATCTCTTGCTACTCCACTGATGCTTGTCCTCCCAGGAAATAACAGACACAAGTCAAAAGAATGGGGGGGGGAGGATTAACAAAGAGGGATATAGTCTGATTAATTTGTCCAAAAAATAAGGCTTTGACAGTCTGATTTTATATCCTCTAGTTCCCAAGTTTTCACTAAAAAACCACTATGTTTTAATGTCTTTAACTGTTTACGGAATTCAGCAAGACTCTTTGCTTTAATCCATACCTTCTTGAACTCATTATTTTATAGGATGGCTCTTTATGGTACAAGTTTTGAAAGTGATGACACACAAGTGGGGCCCCCAACACATTTTCTGTAACTGGATCAATACTGGGTATCTCTCAAATCCAGGCAGAAAGGATGGATGTAGAGGAGTGGATTTCTTGTGGCCAAGCTCTGCTTTTTGTTTAATTATATTTTCCACGTCTTGATGCAAAAATACCCATGTGAGATCCCACTACAAGAGACAAAGAGCAAGAAGCTTATTTGAAAAGTTATAGTGAATGCAACTTTTGCGGTTCCATCCAATTATTTCACTGCTTCCCTGTGCTGTTAATAGTTTGTTAAAACCAGTAATATTGTAATACGTGTTTTGTCAGCATTAGAAAATTTCTCATTAGTGCCAGGGTGTGTATTTACAGTCATCTGCACTGAAGCTATTTATTCTCTTTAAAAGTTTGACATGCATCCTGGAAATGTGTCCTTTCTTTCCTATCTGCTTCTGTGAGTTCATTTCCAATATTGACTGTACAGGCAGAAGAATGCGATTTCATCTCAGCATGGCTGAAGAAGAGGTAGAACAGTGTTTTTTGTTGTTGCAGTTTCACAGAACTTCAACATAAATAAGTGGATTCACTAATGGATGCAAAAAAAACGTTACCAACAGCGCTAAAAACAGCTGAAAGTCACAACAATAGAACAGCAAACATGACAGTTCAGACAGCATTTTATGTCACAAGGATGATGACAACATTGAAAAAATCTTTCTGGAAGGCTGAAAACTATCATGAGCAGTGCAAAGCAAGCATACCTCTGACTTACATGTGGCACTGATTAACCAGGGAGGCAGCGATGTGTGCTGCTGCTCTGGGGCTGGTGGAGTGCAGAGCTGTGAAGGGGTCGACACGATGTGATGGCCTTTCAGTGCAGCCTGTAAACAAAATGTTCTGGGCGGTGTGCCTTGGGCAAGAAGAGAGATGAGATTTTTCAGTGGGAATGGCATGCGGTCAAGGGGGAATGCAAAAGTTAACTGCACTGGCACCAGCGTCTTAGTTACAGGAAAGGGAAGGAGGAACAGATGTGGCAGAATAAGTGGGATCTGTGTCTGAGGATAAGGTGGCCAACAGAGAAATCCACCTGAAGCAGAGGTGAATTTTAAACTGGGAATAAAGAAAGAGCAGCACAAGTAGGGGAGAGAGGCAGAGTGAGATGCGTGCCTGAAAAGATAAAGCGCTCTGGAAAAATAAGAGCTCTTAAATGTACGAGGGATGGCTTGAATTCACTGCTTTCTTTTCCCTCATTACTTACATTTTTCAGCATAGTTAGGACTGCTGATGAGCAAGCATCACAGCTTGTGGCTGAGGTATTTATGCAATAATTATGTTAGCACAAAGACTTTTGGTAGCTGTGCAATACACAAAACACATGTATATAGCACTGTTCCATGCTCTTATCGTTTAAGATGCTTTTCTGTAAAACCTTTATAGGCATGTAGTGCAGTTGTAGCCCTGCAGCATGGCTGAAAGCTACTGGTACAGACTATTCATCATGTTACAGATGGTGAATACATTTCCTGAGCCTGCTTTCAGGTATCCAACGGCAGCTGATTCAGAGCTTCATGCAAGCAACTCCTCCTCTTGAATACCTCCTGCTGTCTTTCAGGCTGTGGGGAAATTGTGATAGAGCACAAAGCCCACCAGGGAATGTACTTGTGTTAGCATTCTTTTGCCATTTAACCACTTAAATTAGCCTGCAGCCCTTATGCTTAAAAGCTATTATGCACAAAAACCAATACACCTTCAATGCAAAGAACTGCTATTCAAGATGATTAACACAAAAATCAGGTTGGACGCTATCAGCAGAAAATGTGTCTTTATACTTAGGTATTTAAAAAGCAGTATCTTCAGTATTGACTTGTTTGCAGTTTCTTAATTGCTCTCTTGAGGAAAGCGTATTAGTTCTGTGTGGAAAGAGAAATTAAATAGGGCCCCTGATATGGTTTGGTAGTAAAACAACAGTGAGTTTGATAACTGTGTATTTCAAAGCCAAGGTTCTCAGTGGTGGTGGTATTAATCACTTAAAACATATAGGGGATTTGAGCATATCTACAGGCCATCTTTCAGGTGACACAACAGCACTGAGTCTGACAAGAGCAGCAGATAAACAGGACAGCCCTGGGTAAAAGAACTGGAACTGTAATTTGTCTGTCTTTCTGAACCCCGTCTATTTCTTGTCATCAAGGCTGTAGAGGCGTAATGTCACTCAGAATAACACAGTGGGTCTGATACCTGCTCTGGTTTTAACAGAACAATAAAACAGAGTATTTAGCACGTTTTATGGAATACATTTCAGAAAAGGCTTAAAAGTTAAGTGCTAATGGTGGCCACTGCTGTGTTGTAACACCTAGCCATCCAGATAGATTTATCTGTCCAAAGATTAGTGGAATACCAGTCAAGGTATTTCACCTAATATAGTGAAAACTTACAAAGCATATGGGATTTTTTTCTTAGTATCTCTTTGATCTTTCTAGTCTGTTTGGTCTTTCTTGGACCAGGAATAGAGCTTGCAAGAAGTCCCTTGTTTTAATTATTGGTATGACTCAATTGTATTCTTCTTCATACAGAAGTGAAATGTTTCAGCTTCTTTTTCAGCATCTCTTATGATGGAATTCAAACAGGTGCTGAAGTCGTGACAACATGTTAATTTATCAGCTTCCATTTTCTCTAAAAACAAACTTTTGGACTCAGTTTTGCCATGAAGGTCTTCAAAACACAAATCCAGAAATCTTGGGAGTCATCAAATATTAAGTTAAGATACACGAATCCCTAAACCTCTTAGTTTCTAAGCTGAGCAGTGTTTTGCAGTGTTTTTTTTGTTTGTTTTTTTGTTTTGTTTTGTTTTTTGGTTTGGTTGTGTTTTTTTGGGGGGACTATGAATGAAATGCTAAGAGTTGCCAGGTTGTACTTTAATTTCTGCGGAATTCTATGCAAGATAAAACTATCAGGGATTTTAGGACGTGATTGTTTAGTTGCAAAAAGTGTAACTTCTTCATTGCAGCCTAGCTCAGGGTGATTTTTCTCTTCCATTTGGCTCTTGGAATATCCACCCCTTATGGCTCTGATAATGTCTCTTAGAGGCCCTTCCAGGGTGCTCTCTTTTACTCCAAGTTGATACGGACATGGTTTAGAGAAACTGTGCCATGAAAGACATAAATGAATTGAACCTTGTCAGAAATTACAAGGCTCTGTGTAGAGTTTCAACGGACCAGGTTTCCCTGATGAGAAAATATAGCATGCATTATCTAGCAGACGCTTCAGAAGTAATGCTGAAGCTCTGGTAAGTATGGAGTATTTATCTCTGATATTCATAGTGAATAGTGCTTTTTTCTTTTTTGGTGGTGGTGTTTTTTTTTGTTTGTTTTGTTTTTTCCACATGAACTTTTGCATAGTTATGAAGAACTCAGTTTTCCAGACTATCTTAATCATGTGAAAAAAAAAAAAAAAAAAAGGAAAAGAGGGCTGACTGGGTCTTGGACTATATACTCCTTTTTTTCATCCTAGATGAACTAAGTGGGTACTCAAATCTTGGTAAAGCTTTACATAGTGGGGAATAGTAGAAGCAATGCCAGGCATATGCAAAATAAAGAAGGTTTTGAAAAAATAAAAATAAAGAAATCCAGCTTTTGTCTGCAAGCCCCATGTTATATCTGCATCATCAGAACTAAGTCCTCAGCTGATCTGCAGAAATTCATTGGTCCCTACCTTCCCCTCCACCACAACACAGCTGTAAGAACATATGCTTGGCTGCTTAGCAAGCAGTCTGTGCAGTTCAGTAATGCTGCAAGTTTCAAGTAGCCATGTCTCTTTCGGTTACGTCTTTAAATCAGTTATCTGAGATGCAGCCATTGCTAAGTCTGTTCTACTGTAATAGAAGCCTCAAGCATATTTGCATTTGCCATAAGGAAAGGTTTCTCAATGAATCCCAGAGCCAGTTAGATATTAAAATCCTGTTAAAGTACAATTACATCCAGGTGCTTGGCTCCCTCATTTTGCTTTGCAAATTTCAACTCATGTTACAACCAAGCTTTTTGCAGTTAGATTTTTCTGCTGGCCCAGTTGGAATGACCACAAAATGTTTTAGTGCTCAAACTGGCCTCACAGTTCAAGGGCAGTTTGAAGGGCAAATTGTCCCATATCAACTTAGTGTGGGTTGATATCGAACAGTCTTTTAGAAACTCATCAGTGTGTCAAGTCAGACAGCTTTGCTTAAAGCTGCAGTGATTAGCGTTAATAACAAGGCTGGGTAATCATTATTTTTGTTTCGTCCTTAAACAAGAAGTTCCATTAGGAAAAAAAAAAAAAAAAAAAAGAAAAAAAGAGAATAAGGTTGTTCCTCTTGGTCCGTGATACCCTAGTAGCCCCTGCCATTTGCAGAGATGATTACTGCTTTGGATTACAGAGTCTAAATACAAACGATGTAAAGTGCAAGTTGATGAAGTAAATGCACATGAGCTTTTCCAGAGAAACACATTAAGTATGTCACTTACCATGCACTTAATTTGCAACACAGAGAACATTTAGGAACACCAAGTATATTGGGAGAGTGTCACGAATTCTGTGGTAATTATTGCTATTTTGCTTGTAAAGAAATACTGACTGGAGTCCTGATCAAGAACTATAAATTACTTAGTATGGTACACTTAATGGAGAAGAGCTTGCCTGCTATGTTGAGCAGAGGGTTGGCACTTATTTCTACAGGGGGCTAGAACCAGAAGGTTTATGCAAAACATAGATGATGTGTACTGTTGTGATTTGCCAACATTTTGTATGGAATATCAGCTGTACCTGATAAAGTTTTCTACCTTAAAGGCTGGCACAGCTATGAGGATTCAGCTGATACAAGATGTTTGAGGAGAAGAGAAGGGCATTATTTAGTGCGCCTATGCAGAAGTGGTGATGGACAGTAGCAGCTAGAAATTCCAGACTACGTAGTGGTCAGAACTATCTGAAAGATACTCTAAAAAAAAAAAAAAAAACACCCTCAGGCAAGATTTTCAGAAATTTATGTCCAAGCATCAGCTCCTAAATCTTTTTAGATGTATGTGGCTTATAAATGTCTTTTTTTTTTTTTTTTTTCTTTTTTCCCTGAATTGATGAGTAACTAGAAGCTTCTGTTTCAATACTATATATAGGCATATTCAGTGTATTCACTGAAAACGTTACCAGGCTGAAATTTTTCTATTCAGCATTTTTCTGAGAAACAAAGGATTTAGAAAACAAATGTGAAGAATCCAAGCAGGAGGTTGTTTCTGAAGAAAACCCAGCAGCTTCTGCTGTAATGCCAATCTGCTTTTCACCATCTTTCAGTTCCCAAGCTGAGAATGAGGGTTTCAGAATCTGTGGCTTAACGAAATGCAGAAGGGAGTTGGGAACTGTTTCACTTTGAAATTGGCCTCCAATTATTATTATTTTTTTTAAATTGGAATGTGAATATTCTTTTGAGGTTGGCCATGATATTCTCAGCTCAGAAAAAAAAAAAAATCAGATTAATCCTACTTTTTGATGTTCTTCCTGGGGGAAAAAAAAAAAAAAAATCTCTTTTAAACAGATGGTATGAATTTAATCCCTTTACATTTCATTCTCAAGAATGCTGGAACTACTGTTTGTAAGAAATTCAAGATGCTTTTAAAATGACAAACAAATATTTGATTCTGAGTTCAGCCTCTATGAGTTCAGGTAGGAGAAAGGTGTTGGGTTGGACAGGAAGAGATTCCAAAAACAAAACACAATGCCTGACTTTTTTTCTTTTTCTTTTTTTTTTTTTTTCTCAGCTGAGTGCAAAATGTCTGTGCACATTCACATTTTACCAACAGATGATACAGAGCAGGTGAGCTGTTGAGCCAGATACTTCAGGAAACAATCGCCTTTCAACTCCGTCACCACCTCTTTATGCTTTTCCAACTGTGTGTGTTGTGGTGCTGCATGAGCAAACGCAGGCTGTTCCCTTTCTTTTCCCCTGTGGAGTGGATCCCTGCAGGAACTGGCCTTTCTGTATTTTAATTGTTTTTTTCCGGTTGCTGGCAGGAGTTCTTAAAATACCTCGCCTCGCTTGTATCAAAGCAGCGCTAGCTCAGCGCACAAAGCTGCGCACAGCATGGGGCTGAGTGGTCTCAGGCTGTCCTGGTCAGGAAGCGCAGCAGCAGTCTGTATTTACCAGTTACTGAGCTGCTGGAGGAGGCAGGAGTGGCATTTGGGAACACGTAAGTCAGTGCTAGTGCAGGAGGAGGGGCAGGGGGAGAAATCTGACCTCTCCGAGTTGGACGATTCACCATGGCATTGTGCGGTTTCACTGCTTCCAGTCCAAATGGATGCTCTGGATTGGTTTATTCAATAAATGTAATTCATTTCTGATGCTGCCAAGAAAACAAAACAGATTATGGATTGGTTGGGGCTGTACAAACAAAAATGCAATATTACATTGTAGTTTCAAGAAGCAAACTGGATCCACTTATGTTTGGCAGTTACCAGAGAATGTAAAGAACAGGATGTAAACATCAGTTGTGTGAACAGCAGCTTTTCATCTTGAACATGTCAGAGTCAACTTCTTTGATCAGGTACACTGGGTTCTGCTCCTTCCAGGTCCTGTGACACCTGCGAAGTAATGAGTGGAAAAGATGAAACAAAATCTGAGTTTGTGTTCCAGCCCTTTGAGGTGGCTGGCCACAAGCAGGCCACGACCCCCAGCATTATGTGTCTCTTGTATTTGGACTGCAGATGCAGGAAAGGGAACTTGAAAAGGCACAATCTGGAGCTATACAACAAAACAGGTAAAATATATTATGGTTTGCATGCCCATAGGAAAGGATTAAGGATGCATGCACATCTCTAATGGACTCCATGCACAGCACGATTTTCAAGTTGAGGCATGTAATGCCAGGTACGAATAAGATGTCTCATTTTTGGAGGTGATCTGCTCACTCTCCATTATAGCTGTTACAGTAATATATGGAAGAAAAAACAAGAGTGAAGATTTTAAACAGTGCCTTTCAGAGGTATCCTGTGGACATACTGAGATTTAGAAAGGTCCTTGTCATTCTGTGTAAGTTTCAATGATAACTAGTTATTTGAGGTGACTTTTTACCAAACCGTGGGCATTTCTTCTCCTCTGTCCCCATACTCTGGCTTCTATTTTAAATACAGTCCCACTAGAAAATTAACAGTTGCAATAATACACAAATGAAACACGTTATTGTATCCCCCAAAATCTTTTAGCAAGGTTTAAGACCAGCTGCTGTCAATTTTTGAATAACAACTAAATTAATGTGTAAGTAGAAAATCCTGCAAGAGCTGGTATTGTGGTGTAAAAGAAAGGGGTCTAATTACAAAGTAGACAAATCAAGTACTGATATAAAATGGTGGAGCTCTTTTGTTAGGAAACCTTTGCTTTCTTAGACCAAAAGAAAATATAACCAAACATTGTTTTCTTTCTCTGTTAAATTAAACAGATTAATTCTGTATTAGCTGAATGGGTGGTTACTTGAGTTAGTTGTTTAGAGAACTGCTCTGGAATCTCCACTGTAAATCAAATATCTAGACTCACAAGATTAATCCAGTTTATATGGAGAATGCTCTCCAGAAAGCATTTTTGTTAGAAAATGAGTAAATCTCACATACTCTGCTGAATTTAACGATGTACACTATTAAAAGAATATGGAATAACCAGAGAGACATCCAAGAAGGAGGGTCATTAGATGGCTACGGTTGTCATCTTTTTTTCCTTCCCTATTTAGAAAGAAAATCAAGTCACCTCTTGTTTTATTCTTAGATCTGAATTATATTTTCTATGAACACATCTTTTTGTACAGTAACTTACAGGGTCCTGGTCTGTAAAAGGATGGCTGCAATACAGTGTGGTAGTGTAAATGGGATTTTTATCAGCAAAGAAAAGGATACAGCTATGTTACAGGCTTGTTCTCTATACTATGTTTATTACTATTACATTTAATAGGCAATATATTGAGGCTTTTTGTTTGTATCTTTGTTTCTGCGTCCTACCAGGTCAAGAACTCTAGATGTTATATCAAATTTGGGACCAGGTTCAGCAAAGTGTGTCCTGTCTACTCTTTGTTTTTGAGTGTGAGAACTGTCCTGGCTGTAGGCAGCTTGGCCAAGAAAACGTAGAGGTTGGGTGTGCATTTCCAGGGCCTGACCACGTGCTTTCTGCTGGACGGGGTTGGTGTGGAGTGCTGCTGTTTGGAATGCTGATGCTTCCTCCTTCCCATACCCTCATCCTCCTAGTCCGTGAAAGGTAAAAAATGGTGGAATGAAGCATAAAAGGCCCTTGTTTTGTAGCAGTTGCTATGGTAGTAACTGAAAAAGTTCCAAAAAATAAAACACACGCTGTTTTTTTCTGTAGAGTTGGCACTTAAAATAGGTTTTTTGCTACCTTTAACAATGTATTAGAAAAAAAAAAATAGTGTTTTTCAGACTTTTAAACTGTGATACATCCTAAAGCATACCTGCATTGTACTTCGGGTTGCTGCATCAGTTCTTGGGATGCTGTGTGGGAACACATGCTTGCTGTATGTATAGGTGCAACTGGCAGAAGATGAGTTTCATTTGCTTCCAAGTTCAAATGTAAGTTTTGAGTAATGATTTAAACCCTAAGAATGAATTGTCAATTTGATCTCCCTATGTCTACGAAAATATGACTTGTGTTTGTAAAACTGTGTTTAAGTTATTTTTGCAGTTGTGTGGCTTAATTCTGCAGAACCTGGTATATACAAGTAAGTGTATTCATAATGGTTGTGCCAGGAAGTCATGGTTGAATTTGCTAGCCACTGAGCATGGCACCTTGCAGAAGACTAGCAGTGTTCCTGAGGCAAGAACAGAAATACTTACGTTATATAGGCCCAGAATCAAAGATAAGGATGGAAGAAGCTGTAAAGAGATAAGAACAGAAACTCGTGGGATTCGTAGTTTTTGCATGAAATATAGCACATGCTGTTGGCTCAGTGAAAGGGCTTCAAAATGTCTGGTGCTGTCTTTCTAGAAGGGTTTGTTCCTACTGCAGTGCTGGAAGGGGTGGCTTGAATCCCCATCTGCTCTTGAGCTAGCGTGGTGCCCATTAGGATGGAACTGATGCAGTACTAGAGGTGTGAAAACCTGTGGTGAGCCAGGTTCTGACTTTTACCTTCTCAGTGCTGGTCTGTCCTTTACAAGGAATAATATATCAGTGTGTTCCCTCTTAATCCTCATGAGACCCATCCAAAGCAGTGGGTTGTGCTGTGCCCGCTCCTAGCATCAGCTGCCTTCTCCTCGGAGATTCCCAGCAATGCTTGGGAGCAGCAAATGTCATTGCCAGGAATGCGACACAGTGTTCCTGAAAACAAAAATGGACTCATCCCCTCTTGTTCAAAGCACGCTTCTCTCTCGCTGCGTTTATTCTCCATGTTGTGGTATAGTAACTGCTGCAAACCTTGCAGTGCATATATCAGGTTACAGATGAGTGCAGGCCCGTGGCTCTTGGAACAGCATGGGGCTGGTTTTGTTTACCGATGACATTTATCCTCTCATTTCCTTTTGGAAGCAAGTCAGCTCCTCGCTGTCTGGTGGGGAATATACTTACAGGACCTTCTTTTCATGCCGTAGCTGATGATAAACACTCCAGTGCACGGTGTCATGTCTGCTTGCCATGGAGCTGCTTTTCCCACTTTCAGCAGTCAGTCTGGCAGGAGCTGGCTTGGCAGGAAAGCAAAAGGGTTTCTAAAGTGCAATTATCTTCTCTTGCAGGAGCAGACCGAGAGCGGATGACAGCTAATCATGAGACGTACCTCCTCATGGCGGGCACGCAGAATGACATGGAGGATTGGGTGAAATCCATTCGCAGGGTTATATGGGCACCATTTGGAGGAGGTGAGTCAGCGAGAGGAAATGCAAGGCTCCAAGATGCACAAAGACATAGGGGCGATTTTGTCATCTCTTGCTCTCAGCCAGAATTTGAATAGAAGGAAACAAGGACGATCTAGATCTTTCCAAAAAGTGTAACAGGTCCTTTGTTTTCACTTGCAGCGCAGGCATCAGGTGTGTTCCTACACAAAGTACTCAATTAAAAGGCTTTAAACTATCTGGAACTACTTCCCTTGATAGGGATAGCACAGGATAGCATATTATCAAGGTGAGGGAAGTTTTCACAGATGTGTCTTCTAGCACAGGAGAGAGGATGGGAGAGACTGAAGGAAACTACCATTTTGATAAAACTTTTCTTCTAAGCCACCCCCATCTTCTTCTATGCTTTGTTCAGGTTGTTCAGTTCTTAGAAGGCTTTGTCCTCACTGGTGGGCTGCCCTGAGGGACTTGGTCAGATGGGGCTTGCCTGGCACATCTTCAAACGTGTCTGTCTTCTCTTGGTTCCTCCTGGGGAAACACGTGCTGGAAAGATAATGCTAAGCAGTCATCTTGCTGAGAAGTGGTCTTACATGATCATAAGCTGGTACAGTCCTGGGACTGGGCATATAGGTTTCACAGGATAATGTTTTTAAAACCCACAAAGTGAGAGGTTTATCCTCAAAAGTGTGGTCTTCTATAGGCTTATTGAGTTGGTGTGGGGAGGTGGGTGGACCATGGGCTTCTGAAGTTAGGCTAGGGGAGAAATGTACTTCATATAGCACATGTTCATGTAGCTTGATTATCTAAGATTATCTATCCCCAACCTTTTGTTCCTGAAGAAGTCCTCACGTTGAGCTCTTCAGCGTTCTCCCACTCAAGTCAAATAGCAGTGTAAGCTACTGCAGCAATGCAGACATTTAGGTGCATAACAGAAGTGTATTTTTCACAGAGAGAAGCTCTCTCTCTGTGTTGTATACCTGTTTTCCACCAGTACAGCATCCATCCATGCCAGAGAGTGAGTTGCGGCAGCCCTGCAGTACTTGGGCAAAGGGAGAGGTGTCACCATTTTACAGGTGGGGAGGTGACATCTGGTGAAGCTGTGTTTCTAGCCCCCATCTGCGCAGAGGCTGTGACAGAACTACAGATAGAAACCAAGTCTCCTGAGCCCTGACCCCGCGCTTTCTTCACCAGCCCCTCATTTGCTTTTATAGGGCAAGAGCTATTTCTGTTTTACAGCTGGGAATCCTTCCAGCCACCATGGAAACTCGCAGGACACCCTTGTTGTAAGAGTGTTTAATGCCAAATACTGATAGAAGCACCTAGCTGAGGAGTTTCTGAGCTGATTTGAAAAAAAAAAAAAAAAAAAAAAAAGAGAGAGAGAGAAAGAGAAGGGTGCAATCCTTAAATTACTGTTTGAATAAATTTGTAGTTAACACGCTTATAAATGTGTTCTTGTTTCCCTATTGGATATCTTGAGCATATATACTGACTTCAGGATTACTGTGTTAGGAAACAAACAGTTAATTCCTGGAAAACATGAGAACAGACAGAATGTGATTTTGGGTTTAGCGTTTATGGAGAACATCTGACTCTCAGTACAAGGTAAAAGCATTATCAAGGGAGGTGTCACCATTAAGAACTGTGCCAATACAACGTTCCCTGGTTGATTAACTATGGGTTATTTAAGTTGACATTCTGAGATATCTTAAGTCTTAACAAGGACTGTTAACTGTTCTGTAATCACGTTTGGGTGGACACACTTGTATTTTTCTTACCTGTTCCTAAAGGGACGTGTCTACAGCTGCTCTGCAGCAGTCTGACACTCCTAAAGAAGGGTTCCTCTGGCTTAAGATGTTTAAGAGCCTGTCTTGATCAGCTGTAGCCACTGAAGTTAAAAAATCTATTACATTAGCTATAAACAAGGTATAGAAAAGTTGTGGCTGTACAATAACGACTAACCAGTAACTAGTACATTTCTTGCAACACAAAATTATTTCAGACAGCTAATTAATCACAATACCTGTTTTCTAGCTGCTTCCTAAATTTCAACACTAGGTGGTAAACCACAATAGTCTGGTGTCATAAAAGTCAAGTGCCACTTTCATGAGCAACGTATTTGAATTTTCCGGTTCTTTTAAGCATTGTAAGCAAGCTGTGTGTGTGTGTTCAGTGGATGGCTCTGAGTCTTGGTGAGCCACCTGTATGTGAAGTTTGTCTGGCAGTGGGAAAGGACTCCTGGTACCAGAGCAAGGAGCTCTGTGAATGATTAACCATATCATTAAAATGTTATTTGTTAACCTGTGCTAGAAAGAGAAGAGGAGGGGAGGAAGGCGGGAAGCCACTCTGGTGATCAGAAACAGCTTGGGTTTTGCGCGAAAAGCACAAGGTGACTGTGGAAAAATCTCTCTCAGGGAAGAGAAATGTAAATGAGCCAGGGCATGTAATGCCTGTTTGCACATGAAATTCCTTTCCTGATTAGATTTTAAAAGGCAGTTTTTTTATAGGAGGGAAAGGCCTGTCCTCTAAATGCAGAGCCTGCGAGGACGGGGGAGGGAGGAGGCAAGAAGGAGCGCGAGCATTTAGCAGGGTCGTGGCAGGAGGTCTGGTACCTCCTGCGGGAGCTGGGCACAGCCTGCCTGCTGCTCGAGCTGCCGCACGCGACAGCCGCCTGAAGTCAACTCAAAGTCACCCAGTGGAGCAGAGAAATCCGTGCTGCAGCAGCAGCAGCAGCAGCTCCCTCCTCTCCGCTGCCTCCCTGCACCTGCTGCACGCGAGGGGCTGGCGCAGCGGCGGTGGCTGCCATTGCCAGGCGTGGGACCGGGAGGGAGCGAGCAGAGCATCCCCGTGCGGAGGCATGTATTCCTCGGCAGCAGCCCGGGATCCTGCTGGCAAGGACGCGTTGCTGCTGCTGCATCTGACGCGTTTCTCCCACGAGAGCTTCTGGTAGTTCGAAGGCAGTCGAACGAGAAGCCCACACGGACGTCAGGGAGCCAGGTGTATAAAAGGCCTTCTGAGAGGAATCCGGTATGGACAGAGAGCCCTTTGGGTGAAGGGGCTGCTTTTTCTGCTCCTCCATTGCAGAGATAAAAGGAGCCAGCAAGGAGTATCGTATCCCGGAGGATTCTTTGGTGGCCTTTTCGGTATTGTTCTCCTCTTTCTCCTTGTGCACCGGAGAGCACTGACCTTTTCCTGTGGAATTGGAGTCTCTGCCACTCCACCCCCTGTTCCAGCTGGGAGGACGAGGTCTTTCTCCGCCTCTGTCTGTGCAGGCACTTCTGTTTGAATGGAAGATACATCTTTCTGCTGAAACTCTTTTGTTGTGACATTGCATAATAGACGGTTGTCTCACCGCAGGAAATAAAAGAAACGAAAGGAAACAGAGAGACGGAAGGAAATTGTTCCCTAAAGCAAAACTGAAGCAGGGAAGAGAACACTAAAATTACTTCAAGCTTTCTCCAAGAGCTAGAAGACCACTAATCTCCTAGCTCCAGAGGAAAACACACTATTACAGAAACTCCTCAGCAGTCAGTAATGATGAGCAGCCCTGGTGTTTTGTCTGGATGCAGCTGCTAAAGGAAAGCTTTGGAGGGACGTGGGGTCTCTGGCCTGTATGATGCCTGAAGACAGAAATGCTGGAGTCCGCAGCCCAGGTGCCTTAGCGGCACCACCTTTCATTCCTAAAACTACTTACAGGAGAATTAAGCGGTGTTTTAGTTTCCGTAAAGGTAGGTCTGTTCTCTCACTGTGTTCTGCTTTGCTAGTGAAGCCAGGTTTCTGAGGAGTCATGGGGGCTGCATGTGCAGGCAGATGAGAGCGCTGAAACAAAAGGCATGAAACAATGCAGATGCTGACATTTCATGAATGATTTATTTACTTCTTTGTTCATTTGTTTGTAGTTGGCCAGCTGATACTGTCTCCTCTACATAATAACCCATGAGTGATCGGCTGCCTGAAAGTGGTGGCTTGAGACAAGATTATTGCAGAGCTTCTGAGCAAAAATCACTGAGAGGAGCTGGGGAACTGAACCTGGGATGCTGACTGCTGCCTGTTTGGCTGGCAAAATATTGGGGAAAAGAGTTTGGGTTTTTATCTTGTCTGTGTGGGAGGACTGGCAAGAAAAGAGGGAGCAAAGGAGCATGATAAATAGGTAAAAGTGCATGTGTGCAGAAGACCAAGTCCTTGGATTCAGAGATTTCTGATGGACTGAAGTGGATCCCTACAGTGCACTGTCCTGCTGCAAGTGCTGCAGTGCCACTTGATTCTGCTGTCCTGCAGCCTGCACTTGCCTTTCCACCTGCTGCAGAGAGATTTTTAAGGCCAGTTTTCTTCTGCATTGCATGTACACCTGTAGAAGCAGAGCATGGCAGCAGTGAGGGGAGGAAGGCAAAGAGGAGGCTGGCTTTCCAAATATGTCAGCTGGAAGGGGAAACACATGTCTGAGAGCGATACAGCAAGTGATGTAAGGTACTACGGTGCTGGGGCTGAGGGGTGGGAAACTGCCTCAATGGTAAGGATAAAAAATGTGGGTAGGAAAAGAGGAAAATATTGGTGCTGCCTTACAAGCTATGCTGGAGCAGGAAATCCAAGTGAAAGGGCTAAACCATCATGTTCTGAAGTGTGAGAAATGATCTTACATGGGGCTTATATGAATACAGTCATCATCTGCTCCTCCCTAATGTGTCCCTCCCTGCTGCCATTTGTCCTTTTGCAAGACCAGCAGCTCTCTGCTTGCAGCTCTTGGTGGTGATGTAGTGACCTCACTGCTTTTGAGGGTGCTGTGTGCAGGCAGGGGCAATGCCCTGAAACGAGGAATCACAACCAGTGGGGTGCTCCCTGCAGAACTAGAGCAGGGATCAGCTATTGCCTGCCGCTGACATGGCACTGAAAGCTGTTTGTCCCTTGTAACCTCCTCCCTGAGGCCAGTGTTTTCCGTGCTTGCTGGAGTTTCCACACCCAGGAGGACGTGGTTATGTCTGTATCAAGCGTGCAAGTGCATTTCAAGGTATTGGTGTAAATTAGAGCTGTCTGTGCCCCGTTTGTACACCTAACTATTTGAGAAATGTTTGGAAGTTTAATAAAGGATTAACTGATAATTTTGCAGGCAGCTGCCATTTTGCCCCAGGGTACAGCCTTAGCCTCTCCAAGAAGAGCTTCAGCTGTTTACTCCTTCCCCATATGTTTTGACACAGCAATTCTTCGTGTCTAAGACCCCAAGTAAAGCTGCAGCACTTTGGGCAGGACTGAATGACAAAGGCCATGCTGCTCATTTGCTTTCCTCTAAATATCGTTTGTTTCAGTTCCTTTCCTACACACATGTTCCATCAAGGGTGTTGCCGTGAGGCCCTTAGATCAGAGAGCTCAGAATGATGGTACACGTTTAAAGAGGTCCGTGTTCCACTGAAGTCAACAGAAATATCATTAATTGGACTTTCAGTTAAGCCTTTACAGTGACTTAACAGGCAAATTAAGCCAACTACACTCATCTTACTAATTGGCTTCAAGAATTCTTGTAACTTCATTTGTAAAAATGGGCAAAATGAGCCTTCTGCAAACCCAGCCCATACACTTAAATAAAACAGATCGATAAATTCTAAGCTGTGCGGTACAACACAGCAAAGAAAATTATCAGGGATAGCCACTGGCTGCTCACTGGAAGAACTACAACATTGTAAATTTAGACAGAGATGTACCATCATGATGATGCAAGTTGTAGAACCCCTTCTGGAAATCCAGATGAAAGCTGCATTGTGTTAGGCCTTGAAAAATGAAACTTCCTTTGGAGGAAGGTCACGTCATAGGTGAAATGGCTGCTCAGAAGGTGGCATCTGAACAGAGACAGAGCCAAAAGTCTTTAAAGCCTAGATTGGAGAAGATGCTCTCTGCTTGAGTAGCATCATGAGAACCTTCTGAGGGGCACACAGTGTAAGCGTAGAAAGGAATGAATACCTGAGGGTGACTTGCTACTGCATGCAGCGGTGAGAACGTCAGGTGGCATGTGAGTGACCAGTTTTGGAGAAGAAAGTGGCATTGGCTATGGCCAGAGAAAGAGTAGCAGCCCTGATCCAGCTGTGTTAAGCTCTTGGTGATGTTTTAAAAATTGCCTCCCTTCTTTTCCAGCCAGTAGCTATTTCTGCTCTTCTCTCAGACTTGTTTATTCTAAGCGGTAACCTTTGTTGTGCAGCTGTGCTCAACTCCAGGGCAGGGACCTTATCTCCTGCTGGCAACACATTGACTGTGGGGTAGGAGAAGGCTTGTAGGTAAGAAAATGAGTCAAACAGGAACAGAATTCTGCCATTGCTGTGTCTTTTTTTTTTTTTTTTTTTTTTTTTTTTTTCTCCTCCCTCTCCTTTACATTAAAAACATCTGGAGAGAAGAAGGAAATACTGCCTGCATTGGATCCACTCAAAATAGCATGTAGTGCTGGGGAACAGCAAAGCAGAAAGCTGGTAAGAACAGTTTAAAGCTCCATATGAAGTGTTATGCGGCCATGCCAGGACTTGTTCCCTGTGTTGCTGTTCAAGACCCTTCCCATGATCTTTTATTTTCAGTGTCAATAACTGATTAGAGTTTGAGGGGTGCCTCAGGTACTCTAATCTGAGACCAGTGCCTTAGCCCTTAACTGGCCCTTTCTGATCAGTACGGTCCATAACCTAAGAGCATGTTCTGGAAGGAGGAAGATCCTCGCTGCTGCACAGTGAGAGAACACACTGTACAGGCATGGGCTCTGTGTTGAAATTATCAGCCCTCTGGGGTTTATGCTTCTGAAAATGTTGCTGCTGTCTGAATTGCTCAGGGACAGCATGGAAAAGGCAGAACCTTCTGGTTTACCAGCGGTAGAGCTGGAGAGGCAGGCAGGTTTTTTCCAAGTGATCTGTCAAGGAGCAAGGAGCCGAACTGCCACCTAGATCTTCTCCCTCCTTTCTTCTTGCTGGACTTGGAGTCAATAGATTTGAGATGTGACCCTTGACTGTGTGTGGTAGTTATGGAGATCATTGACTAACAGCATTCTTAAATTTTAAAAACATGCTCTAACTATGAGTATGTACTATTGAAAATACAACGGTGCTTTCACAACTCTTGAGCAGACACACAGAATTTAGACATACCACTGTAGTGTCTTTCATAAGCTTTATGGATACCCGTTAGCCTTGGAAATCCAGTTTCTCAAAATGTTTACAAAACTTCTGCCACGGGAATGTTCTAGTTAATGAATAACCACTCAGCATGCCCTTTGCTATCATGTGATTTTCCTCTTTGATGTTATGCGTGATCTTGGCTTAATTGGATATAGCTTTAAAGACCTACAAGGGTCTCTCTGAAAAAGCAGTTCTGTTGATTAAATCTAAAGACTGGTCAGAACTGGAAACCTGTACATTTACCTGCCTTCTTCCAGTTCTGGGGAAGACAAGCAAGTTGCTGCCATGTGAATGCCAAATCTGCTTGTTTTTGTTGCTTTCTTCTCTGACACCCTATCCACAGGTCGGCACTCATGCATCTGTGCATTTCTGGATTTTAGAGAGATTGAGATTTAGGAGAACTTGGGTTTGGATTGCAACACAAGGGCTCTTTTATTTCTTTTTCCATTGAGGTTTTTTTTGCTTAGTTACAGTATTATAAGTCGACTTCAAAAAACAAAACAAAACAAAAAAACAGCATGTGAACTTAACTCTGGTTTTGGTTACGATGTCTCTGTAATATGGACCATCATTTCACTGCCTCTCTGTAGAGGAGATGCTAGTAGTTACCAGCTATAGCTTACAGCGTTCACCTTGGTCTGTCTCTGCTAAGCACTGTGTTAACAGTATGTTTGTAACCACAGTTCATCACAGCATTGCCTTTGCTTCATGACAGTCAACATCTCAGTCTTCATGAACCATTCATCTGTGGTGTCTCTGGAGTAGTCACTTGTGATATAAGAGGAGATAAGGACCTTAGAAAGAGATAGTGGAAGAAAGGGAACTTTTACAGGGCAACAGTCTTGGCTTTTATTCCTCGAGAGTGAAAAACCCAACATAAAACAAAAAGATGATGAACAAGGTAAAAGGACAAAATCAGGTGGAAGCAGAGTTGTCACGTTTCTGCCTCTTCTTGCCCCTGGCAACAGAGTACTTTTTCCATAAGGCATCAGCCTGTAACTTCAAGTCAATATTTATGCAGGCTTATCACAACTAATTCCTTTCATGGCTAAGTGTTGCTTGGTGCAGTGTTCTGTATTTATTACGTGAAAGAAGTAATACCTTTGGAGAAGTTCAGTCTACACTTCAAAACCACACCAAGCCTGCCTGAGATGAATTCCAAAGCCAAACAAACTGGAAAACAGAGTATAGTAAATGGTGACTTTAGAAGCCCTTAATGCATGACACGTTGATTTCCCATTGATTTCCCATGAGCCTGAGGTCTTAAGGTTAGTGCATATTTTTTCAACATCACCACCCTAGCTCTGAGCTTCTCAAAGCAGAATGTGGAAATCCTCTTGCCTCCAAGGCAGATTAAACAATTGTCACCATTCACATAGTTGGAGAGCCAACTCTGAGGCTTCATTTGGGATGTGGGCGGTGGTGTGCATAGACCCCTCTGGCTGTGAAGATAAACGTGACCAGACTGGATGCAACTGTGTTCTGAAGGTCGTGTGGGATCTGAATCCAATCCATCAAATCTAGACAACTGCCGTGGTTATTCTGCCTCTCCCCAGGGCATTCCCAGCTATGTGTATTTTAAGTGTCTCAATAAAAGTCCCTTAATTTGCAAACCACCTTATTGCAGTTAGTAGTAGAAATACTTCAATGTTTACACTTTGGGAACCAAAATCAGGACATTTTTGGCCCTGATTTCAATGACATTGTTTTTGTTCACAGTGGTCATCTCTGCATCATACGAGGTTTTATTTTTCCTCATGTATAGTTTGTTTTACAAGTTTTTTCTTCAGTATCTGTGATTTGCTGTTGTAATAAATTTAGGGACTTCAGGGTACTGGGACGGTTAGTGGATGGAGCAGGAGTACAGGTGTTGTTTTACTCCATCCCTACAGTGGCAGGGGAGGGGTACAGAGAAGACCCAGAAAGCCCAGGCTGATGCCAACATAGAAATGTTGCTTTTTTTTTTTGACCACGGGGTGCTTAACTTGGCACCTGTACTGATAGCTGCAGATGGGTCCCACCTATCTCTGAGGGGAAAATGGATCCTAGCCCAGGAGCTGGCAGGGCTCATTAAGAGGGCTTTAAACTAAATAAGAAGGGGGACAGGGATGAAATGAGGCTCCTTAGAGATGAGCCTGGGGGAACAATGTCAGGGCTGGGGGAGAGGGCAATGGCTCAACTGAAGCTCATTTACACTAATGCATGCAGCATGGGCAACAAGCAGGAGGAGCTGGAAGCCATCATGCGGCACGCGGGCTATGACTTGGTTGCCATCACTGAAACGTGGTGGGACCACTCTCATGACTGGAGTGCTACAATGACTGGCTATAGGCTCTTCAGAAGGGACAGGCAGCACAGAAGGGGAGGTGATGTGGCTCTCTATATTAGAGAGTGTTTTGATGTTGTGGGAGTTGAGGCTGGGAATGATAAGGCTGAGTCCATATGGGTTAAGATCAGTTGTTCTCTGGATAGCCAGTACCCTGAGCTGGCGGAAGAGGATGGAGAGCAGAATGTGGCCCTCACAATTCATGAGGAAATGGTTGGCGACCTGCTACAGCACTTGGATGTACACAAGTCGATGGGGCTGGATGGGATCCACCCAAAGGTACTGAGAGAACTGGCAGAAGAGCTGGCCAAGCTGCTTTCCATCATTTATCAGCAGTCCAGGCTATCAGGGGAATTCCCAGTCAACTGGAGACTAGCAAACATGACACCCATCTACAAGAAGGGCCGGAGGGTGGACCTGGAAAACAATAGGCCTGTCAGTCTGACTTTGGTGCCAGGGAAGCTCATGGAGCAGATTATCTTGAGTGTCATCACGTGGCAATTGCAGGGCAACCAGGCAATCAGGCCCAGTCAGCATGGGTTTATGAAAGGCAGGTCCTGCTTGAGAAACCTGATCTGTGACAAAGTTACGTGCTTACTGGACAAGGAACAGGCTGTTCCTGAACCTTTACTTCAGTATGGCTTTTGACACTGTTTCCCACAGCATTCTCCTCAAGAAACAGGCTGCTCATGGCTTGGACTGGCGTACGCTTCATTGGGTTAAAATCTGGCTGGATAGCTAGGTCCAAAAGTCGTGGTGAACAGAGTTAAATACAGTTGGAGGCCAGTTGCTAGTGGAGTCACCCAGGGCTCAGTACTAGGGCCAGTTCTCTTCAGTATCTTTATCGATGATCTGGATGAGGGGATCGAGTGCACCCTCAGTAAGTTTGCAGAGAACACCAAGTTAGGTGCATGTGTCGATCTGCTTGAGGGTAGGAAGGCTCTGTACGAAGATCTGGATAGGCTGGACCGATGGGCTGAGGCCAACTGTATGAGGTTCAACAAGGCCAAGTGCCGGGTCCTGCACCTGGGGCACAACAACCCCAAGCAGTGCTACAGACTGGGAGATGAGTGGTTGGAAAGCTGCCTGTCAGAGAAGGACCTGGGAGTTTTGGTTGACGGTCGGCTGAATATGAGCCAGCAGTGTGCTCAGGTGGCCAAGAAGGCCAACAGCATCCTGGCTTGTATCAGAAACAGCGTGGCCAGCAGGTCTAGGGAGGTGATCGTCCCCCTGTACTCGGCTCTGGTGAGGCCGCACCTCGAGTACTGTGTTCAGTTTTGGGCCCCTCACTACAAGAAGGACATGGAGGTGCTCGAGCGAGTCCAGAGAAGGGCAACAAAGCTGGTGAGGGGTCTGGAGAACAAGTCTTATGAGGAGCGGCTGAGGGAGCTGGGAGTGTTCAGCCTGGAGAAGAGGAGGCTCAGGAGTGACCTTATCACTCTCTACAGGCACCTGAAAGGAGGTTGTAGCAAGGTGAGGGTTGGTTTGTTTTCCCACATGCCCAGTGATAGGACAAGGGGGAATGGGTTAAAGTTGCACCAGGGGAGGTTTAGGATGGATATTAGGAAGAACTTCTTTACCGAAAGGGTTGTTAGGCGCTGGAATGGGCTGTCCAGGGAAGTGGTTGAGTCCCCATCCCTGGAGGTCTTTAAA
Organism: Nettapus auritus; assembly: GCA_011076525.1. Lineage (NCBI taxonomy): Eukaryota > Metazoa > Chordata > Aves > Anseriformes > Anatidae > Nettapus > Nettapus auritus. Next base: position 65,593,392 of record CM021768.1, read on the forward strand.
AGACGTCTAGATGTAGAGCTTAGTGATATGGTTTAGTGGAGGACTTGATAGTGTTGGGTCAGATGTAGAACTTGGTGATCTTGGAGGTCTCTTCCAACCTAGATGATTCTGTGATTCTGTAATACGCATCTAAGTTGGTCATACCTGTTTCAGCTATGTTACCATATGTACATGAATCACTCATTACTTTCTCTGTGAGTTCAAAAATACTGTGTAGCACTACTTCTCGGCATCTGAATGCTTTATGGTTGCCAGCTGTTTTCAATATTCTACAGCTTGTGTTGGGATGCATCAGCAACTTATAACAACATGGGCATTCTTTTTTGCTCCCACTGCACAAACCCCTTTATTCTAGTTTTATTCATTATGTATTACACATGCTTTGAAAGCCAACTCTTAAAAAAAAAAAAAAGGGGGGGGGGGGAAATGGCACCATCCAAAAAAATGAAGTGATGTGTTTTGACTACAGTGTCATTACTAATACTAGTTTCAAAGCAGTCTGCTAGGTTTGAGAACTTAATCTTTCTTCTGCCAAATGTAAACTTGTCTGCAAATTGTTAGCATGGACAGAAGAAAGTAGAGCTAATAGGACAGAGCTTATTCATAGTAAGCGTACTGTCAGTGAGCATGAGTTGTAATTGTATGTCATATAATTGGAATATTCATATTTTCCACTGATGAAAAGAATTGAAAATTCTTGTGTTAAAAGCAAGAACTGTTAAAGGAAAGCTCTGAATGTACATTCATAGGACAAAATCAGGAGAGAAGGGTCAAGTTCTGCACCTAAGGAGGAATAACCTCAGGGAAACAGCTCTGTGGAAGAGAACCTGGGTATCCCAGGGGAGAGCAAGTTGGACAGCAGACAGCAGTGGGCCTGGCAGCAAGGAAGACTGACTACAGATTGGGCTGTATCAACAGGAGCAGAGACAGCAGAAGGGAGGGAAGCGAACCTCATCTACTTGGCATTTGTTAGATCATATTCCAAATACTCTCTGTTCAGTCAAGAGGCCACCAAGGTGCTGGAGCTGGCTCACATGCTGTGCGAGGACAGGCAGAGAGAGCGGTGTGTGTTTAGCCAGGAGAATGCTGGCTTGGGGGGCAGCAAAAAGTGGCTGTCTCAGTAAGAAAATTGTCAAGAAGATGGAGCTGGGCTTTTCTACAACAGTGGGTGGTGGCAGGGTAAGAGACCACTGGCATACACTGAACAAGATAGTTTCAGACAGGATAAAATAAGGAAAGGTGTTTCACCTTGACAGCCAAGTAGTAGGAACAGGTTGCCCAGAGAGATTGTGAACCTAGTTGTGAAGAGTTTTTGGAATTGTTACGTGCCATTTCCTTTATCTGCTTAATGAGCTGTACCACACGGGTTCAAGTGATAAGGAATTGGTGCTTAGTGAAGTTTTTTGTGTCATCCCTCTACAGAAAAAGGTTTGGATTTGTTTCAGTGGGTTTAACAAGTGCTTTTTATGGTGAAAAATTTTTTTTTTTTTTTTTTTTTTTTTTTTAAGGGTACCTCAAAGCACCTGGATTTTAAAAACCCTAAGAATTGTAGAGGGTCTTTCTGAATTGATTTCCCTACTGGAGCTGAGTCTTTAGATGAAGGTCTTGGGTGCAGAAGGGCCCTTGAAATCCCCACATTCCTAGAATCACATTGATTCCTTAACTAACTTAACATCAGATCTTCTCCTTGATTCTGCTTCATTTAGAAAGAGTCTAGAAAATGGGGGGGACTTGAGGATGTCCTCTGTGTTGACCAGCAGCAACCCTTAACTCAGGGAAATATGAGAAGCTCAAATTCATGTAATACTTCGATGCCCTGGGAAAGTTTGCAGGAGATGAGGAAGGTAAGTAAGAAATAAGAAAACATAGTTAATGCCATCTGCCAGTATGATGAAGCTGAACTTCAAGGACACAAATATTTTACATTAGTCAGTATTCTTCTAAGCTTGATTGACTCTGAAATTTCAAAAATTCCTTCTTGAATCAAAAATGTGGGGATTTTGTTTTTTGTACAACTTGAAAAAAAGTTGGCTAATAAAGAGTGACTGTGTAATGTTTAGTCATTTTACCTACCGCTGTTTTTGGCATCCACATGTGTGAGCACCATGGAAGTCGCAAAATGTTCTTGCTGCTCTGCATCTCAGTATAATTTCTGGATGTCTTAGCTGGACATCGTTATTCTCACCAGTCATTTCCTGTGTTAGCATAAAAATAATTGCACTTAAATGCAAGCCCCAAACCTTCAGTGTGGGTGACTGACAGCTTGCTGCCTACTTGCCATAACATCCCAGAGCATACACAAGGCAACTTTCACCACAAGGACAGGCAGGAGTTATCGTTCTTTTGTTGCAGGAAGAATGTACACATTGAAGGGTGCTCTGAAGGACACTTTGCTCTGCACCCTACCTTAGTTTTTGGCTACTTAAGTGTTTACGTATCAGTGATTTGTGGGTGAAAGAGGTTCTTGGGGTGAGATGCAAAAGCTGACTGGCTCAACTGTGGGCTTTCTTTAGAAAAAACAAAATAACTGTTATCCTCGTTGTGCATTTTCAAACTGGTAGGAACTGTGTGCTCAGTGAAGGGCAGAATTTGACTTACTGCTTTTTTTTTGTTTGTTTTTTCACTTTCTGTCATACGTAATTGCAAAAGCAGTCGTTCAAATATGGGTAGTTATTTGGTATTTAGTTTCTTATCATGGCTGCCTTAGAGCTGTTCATTGTGTTGCTATATATAGAAATTGAATTGCCTTGCTCCAGCCCCAGCTCCAATCAACAAATTGTCTCAAGGGAGAACTTCCATCACAGATGATGTACCTGAACATTGCTGTGATAACACTTGTGATGGCTGGCTCTGCAGTTGGAAAGGGAGAGGTAAAACAGTTACAGAAGAGGAGTTGTATTTCCAGTGTCCACAATGGTATCCTCAGTTAAGGGTTGAAGTTAATTTTGTTAGTAAAATTCTATGTTTTTCCAAGGCTAAAGCCAAATACTGGTTTCCTGCAGTTTGTCTGATGTGTTTTTGCCTTTCATTTCATGATCTTTTTTTTTTTTTGTACACACAATTTATTGTTCCTAAAGTGATAATGCGGCTGGTAATAAATTGTAGGAGAGGTCTTTGCTTATGTTGTGAAATGCAATCAATTGTTTGGTTTAATATGAACCAAATCCTGAGTTATATTTATAAGTCTCCTGTGTTCCATGTGTAAAGGTAATGTTTATATGTAATTGAAACTCATACAGAAACTACCTAAATTTGTACACATCATTAGGCACAAGCTAAGAAAATGGAGATGTACATCACTTTTGAATCAGAAGGTTTGTGACAGAAAATGCTATTTGTAATATTTTTCTGTGTTTTATGCTTTTGGTCTAAAAAGTCACTTCAGTTTTTTTTTTTTCTTTTTAAAGAACGTTTTAGAGCATTGTTGTATGATATATCATCATCGTACGTATGTGACGGCATCAGATGTGAGATGCAGCAATTTCTCCTTAATAAAGGGGTGCATTAATTGTCCATGCATTGAAGTGACCTGTATATCGCATGGGTTGTAGTGAAAGACACAGGCTCCTTGCACATTTTTGTGAATCACAACCATGTTACATTTCTCTTTCACGTAGGTATTTTTGGCCAGAAACTAGAAGACACTGTCCGATACGAAAAGCGATATGGGAACCGCCTGGCTCCTATGCTGGTGGAGCAGTGTGTGGATTTCATCCGGCAGCGGGGGCTGAAAGAAGAAGGCCTTTTTCGGCTGCCTGGGCAGGCTAATCTTGTCAAGGAGTTGCAGGATGCGTTTGACTGTGGAGAGAAGCCTTCTTTTGACAGGTAAAATCCTCCAGCTGTCCCCCACTCCCTGAAGCCTAGGTAGGACACAAAGCGGTCTGCTGTTCTGGCAGACCCAAGGTGCTGTAAGACACGTGGCAGTGGCAGATAGAATGAATGCTTTTGTACATTTTTCTGCGTGTTTCCTATTATCACTGTAACATTTTTTTTTTCTGACTTTGATGTCTGATTTCAAAGCATTTCTGGAGAAGTTCCATTTATGAAATGCTGGTTAGGAAATGTATCATTAATGGTTTGGCTTAGTCAGAAATATCTGGATTTCCTTGATCTTGGTATAACTTCAAATGTAGTGTTGGTGCTGGGATTTAGTCAGTACCACAAAGGAAGAATTCGTCTTATCACCAATTGCAATATGTTCTGTTACCTATAAAACCAGTTGGAAGGGAAGTCCAATTTTGTGTGATCTTTTGTAATTTTGAGCCTCTGGCTTTAAAAAACAAAGGCTGCTGTGACTGTAATTGTAAACCCAAATGATATTGAGTGTCCAGGTCCAAGCTGTGTTCCAGTATTGATATAATTTTGCAAAGCTATTAAGAATTTTATGGGCCAAAAACTCAATTCTGTTCACACACCTGTAGATGACTTCAATCTGTAAGATCAAACTTTTGGGTAAGTTCAGCTCTCCTGACACAACCACTGCAATAGTTTGTATATTCAGAAGGTGTACAGTCAGAGAAACAGAACCAGTTGATTACGAATGCCCCAAAGCCTGTATTAAACTCTGTATGAAGAGTTAGTATGATGTTAATGGAATTCCGGTTTAGGGGATTGTAGTCCTCGATGTGTGCTGTAAGAAACACCCATAAATACACCTCCAAAATGGATTTGGGATCCTTCATTCCCATCAGGGGTCTAATCTGAAGTAGGAGGAGGAAGAGGCAGGCTACATTTATTTTGTGGGACCTTTGACAGCAATGCAAGTAACAGGAAGGAAAGCACAGCTTGATCTTTTAGTGCAAAAATATACCATGATATGAACCTGATTGCTGGAAAACATTTACCTCCCCTTCTTCCTTACTTCTATGAAGTAGGCAAATTTAGTATGTATGAAGCTATGTGTTTCACAGATGCACAGAAGGCAGACATCTGTAGTCTGCTTTATCATGAACAGTTTCCTAAGTCCTGGTGCTTAGTTTAGGAAATGCCAAGAATTTATAATTGTGTGGAAAAGCAAAGTGATTTTCTTCATACAAGTTTTATTAATTCCTCATCAGAAGGTGAGAGTTAGGATAACTGACCAGAAAACAGTTTTATGGAGCTGGAAGACTCTGGGAAGTGACAGTCTTACCTGGTAAACATTTGAAGCATGCTTACAGACTGTTCAAATATAGCCTAACTTACCTAAAAATGAGTAGAAGATTACAGTAATCAGGAACCCTCTGGGTATCTTTTCCTTTCTTTGACATTTAGCTAAATATTGCTTGTCATGTTCCTGGCACAATCTCTACCAAAGGTAGAAGTGGGCAAATGCTATGGGCAAATGAAACCAAAGGTTATTTTTTCAATGTCTGTAAGCCAAGTGATTGTGGAGGAAATGCTTAAGAAACAGACGGCCCCCAAGCCCCAGGAAGATGATGTACTGGACACCCCACTGAGACGTACAGCTTGAAAGAGGTGCATAAGGTCTATCTCTTCAAAGCAAATGAGACCAGAGATGAGCTGCTTAAATTATTTTTGCAAAGTTATTTAACAGTGTCTGCAGCACACACTAATGAGACCCAGGAACAGGCACGCTAGTTGAGCTTTAGCAGATGAAATGGAGAAGAGATTTTAAACACCAGTGCTGTGCAGTAACACATGATCTCCACTACAGCAAAAAGAAACATGAGCAGGAGTTAGCTATCAATCTTTGGTACTGCAGTTCTGCTTTTGAAAGGGAGAATTTGTAGAAGACCAGCTTTGTATCCCTGTGTGTCCTTTTTCAAAGGGTCCTTTTTCTGGTTACTTTTTCACATTTGAATTTGGAGGTAATGTGTGACTTTGTTGTAGCTAATGGACCAGAAGTCAGGCAGATTTAATCTCTGCTCTCAACTCTGCCATTGGGCTTCTACTTTTTTCCTATGATCTTTTGTTTCAGTTGTATGCTTTGGAGTTCATTTCACAATGTTGAAAGAACACCTACATATTACCTTGGTTTTGGGTAGCCTTTCTGTTCCTTGTGCTGAAGAGCAGTGTGTTCTCTGGGTTTGATGGAATTGGTATGGCAAGCTGAGCTCCTGGAAAGTGGCCACAGTCTGAAAAATTGCTGTGGAGAAAAGAATGTATGTTAGGGGAGGGGGCTGTGCTTAGTTTTTGTCATGGGGTTTGAAATCCACTGGGTTTATTCTGTAATCATCTATTTGTAGTCACCAGTCTGGTAGCGCAAAATCTCCTGGTTTTTGTTTATTAATTTTCATTCCCTTCTTCTCATACACCAGTAGTAATAATGATTTAGCATTTGGAGCTTAGCTGACAGTTGTGTTGATGGGACAAGAAACACAATGGAATCCAGGTCACGCTTCCATAGCAGTGCCGGGTCACCAGCTCGGACTGGGAGAAAGACTAGCTGTTGTCATTGGGGCTGGAAGTAATACAAAGAGCTGATGTTTGAGCAGTTTGCCATTTTTCATAATGACATTTTTTCTGCATGTAAGTACACGTAAGTGAAACAAAGAATTCAGAATAAATTAAGTCACCGTGAAATGCGTAGGTATGCAGGTGTATGGGTTTATGTGAGAAATTAGATTATTAAATAACCATTCTTATGCTTTGTTAGCTAATTCTGTACAACTCATAACTTGTAGAAACAAAAGGAAAAAGAAAGGTAAGGTTTTACAGCTGTGGTTAGTACTCTTTTAAAATTAAATCTCTGTTTTTGGGAGATGGAGTTCAGTTGCACGGATGTCTTTTTTTTGCGCAGTGGCCTTGAGCTTAGCTGCTGTCCACGGTTCTGTGGATACACTGCCCTTATCCCCTCCTGTGTTCCTGTCTGTGCCCGTTTGACAAAGACAAATGAAAGCAAACAGAGCACGATGCATTTTAAGGGAGCAGACTAGTATTGCTCAGAGGATAAAAAAATTCCAGCTATGTTTGGTAAACATGAGACACATTTGACAAATTGTATCTCTCATGAGTTAGCAGCTGGATGTGCAGTTGCTGAAGTCAGTTACAAAAATGCAGTGAATCCAGGACAATTCAGAAAATAGCAAAAAATCTTCACATATTAATTTGAGCTTGATCTTATTTTATAGGTTGATAAAATGTTGCTTAAGAATTGTGAGCTTTCTGTACACAACTGAGTGAGAGTAGAACCAATATTTGAAATTCCTTAAACTTTCAAAATGACAAAACCCGGTATCCAATCTGAAACATCCAACATCCCACCTGCTATGAAAACCAGCACATCAGCATGTACATTTATTGTGGTCTTGCAAAAGGGAAGTACAGTTGCAAAAGCAGAAAAATGCTGATGCCTTTTGTATGAAGGAAAAAAAAGAATAATGAAAAGTGTATGACAGTTTAAAAAAAATCAAATAATATCCCGCTCCATATGTATGTATTATATGCACATCCTATGATATCTGCTTTGGGGAGCTAGCACTTCAATTAGTTAATCACGTGTGCTCACTACTATTTGAAATACCTCTGGTATTTGCCATCTCTGTGTAGAATTGTCCCCTCCAGGGAATCCATTTTGCTTGCCTTTGGGGTAGGTTTCTTTCTGCTTGTGTGGCTTACATTTTAAATTTGAAGTCCCTCAGCTGCATTACAAATCACACGTTTGTAAAGATACGAAGTGGATTATGACTATTTGTTCTGTAAAATTAGCATAGGAAATACGGCACTGCATAAGGAAAATAGCAATAAGGGTTCATTTTGTAATTTTTGCACATAAAATTTGATTATTCTTTTTATATTATCTCTTTCCATCTACTCTTCATCACAATTATTGCCAGAAGACATGAGAATTATGATTTCGCAGGGAGAAAAAAATATTTGAAGTGTCACTGAAACAGATATTAATACTTACGTGACAGATCTATGTATGTGGCTTGGAATTTCAAGCTGTTCTCATTGATATATATATAGCCCAGTAGTTTGCTGGGGTTTAGAATTGCATTGTTTACCTGCCTGCATTTTTGAGTATGCACAAGAGAAAAGGCAAGCACACACTTGCACATTTAGCAAAACAAAATCCCTTTTACGTTCTCTCATGCGTATTGATTCCTTTAAAAGAGAAGGCAGTAGGTGATAGGACAAAATATTCCTTGTTGCTCTAGACGCTGTAGCTATCAGCTGAGAAAAGGATATGTAAGTGGCAGGATGTGATGGCTGGCAAATATTAGCCATTATTCACCACAGTCAAACAATCCAGCGCATGGAACTAGGTATGTTCCTGCGCATTTAATCACCGGGATTGTCAAAGAAAAATAGGTGAATGATGAGGATGGTACGAGGTAATATCCTCAGTGTCAGAAGGACCACATGCCCAAGTCAATATACAGAGAACAGCACTGTCTACCAATCGTTCCTGCATCCTCCCTCAGCAAGGGCATGTTCAAAGCATGCCATAAATTACTTTCAACTCCAAATCGACCTGACTGAATGATTTTAGGGAGGATTCCTCTCCACTGGCTGTGTCTGCACATATCCTGAAGTCCATGAGAAGCGCATGTATTTGAGGGAATACAGCGAAGACACAGTCTCCCTGAGCGTGCTCAGACAGCAAGGCAATCATTTAGGACTTCTGAGATTTCTTGCTTCTAGGCCTAAAGCAGTCCCCCTGTGTAGCAAGGCACAAGCGGTGGGCACAAGAACACCGACCTCATGTGCACCAGGGCATGGGCACCCCCTCGCTGGCTCTGTAGTGTGAGGGGTAATGGGAACACTCAGCCTTCCAGACCTGGTGTAAAATTACAGTGCTGATGCAAAAGAGAGAAAGAAGGTGTGCCAGTTCTAGATTCAAGACTTTGCTGAACAGTGGACATAGAGACAGCATTTTCCAAATTGCTGAAGGCAAACTTGATAAGGACAGCTGACTGTATTTTAAAACTGTTGAGCAGAAAAAAATAAGGGAAACTCTGAAGAAAGTACAGCTATAAAGAAATACTCTGGTCCCTGGTGGAGTAATTATGGTGTGTTATGTATACTTTTCTGAATCAAGGTACAACAATTGAATGAAAAGCCTGGCAAAACAAATATTTTTGTAGCATGGAAGTAATTGTGCTTTCCAGAAAGCCTTACTTTTTCAGTCCTGAGGTTGTCATCTATCAAGGTCCTCCATGGTTTTAGGGCTTAGCAGTTCCCAGGAAAGCTGTCAGAGTTTTAGAAGGCGAGTGTATATGACATTTAAAAGCATAATACTGAAATATTTTATATCTTTTTGTTCTTTGTTATGTGTTAGTATTATTGTAGTATATGGAAAGATGTTCTGGAAGAGAACAAGACAAACGTTTGTTTGTTATTCCTTTAATTATCATTAAGGCATTCCTTGCTGCTAGGCAGCATTCCCCCACCCCCAACTCCAGCAGAGGTCTGTGATGCAGAGGTAAGGACCACTCTTCTAGGCACTGCACAGGCCTTGGCACTTGATTATCTATCTAGGAGGCCAGCCTAATTCCCTTTACAGCCTCATGCAATGGGAGCTGTCTTTCTGGGGGTGCAGTGTGCACTGGCACTGTGAGGGCTACAGGTAGACATAGACTTTCACAGATTTCACAGAATGTCTAGGTTGGAAGAGACCTACAAGATCGCCGAGTCCAACCTCTGACCTAACACTAACAAATCATCCCCTAAACCACGTCCCTAAGCTCTACATCTAAACGTCTTTTAAAGACCTCCAGGGATGGGGACTCAACCACTTCCCTGGGCAGCCTATTCCAGTGCCTAACAACCCTTTCGGTAAAGAAGTTTTTCCTAATATCCATCCTAAACCTCCCCTGGTGCAACTTAAGCCCATTCCCCCTCATCCTGTCACCAGGCACGTGGGAGAACAGACCAACCGCCACCTCGCTACAGCCTCCTTTCAGGTACCTGTAGAGAGCGATAAGGTCACCCCTGAGCCTCCTCTTCTCCAAGCTAAATAGTCCCAGCTCCCTCAGCTGCTCCTCGTAAGACTTGTTCTCCAGACCCTTCACCAGCATCGTAGCCCTTCTCTGGACTCGCTCAAGCACCTCCATGTCCTTCTTGTAGTGAGGGGCCCAAAACTGAACACAGGTCTCGAGGTGCGGCCTCACCAGAGCTGAGTACAGGGGGACAATCACATCCCTGGACCTGCTGGCCACGCTGTTTCTGATACAAGCCAGGATGCTGTTGGCCTTCTTGGCCACCTGAGCACACTGCTGGCTCATATTCAGCTGACTGTCAACCAAAACTCCCAGGTCCTTCTCTGCCAGGCAGCTTTCTAACCACTCATCTCCCAGTCTGTAGCACTGCTTGGGGTTGTTGTGCCCCAGGTGCAGGACCCGGCACTTGGCCTTGTTGAACTTCATACAGTTGGCCTCGGCCCATCGGTCCAGCCTATCCAGATCTTCGTACAAAGCCTTCCTACCCTCGAGCAGGCCGACACACGCACCTAACTTGGTGTTGTCTGCAAACTTACTGAGGGTGCACTCAATCCCCTCATCCAGATCATCGATGAAGATGTTAAAGAAGACTGGGCCCAATCCCGAGCCCTGGGGGACTCCACTAGTGACCGGCCTCCAACTGGATTTGACTCCATTCACTAAGACTCTCTGGGCCCGGCCATCCAGCCAGCTCTTAACCCAACGAAGCGTGCGCCAGTCCAAGCCATGAGCAGCCAGTTTCCTGAGAAGAATGCTGTGGGGAACGGTGTCAAATGCCTTACTGAAGTCAAGGTAGACCACATCCACAGCCTTTCCCTCATCCACTAAATGTGTCACCTTGTCATAGAAGGAGATCAGGTTCGTCAAGCAGGACCTACCCTTCATAAACCCATGCTGACTAGGCCTGATCGCCTGCTTGCCCTGCAACTGCCTCATGATGATGCCCAGGATAATCTGCTCCATGAGCTTCCCCGGCACTGATGTTAAACTAACAGGCCTGTAGTTCCCCGGGTCTACCCTCCGGCCCTTCTTGTAGATGGGCGCCATGTTTGCTATCTGCCAGTCAAGTGGGACCTCCCCTGATAGCCAGGACTGCCGATAAATGATGGAAAGCGGCTTGGGCAGCTCTTCCGCCAGTTCTTCCAGTACCCTCGGGTGGATCCCATCCGGCCCCATCGACTTGCGTACATCCAAGTGCTGTAGCAGGTCGCCAACCATCTCCTTGTGGATTGTGGGGGCCACATTCTGCTCCCCATCCCCTTCCACCAGCTCAGGGTACTGGGTGTCCAGAGACCAACTGGTTTTGCTGCTAAAGACTGAGGCAAAGAAGGCGTTAAGCACCTCGGCTTTATCCTCAGCTCTGGTAACTAAGTTTCCCCCTGCATCCAGTAAAGAGTGGAGATTCTCCTTAGTCCTCCTTTTGGTATTGATGTATTTATAAAAACGTTTTTTGTTGTCTTTAACAGCAGTAGCCAGATTGAGCTCCAGATGAGCTTTGGCCTTTCTAATTTTGTCCCTGCACTGCCTCGCAACATCCTTGTAGTCCCCTTGACTGGCCCGCCCTCTTTTCCAAAGATTATAAACCCTCTTTTTTCTCCTAAGCTCGAGCCACAACTCTATTCAGCCAGGCCAGTCTTCTTCTGCGCCGGCTCGTCTTTGGGCATGTGGGGACAGACTGCTCCTGAGCCATTAGGATTTCTTTCTTGAAGAGCGCCCAGCCTTCCTGGGCTCCTCTGTCCTTCAGAACCACCTCCCAAGGGACTCTGCCAACCAGTATCCTGAACAGCTCAAAGTCAGCCCTCCGGAAGTCCAAGACAGAGGTTTTACTGGTCCCCTTCCTGACTTCTCCAAGTATCGAGAACTCTACCATTTCGTGGTCACTCTGCCCAAGACAGCCCCTGACCACCACATCTCCCACCAGTCCTTCTCTGTTAGTGAACAGAAGGTCTAGCGGGGCACCTCCCCTGGTAGGCTCGCCAACCAGCTGTGTCAGGAAGTTATCTTCCACACTCTCCAGAAACCTCCTGGACTGCTTTCTCTGGGCTGTGTTGTGCTTCCAGGATATGTCTGGGAAGTTAAAGTCCCCCACAAGAACAAGCGCTGACGATTTCGCAACCTCTGTCAGCGGTCTGTAGAACTCCTCGTCCACCCCCTCATCCTGGTTCGGCGGTCTATAACAGACCCCCATCGGGATGCTTGCCTTGTTGGCCTCTCCGCTGATCCTAACCCGTAGCGACTCCACCTTGTCATTGCCAGCCAAGTTCAACGACATCAAAACACTCTCTAATATAGAGAGCCACTCCACCACCCCTTCCGTGCTGCCTATCCCTTCTGAAGAGCCTCTAACCAGACATGGCAGCACTCCAGTCATGAGAGTGGTCCCACCACGTTTCCGTGATGGCAACCAAGTCATAGCCTGCCTGCTGCACAATGGCTTCCAGCTCCTCCTGCTTGTTACCCATGCTGCATGCATTAGTGTAGACGCACTTCAGCTGAGCCTTTGCCTTCTCCCCCAGCCTAGCCACTGTTCCCCCTGGCACACCTCCAACAGGCTTTGTTTCTTCCCCTCCCCCTTCTTACCTAGTTTAAAGCCCTCTCAATGAGCCCTGCCAGCTCCTGGGCCAGGATCCGTTTTCCCCTTGGGGACAGTTGGGACCCGTCTGTGGCCATCAGGCTGGGTGCTGAGTAAAGCGCCCCGTGGTCAAAGAACCCAAAACCTCTGTGTTGGCACCAGCCTCTAAGCCATGTGTTTATCATGTGGGCTTTGCGTGTCCTCTCTGACTCCCTCCCTGCCACTGTAGGAATGGACGAAAACACCACCTGTACTCCCGCTCCATCCACTAACCGTCCCAGCCCCCTGAAGTCCCATTTGATAGCCTTCAGGCTTCTCTCGTCAATGTTATCACTGCCAGACTGGACTGTCAGTAGTGGGTAGTAATCGGAGGGGCGAACCAGGCTGGGAAGCTTTCTGGTAACATCCCTGACCCTGGCCCCAGGGAGGCAGCAGACCTCCCTACCGGTAGGGTCAGGCTGACAGATAGGGCCCTCCGTTCCCCTGAGAAGGGAGTCGCCCACAACCATCACCCTCCTTTCCTTCTTGGTGGAAGCAGTCTTGAGGCATGGAGCAGACTTCCTCGCCCTAGGCTTCCTGGGTAAACTTCCTTCCACACCCTCCTCCACCGTTCCCCCGAGCTCCAGGGCCTCAAACCTGTTGCATAAGGGCACCTGGGAAGGTGGGGCAGGTGGGGGGGGTGAGCGTTTCCTGCATCGTCAAGCAGGGACCTGTCTCCATTCCTCTTGAACTCCTAGGTCCCCTCCCTCTGCCCGACAGCGACCGGGCAGGGGGTCCACCCCCATGTGGGGAGTCTCACTCCGGAGCCTCTCCTTCGGGCCTTGCAGGGAGTTGCTCCACCAGTCTATCTCCCACTCGCACTCCCTGATGGCCCTCAACCTCTCCACCTCCTCCTTGAGCTCTGCCACCAGGCGGACCAGGTCGTCCACCTGCTCGCACCTCACGCACACGGTGTCTCTGCCTCCCTCAGACGGCAGCAGCAGGCTCTGGCACTCCCTGCACCCAGAGACCCGAACTGCCGCATGTTGGAGCGGGCAGTCTGTCTGGGTGCCTACAGACCTTCTGGCGCGAGCTCGCTGCCTAGCGAGGACCATAGCGGCCCAGCTAGCGCCAGGCAGCCGTTAGGTGAGGTGTGTGAGGTGTTCTTGTGGGCGGGATCGCCCTGCCCTCCCTGCTCGCCCTCCCTGCGCGCGCTGCCTCCCCAACTGCCGCGCCCCGCGCTGTTTGCCCGTCCTGGTCGCTCGCGCTCCCCAGGGGCTGCCTTTGAGCGGCCGGGAGGGGGCGCTGCTGGCTCCGCCTCCGCCTCGTCACGTCCCTCACAGGGCTGCCGGGTCGTGGCGGCTCCCTCGGCTGCCTCGAGCGGCCTCGATGCCGGGAAAAGAGCCCTGCCTGGCCCGATCCCCCCTCCGCTGCAGAACGTGTCTGCCCCGGAGCCGATCGCCTCGGCAAGTGCTTGGACTTGGATATCACTAGTTAAGAATTTTCTTCATTTTCCAAATACAATCCTCTGTGTAAGAAGTTGTTTAGTAGCAGTTCCCCACAAGAATGGGGCCTTATTCCTTTCCTAGGGGAATGGCACAGTAATCCCTACACAAAGCACTTACGTGAAATGAAGTTTTTACTAGAAAGCCAGTTCCTGCCAACACAAATGGTCTTAGGCTTGTGTAAATTCCCATCTGTGCCTGTGGTGTTTCAGGCTTCCTTCCCTGATCCTCACACGACACCCTGCTCATCACTTGTGCATCTGGAGCCACTTCCAAGTCTGTTCTAGCCCCGGCCCTCTTCCTACCCAGCTAGCAGAAATTACCTCTGCATATGGCATGAGTTAAGAGACCTAATCTAGCAATTAAATACACGTTAACAAAGATATTCTAGTGTGATGCAAGGGCCATTAAATCTGTTTAATTGGTGTCCTGCTGTAGGAGTGTGTGGTTTTGGTTATTGGCAGTGAACAAGAATTTGTAGTTGCTTTGCATGAATTTCAGTTTCAGAAATGGTGTTGCTCCTTAACCCTTGTGAAGACACCTGCTTTTCACTTGTTGCTGTGGGGCTGTAACTTAATAAGGTAAGAAAAGGCATTTTCCACTATCAATGGCAAATTTTCAAGAAAGGATGTCATTTTTTTATACATGTGGAGTGGTTTAGAACATCCTTATATAATAAGACTTGCCAGATTTGTGGCTTTCTCTTCCAATAAACAAGAAGAGGTAGCTTACTTGTGGGGTTTACCCAGTTTTATATATTAGTAGAATGCCTGCAAAATCTCTGCAGAAATGTACCAGCCTTTTTTGAACAACCTAGCAATGATTAGATATTTTGGCAGCATGTTGGCTGGAGGCAGCTAATTGTTTCCTGAAAGAAACCCATCTGTTTTTTAGGCCTCAGAAAGCACCCACCACCTCTTTTTAATGATCTATATTTTGTGAGTAATTTTTTATGTCCTTCCACAAAGTCCGTCTCTTTCTGTCCTAAATTGCTGTCTTCATTGCTCTTCTTGAAGCATCAGGCTTTAGAATGAATTGGCTCCTGTTATAACTCCTGAAGTGAAAGTCTAACTTGGAAATAGTCTGTCAATCTTTAGTATTCCTTGCAGTGCTTGCTCTTGTGAATGGGTCCTTGGGAGGTTGCGTGGATTCTCAAACTTAGCACAAATACAAAAGAGCAGAATGTGTGTGGTTGTTTTTTTTCTGTCTCAATAGAAGATGAAGAACAGAGATCAGTAGATATGATTATTTTTGTAGATCCCTTCCAACTGAACTATTCAAAAATAATTATAAAATAAATCCTACCTGCTAAGCTGAAACACTAGAAATTCTGATTATATAGGGATTCTTTTTTTAAGAGTGTGACCAGATAGTGGAAGTGGCGCTCAGAGAGTTTTTACAGTCCCCATCCTTGGAGATACTCAGAAGTCAAGTAGATGAGGCACTAAGCAACCTGCCATAACTGGTCTTGTTTTGAGCAGGGGTTGGACTAGATGACCTCTTTATGTCCTTTCCAACCTAAATAATTTGGGTGATTCTATGAAGTTTACTTAAAGTAGAGCCAGGCTCTTATGGCAGCAAGGAGAGGAGAACAGAGCTCAGTGCCTAAGATGGTAAAGGCTTTGATGCATGTTTCACAAGTAGTAGGCGAGATTTCAGCTGGCACTTAGATTACGCACTGTGCTGCTTGTACTGTATGTACATTATACAGGAAAGTGAAGGTACCTACACAAGGGGACAAAAATTGCACAGGGTATTCAACCAATTACGTTATACATGGACCTGACCTTTGCATTTCTGGCCCAAAGCCTGACTCCAACATCGGTTGCATCGCTCCTGAGTCACCTTAACATTACTGAACACAGGCTTTGCCTGGCCATCCTGTGAGTGCTGGTTCCTCAGCAGGAGCAATGCTCTCATTCTCTCAATAAAGACTTATTCATGTTTGTAATACTCCTTGATGCTGCTCACTTGCAGTATTTCAGCACTGGTTTATCATGGACTCTAGCATCATGTGCTGTCTGCAGACTGGCAGCCAGTTGCAAACTCATCCTCCCATGTCAGGAAGACATCTACACTGGTTCAGGAGAGCTTCTCTACAAGACCTGAATGCAGCTAAGCAGCGACACAGCCACCAAGTATTGGGATGGGTTCAGGATATGTTGGTGACAGTCCCTGTTTGCAGGACTAAGATCTGTGACATATTTTAAAGGACAGAGATGCAATTCCAGTAATTCAGGGATGTACTGATATACAAACTCTTCGTACTGTTCTCCTTCGATTTATTACCAGAACTCCTGAATTTAATTAGAGCCTCACAGCTTGTTGTTTCCTACCGTTTCTTCTTTATGCAAACTGTATATGTGTCATCGTGGTCCAGAGCTATTTTTGGTGCAGCATTTATCTTTTTGTAATGTGACCCTGCCCTATTTCCTCTCTGAAAGTTTACGAGGAGCTTGTTGGCTTTGTGCTCTGAAGCGCTGACTCCAGCTCTCTGAACACACTGTGTGCTTGTCCGAGGGTGAGGGTTATGAGGGGAACTCTGGTGACCTGCTGGGCTTCAGCAATTTTTATTTATGGTGGAGAGGGTGAAAATCCCCAGTCAGTGTAATCCGTCTGACAACCACTTCTGCAGTATCACAAAGGCAAATGCTGTCAAAGCAGCACTGCCATGAGGGATACCAATGACAAAGTCCAGACGAATGGCACTTTGAAGACGTGTGTTCTGAGTACTGCAGGGAGGCTGTGGTGCGTGTGCGTTTGTAATGCCTTTGCATGGACAGTGCTGGAGTGGGGGATGCTCCTATGAAAGCATCAACAGTAAAGCAGTATTAACGTTTTAGTGGGTAAGTAATCTTTCTCAGCCTAGCACAAGATGCTGAAATAGGCTGTTTCTCAGCTTGCTGCTGCTTTTTGTGTTGCATTCAATTTTCAACTTTGTGCTTTGTCATTCCCATTTCGAGGTTGTAATCATTTATTCTGCACTTGGAAAAGTTTGCCTAAATTAATGAGGATTGTTCCAATTTAGAATAAGGAGGTTTTTCTGCTGGAACTGACATTCCGTACTTCAAAACTTGTTAATAAATACTTTTAATCATGTTAATTATGAATGTGTGATCATTAAACATTTTGATATTACGATGTCACACCGGAAAAGAAGTGTCAAGATAGGTATAATTATTAAGAGTCTGTAGCTGTAATGGTTCTAGGATGTAAGCAAGGCCAAGACTGCAGAGAGCACTACTGTCATTTCTTGAACTGATCAGTTGTAGCTGGAAAAAGTCCTTGAGGAAAAGGCCCTGCACAGGCCCTGAAAAGATCCACGGACTGCCGATTACACAAATGTGCTCAAGGCAGGTGTGTAAATACTCATGGCTGACTCAGACTGTGGATACAACATACAGTGCTGCAAACAGGAAAGGGAAATAAGTGCTCCCGATCCTCAAGAGAGCGTGGAGTTGAAAACTCCTTTGAAACTCATAGCTGTCCTCTGTGGCTGAAGTTGGCTTGAGCGTATTTGTGGGTTGAAACACCTAAAAACCAGATGGATTCAGGCCGTAGTCTGATGTTTTTAAGTGTACCTCTGCATTTTAAAACAGGGGGTGACTAATACTGGATTGCAAGGTCTAAACATACTGAGCCTATATGAAATGCTCTTCTAGTTGCATTATTTGACATTTTTATATCAATATTTAACAATGAAAGAAGAAAGTTGCTTGCTTCTAACTACCACTTAAATAGAATTTTAAAAAAAATCGAGCTCTTTTAAAAAGATTCACAGGCAGTATGTGTGTATATATGTGTTTGTTTATACTGCCAGCCTATGCATGGTAATTTCTGTATAGATAGATTAAGTCCTAAGCAGTGCTTCAGTACAGTTAGGGGAAAATCTATCTCAACCATTTAGATCATCTTACTTTGTCATCGCACCATCCTGTGGCAGTCTGCGGTATTGCCTTAGCGTTCTGGCTGTACAAGGCCAGCATTCATTTAAAAGATTGCAAATATGTCCCCGTCTCCTAAACTGGGACCTGGGTTTCTTACCCCAGCTCAGAAAGCACCTTGCTATAGACTCAGATCGAGCATGTATTTCAGGACATTAATTTGAGTATACAAGTCTTCCTTTTAGTTTTTTTCTTCGCTCCTTGGCATCCTGCCTTTCCATTTCTCTCAGTTCCCCTGCAGGAGAGCCCAAGTTTTTAGTGCACAACTAACCCCAGAGCATTACTCTGACATTACTGAGTACTGAAACATGAAAGTTCATAAACTGCACAGTGTTGGGCTGCTTTTTGTTTCCCACCCCACCCCTTTCTCCCCCCCCCCCATCAGCTGTGCCCTCAAGGAGCAAGTATTTTACTTCACACTAAGGGACTGGTGTGGAAGTTATACTTAGGTACTACCCAAAGCGTGGTCCTGGCAATAGAAAGAAGATGCTGTTGCTTCTTCTGGGAGACCTATGGATCAGTTTTTGATAGTTCTTTGGTAATTTTTCTCACTCTATCTCTTTGAATCTTATATTTTCAGAGGACCTCTGTAGTTTAATGCAAATAATCCCTGGAAAGATATGATTCAGCTCTTCAGCAAGGCCTGGGAAGTTACCCTGTTTGCTAAAGATAAATAATAAGAAGAATCTTGAGAAAGACCAAAAATGCAGAGCAACAGGAGTTCAGTTCTTCACAGATTCACAGCCTGTGTTCCCTTCCCTTTCATGCTGCAGTGTAGGGCACTGTATTAAAGCTGCCAGTTCTTATCTGCTCTCTGCAACTGCCGCTCTCCTTCACAGTCTGAATAGCAAATATATTTCCCTCTGTATTTGCTTTTTGCTTTCCTGATACACCAACAAACTTGGGAAACTCAAGAGCTCTATGGATGATCTGTGTCTTGGGCAAGGATGAATAGTGACAACTGCTGGGACATGCATGCCATGTGTGTGCTCCGAACACCAGGACTAATAGCAACGAAAAGACATGTAAGCAAGTACCTGAGAGGAGGAAAGGATCTGTGTTTTGAGACTCCAGGCTGTGTGGTTGGTAATGAGTTTTGCTTGTCAAGATGTCAAGAAGAGGTTTTCAGTTTGCATCTGGACTGGGGAAAGGTACAAGGCAAAGGATAAATGCCAAATCTGAGCTAGCATTTGAAATCTCATAAAATAGTTCAGCTATATCTAGTTTCATGTCTAATACTGTTTCTTACACATTTGATATGCATCCAAGGAGGGCGAATAACACAGGATTCTCAGTTTAGATCCACACCTGGCTAGGCCTGCAGTCCAGGGTTGCAACTTTAGATTAGAATTTGCACCTTTAAAAAATGCAGATTTGAGTTAATGCTTTGTTTATAATTTTTCTCTAGAAAGCACTTTGATACATGTTTTGGAATTTTGGCTGGCAATTTTTCATGGTTGAAATAGCATTGTTTTCTTGCGGGTGGTGGTGGTAGTTAACATTTATGTGTATGCAGTGCTTATCACTGCTCTTCTTCTGTTTTGACTTAGATTGCGCATACCATAGCATGTTAATCTAAGGTTGTTCCCATCATTGTTGTTAAGATTTAACTTAGTAAAAGCCATTCTGGTTTTAATAGAGATCATTCCCAAATAAGCTTTGCTAGAGGTATGTTAATCATTAAGTGCATCAAATACCAGTGGTTCCCTCTGTGAGACTGCAAATGTTAAAAAGTTCTAAGTGTGGAATCCTCAAAGAAAAAAAGAAAATATACAGTGATGTGCATCATAGAAACGTCTGTGCATTACTTATTTCTTATGAATGAAGGCAGCGTAATTCAGTATCTGTGTTTCAAACAGAGCATATCCAAGTTTTCTGTTTCTCTTCTGGTACAGCTGAAAGGCAGAGTAGTCTTTTTGTGGGAGTCCACAGGAAGGAAACACATGCCAGGGAAAGACCTGTAACTCAGATGAAGTTTGGACTGAACACATCGAATATATGGTCTTTAGAAGTTGCTTGCTTAATGCTCCTATCAAAGGAGGTGGTGATACAGTGGAACTGAGACATGCTGGGGATGTTTTGGGAGCTAGAGCCACCTCTGCTAGGAGAATAATCCCCACTGTGTAAAAATAATGCCTGGTTGCAGCCTTGGGTCAGAATGAAATGCATCTTGCAATTAAGTCAGACTTTACACGACTGGTGTGAGATGTTTGTAAATGACAGCTAGGATCTCAACACCTATATCTGCAAATCAGGCCCAATTTGTAACTATTTATAATGATACATCAACAGAGTTGATGGACTCTTGTTTGCAGGTACCCTTCTAAGTTCCTTATAGGACAATAAAACTAAAACCAGATAACAGATATGATCTATAAATATATATAATGCTGACAGTAAAATCTGGGATGACAATCAAAATGTTAAGCAGCTTTAAGCCTGTAAGTTGCATTCTCCTGGTTCACACTGAGGACCTACTGTATTCCAACCCAACAGCAATACAGATGTGCACACGGTGGCATCGCTGCTGAAGCTGTACCTAAGGGAACTCCCAGAGCCAGTCATACCGTACGCAAAATATGAAGATTTTCTTTCCTGTGCCAAAATGCTCAGCAAGGAGGAAGAAACGGTGAGTTTACACTTTGAGTAGTATGATGAATTAAAAGGCTAGCATGTTGTAACCTGTTACAATTTTGAGAAGGAGAGAAGGTGCTGATTACCTATCCTAATTTAAGATGTGCTTGAATTAATTGATGCCATCTTTGTATGAAAGTTTTTGTTACTGATGTGTTTGGAAGTCTGAATCAAAACACAACATACCCTTTGCTGTATTTATTCCATGTCACCAAAACCAGTTCAAATGAACATCACTGTGGTCAATAACTTCCAGCTTCCATGGAAGACACTTTGTTTTCTTTCAATGGATCATTATCCTGAACTATTACAGGTAGGGTTTTAGGAGTTGCTGTTCAACTGTTGTGAATAAATGAGGGGTAATTTTCTTCTAAACATTTTAGGATGACACATTTTACTATCTTTTGCTTAAATGCCAAAAGACTCTATTCATTGCCTATCAGTGAATCAGAACGCATTATAAAGATGTCTGAAGTAGGCCACCTTTCAAAAATTCTGGAAAAAAAGTTCTTCCTAATATCCAACCTAAGCCTCCCCTGGTGCAACTTTAACCCATTCCCCCTTGTCCTATCACTGGGCATGTGGGAAAACAAACCAACCCTCACCTTGCTACAGCTTCCTTTAAGGTACCCGTAGAGGGTGATAAGGTCACGCCTGAGCCTCCTCTTCTCCAGGCTGAACACTCCCAGCTCCCTCAGCCGCTCCTCGTAAGACTTGTTCTCCAGACCCCTCACCAGCTTTGTTGCCCTTCTCTGGACTCGCTCGAGCACCTCCATGTCCTTCTTGTAGCGAGGGGCCCAAAACTGAACACAGTACTCGAGGTGCGGCCTCACCAGAGCCAAGTACAGGGGGACAATCACTTCCCTAGACCTGCTGGCCACGCTGTTTCTGATACAAGCCAGGATGCTGTTGGCCTTCTTGGCCACCTGAGCACACTGCTGGCTCATATTCAGCCGACCGTCAACCAAAACTCCCAGGTCCTTTTCTGACAGGCAGCTTTCCAACCACTCATCTCCCAGTCTGTAGCACTGCTTGGGGTTGTTGTGCCCCAGGTGCAGGACCGAGCACTTGGCCTTGTTGAACCTCATACAGTTGGCCTCAGCCCATCGGTGTAGCCTATCCAGATCCTCCTGCAGAGCCTTCTTACCCTCAAGCAGATCGACACATGCACCTAACTTGGTGTCGTCTGCAAACTTACTGAGAGTGCACTTGATCCCCTCATCCAGATCATCAATAAAGATACTGAAGAGAACTGGCCCTAGTACTGAGCCCTGGGGGACTCCACTAGCGACCAGCCTCCAACTGGATTTGACTCCATTCACCATGACTCTTTGGGCCCGGCTACCCAGCCAGATTTTAACCCAACAAAGCGTATGCCAGTCCAAGCCATGAGCAGCCAGTTTCTTCAGGAGAATGTTGAGGGAAACGGTGTCAAAAGCCATATTGAAATCAAGGTAGACCACATCCACAGCCTTTCTCTTGTCCACTAAGCGCATCACTTTGTCACAGAAGGAGATCAGGTTTGTCAAGCAGGACCTGCCTTTCATAAACCCATGCTGACTGGGCCTGATCACCTGGTTGCCCTGCAATTGCCACGTGATGACACTCAATATAATCTGCTCCATGAGCTTCCCTGGCACCAAAGTCAGGCTGACAGGCCTATGGTTTCCTGGGTCCACCCTCCGGCCCTTCTTGTAGATGGGTGTCATGTTTGCTAGTCTCCAGTTGACTGGGAATTCCCCTGATAGCCTGGACTGCTGATAAATGATGGAAAACATCTTGGCTAGCTCTTCTGCCAGTTCTCTCAGTACCCTTGGGTGGATCCCATCCGGCCCCATCAACTTGCATATGTCTAAGTGAGAAGAGTATGAGTCCCTCCTTTCTGAGGGGCCCTCTCTTTTCTGAGCCTTCATTTAATGCCTGCCCAAAGCAGAAGTGGTAATCGCTCCCCTCTAATGGCATGGGGAGAAGAAAGATCTGTGGCAAACCATCTTCTCTGGTCCTGATCTCTTAAACCCTCTGAATGCAGGCTGTGTGCTTGGCTAGGCTAGCCTTTACAGCTCAGGGTCAGCTGCTTGTGAAAGGTGGAAGCAGACTATTCAGCTGGTTTGATTTTACTTGCTCTTTGCACAAGTTATGGCAGGGGATCCTCAGAGCTTGGATTAAGTTGCAGCTATCTGCTTTGCATCTGTTTTTTATGTCCGTAACTACCAATAGCTCCAACTTCATGGCACCTGACAGTGCTGCAGTTTTCCACTGCATGGTTTAAGCAGTGATATTCCTTCTTATATTTTCATTCATTTGATTCTAGTTTACTTGAGTGTATTTTTGTAGTTGGTTTGCAACACTGCCATGAAGCACTTTCACAGGTATATTTTGAAAGCCAAAATCGAATCACAGTGGCCTTGTGGTGCTGGAGTTGGTACTGGCAGTGTGCAGCAAGCAGCACTACAGAAAATGCGCCTTTTCAATCCTGTTTTTAGTGGCTTAGCAATCCAGCTGTAAAACTGACTAGGTTTTCAGTTCATCTTTCTCCATATAGAATTTAAAAGAGCAGTCCCTGTTAAAGTGAATGCAGCTGTGCATTTTTTCTTAGCCTACAAGTAGCAAGCTCATGTGCTGTTGTGGTCTGTCCATCTTGAATGGCATTTTGTTCATAACGTACTGTAATTCAGACCCCATGGATGCCGGCAAAGCACCAAAACCCCATACTGAACAAGAGTTTAAAGGCACTGGTTGGCAAGGACCATAGCCAGGGGCTGTTTCCACAGAGCACAGAAATCACTGTGTGCAGTTCTGCTTGTCTCATTCCCAAGGTGGGCACAAACTGGAATAGCTGTTTATTAGTCTGATTCTAGTATGGACCAGAACTAGTTTCATATATATATATAGTTCGTCATCTGAAAACACCAACTCATTCAAACCAGAACTGTTTCTTGAAGCCTCAGCCTTCTTATCATCAGGAGGAGGAATGGAGCTGCTGGTCAAAGTAAGAAAGAGCGAAGGCAGAGGGCAAGATGGGATGAAACCAAGTCAGTTATATATGTATGTATTTTTATCCAGAGTTAATCCTTGTTAGCAGAATATAGCCTTCTCACCTCAAAATGAGTTCTACAAGCTGTTTCCGATGGTAACGTGTATAGCATTTGTCTTACTACTGCAGTTTCAGTGATGTGTTTATTGTCTTGAAATTGGAATTGCTGACATTTTCTCAGTCTCTGTAGCAAAATACTAAGAAAACTCTGCCTCCCCACTGTGTTTTAAACCGCATATATAGGGCCTGAAAGAATTGGTGAAGCAAGTAAAGAGCCTGCCAGCTGTCAATTATAATCTACTGAAATACATCTGTAGGTAAGTGCTCTTGCAAGAATATAAGAAAGGCAGAAGTAAATATATACCGTCTGCTTAATAGCACCCTCATTTTCCCATTTCTAGCTACAGTTACTGGCCTTAGCTCTGCACTCCTGAAGCATGGTGTCTTTGAAAACTGCACACATCTGGTAGAATAGTTGTGTGGAAACATAAGATCTTAAAAACAAGTCTTCAAGAGCTGCAGTTTGTGAACTTAAAGGAGGTTCCCAGCATTAAAAAGAAAAAAAAAAAAAAGAATATAAACTTAAACCATTATAAAAATTAATTAGTTGTTAGCATTTTGAAGATATTTTGTGAGTCAAATAATTGATTGAATATGCTGGAGAAAGTCACCATCTTCAAGAGAGTTATCTTAAGGTTAGTTCAGAGTAAGATGTATTTTTTTATCAATGTATAATTTTCAAAAAAAAATTAAGCTGAGGAGAATAGCCTTGAGCTTTCATGATATTCCATGAGGATATGGAATGGAATACTTCAACAGTGTGAAGAAGCCATCATATATTTTGATTGTTTTTATTTCCTCCCTGTTTAAATGTTCCTCAAAGGCATTTTTCTTTCACACAGATTCCTTGATGAAGTCCAGTCTTATTCAGGTGTAAACAAAATGAGCGTGCAGAACCTGGCTACTGTTTTTGGCCCCAACATCCTTCGCCCTAAAGTGGAAGATCCTTTGACTATCATGGAGGGTGAGTTGACTGTAAATAACCTGAGGTAGAAAGAAGGGATATCTTTAGATTTACATACAGTACATACCCGTCTGTGCTGTATGAACAGTAAATTCTATATATTTGTCTCTATGGACACAGTGTTCTTCAATGTGAAGGAACTGCTGGGTTAAATCTTGCAAGATACTGTAAAAGTAACTGACATTTACAGCACTGCAAACAGATTTTGCATTAAATTCTGCTGACTTGGCAACTTAATTGAACATGTACTTTTCTTCTAAACACTTGCTGCAAATATGGCATGTTCTTATTCAGCACATGTGGTAGAGGTGCAGTTAATATTTCACCTGCGGTTTTTAAGGATAGAGTTGGTGCAGGTTCATACTGCAGTGACCCATGTAGAATTCCCCAGAAGGCAGAGAAATATTGCACTCCTTCTTATACAACAGCGATCAAATGGCTGCATTCTGTTATTTACAGCAGTGTCTAGCTGTAACGTTTTGCTGTGATTAAAACTAATATCACTGTCACAGTTCAATTTTTTTAAAAAGCCTTTTGTTTTTCATTCTCTGTAAATTACATGGTGCCTTTTCTCCCTCCAACCACTAGTTTCTTAGTATTTATGATTTGCTTAACTTTCTCAGAAATTAAGGCTGTACACTGACCTTGCACTGACAGTTTTAACAAAGTTTGAAAAGGTAATTTGTGATTGGTATTTGGGAATGTGTGGATTTATTTTTTTCTTTGAAATTGATGATTTTCCTCTTTCCAGATATAATAATTCTCCATGGACTTTATTTATTTTTTTTTTTTTTTTTTTTCTGCTGAGGTCCTATATTTCCTCCTTCTTCCATTTGTCAACCCAACAACTCTGTTGCTGAAGACAGAAACATGGTGTTTCCAAATCATGTAACAAAAGTGGTGAATACCCAGGGCAGCTGAACAGTATTCTGAACAGTAGCTTAAACAAGCCAGAAAGCTTTCTAATTTGGAAAGGGTTTTTAGTTGCCATCTGCACTGTCATTTCTGGGTTCTAACAGTCACAGGGAATGGTTTGATCATGCAATTGACTTGAAAGGCTTTGCAAGGGCAGGCGTCCAATTTACATGCACATTTGCTGTGACTGTGCATGAGTATCATCAATCTTTGCAGCTTCAAGTACCCTTAAAATTGCATTTGTGGCTTACCCCTCATTTCTATAGATACTTCTCTCAAATCCATCATGACCATCGGACATTGGGGTGCAGATATAAGCTTCACAGTGTCCTTGAAGCCCTAGTTTAGGCATCTTACATCATCTCCACATGGGAGATGGGAAATCCCATTGGGATGGGAAAAGGAGTTAGCCACTCATCTAATAATTGAAAAAAAAAAAAAAAAAAAAAAAAAAGGTATCTTCTGGATCTGTATTTTTTCAGAACTGGCTGCCAAGAGGAGTTTTTTTGTTAAAGTTTGAGCAAGAAAGATGTTTTAAGTGGGTGGAAACAGAAAATACTGTTTTTGCAATGACTGAAGAAACTTCTCCATCCTGCTTCTCAACAGCCTAAAATGGTGGTGGCTGCTGTAGAAGATGGCATGGTTATACTATACTCACTGAAGGAAAAAAATATTTATTTATTTATTTATTTACACACAAGAAACAGCTTTACTTAAACAGTTTTATGACTTATCCTTAGGTATATTTGATATGAGATGGTGCTGATGTACAGTTAGGCTGCACATAGTTAAATATACAGGAACTTTTAAGAGAGACTGCACATTGAACAGTGCAGCTGTGTTCTGAAGGAATACAGCTACACCCGCCAGGGGAATTACTAAGTTAATTTTCCTGCTGCATGATTCCTCAAATGCATGATTTTGCCTTAGCAAACAAACTCACAAAAACACTAAAAAACTGTTTTCAAGTATCTGCCTGATCTGTCTCTTAGTAGTTGTATTTTAAAAGGCTAGGTTATAAAGATATTCCAAGTATTCCAAAGCAGTTGATATTGCACAGTGGGAAATGACTGATTAAAAGAGCACAGCCTACCTCTGAATGCTCTGCAGGAGTTTAAAAATGGGATGGTTGTTCTAACTACCTTGACCTTGTTCCTGAAGAATTCTTAATAGTCCTTAATGAGGTTCAGTTTAAAGAAATAACAGTTGCACGTCTTTATTATCCCAAGTCTAGTTATAAATGTTAGCATGTAAACTGCCATGAAGTCAAGTGGTGTGCACACCAAGGGGTTGTTGGAGATGCAGTCATTTATTAAAGCAAGTAGCAAGCTGTGGTTCTATATAAGTTCCTTACCATGCCATAATGCGACAGTCTCCTGCTTGCATCTAGTCTCACTGTGTACTGGTTAAAGGCATTCACATGAAATAAACTCCATCTCATTATTGCGGTTTTGCTCCAGAAGACTAAATCTTCGGTGTTGCAGCAATGTGAGTCCCTCGCCTGCCCCCTTTCTATTAATCTACTACATGAAAGTGCTTGGCCAGAATGGGACTTTGGTTTTAAGTGATTTCCACACTGAAACACATCACTTGTAATAGCATTATTCTTTACTACTCATTATCTCCTTCTGTGGTCTTCTTGGGATGCAATAACTGTCACAGTAATAGCTACTTTGCAAAAAGTGTGGTTGTTTGGGGGTCTGTGAGGCATGCTGGCTTGTTTTGATGGAAAGAAGAGGTGGTGCTCATCTGGCCTGCTGGCCAGATGAATTTCAAGCATGTTTTATAGATTCAGCATGTCATACAGATGGACATACTAAGTAAATGTTTGTGTAAATTGATTTTTTGCTAAGTATTTGTGGAATTTGACCCATAAAGTGCAATTATGCTCTAAATAAAACAGGTCATTAATAACCACGTGCTTGGTGCCTTCTTTCAGGTACGGTAGTAGTCCAGCAGCTGATGTCAGTGATGATAAGCAAGCATGAAGAGCTGTTTCCCAAGGACACAGACCCTGAGATGGGACCTGAGGTGTGCAACAATAACAATGAAATGCCAAAGAAAGCAATTGTGGGGCAGCTACAGAACAAAGAGAATAACAACACCAAGGAGACAGCAGTGAGGCGCTGCTCCTGGGATAAACCTGAGTCTCCCCAAAGGGGAAGCGTGGACAATGAATCTCCGACTGCTCAGCCAGGCAGCAAGACAAATAGCCCCAGGAACAGCATCCAGAAATTAGATGTCACCAGAAGCCCACCACTCATGGTGAAAAAAAATCCTGCTTTTAATAAAGGCAGTGGCATAGTCACCAACGGGTCATTCAGCAGCTCTGTGGAGGGCCAGGAGAAGAGCCAGACCTTACCCAACTGTACCCTGCAGAGCAGGAGAACGTCATCCCTGAAAGGAGCGGTGACTAAGATGGGCACCCAGAGCATGCAGAACGGCGGTGTGCGGATGGGTGTTTCTAGCACTGATGGGCTCACCACCACCCTCAACAACCGGGCCGCGGGCTGGGCGCCCAATGGCTATGTCACGCTGAGGGACAACAAGCAAAAGGATTCAGTCAGTGAGTCGGGTCAGCACAACAGGCTCTCCACCTATGACAACGTCCACCAGCAGTTCTCCATGGTGAACTCTGATGACAAGCAGAGCGTGGACAGTGCTACCTGGTCAACGTCATCTTGTGAAATATCCCTCCCCGAGCACTCCACCTCCTGTCGTTCATCCACCACCACCTGCCCCGAGCAGGACTTCTTTGCGGGTAACTTTGAAGACTCTGTGCTGGATGGACCACCAAATGAAGACCTCTCCAACCCGGGTGACTATGAGAATAAAAGTGACCGAAGGAGCGTGGGGGGCCACAGCAGCCGGGCCACCAGCAGCAGTGATAACAGCGAAACATTTGTGGCCAACAGTAGTAACAATCACAGTGCTCTCCACAGCCTGGTGTCCAGCTTGAAGCAAGAGATGGCCAAACAAAAACTAGAGTATGAGACAAGGTTAAAGAGGTAAGATGATTTGGCTCTGCCATCTGATCGGCTCTTGCAGAGAAAAGAGGTGCCCTGTCTTAAGGGTTGCTGAAAATCTGCACTAGCTGCAATCACTGCACGCTCTGCACTGAGTTTGCTGGCATATGGAATTGCTTTTCTGGTATCATGATCCAATTGGGTTTGTTTCAGAGCAACTGTTTGCCTCTGTTGCAACACACTGCAATGCACCAGAAATAAAGCCAGAACCCTAGGAGTTCATGTGGAATCTGACAAAATCAGTAGGCTCATGCAATGATTTCCTTACTTGATGTCTGTCCTCCAGAGACTGAGGTGCAACTGGGCATCACCTCTCAGTGAAATCAGTCTTGCATTACTCCTGTAAATTTTGGGACTGGGAGACTGTTCTAACCTCTCTCCAGAGTCTGTGTTCTTAGACAGACAGTGCTACATCTGGGAGCTACCTCTGCTCACAGTCACATTTCCGCACTGCTGCTTTGCCTGAGTCTTTCCTTCAAAGCTCAGGCCTGTTAAAGAAGACAATGGGGGAGCCATGTCTTTGTGTACAGGTAGTGCACAGTCTTCTCAAACACAAGGTCGCTAGGGTAGATATAATGATAAATAGATCAAAAATAGGGTAACTGTTTAGGACAAAAAACAAGCCAGGTTGATTGCAGGATTTTCTGATTTATTTTATTTTATTTTATTTTTTATTTGTCAATCTGTATTCATAAATGCAGAAATGCAGATACAGTAGATAAATCAACTGACAAACCTGAGTTGCAAAATAAAGGCATTCAGGGAGTTACTCTGACCTTTTACATTAAATTAGTGCAACTGCAGTGGGAGCTGGGAGTCAACATTTCCAGAAGTAAAAGGCTTACTTCGGCTATTTGCTGGAGAATTACATGAAGCTGTTTGCCACTGTGCACTGTACCAGTGGCTGGCATCATGCATTTTCTAAATGAGCTATGGAGGAGAGAGTGCCCTATGGCAAGACATCATTGATGAAGACATAGTTTGTAGGTACACCTCTTGGAAATTCAGTCTAAGCTTTGAAATTGAAAAGGCAAATGCATGAGTTTGTGGTGATGTGCATTTCTGCACAAGTGGATGAAAGGAGTGCTGTTCAGGAGCTGTTTGCTTTTATTTCGGTTTCTGCAGCTTGGAGCAGAGAAATCTCACCTTGGAGACTGAATTGATGGCCCTACACGAAGAGCTGGATCAAGAGCGGAAGAAGTTCACGATGGTAGAAATCAAAATGCGTAATGCAGAACGGGCCAAAGAAGATGCAGAGAAGAGGAATGACATGCTGCAGAAGGAAATGGAGCAGTTTTTCTCCACTTTTGGAGAACTTACAGTAGAGCCTCGCAGACCAGAAAGAGGCAACACCATCTGGATCCAGTGAGCATTGGAGGCTTGGACTGTGGGACCTCAGGGAAGGGCTTGGGGGTATTACACTGCATCAGGTGGCTGGTCACCTGTCTGAGGCTAGTACTCAACATAATGTTATAAACCCTTGAAGGAGGAAATCATAGACATTAACCATTCATATCTACAGCGTGTACTTATCAAGTTATGCTCTTTGAATGCTTCATAAGACTACTGTCAAGTGTTACAACTGGATATGTGTATATACATTAAAAAAAATCACCTTAGAGAGCAAGAGATGTATCTCAAGAAATATTTTAATGCAAGTCTTGTATTTAAACTGGTAAATTGAAATGTTGTTGCAATCGAGCTTTATATCAAGGCTTTTTTCCCTTGCACTTAACATAATAAGCTATTTTTGGCATTGTGTTACCATCAGCTTATTTTGTATATCAAATGTTGTTTTTGTTTTGTTTTGTTCCCCTTTCTAGCTGGGGAGTGAAGATAAAAAGATGCGTTAAGGTATGTGTGCCAATGGTTAACCCTTTGCGTCGTTTTTAAAAAAGACAGCAGGATGAGAAACAGCGGTACGCTGTGGTTAACAAAGGTACTGATTTAATAAAATTTTGACTTGGCTAGAAATTACCAGAGCACCCATATTGAACACCTTGTAAGGGTATCAGGCCACCGAAATCAGGCAGTTAGTGTTGAAAGGTGCTTGTATGGGAGGAAATGTGGGTAGTGAAGAGTAAGAAGTTGAAAGAGGGGAAAAGGGAACGTAAGGGGAAGTTGGTCGAAGATATGGCTAGCGCTTTTTGGAGTACCCTAACACTGGATCAGCCCTGTGCTTGATCACTGCAGCTCAGAGCAGCAATGTAAACCATTTGCTCTGACCACATTTACATCTGTCTTACCTCAGCATCCTGGGTGAAAGGAGCCTTTCCTGTAGTGCTTGCAAGCAGACAGATGGAGTGGGTGAATGGGACATTTGGACAGCCTTAGTAATGTGACCAATGCTGAACAAAACACAAAACCACACAACTGATGAGCAGAATAGAAATTACCAGGGCTTCTATCAGAATCAGCAGATAAGGAAGAAAACACACAGACTTTAACCACCCATATTTACAGTGCACTTTAGCAACTTAGACTGTCGGAGGTGCGTTACAACTGTGAAGGCAGCCAGGCTCATAGCATCACTGAGGAAACACTGAGAGGGAACAGTGTGGAGCCTAACGGCATGCAGACTGCCAAAGAAAAAATCCAAAGTTGTGCTCTAAATGAATAACCTATTTGGCATCTTTACATATAGTATGACCGGTATTTTCTGTACTATGCTAAAGAGTTTTTTTGTTTGTTTCTTAACTTTGTGTTTAGGGCTGCGACTTGTATTTTTAGAGGGTTGTTGAAACATTTTGGCTTCCCTCTAGTGTCACTGAAATGTATTACAGTTATTTTCAAACTCCAGTTGAGAAAGAACTCTAAATGTAGCCTCAAAGAGGCGACAATGTCCACGGCTGTACCACGGACATTAGACAAATATTAATTAGGCGTGGGAAGCAAATATGAGGTCTGCGTTTCAGAGAAATAGCAACTGGGAGTGGAGCATTCCACTTGGCGCTTGCGGATGCATTGTTTGTGTTATCTGAGGTTCAGAGGCTCCAGTCAGGGTGCCTGTTGTGCTAATTACTGTAAACAAGTCTCGTGCACATCCAGTCTGTATGCAAATGAGAACGACTCAGGGAGTGACCAAGGTAAGAGGAAGTAGAATGTTTTGCATTGCCTAGCAGCAATCATGAAGAGTCCATGCAATGGTATGAGAAGGAAACATTACTGCATTAATTACGTCTGTGTTACCAAAGCCTTGGTATCATATGCAGTAAGCCTCAAAGTCAATTCAGAATTTATGTAGAATCTGAAATCTGTTGGCATGACAGCAAAGTCTCTGAGATGTGTATTTTTGTAATTGGAATTCCTGTTTTCGTGCTAGAGGTATATCTTAGTCCATGCGGCAGTATGTGGGGTGCAGAAGGTCCTGCTTCCTCAGTCACAGTAAGCCAATTTTTTCCTTTTCATTTCCTCTAGCACTCTTTCTGCTGTTCAAGCTCTCATGCTCTCCTGTATTTTAAACATAACTGCGTTGACTAGTTGAAGGACTGTATAAACAATAACCTAGAGCTCCACCACACAGGCAAGGCAGAAGGTGTCCCCTGAGACAATGGGAGGGGTGCTGCTCTGAGGTTACCAGCTGCTAGGATGGCTAAAGCTCCCTGATAAAATTGCATTTCGTGTCCACAGCTGCCTCCAGTGCCCTGGGCTATACAATATATATGGAAGAAGGGAAGGTGTTTGGTTTTCACAGGAAAAAACCTGGAAGCTTCCAGTGATCTCATCGGCTGCATTCTTTCCTTATATGTTTGAACTGTTTTTTTACGCTTTGGTTTCTGAATCCAGATTGTTGCTTTTTGAAGCGTAGTTCCTGGTCTACCCCAAACTTAAAAAATGCACTTCAGAGTGTTTTTTGCTTATCTTCTGGTCTTTTCACTCAAGATGCCCAGGATGGTTTATAAGACAACTTATTTTAGTGAAAATCTTCATTTTTGGTGTATATAGAGATACAGAGCTTGCTCATTTTTGTATATATATATATATATATATATATTTTTGAGATTGCCATTAAACACACTTCATTCAGACTGGCTGATGATAACCTCAGTGATTTTTTTAGGGCATAATCCTTGAGATTTTTTTTGTTTGTTTTGCAGGTACTATAGACAAGTGGTTCCCCATGTAAATTTTGTCTAGGGGTGAGGATGGAGTAGACCTGTCTCTTTCTGACTGATGCCAGGCTAAGAAGTCAGTGAATATCTGTTGTTTTTTGTTGTTGTTTTTTGTTTGTTTGTTTGTTTGTTTTTGTTTTTTCCCTATGGCTCCATTGCAAGGATCTTGATCTACTTTGAAAATAGGACTTAGTCTTGGAAGAAAATAGAAACCATTATTAGCCATTATGGTCACACATAACTAGCTAGCATTTTCAGTCACCTGGATGCAGAAGTGATTTTCCATAACTAGAATGTCCTGTGGAAGGTCTTTTTTGCTCTGGGAACACCTCAGCTTTCTGTCTGTTTAGCTGTGCTCGTTTTGGCACCCACACCTTGTCCCTGCTTCTTGGTACTCTCTTCACTCAGCTCATACCATGGTGATCTGCTTCCAGGAGATGAACCTGGACAGAGCTATTATTTGGCTTAGCTTTCTCCTGTTTGAGGTCTCTGTACTGGCTCAATACAGTATCAGTCAAGTTCACTGTGTAGCTATGCCATTTGGACTCAGCTTCAACTGTGCTGGACCACACAGTTTCAAATATCTTTGAATCACGGAATCACACACAGAATCACAGAATGTCTAGGTTGGAAGAGACCCACAAGATCGCCGAGTCCAACCTCTGAATGATTTTTTGGAAGCTACTGTTAGGCAGGATTTGTTAATGTCTAGGTTTGAAGCTTGTCTTCACCTTAGGAAAGATATTTCAGTACTTGTAGTTCAGTTCCTCAAGGAACTTAGCTCCCAGCTAAATAGCTGAATGCTGTTTTCCCAAATTTCTTGCTTTGCAATCCAGGACAACAGTAGCCAGAGAACAAAACATGCTCCTTCTCATGTAGTGGGGTTGGAAAGGGGCAGGAGTTACTGACAAAACGAAAGTCAAAGCAACCTGAGCCTAAACATTCTGAAAATAACTACCAAGATTCTGTGCAGAGTATTTGTTGATCAGGACCTGACTTATGAAAGCAGTTTTTCCAGGAAGCTTAGTATTAAGTGAAAGTAAGGCTCTAGCTGAGATAACCATTTTTTCATCAGTCTCTGTAACAGCATGAGTAAGGCCAAGCTGGCCATGTTACCTACCGTGAGAGGACACTGAGAGATTTTCAGCTATCAATTATGAGAAGGTTTAAAAATAAATTTGCTTTCCCCTCTGTCTCATGGGAATTTCTGTGAACTCCCCAAACAAAAAATGTTTTCTGGGAGTTCATCAGAAAGCTCCAAGCTGGGAGCAGCACTTAACAGCTCTGCCGTCTAGCCCAGCATCACTTTGCCTTGTGCACGGTACACAAGAGACGGTGCTCTTACAATCCATCAGTATAGACAGCAGACAGAATCTTCCCAGGAGCTACCAACCTGCTCCAATCATAGGCTACGATCACATCACATTGCATTACGTTCATGAGTTCAGGGCAGCACGTATGTAAGACAAGTAGGCTACCAGGATGCTACAGCCGATGGACAGAGCAAGGGATGGAGCCTTGCTTGGTGCTGTTAATCCCATCTCCAGCCACATCTCCAGAAAACAGCGATGGGGGATGTGGCCCTATGTGTGTCAGCAGAACAGACTGGATTGGTGGCAGACACTCACTGTACCTTGTAAATGCTAGATTCTGTTGTTTTGCTCAGAAAGTCTTCTGTCTTCCTTTCTCTAAGAATCCGCATTTGGAACGTGCTCTGGTGTAGCAGAATAATTAAACCTATTCTTATTTGCTAAATGATTTTTGAGCATCTTACGGAGCAAGTCTTGCAAATATTAAAATTAATAAACAAAATATGTTAAATGGTATACAAAACTGACATTTTAGGTTTTCTTAAGAATGACGAGGAAAGGAGCTTGGTAAGATTACTGCTCTGGATAAACGAGGTGTACTTTCTCCAGTAGTCAAAATGAGGGTCCAAAATGGGTGAGAAAGATTCAACTTGCTAGAAAGAGTGATGATTGGATATGAATTAACTGTATAGCATCCCTTGATGAATAGAACTGAGATGGGATAAGAAGACAATGAATAAACAGGTACAGTGATTTGAATGTTTTGACAACCCAGTCAAAACAGTGAATTGCCTCTGGCTGCTGTACCCTTGAACCCTTCCTAGCTGAGTCCAACTCCTTACTAATTTCCTTTCGCATCTGGAATTCCTTCTGTTGTCTGCCCACTGAAGAAGAGAGTGTTTGCAGACTCTCTCAACCTCTGGCAAATGTACAAGAAAGTGTGTGCTTGGCGTGGGGGACAGATGAAAAAAAAAGAAACTAGCACTTGTACTTTTGATGTGGGCATGCAGAACTAGAGCAAACGGGAGATGAGGAGAACAAGAAAGGGAATATATGTGAAATTGCTGTGCGTAGGTGGTAGTTTACTTTCTGTGAAGACACCAATTAGCTAGACTGTTTCACAGACTACCTTCCAGGCTGCTACCTGGTCCGTTGTGCTAACAGTAAGAACTGGCGTGGAGAAATGCGTGGCCAAGCAGCTGAATGCAAAGCAAGGAGCCCCGTGTGTTACCGGCACACGCTCTGGGAGCTGCTAATGGCCCCAGACCATCCTTCAGCAGCCTTTCTCAGCAAACAAAATTATATATGGCAGATGCCCCGCTGATGCAAATTGCTACAGCTCTGCAGAGGTTTATGAAGTGATGACAGCAGCTAAGGATCTTTTCCTACTAGGCTTTTAGGTGCTGTCATAATGCCTGTATTTACTGTTAGTGGCGGTGGTCTAGTGCTGCTGGAGAAATGCACGTCAGCAGGAAAACAAGTTTCTTTATATGTCAGTAATAATGGAGAGTGCAAAAAAATTGAGGCCAAATAAATGAGCACAATGCAAATCTGTTCCTCCCTTTTTCCCTAAGGAGTCAAGGATAATGAGTTTTATATGCAATACAATTTCATTTCTGAATCTCCTAAATGCAAGAATGGAAAAACCTCTCTACCTTTGTGTGTATTATTCATTTCATGCTAAAGAGGTGTAAAATGATTCATGTTCAGCAGGATTTTATAGGAGCCAAATCTGTGACGGTTACAAAACTATTATGAGCACAGCTGTAATTTTTAGCTGTAGAGTATGGAGGAAGCGACTCAGCTTGAGGCCAGAACCAGGTAGCTCTGAGCACCAGTATTTTCTGTTGTTCAAAGCAGGATGATTCTTTTTATTTTCCGACCCTAAAAGTTAACCTTAACAGTTAGATGTTTGTTTGTTTTTCTGATTTTTTGTTTGTTTGTTTGTTTTAAGGTCAGCCAGCTGAAATGTAGGCTCCAGTTCAGTAGAAATGAAAGCGCTCACTGCACCTAGCACTCACTGTCTGCAAATCAGTTCTGCATACTTAGTAACAGAAAGTGCCCTCCTAGTTTCCAGCAGCACCAAAACATGCCAGTGACTGGTATTTTAAATTGTGCTTTCTTTAGATCAGGCTGAACTACAGCACCTGGATTTTGGCAGAACAAGATGCCTGATGTGGTGTTATTTCTTCCTGTAGCCACTTCTAACCTTAACTGAGCACTTCGGTGAGGTTTTGCTTAATTCATGTTTGCAAATGTGTGTTTTGTGTTATATCGAGAGCTTAGGGAGGTGTGTGAAATAGCTGCAAATTCACACCTCATTCCAAAATATTTCCCATGTGTAGACTTGCCCTAATAGTGCCCACATTGCTCATGGATGATGAAGAAGATATTTACGTAATTTAGTATTAGTAGTGAATGGATCACAATTGACTTAATTGGTCTTCTTCTGTCTGACTGAAGGGACCTACATCAAAGGAGGCTGTAATGGAGAGCAAGAACTGTGACAAACATGAAGCATCTCTGGAGGCAATTCCACAGGCCATTAGGAGAACAGTTCATGAACTATTCATTCACCTGATTCTGTGCTGCCAGCCAGGCCTGTTTCTGTCAAAGCCAGAATCTGAGATCAAAAGCACAGTGAGCCATTAAAAAACCTTTCCTAACAAGGAAAGAGGTGGAGAGCTGCTAACATCAGCTCAGGGGGACATGCTGAGTTAAGGGCAGACAGCTCCATGTGCCCGAGCCAGCAGGGGCTGGGTACTTTTGTGGTCTTGTGCAGGGCCTGGCACACTCCCCAGCTTAGCTGTGCCTTCCGTGTTTTACTCGTGCTGTGCAAAACAAGCAACATGCCACACCATGCTGTGCTGGAGTGGGCCTACAGCAAGGCACAAGCACTGAGAGACCAGGCCCTGGCAGTCCCCAGCTGCAGCGGGGCCTTCCGTGTTAGTGCAGCAGGAAAGGACTGCCAGCTCCCAAGCCTGGGAGCCCCTTCAGGTTTCACTCGGACAAAAATAAAGATAAGGTTTAAGTGGGTGAGAAGATGTATTTCTGTGCTGGGAAACATTCACTGAGCTGGCCCTTTGGGAAGCATGCCCACAAGGAGGGAGGGCACGGCTGGGTTACGTCTGAGCTCTAGGGACACTACTGCCAGCAACAGAGCCACCGGGGAAGTGATTGTAGGTGATCTAGCAACGCTTGTTTAAGTGAATTTTAATCTTGATACATACACGTTAGAGGCAAGTGGTGACAGCAGGTGCTGTGGATTTATGATGTGACAGGTTTTTGTTTCCTGACAAATTGTTCCTGTGCAATTTTTAAGAAAATTCAAACTGAGTACTTACATTCTACTTCTGTCTTGAGTTTTTCTGTTAGGCAAAAAGGACAAAAGAAAAAAGAAGAGAAAAGAAAAGAAAAGAAAAGAAAAGAAAAAAGAAAAGAAAAGAAAAGAAAAGAAAAGAAAAGAAAAGAAAAGAA
>CM021768.1:65630820-65666207 GCA_011076525.1 Nettapus auritus
AAGAAAAGAAAAGAAAAGAAAAGAAAAGAAAAGAAAAGAAAAGAAAACTATAGTATCTGTTTCTTTGTTGAAACCTTCTCGTCTGAGCGGGCACAGATACACCCGCTGTTCTTTGTAAACTTGTAATTCCAGGACACTGCAGCAGAACTTTAGCGACACACTGAAACATGCCTCAGGCAAGTCATGCTTTTCAGTTCTTCAGTCCTGGTTTTCAACACTTTAACTAATTAACCTAGATGTTACTGTGGGGAGCCAAACACACTGCAACTCACCAATGCAATAAAAATGACAGGTTGGCAGGAGACCGATGCCCATGCTGACAAACGGACATCAAAGTAATTGTAATCATTGATTTCCTACTTAAGAATTAAAAAGTTGGAAAAGAATCAGTCATGAACCTTTGTTATAAATTCTTCATTGATTTTAAAATAAAATCTTCATCTGCAGTAGAGGGATACTGAGTAAATAGGTGTGTGTTGACCACAGAAAAACACATCAGCAGAATGATGTAGACCAGGAAGCTGGAATCAAACCAGTAACCTTTCCAAGGACAGCAATAACATACCTTGTTCATGCCACGGCTAGCACTGGGAGTGGTAATCTTTACCTAGAAGTACACAATGCTACAGCAATACAAATTTGCTATTGTCTTCCGTCCTCAGCTACAGTGGCTTAAACATAAATGAATGCCAGACCTCCCTGGAGCAACTCGGCACTGACATTCCTGACCCTGTGTGTCAGAGAAGGATAAATCATCTGCTCATTTCAGGCAACTCAAAGTCTCTCTGACAGATATGCAAGCATAATACGAAGCAATTCTAAAACACTAACTGGCATTAGTTCAGAATGACACTGGTATAACCAAGAGCCAATCTGTGCTCAAGCAGCAAACCTTTGCTAACCAAACATGGCAGGGTTTGGAAATGAAAAAGATGTGAAGCTGTACAAAAAGTTCCCCCTAATTCATGCAGGACCTGACTGACTTCTTTAAGACTTAATATTTAAGGTCCAGCATGGCCTACAGTCAACAGAACAACTTTGCTTTGTAGTGAGAACAGGATTTCAGTCAGGTGCCATCATGCAGCAGGAAAACCCACAAGAGATATGTATTTTGGCTTTGTTTCCTGCAAATTTATCTCATTCAGTCTAACCTGTGTCACTCACACAGTCATCAGATGCACACTGACAATGAAATATAAAGAAACAAAATAATAAAGGTATTAAAGAATGGTTTACATGAAAGTAGCCTGGACGGCTACATCAAAAGCCCAGCATTCTGCTGGAGCAGACAGTAACACAACACATGCAGGCCACTCCTATGCAGCAACTAAGCATAAGTCTTAAATTTACACTGGCCTCTCTACCAACAGGCCAAATGATAACATGTACCACTTGTAACTCCAGTGTCTCCTCACAGTTTATATTAGAGGCTCTCCACCATTAAAGGTGGTTGTTTGTGAGTGAAAATAGCTGGGTTTGACTTGAACTTTTTCATAAATGGTCTTAAACCCTGCAATGCACTTGCATATCCACACTGACCACTGTTGTATCAGTGTGGGCTGCATCCTATTCTTTGAGAAGAATTATTTGCTTCTTGCACAGTGACATGAGTCCTGTGATTTAAGACAAAAATTATGATTGCGATTTCCCACTGTGCTCCTGTCCACTAGATGTCTGCAGCTTATCCCTGCTGTGATGCAAGCATGAATTGTTTCAAATGAATAGAAAGATCCTCATCTTGCCATAGATAGTACCAGTAAAACTCCCAGTAACCCTTTCAGAGTAAACTGGAAAAAAGCTCTTGGTGTATCAGTTGTGGAGATTTAGGGATTCCCTTGAGTTTGTTTTTCAGTTGCTTCCTTGGATTTCTCTGTACACGTGCTTACTTGTCCATTTGTTATTCATACAGTGTATAATGTCAGCCGCATGCCACAGCTTGAAATCACTCTGTTATCACCACCTTGCCAGGATTTCACCCAGTTCCTCCCTCCCTCGCCACTGCAGCCAAGAGAACTCTTGAGACTTCTGCTTCTAGTTTATTTCTGTTTAATGTCTCCTTTTTTCCCTTGACTTCAGCTGCCATGAGACCATTTGCAGAAGCACTCTATTCCTCTCCCCTTCAGTGCTACAAATGTGCTTGGCAAGGCAGGCTGGCGTGTCATTGAGTGTGTAAGGATGTGGCAGCACTTCTGCCAACCTCCCTGTGCTGCTGGGCCTCCTGCTGCTGCCAGCCCCTTTCTCCTTTCTCCTTTATTTTCTGCTCTTTTCTGTCCCTTTTCTTTTTCTAAGTTCCGAGGCAAGACCCAGAAAACATCTTGCCCCAGTCCTGTTTACTCACTGCTAGTTCAGCGATTTATCTCAGCAGACACCGTACCGGGCCTTTTTTTCTTCCTGATTCTGGGGACTGATTGGGCCAAGCAGATTAGTTTCAAACTTAGATCTTCTGGCACAGGTAGCAGAAATATAGCCTACAGGCAGAAATGCATCATCACTATGACAGAAATATTTTTTTCAATTAGAACATCCTATTGGGCTTGACACTGGAAAACATGGTCATTTGTCTTATATTGTATCAGGATGGGGGATGTGGTACAACCAACAGCTTGTGGCTGGCCAAAACAACAACAACAAAGCACAGTGGAAACCTGAAAAGAAAAATCAAAGCAATGAGGAGGCCATGCCAGCACAGGGGATGTGTGAGATGGGGAAAACAAGAAGACTGTCACCATGCAAGGAGAAATATCTATTGTCACTGTAAAAGGCAGAAGTTGCCTTTGAAATAAGGCAGAGCAAGTATCAGGAAGCTAGAGCAGCATCAAAGAAGTCTGGTGTAACTGACCTGAGAAAAACTACAGCAAGGTTTTTAAAGTCAAGATTATTACTTCTGTTTTATAGCAGGGGCCTACCAGAGGGCCCTTGCTACCAGAAAACCACAGAGCAGCAGGCTGACTGACCTTCTTGCCCCTAACTGATGAGAAGACCCCTCAAGCGTTTAACGTGTTCTAGAGTGGTTGTTGTTTGTGCCTAAAATATAGCGTATGCTCAGAGATAAGCAGGCTCTTTCTTTCAAGTGGACATCATTGTGTACCTGCCTGCTGAAGCCCACAGGCTCCCATACAGCAACCTTAATGGTTTGCATTTCTTGAAAGACTACTTCAGTTGAAAGGATTTAATACATGATCAGCCTGACTACCTAAGTGTTTAAAGGGTCTTTGATAAATTTGTGTTCATAGAAGTAGCTGCTATACAGAAGAATTCCTCTTATCTGTCTTCAGCTTATTTTATACAATCAATTGAATCAAAATACAAAATAAAATAAATAAATAATAAAATAGAAGCCCCAAGCCTTCTGTGCTGTAAACCCAACTTCATTTTCTGACCCTTCTGGAAGATGAACCAGACATCTCCTGGAGTCTTTTAGTCTATGTATGTAGGAAATGACTTAGTCGTGTGTGTGGGGGGAAATAAAGATTAATATTAACCTGTGCTTTGTAACCTGCTGGATTATCGAAACTTCTCTTTCTCCTCACTTCATTTTTTTTCCTTTGTTGCTGGGGCTGAGCTGCGCAGGGGGGTGCAATTAGAAGGCAATAAAATATAAGAAAGATACCTTGGTAGTGCCAAGAAATGCAGAATGGAGAAGAATTGATTGAACCACTGACCATTTCTCTTTGTTCAGAGGCTGTGTAGAGGGACCAAGCAACTCAGTGTCAGGGAAGCTTGCTTCCTATCTAATATATGTTGCACTTCCTCACAAAGTAAACTTTCTTCTTCTTGATGACAGGTTCCTGGCTAGATCAAATTCCCTTTTCAAGGCAGGTTCCAAAACTCCTCTTTTCTTTGGCTCCACAAGAGGCGGGACATCTTGGAGGCTGTGTTAGGAGCTTGACTTCACAATCAGCAGTGACCCTCTTCTCCTTGTAAAATCTCCTCTTGGACAGTTCTAAGTCCTTCCCTATGGAGTCCTAATATCCATCACTAAAATTTTCCTGGGCTTGTTTTTACTTACTGATTCACATGGTTGCTCAGGTTTTCTGCAGTGTGCTAACAACGCAGACCAAGTATCCACTCATGCTCAGAAAATGACTAATGCTAAAAGAAAAGCAGCTGCAGAATAAACCTTGCAAATATAAATAGCTGTGATCCAGGGCCAGGAGATATGTGTTTGAATAAAAACTGAAGTCCCAAGCTTTTAGCAAGAACTGACCTGCCCTATTGAAATTATGTGACTATATTACCAGGCCAACAGTACCTTTCTTAAGACAAGGAAAAGAAACAACAACAAAAAGGAGGTCTGTCTTTATTCTGTATCACATGCCATTCAAGTGTTTGCTTCTAACACTGAATGCCATTACCAGACACATAAAACATGATAAGTGTGGAAATTGCTGGTTTTCTAAAGTGAGGCAGCAGAAGGAAAGGCTGGTCTCACCATCTTCAAGCTTAGTAATAATTGTGCTTTCATAATAAACATAAAGGACGGAAATGGTTTGACTACATGGAAAACTGTAAGTTTTTTTTTGTTTGTTTGTTTGTTTGAGAATAATAGTTAAATACACATTTGTATGAGTAAACCAGCTGTAACTGAAAAGCTAAATGATGCTTACAGAGAGCTGTATACCAGGATGCCTGTTCTTTCCTATTTTCCTCTAGATAGCTGCAGTACTTTTTCACTGAATATATTCCTACCATGCAGCAAAGGTCAGCTGTAGTAGCCACAGTAATGTTAGCAATCTTACTGATGAGGCAATTCGTTCGAATGCTGATACATTACAAGGAAGAACTAAGCCCCCATAAGCTGTAATGCACATTAGGAAAAGACATTTTAGATGGTTAATGGGAGAACATATTGTTGCAGCTCATAAATACAGACAAGAGTAATCACACTGTGCTATTTATGCAACCATTTCCCAGGGGTGAAATTTAGCTGCACTGGATCAACACAAAATTGCGAGCATTAGTGACTGACGAAGTCACCTA
Source organism: Nettapus auritus (assembly GCA_011076525.1). NCBI lineage: Eukaryota > Metazoa > Chordata > Aves > Anseriformes > Anatidae > Nettapus > Nettapus auritus. Next base: position 65,635,801 of record CM021768.1, read on the forward strand.
GGTCACTAAGCAATCTGCATTCGCTTCACCCATGGTTTCTTTTCTTACAAGAGCGTTGCTCAGGTGCCCAACTTTCATGTAGTATGTTCTGTGCAACAGTAGTGATCCAATAAAAAGACAGATGTAGTGAGAAATTCAGAGCTGTCCAAAAGTGGGAAAAATATTCATTTTCCTGCAGGAAGTTCAGGAGAGAGACAGGAAAAAAGTAATCTGTAACTGATTAATTCATCCTTGATATCGGTAAGCTCCAACCATGTCCTTAAGAATGCTTTGTGCCTGCGGATTACTTCTATCTTTTCTTCAGTTTTCAGTGTAACCTGTGAGGCTTTTGGGTTTCCCAGAACAAAAACCCCAACAACTCAGCAAGCGAACTTACATGAGAAAGAATGAAGTTCAAGAGAAGGCCTGGGGCTTACCATGGGCTGCGTGTCTCTTATCCGGAGTCTTGAATCAATGCTTACACACCTGTTCTTCTGCGTGCTTTGTTGGTCCTTTAGACTATCATTATGTAAATGTAGAACATTATATTTATATTAAGCTAGTGCAGTCTATAAATATTCAAGTGTCTGCTGCCATTTTTATGAATGTGAGTATGACCCATGTCACACTAATGGCAATTACATTTTCAGTCACAAGAGGAATCTCAAGAGATGCTTAAAAGCACTGAGGTGTTAAACATCTAACAAGCAAAAACTCCGAAGACCTGAAGAAGGAAAATAGCTGGCTTTTCAATGGAACACCACAGGTAGCTAGCTCTGTAAATATACTCTCTGCACCACAGCCACAGTCAGTTTGAAATGCCTCCAAAGAAGCAAATCTACTCCATTTTATAACCTTGTTTTGTGAAATGTGATTATTTAGTTCTGCCACCATGTACATACCTCTGTGTGTTCAGAGAGAGGCACTGTGCCTACACGATCCTTTCCATCTGCGAAAAGCAAGGAATCTTTCTTCTGTCTTCTTCTAGATGTAATAAGAAAAAAACAACAGGGTAGAAATGGGGCTAGAGCCCTCTGCAAGAGAGGCTGCTGTCTGGGGCCAATCCACGCCTTGGTATTCTTCCTCTGAGAAAGACAATCTTGTTTTCTCCCTCTATCTTACCCAGTTTTTAATTGCTTGCACACCTGCTATCTTTTGAGCCTCCTTGTGCCTTCCAACAATCAGGAGAGATGGCATTCAGTTCCAACCCTGCCCCATCATCTGTGTGAAGTGTTTTCCTGTAGCAGTGCTTATGCTTTCCTAAGGGATTCGTGATTTCTTTCTGCTAGCTACCACGAGTGTTCCACGAGGTGTGTGTAATGCTTTGCAGAATAGTATGATTTGCACATCCTCCTACAGCTTGCCTGACAACTTCTCGAGTTCTTCGATGTTAACAGTGGACACTCGATGTTAACAGCAGAGCAGGCAGGCAGCTCCCACGTGGCACTGGCACCCACGCACCTGCAGAGCCTTGCCTTTATCCAGCAGTTCTCATCTGAGCATCCTCTTTATTTCCCAGTGAAAATAATTAAGAGAGTTGTTTATTTTTATGAGAATCCTGGAGTGGCTGGGATGTTTTTACCTTGGTACCAGTATCTCTGAACGGAGACTAGCGCTTCCACAGTACACAGTACAGCTTCCTAAGTCTACAACAGCCTCTCAACACAGGTGCCATTCAGCAGAGCGCAGTTATGTGCTGGTACAGTTAGCAGGGAAATGCATACTTAAGAGTGCTGCTGAGTGAAAGCTTATATGAGTTCATGAAAGCACTTCTGATAAAAGAATCTCTCTCCTCTTGACTTGATTGGTGCTGATCACAGACGCTGAAAGATTGTCATGCTGACCTAAGTGTTTAGCAAGGGACTGCTATTTAAAAATAATTCCACTATACCCTGGACAACATTTGGGATCTGCAGAGTGCCCAGACAGATATTTCTGTTCCTGATACTAGAGTATCTGTAGATACTCTAGCTAAACCTGTTGTTTTGTAATGAGGGATATGAACTGGAAAAATTCAATATATATATTTTTTAAATACGTGGGGTAGGGGGGAACCGCCTTTGATCGCTTTGCTTGGTTCCTTACTTTCTTATATAAAAAAAGCAAGCATTAAGCTCCAATTGTACTCAAAACCATAAAATGTTTTAAGAGACATAGCTTGCCATGTCATATTAATCCTGATTTAAATTTAAAATCTAATTTGCAGTAGGATGCAGTCACTGAGTTGATGTCAAGTACATACTCCTTACTGTTGTTTCAACACCTTGCAATCCAATATGCTTTCTCTAAGCAAAAACATACTGGACTGTAACAGTAACCCTGTAAGACATCACCTTTCTTTTACCTCATCTTTGCAGGAAGCTTTCCACTAAGTCACATTACAACTGCTATAGCCAAAACCGTTTTGAGAGCTCTGTACTGGTGCCAACAGCCTTTACATGGGGTTACTATGGGAAGGGAACAATACAGCACAAAAATCCCATGCAGAGCACCTTCCCTGCCTTGTTGCAAATGCCTTTCTTAATTATTAGGAAAGGTGTTTACAGCCGAGCTCAGAAAATCACCTACTGGATTGTGAGGAGGAAATACTGCTGTATTTTTGTTCAGAAGCAAGGAAATGGTGGTTTCTACTGTGAGCTCTAGCAAAGACTGATACCTGAATTAAAATTTGGAGATTCTCAAACAGAAGTGAGAACTGTAATGTCAAATTAAATCCCCTAGCTACATCTGTTCAGTGTACTCATAATTAATTATCTGTAGCTGAAGAAGATTAGAAGAGACTTCAAAGCTGATTGACTGATATACAAAGAAAACTGCTGTAACAGACAACAATGATGGTAGTAAAAGGTCTAGACCAGCTTATTAGCGTCTTGCTCTAAGGAAAATTTTTCAGTAGCAGTTCTAGCAACACTTTAGAATGCTAGAATGCTCATTTTTTGAAAGCATTGGTGGCACAGATGCATGTGAATTGCAAAATAGGTGTTAACCTGGCCCATTTAGTACAGCCTCTTGGAATTTATTTCTAGATATTCTTGTGTCTGCAGGGGTGGCGAGGAAGTCAGATCTGAGGCTTCAGAGAGACTAAGAGCAGCCCTGGAGCTTGTCTTTCCTTCTGGATGTGTAAAGGTGTTGTGATGCATCTAACGAAGTCTGAGAGACAGCAAGGAAATGCCACTTAATGTAATTCTCTCTGCAGCCTATACCAACAGATGCAGTCCTGAAACCTCCAGGAGTAGCCAGGCTGTTTGTTGTGTTGAAATTGTATTGCCTCGCCGAAGCGATCAGCTCCAGGGCAGATGTATTCTGCAGCAGAGCGGGGGATCAAGGCAGGCAGGGCATGTATTCCAGCATCGAGGCTTCTCGAGGCAGCCGAGGGAGCCACCAGGCCCTGGCAGCCCTCACAAGGGAGGCTGATGAGCCGCTGGCAGACTGGGCAGTGCCCCCTCCCCGGCCATTCAAAGGCAGCCCCTGGGGAGCACAAACAGAGCACAGCACGGCAGTTCATGCGGGCAGGGTGCGCTCGGACAGGGCAGAGCATCCCTCCCCGCTCAGGAGAACAGCTCATCTACCGGCTGGCTACCTACAGCTAAACCGCCATTGTCTGCACTAGACAGAAAGCTCTTTCTAGAAAGGCTGTGGTGACCCAGACTGAGTGCCTGCTGAAAAATGTGGCAGTTCAGGTCTCTGGAGGCAGGGAGTGCCTGAGCCTGTCGCTGCTATCAGAGGGCGGCAGAGTCACCGTGTGCGAGGTGCGAGCAGCGGAGCTCAAGGAGGAGGTGGAGAGGTTCAGGGCCATCAGGGAGTGTGAGCAGGAGATAGACTGGGGGAGCAACTCCCTGCCAGGCCTGAAGGAAAGGCACCGGGGTGAGACACCCCAAACAGCAGTGGACCCCCTGCCCTGTTGCTGTCGGGCAGAGGAAGGGCCTTAGGAGATGAGGAGGAATGGAGACAATTCGTTGTCTTGTCACAGGGAACCCCCCTCGCCTGGGGTGAGGAAGTCAACTCCATGCCTCAAGACTGCCTCCACTGAGAGAAAAAGAAGGGTGATCGTTGTAGGCGACTCCCTTCTCAGGGGAACAGAGGGCCCCATGTGTCGGCCTGACCCTACCTGTAGGGAAGTCTGCTGCCTCCCTGGGGCCCAGGTCAGGGACATTGCCAGAAACCTTCCCAACCTGGTTTGCCCCCCTGATTACTATCCTGTTTTGATAGTCCAGGCTTATCATCCAGATAGTGATGAAATTGCTGAGAGAAGCCTGAAGGCTATCAAACTGGACTTCAGGGGGCTGGGATAATTAGTAGATGGAGCAGGAGTACAGGTGGTGTTTTCCTCCATCCCTACAGGGGCAGGCTGAGGTGCTTAACGCCTTCTTTGTCCCAGTCTTTAGCAGCAAGACCAGTTATTCTCTGGATTCCCAGTACCCTGAGCTGGTGGAAGGGGATGGGGAGCAGAATGTGGCCCTCATAATCCACGAGGAAATGGTTGGCGACCTGCTACAGCACTTAGATGTACGCAAGTTGATGGGGCTGGATGGGATCCACCCGAGGGTGCTGCGAGAACTGGCGGAAGAGCTGGCCAAGCCGCTTTCCATCATTTATCAGCAGTCCTGGCTATTGGGGTAGGTCCCAGTCAACTGGCGGCTAGCAAATGTGTTAGCAGTGTGCTCAGGCAGCCAAGAAGGCCAACAGCATCCTGGCTTGCATAAGAAACAGCATGGCCAGCAGGTCCAGGGATGTGATTGTCCCCCTGTACTCGGCTCTGGTGAGGCCGCACCTCAAGTACTGTGTTCAGTTTTGGGCCCCTCACTACAAGAAGGACATGGAGGTGCTTGAGCGAGTCCAGAGAAGGGCAGTGAAGCTGGTGAGGGGTCTGGAGAACAAGTCTTATGAGCATCAGCTGAGGGAGCTGGGACTATTTAGCCTGGAGAAGAGGAGGCTCAGGGGCGACCTTATCGCACTCTACGGGTACCTGAAAGGAGGCTGTGACCACCTGTGTAGAGGTGGTCTATTCTCCCACGTGGCTGGTGACAGGACGAGGGGGAATGGGCTAAAGTTGTGCCAGGGGAGGTTTAGGTTGGATGTTAGGAAAAACTTCTTTATTGAACGAGTTGTTAGTCACTGGAACGGGCTGCGCAGGGAAGTGGTTGAGTCCCCATCCCTGGAGGTCTTTAAAAGACGTTTAGATGTAGAGCTTAGTGATATGGTTTAGTGGAAGACTTGTTAGCATTAGGTCAGAGGGTGGACTTGGTGATCTTGGAGGTCTCTTCCAACCTAGACTATTCTGTGATTCTGTGATTCTGTGAAATGTGACACCCATTTACAAGAAGGGCCGGAGGGTGGACCTGGAAAACTATAGGCCTGTCAGTCTGACTTTGGTGCCGGGGAAGCACATGGAGCAGATTATATTGAGTGTCATCACATGGCACTTGCAGGGCAACCAGGCGATCAGGCCCAGTCATCATGGGTTTATGAAAGGCACCTCAAGTATTGTGTTCAGTTTTGGGCCCCTCACTACAAGAAGGACATGGAGGTGCTCGAGCGAGTCCAGAGAAGGGCAACAAAGCTGGTGAGGGGTCTGGAGAACAAGTCTTATGAGGAGCCGTTGAGGGATCTGGGGTTGTTCAGCCTGGAGAAGAGGAGGCTCAGGGGTGACCTTGAGGACCTTTCAGGTACCTCTACAGGTACCTGAAAGGAGGCTGTAGGGAGGTGGGGGTTGGTCTATTCTCCCACGTGCCTGGTGACGGGACAAGGGAGAATGGGCTAAAATTGCACCAGGGGAGGTTTAGGTTAGATATTAGGAAGAACTTCTTTACTGAAAGAGTTGTTAGGCATTGGAATGGGCTGCGCAGGGAAGTGGTTGAGTCACCATCCCTGGAGGTCTTTAAAAGACATTTAGATGTAGAGCTTAGTGATATGGCTTAGTGGAGGACTTGTTAGAATTAGGTGAGAGGTAGGACTCAGTGATCTTGTAGGTCTCTTCCAACCTAGATGATTCTGTGATTCTGTGAAATATTATCAACTAATGTGCTTGCACTAAATTTTCTAGAATCATAAAAATGGGGGTGGGAAGGAAACTCTGATCAGCCATGCTTGTAGACCTTCCAGGATGAGACTTCACTGATCATGCAGGTATCAGTTCACTGCTGCACTGTTGGCCTAGTAGGATCAGCGTTTCCAAATGTCCAACCTGAACATCCTTCTCTATTCCATGTTGCTAATGCTATTCACAAAACCTTATCTTGATGGGGGGAAAAAAATAAAAGACAGGGAGCAGAGCTGGGGAGGGGGAAGAATTCATGACCTGGGGAAAGACAGAGAAAGCAACCTGAAGCAAAAAGGCGTCAGAAGTATGCAAGTAAAGGAACAGGATGACAGAAAGTAGGTTAACTATCAACGTCTGAAACTTCCAAAAATACATTCACCCTACAGTTGCTCAATTTTAATGCTTCAAAACTGGGCTGCTAGTGAAGAACTGGCATAATGGACTGTAAGGATTTGAGATGACAGTAAGATACAGGTTCAGCTTTGTTTACAGGGTCAATAAGATTTGAGTTTTTAATCTGGCATACAATAATTTCTGGTTCTGCAGGTGAATCAGAAATACAGAAAAGGAATGTAGATTACAGTCAGAAAAATAAATAAATAAATAAAAAAGAAAAAAGAACCCAGCATTTTCCTTCATTTTTATTTTGCCAAGGGAAAGACTAAGCAGAGAAGACAAGCAGTGCAGTTGCAGACAGATATATCATGTCTTTTATTAGTCATGAACGGCTTGAGCCTTCCTGTTCAAGGTTAGCAAATAGTAATAAATGTATGAGACAGAAGATTTGTAAAGCAGACATGGATATTTGGGCTCAAAGTGGACAAAATACCTGATCATGAAAGTGAAATATGTCTTTTTATTTATTTATTTACATATCAGGGCAGGCAGATAATGCAGGAGTTCAGACAAAGAGACTGTAGTTAATTCAGATTAAATATGTGGGTGAAACGATGCAGGTCAGATGTTTTTTTTCTGTCAATAACAAGTATCATAGACCAAGTATGGGTACAATGTGTCCAGGTTTTTGAAGCTCCTGAGATCAGATATCATAAGTCAGCATCTTTGTCCCTGAATAATCATACTGGGTCCCAAATTAGGATAGTATTATATATATTTTTAATAATAATAATAGAAACAAACATAAACCACAAAAACATTACAATCAGGATTCATTAGTATGGAATAGTGAAGTGTTCTGTTATTTTGTGTGATTTATTGAAGATGGCCTTCTGTGTATGTACATGATAGGGATTCCACTGACTAACCTCTCCTGTAAAAGAAGGGCATTGGCTCATTCTGGCAATTACTGAATTGCCATCAACTCCTATCACCTCACCTGTGAGAATTTCCAGACTCCTCTTTATCTGAGTCTTAATGGCCTGGTGGAGAGGTCACTCATTTACAGGTTAAGGAAATTAAGGAAGTCGGGCTGCAGAAATAGCAGCAGCTGAGTAGATAGGTGTGAGCTGCTGGGAGCTTTTCTCTTGTGTTGTCTTCTGCAACACCATGTTTTACCTTATGCCTGAGAGCTCATTCAGCAGAAAGACTGCATTGGCTTGAAGGAGGGAAAAGCAGATTGTTGTATCTCCTTGGAGGAGTGCTTCCTGCAAGGTGGGAAATGCTGTGACTCCTGAGCATTGCAGAGCTGAATTCCCCCAAGGTAGGATGAAATATAGGGAAAAAAAAAAAACAAAAAACAAAAAAAAAAACATGCAGAGTAATTCCAAGGGCTGAGAAAGACAGAATAAATACTTTTGAGATTTCTGTGACCACTGGAAGTAGAATTAGGTGGGTTTATGTTTTTTTTTTTTTCTTTTCCTCCATGAGAAGACTGTATTTCCCATTCAGAATGAATACCTCTTCCTTAAAAAAACTGAGGAGAATAAATACTAAAAGATTTGTGAAGGCCAAGGATTGGGCCAGCTTGGAATATATGTAAGGACCAAAGGCTGTAGATTGGGTAAGAATTCATGGTTTCTTGTTTGTGGAAAGGTAAATGTAGATGGAAAAAAAGAGAGGGAGCTGAGAATGTCCCATGGCAGCTATCACAGGCTGTCTCTAGAGAGCAGAGTGATGGTGCAGCAGCAGTACATGCACTGGCATGTGTACAATGGCAGTTCCACAGGGCTCTTGTTTTAAATGTGGTTAGTGTTTCAAGGAATGCTACTGAGGAGAGCTATAATTAGTGCCTAAAAGCTTTGCTAGTATGCTATTTGAAGGGTATCACAGCCCAGGGGATCAAAAGGAAAGAAAGGTAGCACTGAGGAGAAATACATCTCCAGTGAAACAGGGCTACCTGAAATCAGATACTAAATCAAGGAATCAGCATGGGGAGAAGTAACTGAGACAATGGCTGTACGTGAGCTCCTTTATTTTTGCAGATAATGGACTACAGACGTAAGAAAGCTGAACTAACTGCCTGGGATCTAACACAAGCTTTTGAAGAAGTTTTCTATATATATATATACATATACATGCACACACACACACGGCTTATGCATCTTCCTAAGCTATGATGTAGTCCTTAACAAAGTCGATGAGAATACATATTTCTAAGCACTGTAATTTGACTGTAAGGAGTTTCTTGATCATTTCTACAATAATAGAGTAGAAAGAGTCAGGTGCCCATTTTTCTCTAACCTTTTTAATGAAGCTTCTCTGAGAGGTGGAAGTCCCATTTTCCTACAACTATTTGCTACATAATTATAAGTTTCAGTAGTTACAAGCTCATCTTAATTAAGAATTTGTATTATTTGTTGCATAAAGTATTCTTAGAACAGGGTTAGAATTGTAGCACTGTTCCCAGAAGAGAAAGAAAATATGACAGGCTTGTTCCTAGCTCATGAGCACAGGCTTCTCATAACATCATAATGCAAACAAAATTATTTTTTTCTACTCATCCTATTATGAAAAAAAGTTGTAAGTGTCAGAAGGAACGTGTATTCCTTAGTCCTAATGAGTAGCATGCATTTACAGCAAACAAAGAAGAGCAAGAACCGCAGTAGAAGCAGTTAATCAGGTACAGGGTCAAATCCACAAGTGTCTATCCTAACGTCCTATTGATTTACCCTGAAAAATATGCACTACTTAAAAATACTATTTATCTGCTAAAGGAATGACCTCTACAGGATTTTTTATTTTTTTTTTATTTTTTTTTTTTTCCCCCCTCCACAGTCTTTCAAACCAAGTAACCAATAGGTTAAGGGAGTAAAGCACTCGTGAAGAGTGGTTCCTCAGATATAGTACAGCAAATTCAGCAACTAGGATTTATGGCTTAATGTGACAGCAATACCTGAGAACTAGTATGAAGTTTAATATATTCTGAAGTTATGTTCACTAGTTCGTCTGATGGAAATAAAAGCTCTTAAACTGAGCCTTGGCTTATGAGCTGCACTACAATGAAGTTGATACATACAGGGGGTTGCAGCCTTCTCTTCAAACTACCTAAATATTGAGCAGAAATGAGGAAGTATTTATCTACCTATGAGCTCTCTCAAATGCATGCACTCTATCCCACTTCAGAGGGTGTACAGACCATTAATTCAGGGCAGCAAGCTACTACAGCATACCCCAAGTGCCACAGGATGGCAGCCTTTCAGAGTTACTGCACTGTTATTCTTTTCCAACTCCTGTGGTTGGTGTTTCTGCCTGAGAATTCATGTGTAATATCTTTGTGGTTTATTACTTTGCTATGGGAAGAATCGTCCAGTTTGGGAACATCATTTTGTATTTTGGGCAGCCATGAAGCTTAAAAGGCCACAGTGGTGGTACAGTCTAAATTGAAAGCCTGAAGATGGGATTTGTAAAACAAGGGTAATGAAAAGTGGTTGTGGAGCATTGGTTTTGGATTTCTGCTTTCCATTATACTACACAGAGGAGTCTGCAGGCTTAACCTTTTTTTCCTCTTACGTTATGTACCTTTTTTTTTTTTTTTTTTTTTTTCCCCCTTGATTGGCTTCTTTGCGTACTTTCAATTACATTTTTGGTTAAGTAGAAATAACTTAAAATAATTTGAATCCAACAAGCAGTTATTATTGTTGGTTATTGCAAAAGCTATCCATGCACATACCACAGTATACTCAACGTCTCTAAGTGCAGAAGGAGTGTATGACCTCAAAATAAATTCAACCTTAATACCCATAGATAGAATCAAATTCATCTTCAAGGTCCACACAAGCTTGTAATTGAATTAATGGGATAAAAATGGCAAACAACCTATGTCAGTAAGTTCATGATCAAACACAATTCATATAAGCATGACTGAATTAAGAGTTTGAGGCTATACTGGAGTTGCTGTCTGAGTTACATGAAAAGTCAGTCCTTAAAAAATGCAAGCAACAAATACTACTGTATTAAACCACCCAACTCTGTCTGATTGCATGCTGCATATTCTCATGTCCCTGGAAAAATTCAGCTGATATATTGTGCTCGTTTTCACAAAATATGCTACTTAACAACTAGCACAGTCACATTAAAGCAAGAAACTATCAAGCTTGCAGGGTGATTCCTGCAGCCCAGCAGGCAGGTGCAGGTGGCCTCCATCTCAGGCTGGCCAGCAGGTGCCACAATCCTTCCAAATTTGTTTGTTTCCAAGTTAGCTTTAGAAACACCAGATACAGACCTATAGTGCACACTTTGAAATAATGTATTCAAATGCTGTGTAGATCATTTAGCTAAATTCAGCTCCTTAAATCAAGAGGATAACTCAAAGTACAGTTAAATTAATGTAGTATTTTAACAATCCCTCAATTTTCCTCACTGTAGCCTGATGTCACATATGGGGAGCAGGAACAGAGTGAATGCAAAGCCCAAAGCTATTAGCTGGAGAAACGTCCTAAATCCTGAATAATTTTCAAATATAACAATGTAAAAGAGGAGAGGCAATGAAAAAAAAGAATGCCAGGACTTGGTTTCTCCTTTCCATAAGCTATGATTAAATTCTTTCCTCGCTCTGGCCTCATGGGACAATGAAGAAGACGACTGCTAGTTTTAAAACATGGTTGAATATCTTATAAGCCTTAGATGGCTTTGTGTATTTGTCAGCAGAAGACCATGTTATTTGTAATGCTGTAGTGCCTGGAGCTCTGTCACACTGAGCTAGCTTCTGCACAAACACACAGGGAAACTGCATGTTAAGCTCCTGAAGTATGACCATTAAAACCAATTGCTTTTGCAGATTTCTCTGCAGATGTGTATTAGACATTGGAACTGCATTAGGTGAAGTTGAAGTTGAAAAAGAAGGGTAATGTTTTATTAGTCAAAGACAGGTGTAGACAAATTCTCTACTGACAAGGTTTTTGTTTGTTTTGTTTGTTTTGTTTTTCTTGAACAAAACCATAGAGAAAAATCCAACTTTGCTAGGTTCACTAATTAAAATGCAACACATGAAAAACAGCCCAGTAAAGGCAAAGTATGAACTTCGAGGCAACTTAATGCAATTTCCTTTCCTATATGTAAAAGTGACTTGGAGGGAGTGGTGAGCAGGACTTAAGAGAGAGGCTGTACCAGGTCTTAAGCACCAAGGTTACTGCTAGGGCAAGTATTGGCCATTTAAGATTATGTCTGAGAAAACAGCTGGTGCTGATTTGGTTACACAAAGGGCTAAAATCCAAATTAGGAAAAGCAAAGCACCTGTGTGATTACTAGTAAGAATGTCTGAAGGTGATTATTCTTGGTGCGGAGCATTATTCAGTAACATGCAGTTTGGTTAGATGGCTCATTGTTTATCTGTATGTTTCACCACTAAAATTGTTGTTAGAGACTAATTGTGTTGCAGACAAGTCATGTTTGTAATGCTGCAGAGAACCTCTTCAGAGCTGGAAGGGTGCATGCATGGTGCCTTTGTTCACTAAGCTACAGATCTCACAGGGAATAAGCTAGGTCCTACAACTGCCTCCTACCTGGTAAAACTCTGTTACTTTAGGATTATAGTAGTTTACTACCACCAACTTTGTCCTAAATCAGACTGTGGCATCTCCTCATAAATCCAAGCTCTTAGAAGGGAAAGAGGTAAAGGAAACTGCTGACCTGTGAGGCATTCATTTAAGCCTTCAGTAGAATGCTCTGAAAAAGTAAAATACATTAGGGGGAGGGGGGATACAAATCTATTTAACAATGAACTTATAAAAGCAATTGTCTTAGAGTAGATAACAAATGGGATTCTTTCTTTGGGTTAACCTAAATCAGATGAATGTCAATGTCCATCAAACACACCCCTTGGAGCATGCTTCACTTAATTCAGCCTTGTTAAAATACACGTGGCAGGAGATTCCTCAAAGTAATTGAATGTCCTCTCATCCTGCTTTTGCTAAGAGACCAAGGAGGAATGTGTTAAGGTATTATACAACCAGTCAGTGGTGTTACTGGTGGGGAAACCTCACTATTATCTTGTAGGATAGACTGTACCACGCATCACTGCATGGAAATTCTTTTGAAACAGCTAGGAAGGATCACTGCTCTCCTCCTGATTTTTCTCATGCTCTGGTTATAATGTTCACATGATGAAGCAGTTGTGACCACTGAATTCTTTTCTCCCTCCCTTTTTCCCTTTGCCAATCCCTACAGCAAAATGTCTGAAATAGTATTAGGACAACAAAGCCTTGCTTCCACCCCCCCCCCCTTCATCATGTAAGCCAAGGACAAAATTAGTCCTTCACAAGTTGGTTAAACTACTTGGAAGTAACGAATTCAGTAGCCTTAAGAATGATTATATGATAGGAATAGCATCACAGGGAGTGCAGCATCTGGGTTTATGGGGCAGTGCTTTGGGGACCTGCGGATGTGGAGGCCAGAAACACGTCTCTCGCTGGGGGAACTATTCCTCACCTGAGACACCAGCACTTGCTTAAGAAGTCAGAAGCCATGTGTGGACAGCAAATCCTGTCTCTGTCTGCTGACCCATGAGTGTGTTCAGAAAGTAGGCAGTGCACACTTGGCCCAGCGCATGTAGAAGCCAGGGCACATGGGAGAGACCAGTGCAGCCCTGCAAACAGGACCATGCCTAAGGCATGCACTGGGGAGCTGGGTGCTGAGAAACACTTCTTCTTTGTGGCTAATTTAGATGTAATGTGACTTGGGAACGGCTTTCCTGTGCAGATGGTAGGTGTACTGTGGTGCTTGAAAACCTGAATGACGGAGGAGGGAGAGCAGCTGCCTCACACAAAAGGTCCTGCCATTCTGTGCGGCAGAAGTGGCAGAATTGCAGAACTGTGCTGAAATACTGTATTCATCTTATCCTGGCTAAGTGCTGAGGCCCCTTGGAGAATAGGGGGGCATTCTTGACGGAGGACCTTCTGTCCACCTCTGGTGTTACGTACTGCTTAAAACTAGTAAGAACCCCAAAGCAAAAAAACAGGTGCTGATACGGCCTGTCGCTGCATGCTGCCCCAGTTCAAATACTGCCTACAAATGTTCCACTGTTTTTGCTCTAAATCTCACATCTAGTGAAAATAAATCACAAAGTAATGGAAGGAAAGAAGCCTGTTGTAATTAATACAAATAGCAGTCATTACAAGAAATGGCCGCTAAAAATTAGCGTAACTGAGCTGGCTGGGAATGGAAGTAGTCATTTCATTTTGAGAAACTTTCTTCATGGAAACTATCATGGGAGAGATTTTGAGATTACTTTTTATTTTTATATTCTTGTATTGTTTTTTTGTGAACCTATAAATTCATTTTCCAGCTCTGCAAGTACACACTTGCAGGGTGTGCTTGTTGTAAGCCTAAATATAATTTGCACACTTCGGTTCACAGAAGCCAAGTTAGACTTAGGATCATAAAACTTGTTATATTTCAGTGTTGTATTTGACAACATTTATCCTTTGGTCTTTATTAACATAAAACAGTAGCCTTATTTTAGAATTGACTCGAAGTAGCACGACAGAAGTTGGCTGTGGGCAAGAGGTTCCTTCTGACCATACACGGGTATTACGTTATTTTGTGTACTTAGGTTGAAATGCTTATGGTGTGCTTCTGAAGAAAGCTAGACCAAGTTAGATGATGCTTCCCTGGCATAAATGTGAGCAGCTGGAAATATTCTGCCATGGCCTCTAATATGGGTTAAAGATCGGGGGGTTTTATCCAAGAACCACCTCCATTATGTATTAGGTAGACCACATACGCAGGAAGACTTCAAGGAAAAGATAAGTTTGCTGTGTTTTGCTGCTTGAAAAGAGATGGTCTTAACTTGTGGTAATGTGAATGTGTTATAGAACCAGTGTTACAGAATGCCAGTTCTATATGGAGGTTTCAGAGGTGTCGTCTAGATAGCACAAGTTGCAGGAACTCCTGGCATAGGCAGTGAGGGCTTTACTGCTAGAAGTTATTTTATTTGTTTTTACTTATGTCTTTTCCTGCAGCTTTAGACAAACTTTTGCTGCTGTACAACATTATACCCCACCAAGCATCAGTACAGTCGTGCAAGTTTTGGATTTTTCACGCTGGGGAAAAGAGAATGTAAAAAACAACACTTTGTCATTATTGCTTCTCTAATTAGTCCTGCCAGTCAATTTTTGTGGTGTCTGGGGCAAAGTCCCCATGGATGCTATCTATTTTGTGAGCAGTCAGCTTGGATTAATGTTGTTAGGATTTCTGAACATGCCTGACATTGGGGGATTTAGTGGTCAAATAAATCCAGCAAATCTAATATTATAATACTATGTGTGTCTTTGCATAATTTCCTATTTGGAAGCAAAGAATAGCATATATTCTTCATGCAACTGCTGCAGTAGTAACTACTATTTTGTGTTTTAATGGCATTGAATGTACTTTACAGTTGTCTTGAAAACTACACAGGAGAACGGGTGCTAAAAGACCAGAGTTCGTAACCTGTCTTGACACAAGTTTGAAAGCCTTTTACTCCTTCTATAACCAACATACCCCTTAGTGAAGTGAGACATTTAATGCTCCATGTATGGTCACCGTGGAAATCCAGTACACAGTTGGGTGTTGTATTTGTAAACCATGTCTTGTATGCCAAGGTGTATTAAGAGATGTATTTTTTTTGCTGTCCTTCTGTGTCAAAAAGGTCTGCTTGTTAATTGAGGTATTTGATGCTATTTTTCCCCTCATTTCTAGTAGTAGTTTAAAACAAGTTTAAAACTGAACTCTGATATATATATACCATGCTGGATCATACTGCTCTATCAATGACTTTGCAAGTCTGTTCAGTCGCCTTGTTCCTTCTCCAGACTACCTCTTACTAAAGCTTTTAAAATTGTACATTCAGCTGGTTTACTTACTGCCATCTGGCCTGGGATATAAATTTTTGGTGACCTTATCACCATATTGATGTTTGTTTTGTGTTCTATATTGGTCTTTTGTGCTTGAGGATGAGTTAATAACAAAACCACCACCAAACCTGTTTTTTAATTTTTTTTTTTTTTTAAAGCACTGATTTTTGCAAATGAAATGCTACCGAAAGTATATAAGTTGTTGATATTAGCACTGTTGTTTCTTGCATGTAAGTCAATTTAATTGTAGTCCAAGGACCAGAGCGCAACTGCATTCTTACGCTGATACGTGCAAGCATGAATACAACAGTGTTAAAAATAATTTTAATCCACTACAAAGATATACGTGACCTGGCCTAGTTCTTACTTACCTGTGATAGATATCTGTATAGCAAAATAATCCTAACCTTTTTAAACAGGTCCTATAAAACTGATAATCAAGAATTACACCTCAACTACAAAACTGCTTGTGGCACTTGTATCAGAAGCACGTCTAGATTTGAAGTGTATATATCACTGTATAGTGTTAATAAATAAAACAAATACTGGAAATGCACAGGTATGACCCAGAGTTGCAGATGCTGAGAAAAAGGCTTCTAACAGGTAGTGAAGTCTGTAAAAATTCATTCTATTTTATGTAGATTAACTGAAGAGAAATAGGCTACTAAAAGAACCTCAACATTACTTTTTAACTTTATGAAGTATGGTGTAATTCAAATATGAAATTTGCCAACTCACAAGCTTGTTTCTTGGTTCTTAGTCTTTCAAAAACTGGGTATCTTTTTGGACAGAATTACAAAGAGAAAGCTCCTTTATTTACAATTACAATTACAAAGCTCCTTTAGGTGCTTTTGTACTTCTCATCTTGCTGCAGCAGGTAAAAGCTTTTATGCATGTCCTGCACATGTTGCTAAAGTTACCTTGGAGTTCAAGTTGAGTCCAAAAATATTGGCTTCATGCATTGTGAGTACAAAACAATGTTAATTATCCGTTATTATTTGTTTCTCATAACCATTTCTAAAATGTCAGTTTAACGTGGAGGTGAAAACAGCAGGCAGGTCCAGTATGACCTCATCAAGCATTTGTGTATAGGCACAGCACAGACAAAATATCTGCCATATACAGTTTTAAAAAACTTGTATATATTTGTGTTACTGAAGTTGTAAATGCAATTGCCATTGCATAAAAAGCTTTTTGCCTACGTTATTCTCTATCATGAGTGTAATAAATATCTGCTTTCTTTTGCATTCAGATGTACCTGAGATTTTTATTTTTGTGAGATTATTTTTTTTGAAATTTTTGTTATTTTTGAATCCTCCTTCAGCTGTTTTGGACCTGGACCTTTGCAAAGTTATTAGAAATTTTCCCATGAAGAATCTCAGTGTGGAGTTACCAACATTTATTTAATTTCTGTTAAATTTTACCTCAGAAATTTTCTTAAATCTTTTGTGTTTATTCAAAACACTCGTTAAGCATCTGGTTTACAATGTTTGTACTTGCAGCGGGTTTTGCAGTAATTTTACACAAAAGCCCATTAAAATACACACAATTCCATTTAAAAAAGAGACTTGTATTTTTTTGTTTGTTTGTTTGTTTTGCTTTCTCATAGAGGCAGTACAATAGATAATTTAGTTAGCATGAATCTTAATATTTCATTATGCTGTAGTATGTCAGTTTCACAGTATTACATTACCATTAATCTGAGATTTACCAATTTTTAATCTTACTGCTCTTATCCTTGAGATTTTAAGTTTCCAGTACACTGATTAACTTCCTAGAATGGCTTTGGGAATATCTGGGTTTTTAAAGAAGGATGCTGTCTTATGATCTGCTTATTTATCCTGTTCAGGAACAATTTGAAAGCATAGAGGAAATACTTTTAAAAAGGTACCATAAATACAACTGTGTAAGTAATACGGACAGAAACAGACTGTTAAGTGAAAAAGCTAGAGGATAAATGGAATATTTTGAAGTCTGATGACTTTGTAGTTGGAATAGAAATCTGACCGAGAATACGTATTCTTTGCCATCTGAAAATGGACACCCTTGGCATAAAGGGTTACAATGGGAAGCCATGAGTTGTATAACATAGCATGTCTTCCGTCCTTCGTGACTGGTCCTTTTCTATGTGGTTCTGTGTTCTGTTGTTACTTTAAAAACAAACAGAAAAATCCTGATTACCTGAACAGTACTTTGGCTCTTACATCAATGAGCAGAAAAAAAAGCTAGATAACCAGGTGTAAGTGAAATCCACCCAGAGTCATTCATCTCTGCTATCAACATTGCCTTTTGCTGTTATTCTTCTGTACGTATTTGCCTTTTATCTGCATTAGGGGAAAAAAAGTTGCAATTATTCATAGCATCATATGAGTAATTAATTGTTAGTGATTACTTACCATATGTTATGCACATCTCTTAGCCAAAAATGCTGCCTTCTGTGGAGTCCTTCCACTGACACCCAAGCCCTTCAATCTTAAGACTGATGTCTCTGGAATGGTGTGGCTGTGAATGTACAGCTGGATACTTATCTCCAGTGATTTCATGCTTGTCACTGCAACAGGTGGGTCAGAGCTGCTTCTAGGGATGGGTACTTTTTGCTGCAACTTAGTGGGGCTGAATGCAGTGACTTCCATGTCATTTGGCTGGGTTGAGATCTGACAGCTCTGTGCCTTCGCCCACTGCAGACTCTCACATGAGGCATTCTGCTGCTCCTGGGAGACTACAATTCATACATGGGTTGTATGGCCATAAAGTCCTTTGGCAAAAAGGAATTGAAGCACCCTTTTTGATCATGTTTTTATTGATAGTCTGTTAATAGTTTGTTTGAATAAATAACGCTGAAAATCAAGAGTAAACTAACAAAAAAATGCTTGCTGTTCACCATGAACCAATAAATTTTCATTCAGAGTTCTCAGTAGATCTGGTTCTATTGGCTGTACTCCCTGTTCTCTGTACAAGGCTTTTGCACTCAAAAATGGAAATGGCAGTGTGCCATATACCACATATAAAATTGCAATGTTATAAAAGCAAGAGAAAAAGCACTTTGCAGTGCTTTCCCTTATCATTCACTGCCAGCTGGCCATGTGGGATTGGAAAGGCTATTGGTGAGGTTCTTTCATTATTATTATTTTTTTCTATTTGGTCTTGGTTGCTGAGTAATAAATACTGGTTCTATCTTCTCTGGCACCTTTTGTCCTAGGATCTTGAACAATTTCAACTCTACCTGTGGATGGTAAGGGTTGAATTAAATGAGGCTGCTGCAGCTGTGGTACTCTTTTTGCAGGTGACTGTGCTGGTGTTAATACCTGTGTGTGGGTCTGTGGAATGCTGCTTGCTGCCTCTACCCCATTCTGTTGATCATAATCAAAATGGAGTGAACAGATAACAGTCTCATGCAATGGAGAAAGGCATGACCCAGACTCTGAAAAGGATTGATATATTTTTATTAAATAGCTCCAATTCTTTACAACACAAACTTCCTGTGCATAATCATTTTGCCTTAGTTCTCTATGTTACTGCAGTTGTGGGCTGTGTTCATAATTGGGATTCTCTTGTACTAACTGAACAAGAGTGTTGCTTCTTCTGTGAATGCCCACTCTAAGAACACAATTAATTTAGACTTGGGAAAGAGAGGCATTTTTCAAATGATCTTATCTTGCACTTATTTTTTAGGTCTTTTGTTTGCTATCCTTTGCTTTTTGATATGCTTTGGTATAGTTACTGAGTGCTGGCTGTAACTCTTTCCCACCCTCCATTTTTGCCTGTTCTGTGTAGTTATTCTTGCTCTTGTGTTACCTCTCCTCTGGTAGAAAGACAGTATGTTTAAAATACTCAGCCACATATTTTAAGATGCAGTAGCAGTGGAGTAAAATTTTATTTTACAAGGCACAAATCTGCATAGCACCTGACAAATGGCCTGCCTAAGGGCTTGAAGCATTACCGCTGAATTCACTGGGAGGCTTTTCATTACTTCCAGTGTGTGCCAGAGCAGATACTAACTGCTTGGTGCGGAGAGCAGTGGGATATAAAGGAAGGGGTTGAGGATGTTAGGTTGTAAGATGCAAATGGCACATGGGAGTACAAAGCTTGTGACAGCAGTACTCCGCAAAATCCTTTTCAAATTGATCTAGCTGACTTCTGAAGGGCAATGAAGGTTAATACCAGTAGGAGTATAGTTTCTGTATAGTTAGCACTGAAGCATGTGCGTGTTTCCAGTTTGCAGTCATATTATGTTGATAAGGTGCCAAACACTGATTGCCTAAGCTGGGTCATAGTTTGAGAAAGGTGGTTTTCCTCATCTGCACAAGTGACTGGATTTTCCTGCCACTCCGCCAGGGAAGAACATGCTTGTTGAAGGGCAATGTGGAAAAAACTGCCTGGTAGGGACTGCATGCATCTCCTTGGCCACGTTGTACAAACATAGCCAAGTGTGGAATAAACCTTTGTATGAGGCCACTGCACTGCCAGGCTGCGTGCTTAGGGTAGGATGCAGGCTATGCACAAGATAGTAGTGGTTTCTGGCTCTGCTCTGTCATTGCTGTGTGTGTGTGTGTGTGTGTGTAGAGATAGGTATGCAAAGAACAGAAAATTCAGGGAGTTTGTGGTGAAAATGCACAGTTTTACAGTTTTCCTGTAAACCTTATAGAGAAAAAAGTGAATGTGGTTTTCTTCACATTAACATTTCTGAACAGTTATCAAGTTAATATTGACAATTGTCATAACACTGTTTAAATTACTGTTTTAAATATAGTGAAAGTACCTTTACAAACAGTGAGGGTCAGCTGTGTTTAGTGAGATACTTGAATTCTGTGGCACTATCTTCATATGACATACTGCATGCAAATTAAAGAGCTCTAAAAAAAAACATTCTACTGGGCAGCTTGTGTACTGTGGGTATTTCTGTTCTACTTTACTAGGTAACCATTTCTATATTAAATATATTCTGAGCTATGTAGAATGCCAGAAGTTTCTGTGTTACGTTGGGGAGAGGCCTTACTGTGATACACACAAAGTTAATCACATGTGAAATGAAGAGAAAACTTACACAGAACACTGCTTCTGAAGTGCAAAGGACCTTAGTTTTATCCTTAGGTTCCTCAGAGGCAATGATAACAGGGTGTGAGAGAACAGTATAGAGCCATCTCCTTTTTTTGTCTCAGAGGTGGATTAATGCTTTAGCTTATTGTTTGACATTGACATGTTACTTTGGACACATGGTACTTTGTTTTGGAAGGCAAAGTACTGGGCATGGAAGGAATCCATGACATTACCTAGAAATTATAATATAAAGAATCACAGAATCATCTAGGTTGGAAGAGTCCTCAAGATAACCAAGTCCAACCTCTGACCCAACACTAACAGGTCCTACACTAAACCATATCCCTAAGCTCTACATCTAAACGTCTTTTAAAGACCTCCAGGGATGGGGACTCAACCACTTCCCTGCGCAGCCCATTCCAATGCCTAACAACCCTTTCAGTAAAGAAGTTCTTCCTAATATCCAACCTAAACCTCCCTTGGCACAACTTTAGCCCATTCCCCCTTGTCCTGTCACCAGGCACGTGGGAGAATAGATCAACCCCCACCTCGCTACAGCCTCCTTTCAGGTACCTGTAGAGAGCGATAAGGTCGCCCCTGAGCCTCCTCTTCTCAGGCTGAACAACCCCAGCTCCCTCAGCCGCTCCTCGTAAGACTTGTTCTCCAGACCCTTCACCAGCTTCGTAGCCCTTCTCTGGACTCGCTCGAGCACCTCCATGTCCTTCTTGTAGTGAGGGGCCCAAAACTGAACACAGTACTCGAGGTGCGGCCTCACCAGAGCCGAGTACAGAGGGACAATCACTTCCCTAGACCTGCTGGCCACGCTGTTTCTTATGCAAGCCAGGATGCTGTTGGCCTTCTTGGCCACCTGAGCACACTGCTGGCTCATATTCAGCCGACTGTCAACCAAAACTCCCAGGTCCTTCTCTGCCAGGCAGCTCTCCAACCACTCATCTCCCAGCCTGTAGTTCTGCTTGGGGTTGTTGTGCCCCAGGTGCAGGATCTAGCACTTGGCCTTGTTGAACTTCATACAGTTAGCCTCAGCCCATCAATCCAGCCTATCCAGATCTTCCTGCAGAGCTTTCCTACCCTCGAGCAGATCGACACACGCACCTAACTTGGTGTGGTCTGCAAAGAAGAAACACTGTGTTTCGTGAGCATCTTCCAAGTCACAGTCGCATGTTTTATCTTGCCTCATCTATCTGACAAAATGAGAAGTAAACTGAAGCATGTGCCACATTGCAGGTTGGATGGGAGAGGAGGACAGACAGCTGGGTAGTGTAGAGTTTGCATCAGACTTCACTGGGGGTCAATTCATACTCTAGGCACTGGCTGTAGATTTGTCATAATTTGCTTGATTAAAAGAGTATTCAGAACTGATATTTTCTTTCAGTATAGGTACTTATCATTACCACACTTTTTTTCTCCTGTGAGATAAATAGTTTGGGATCCATCCTTATGTTTTTCTAGCTTATGCAGGGTTTTCATTTCATGAGTGTCCTTTGTTTTTTTCTTTCTTTATGTTTCTATGGTATCCTTTGCAGTATGGCAGAATGAAATGAAAAGAGAAGTATGCTGAGGCACTGGAGAGGGGGGAGGATTAGAAGCGTGAACAGTATATCAATTAGTGGAATGAGAATGCCTGGAGAACACGGTCTCTTTTGCATCTCAGCTATTATTTCAATTTTGAAATGAAATTATGCTGGCTTGGAATTAGACTAATTTCATATCAACATTTTGCACCTTTGGGGAATTTATGGATCTGTCTATCTCTGTAAGTTTGTACATCACCTCCACTTAGCTGTTGTTTCATTCCAGAATCAATATTAAAATCTAGTGCTTCAAAACGTTGCTCTGCCAAATGTGCATAATGCTGTATGATAGAGGCAGCTGAGTACATCTTGGAATTAACAACTTTGAGGCCCTCATTCTCTATCTGTTGCTTGTCTCTGCAAACTCCAATTGAGAGTGGCATTAAATTACTGTTGCGTCCATTTCACCCTGCAGTGCTAATGAGCAGAGACCTTGGATTGTGTTTGGAGCTGAGAAAGGAAAAGTAAATAGGGTCTTCCAGGTACTTCTTTCTTTGCTGGCTATTACTTTCTGTGCTGGCCAGTGTGATGTGAAATGAGAGAGCCTGAGCTGCTTCTGCTGGGACGAGACAGCCACAGCTCCCTTTGGTCACAGTGCCTGCGACAGGAATCACCTGCAGAAAGTGGTTATGGTGAAGAGGATTCTTGCATATTTTGAGAAAGTGGGTCTCTTACGTGGTGCACTGGGTGGCTGACGTAGCTGTTTGGCTGTGGATGAATTTCTGAAGACTCAAATGAGAGTTTGTATGCTATAATTCATTTTAACGTGCAAGCAATTCTAGAATCCTCACTGCTGGTTTCTGTCTTGATAGTCTGTACATCCCCCTAGCTTAAGTGAACTCTTCTTGACCAATTGCATTGGTCGGGGCTGAGATGAAATAAAACATTAACAAATGCTTGTTTGTTACCATTATTGCAGTCCCAAATCTGAACAAGAACACCTTTGAAACTGTAGAAACTGTATTTGGGAGAAATACCTGGGGGAACCAAATGTATGGAAGATAGTCAACCAATTGCATTGAAATATATGGATTGTGTGCTAGTAGTTCCTACATTCTATAATCACAGTTTGAGTTGGAGCACAGGCTTGTTCATGTGCAAAACTCAGGGATTTGGGACTTTG
This sequence comes from Nettapus auritus, assembly GCA_011076525.1. Classification (NCBI taxonomy): domain Eukaryota; kingdom Metazoa; phylum Chordata; class Aves; order Anseriformes; family Anatidae; genus Nettapus; species Nettapus auritus. Next base: position 65,658,802 of record CM021768.1, read on the forward strand.
GAAGTGTAAAACATCACCTGATGAGTGTGAGAAAAATGAGTTACGAGTATGGGTTGCACAAGCTGTTATCCAAAATATGACTTGAAGAAGAGAAACAACTCCCAGGCAGGTAATCTACTATCAAAGACTTTCTTAAGAAAAGACAGTGTTTGGAGAGCTCTGGAAGTTTTCCAGGAGCTTTTGGGAGAAGAGGAAGTTTAGCTGTCAACAGGGCACTGAGATCGATGTGACTGACCAAGTCTAGACATTCATTCTTCTCCCATTTCCATAGGTCTGAGCAACTTTGAACAGAGTGGTGTTCAGCTTCTTGGTCCAACTTTTATAAACCCTACCTTTGGGAACATACTATTGTCATGGTAACACAACCGAGGCTTTTTGCTGTCAGTCAGGCTCAAGATAGAAAACTATATTCTTTCAAAATGTATAGTTGGAGTGCAACTTATTAAAATCAATATTTATACAGAAGATAATGTCTTCAGACAGGCTGGACACCATCTGTCAGAGTCTGATTTAATTTTGGGGTTGCAGCGCAGTGAACTGTGTAGAAATGCTCACAAGTCGGCTATAAGAGTGTCACGGTTTTCAGGTGAAGTTTTGGTATGTAGAAGATGGTGGATGTGTATCCATATTGTGTAAGTGGGGCAAGTGCTCATGTGGGGAAGGGGTTGATTTTTTTTTTGTTTGTTTGCTTCCTGAGACAAGTTTAAATTCTGTTTAGTGCTCTCTTGAACTGGAATCGTTTATAATTGAATTCTTGGTATGTGCCTTATGTATCCGTGCAGGGAAAATCGAGTGTGAAATGATGCACTTTGGAAGAATTATTGAATACAGGAAACGGCAATTGAAAACTAAATTATACCTGAGCAGTTTTTTGTTTTCACCTTCATATGGCAGTTTAAAATGATAATGGTTTTCTGTAGAAGACATTCAGTTTATGACACCTTTAGCACCTTCTGCAATGCTTTTTATCATTAGGATAATAAAACATCCAGGATAAGTTTATTTAAAATTGTTAGTTAATTTTAGTGTGTATTCATCTGCTAGAGTTTTACAAGACACGTATCCCTTGCCAGTAGACAAAACAGTGCGGGTGAGTGCTCGTCACAAAATGGCAGTGCTTTGGTGTGCTGAACTACTTTTCTTGGTATCTCTGTAGTCAAATAACTGCTAAAATAATTTTCACTAAAAATGCAGCAGTTGAGTTTACAGATGAGATGGGATTTTCATGCCTGTTAGGAAGCTCCTGTTTCTCTAGCACTTTAAGTTCTTTCCTTTTGTTGAATGAAGTACTTACCAGAACAATCTTTTCATCTGTTTCACTGCTCAGTGGAGTACACATGCATCCTTCTGAAGATATTTATGGGCTTGGGGTCAGAACTACTTCTTCCTAATTGTGCTGAGTGTGAATACTTGAATTGGTCTAATTTGTATGTTCCTGTGTATGCATACGCATGCATATTTCTCTTGTGTTAGTGCCTGTCCTCTTGCTGCTTATTGTAATACGTAGACATAATGTAGGTTTGCTTTATGCTACATAAGACGCTGATTTAGAAACATACAGGTAGTGAATAGATATTTTGACTTAACAGTTTCTCTTAAAAGTACTCTTCTTCTTTACTATATATGTATATGTGTGTGTGTGTGTGTGTGTGTATATATATATACACTCAGCTTTGAAAAAAATAAATTTCTGGAAAATAACAGTGAACTTGGCCAACAGCCAAGGTGTTCCCTGCCATATTCTTGCCTGTTGTCAGCTACCAGTTTTTGTCTCTTGGTTATGCTTGATAACTGCAGAAACTCTGCATCAGTCAGGCCGTAAGATGTTAGTGTTTAGGCTGTGCTTTTCAATAGCAGTTGACCAGAAAGTGGATGGGTTGCCAGTCACATCAATTTAACCATCTCAGCTGCTTTATATTTATCCATCTATATAACAAAATGAAAAAATCTGAGATTAAATGTATCCCTTCTTGTGGTATAATGGTGAAGGAGTGGTAGTAGTGGCAAGGGGTGAGCAGAGTGCTAGGAGTGTGTGCAGCTTTTTTAACTCTTCAAGAGCTTCTCTTAGCTGCTAGTGTAATGATCATGCAGAAAAGGAGATAGTTTTAAAGGCCTTTTGATTATGATAAGCATAAAATCCATGATTATTCCTTCTTTTCCCTGAGATAAAGTCCAGGTCAGTCCTCATCAGTAATTATGCTACAGAAGGAGATTGAATGAAATCAATGAAGGAATTTGAAATACTTACATTTTATTAAAAATAGGTGAGAAGTTCTATACAGTGGAGTTGTACTGCATACCACTGAGCTGTGGGGGGAAAAAAAAAAAAAAAAAAAAAAAAAGTTTATATCTTGAGTTCTTAAACACGAAAAACAACTTTGGAACAAAGGAACTCCTGGTTTTGATGTCCAGAGAGCATATCCCTTGGGAAGACCACAGTGAGTCTGGGTTCCATCTCCTGTAGGTGCTTTATTACACTTTTTCAGTGTTCAGCCTGATTGTGCTACGTTTACTTCGGGATGGATCATAAAAAATAATAATAATGGCTGAAATAGATCTTGAGAAACCACCAAGTTCTAGATTCTGCACTGAGTAGGATGCAAGAATTTGTTCCAGATATAGATTTTGTCAGTTTCTGCCTTAAAATGTTAAGACTGTTGGTCACTAGGATTTTATTTTAGTTGCCTTTAATTGAATGTGATCCACTTGGCCAGTGAGAATGATGACCTGTGTAAGGCAGATGGAGCTGCACAGGGTGTACAGCAGCTCCCAAGCCACCACTGTTTGCAACCCAGTGCATTAAGCCCTTGCCAATTCCAAATTACTTCAGTATACCGGACTGCAAACTGCAGCAATTCAGGAGTTGCTACATTCAGCCATCCATGCAGCAGACACAGCAGGCTCTGGGAGGGATGGCATAAACTGCCTGAGCAATTCCAGTTTTATCTCGGGCTTCATGTGGATTAGCAGTGAATCACCAAGAGCTTCCACTGCAGGCAGAGTAGTAGCTACCGGTACCCTGGTAGCACCATTGTGGAAGATTAATATAAAATCTGTTAATAGCAAGCTTTCCTCCATCTGTTAAAAGTGGTGCTTAGGTATTCCTTGTTTACCTACATCTTTATTATTATTAGTATTATTATTATTATTAACTCTATAGCATCATCAAACAAGGAACTGGAAATGGGAAATGCAGGTGGACTAGAATCTCCACTCAACATTGTCATTTTGTGTTGACGGCTTTCCTTTTCTTTGTCTAAATACAGAAGTGAGTGTAAGCAATTCCTGACATAGTTGTTCTCCAAACCTCTGAGCTCCTAGTCTGATGACAGTAGGTCAGAGGTACAGTCTCATGTTCATCTTCTGGGCTACAGATTGCATGTATTTATTTTGGAATTTACATTTAAATTAAAAACGAGGAAGTTTTGTTTTAAAAAAGACCAGATCTCCTGAACACTTTAGAAGCAGAAAGGGGGTATAAGAGCTTAGCTGATAAGACTTTAATTGACTCATGGTGACCTTTGTAGCTATCTTCCTGTTGTAAATGTTTGCTTCAATCAAGGTTATATTATATTTATCTCATACCCTCTTCTGCTTATTATGGGAAGCATTTGTCTGCTCATTGTGATCAGGGCAGCTGTTCTGGGAAGCAGGTACCTATAGACCCCAGTCTTAAAACATGTTAAAATTGTTTCACTCACATCTTCTGCACTCTTTCAACCCATTGCAGTGTTTAGCTGTGGGCCAGTTCCAGGCTGGAATGCTTTTTATGGGATCTTTGTATATTTTAGCCAAGCCAGTAAGTCATCTCAGCAGGACGCAGCAAACAGCTAGCTGGAATCACTGCAGAGGAGCATGGAGTGAAATGCTGGGATAGCTGTGCAGCTCAAGAAAGCAGCATCTCTTTATCACAAATAGCAGCAACTGCAAAGATGCTATTTTCTGTTAGATCTGCTGTTCCAAGGACAAATACCCTAATTATGTTCTGAAACCTCTGTCACCTCTGCAAAAGCTTAGGCTTTTTGTTTCTTTCTTCACCCTCCACCCAGCCCATGTCTCTTAATTGTGCCGGAAGCACCCACCCCCTTCCCTTAATGCACTACTATGCGGGTAGTGAATGCTTTTTCCAGAGGTGTTTGCCATTCTGCTGATGCATGCAATTATTTCCTTCCACTGAACCTCTTCCTGAATATACTCTGAACATTTTAGATAATACAGTTAAAATATCTGGATAAAGGAAAAAATCCCTGTTGTTTCAGATTAGTAATAAACTCATACATATATGTATCCACATACATCAATATTTGTATATGATTGCAGCAGCAGAGCGTTCCTCCAAACGAGTAAGTGTTGAAATGTTTTCACAAGAAGTGTGCGTGTGTGCACACATACACATTCCTGCAAGAGGCTAATGCGTAGGCTTTATTCACAGAGCTAACTTCATTATGGTATTTTGCATAACAATAGTGTATTTCTAGAGTCTTAAGAAGACTAGGCACGGAAGAAGCGCCAGGGGAGGTTCAAGTTGGAAATTAGAAATTAAGAGAAATTGCTTCTCAGAAGGAGTGGCTAGGCATTGGAACGGGTTGCCCAGGGATGTGGTGGAGTCACTGTCACCTGGCTCTTAGGGACAGAGTGGTGGTAGGGGGGTGGTTGGGCCAGAATATTGGAGGTCTTTTCCAACCTTGATGTTTATGTGGTTCTGGTGATTCTAATTCCTTTTTAGGGCGTTGTGCGGTGATACTCCATAGAATCTGGAAGGGAGGAAACCCTTCTTGGGTTGTTATCGCTCTGCACTAGAGGCAGTGGTAGTTCTTGTGCAAGTGTGACACTTAGATGGCAGCTGAAAAGAAGGTCTCTGTGGCCTTGAGAGAACAGATGTGATACAGTGTGGGGAAAAGAAGAATGTGGGTACGGAGACAAAGGGACAGAAAATTCTGGTGTACATGTTTATATATGTGTATGCAGGAATGATGCACAGATCAAGGTGAAAACATCCACTTGTAAAAAATAAATGCTTATAGCAGAGCATGGAGGGGAAACAGGCTGATGCAGAAAGAGTGGAAGAACTTTGTATACTTGAGAGCAACGCATACTTCATGTACCAGATGCGGCTGATGGGTTAACTTCATCCATACTGAAACATTTTTAGTAGTTCATTGGTTACCTCCTCTGTCAGAGTATGGCCTGCAGAAGGCTCTTGGGGTGTCCTTTAGAAAGTCACCTGTTGCCTAGGCTGAACAGGATAGCATCTAAGTTAAGTTTTGGGTCATGTGAAGCTGTGCATGGCTCTGGTACTTGGTACCACATGGTGTTCAGATAGCTGGCAGAGGCTGCATTGAGTTTCTTGGAGCTATGCTTGGTGATACGCTGAATGAAATGGTTCGCACTTCACAGAAGATAGCTATTCCAACAAGGTAGAAACTCTCAGTGGTATTTATGTGACTGGCACTCTGAGTTTCATGGCAGTCTGGTCCAGCACAGTCGTCTCACCAGTGTACTTTGTGTTGTTAAATGTCAGAAGAGAGGAGGTGTCCTGCAGTTTGACATGCACAGAAGAAAGGTGGTCAGCATAACTTTTGGACGTGAGGAGGTCTGGAGTCATTGCTGACTCTGTGAGTCCAGATTGAGGTAGGGGGTCTCGAAGGAGCAGCAAGCTGCAGGCTGGGGGTGTGGGGCACCACGGCCGGAGGCACAACATGCTGTGGATGGAGAGATCGGTAGCTGTCCCTTGGGTCCTGAGGGTCTCTATCCTGAGCATTGTGTTGCTTCCTCCCACAGGTGGTAGCTGCTTGAAGATCTGGCGTGTGATTTCTCTCCTTCCTTTAGCACAGAATGGAAATGAATTTCAAATATTTGGATTTTTTGGAGGACAATGGACATGTATCCCAGTATGTACAGCAGCTAATGCAAACAAGAGAGTGTATCTGCCCTGAGAAAATGATTCTCGTTATTACTGCCTCTCTGCACTGCCTAGCTCCCTCCCCGATGCTGCAGCTGCTGGAGCTACTGCTGCCGGCGAGTGCTCCAGCGATGCAGCTCCAGTTCTCCAGGAGGTGCCACGGCCGTGGTTGCAGATGAGACTTCTCTCTTCGCTCCCTCGTGCTGTCCCCCCCCCCGCGAGACCTTGGTGTTTGACGTCATGTGTGCTCCTTCCAGTTGCCATGGCAGCCCCATTCCCCAGGCCCCCTGCCTGTCTCCTCTGGTAGGTTGCACAATGGTACAGCCAGCATCACGCCGCACAATGGTTTCCAGGCAGTGAAAGAGCGTGATTCAGCAAGCCACTCTTTCCCCCCCCCCTCTTTATTTCATTCTTATTGGACATTTTGCCTCCCCTTTTTCCATCCTCTTTACCCTCTCCCCCAGGCTTTGCTTGATTTCTTTAGAGGAAAGCATTGTATTGCCTCGAATCCAGCTGCCCATCTTTTTATTCTTTTTACTTTTATAAAAAGCCCATTTTTTCCTCGGCACTGTTTGGAATGTGACCCAAAAATACCACCTCAAGTCACGGTTTGGGGGAGAGGTTGCTGGACGAGGAGAACAGTTGGCAAGCGCGGAATGGTAGGTGGTTGCTGCTTATATTCTATGATTAATCTGCTTTCGCAAGATGGGGTGATGAATATTGATTGCTGCTTTAAAAAATGGGGGAGAGGGACACTGGCTAATGAAGTCGACTGCTAACCGGAGCAAGAAGGCTGCAGCCGTAGGTTCTGTGGCTGGAGAGCTGTCGTTCTCCTGTGCTCGGGTGTGTATGAGCTGCTCTGTTCGGGTGCTTGAGGTGACCGGTGGCGGTGGGAGCAGTGCAGAGGCACATCATGGACAGCAGTGATAGTGCTTTACCAGCTGGCGCATGTAAACAGTCGTGTTCTCCTCAGCCACATCGCCTCTAATGCGGCTTGGGGGCTTTGGGGGGAAGGAGGTGTCTTGGCTTGTAATTCAGGGGAAATGAGTGCATTATGCACGTTATATAGTCCAGACACAGCCACTGGAAATGTGAATTTGTAAATTTAGAAGAGAAGGCAATGCTAAGCAACTGGAAGATGGAAGGACAGACGTCTTGGCCTTTGGAAAGCGCCTGAACAGCAGGGCAAAGAAAGGAAGGTGTTTGTGGGGATACACGTTTGAAAAACTGCGCTGAATAGAGGGGTAGGGGGTGTTTTTAAAGAAGTGGTCGTCTTGGGTAATCAGCAGTCTTCTGCATCACTCCCCCCCCCGCCCCCCCATGTAAGTGGACTGAAAAGCCTACTGCATCTTATGGAGCCATCAGGAGCTTTTTGTAGAGGTGTTTACAGCACGCTACAGGGCAGTTGTTTTGCAAAAGAGAATTCAACAATTGGAAGACACTGCAGTGAAATCAACGTTGCTTTGCAGGGAAATCCTCCGGCAGAAGATGTGGCCTTTTTTTT
>CM021768.1:65673205-65702854 GCA_011076525.1 Nettapus auritus
AAGAGAGTCTAGGATTCATACAGCTATGCAGATGAAGAGAGTACCTGGGATACAGTAATTTTAGTTTTCTAAGCACTTAAACATTTATGGACCTTTTAATCTTTAGAGGGCCTTGGCTTAATATCTTGCAACTGGAATGTGCAATATTTGTTTCTTTCACCTGTGTAAACACTGAGTAAACAAAGTGAAATTCTGAACTCCATCTAGCCCATATTTAATGTGAAAAAACTCCAGTGAGTTTGGTGGAGTTAAACCAGACTCATATCAGAGGAGCTACAAGGCCAGTTTTCTGAGAAACAGATGTTTTACTTCTCCATCGTTCTTAGTAGGAAAAGGTTGTGTATATTAAAAATGTTGCATGCCATATATATTAAAAACAAAAACAAACAAAAAAACACCTACAACAAACTTGTCTGTTATTGGTGATGGCTATGCAATGAGCAATATTATGCCCTGGTGAGAGATGACATTTTTAATACATTTCCAAAAGCTTTGTGTTGTGTGATCAGCTGCGTACATGCACAAAACAAAGATTTTCCAGGAGTGTCATTGACAGAAGTTTGGTTGTTTGCCTTCCCCCTTCCCTACTCTTCAAGGATGTTGGGTGTGTTTTTCTTCCTGCAAAGTACAATAAAAAGAGTTCTCAGTGAAACAACAAGATCACATTTTACTTCAATAAACTGCAATGAAAAATGTTACAAAATGGAAGCAAACTGTCTTTGTAAATGTGTAGATTTTGTTGCTGCTGTTGGGTTTGTCTGTCTTTGTGCGTTCTCTCTTTTGGCTCTTCAGCATATCATTGAGCAGGATGTTTTCACTCCCTTTTGAAGTCAGCCTTCTTTTTTTATGCTGGTACTTCTCATGCACATTCCTTCTCCCTCCATCCTTGGTTTGTTGTTGGATATTACTGATCCCCAAAGCCTGTAAAATTAGTATATTAATTAAATAATAATTAAAAACAGTTTTTCCAATGATTTTGCACATTTGGATTTTTTTATGCCCTAGGCTAAGAGAAACTGTGAGCTTTCTTTTAATAAAAAGTAGGGTTTTCATCCTTATTCCTTAACAACAGCAACAAAAAGGAAACCTTGAGTGTCTGAAAGCTTGAGGCCTCAAAACATTGCATTGCTTCTACCAAGGTTATTCCCTCATGGTATCTCAGAATTTTGGGGAGAAATGACAAATTTCTTAGACTTCTGGGACTGATGTTAAAAATGAGTTTTGGATTTAGTTGGGAAGCACGTGCATGCTATCTTTCTGAATACTTGTGAAGACACAAACATGCCTCGCTTCTGGATCAATGTCTGCATTCCTCACAGCACAACCCTGGCTCCTAGAAATGGTCATGTTATTTGCATAATTGAAAATTTCAAAATTAATGTTGTGTAAAAAAAATTTGAAATGCAGATGCCTTACTTCAGGGGCTCCCCGGTTGTTTAATTTTGCTCTGAAATGATGATGGACCAAATGCTTCTGCCATATGTCAGTCTGTGCTTGCTGAACAGGAGTGAACTTCCTGACCTTAATACGTCCCTGTGCCAGCTGTGACCTGTGAACATCTCAGATGAAATATTTGCATCTCTGCTGTGTTTTTTAAGTTGCTGGTGGAAAATATAACTCTGGCAGGCAAGCTCAGTATTTGGCATGCTCTCCTCTCAGCCTTACGGAAAACATCCAGAACTATTGCTGTGGAATATGGAAGCAGAGGGTCAGATGGATATCCTCTGAATCTTCAGTTCTTCAGTGTCATCCACACAAATTGTATGGAAAGAATCTGAGTAGAATGCAGAACAGTAAATGAAAAGGCCAAATCAATAGCAAAAAGCCCAGAGAATGGTGCCAGCAGAAAGGTGGGAAGGAGACCAAGACAGCAGTAAGGCAGCTACGTTGATGGGCATGCCACACGAACCCATATTACATAAAGCTTTGGGAAGCATTTTGTAACCACATGGGGAAATATTTTGCCTGCTTCCTCTTCTAGACTTGTCAGTGTGGTACATTGACTTGACTGTTTCTTTGTGTTCTGTTTTTAGGAAATCAATGGTGATTTCCTAATTATGAAGAGGGAATGAAATCAGTGGAAGCCAGGAACAGGGTTAATCAATGCGATGCTGCTAGTATGATGATAACTGTGATCCTTCTCTCTTGGACATTTTATGTTGGGACTAGGCAGACCCATGTGATGGAGGAGTGTCTAGAAGGCTTGTTATCTGGAGGTTATATGATCTCATGCTCAGACCTCAGGCTCACCCGTGAGCGCTGCCGTAGCCTTGCTATGTGGGATGCCGGCCTCCGTGTGTAAGCGGCTTGGCACAGAGAAGATGGTGGCTACAGGCTTGGTGCTGCTGCTTGTGCAGTCTTAGTGTGCTCTGACTTCCTGGCGCAGTTAATTAGAACAGCTCACCTGTGATGGGTACGAGAAGTAACTGTTAAATAGGCCTTATAGGGCCACTGGGTATTGAGTAGCTTTCGTTCTATTTGTTAAGATTCAGAATTGTTCAGTCTGTAGTGGGAAAAATCCATCTAGTAAAGGTCACTGTCCTCAGTGGCCCTTGGCTAAAAAGTTGGTGAAGAAAAGGAAGAACAGACAGAGTTTCTCTTGCTGAGTTCTCTGGTATTCCAGAAGTATGGTGGGTTTGGTTTGTGCTTTTTTTTTTTTTTTTTGGGAGAGAGAGATGGAAGTTTCTTTGTCACAAATGATGTCTTCTTCTTCAGCATTTCTGCCTCCTTTTTGTTCTATGACCTCCTTTCTAGATATTTAATATGAAGAAAAAAATCTAGTTGAATTGCAAATGATGATTTTTAACTTGTTATCTGTAGGTACTAGTTCTATCCCAGGAGTAAAAACATCCTACCTGCGCAAACCCACTGTAAGACTGCAGGGGCTTGAAAGTCCTGTGTGTCTCTGACAGCAGCCTGCTAGGAAATGTTGCTTCTTAGCAGACCAGAAGGTATTGGTGAAGGCTCTCTCGATACTGCAGACTGTGAAATAATTTACCCTGTGCTCAGTTTTGTGTTTGTGTGGCTGTTGTCCCGGGTTAGTTCATACAGATCAATGTAGTGTATGATAGGGAGTCTTCCTAATCCACTTCCTTACTGCTTTGTTTCTGGAAAAATGCAGCTCCAGTTAGCTGCGGCTGGTAGGGCTACGCTCCTTGAAGTAGCGCCTGGGGTGGGAGTGCTGTAAGAAAATAAATACAGAAAAAAGACTTAATGTTGCTCTTCCTGAAACAAACAAAGAAAAAAATCTTTCTGAGCTGTTCCTGACATAGATTTGCATGGCTTAATTGTGCATCGTAATGCTACTTAAACATCTGCATTAATTTGTTAGATTTCAGTCATCAGTTTATGGATAGATGTTTTTATGGCATCTTGCAAGCTTAATTTGCTGTTGTACATGAAATTAACTTTATTATCTGTCAATCTGAATCAAGGCAATATTGTGGAGGTCTTTCATGAGAGAAGAATATGGCAAATATACCTTTATGTCTGTACAAATTAAAATAATACACAATTGAATAAAAAACATGATTTCTAGGTGTTGAACTCTCCTTAATCTAACAATCCTACACTGCAGTCCTCTGCTTTTCTTTTGAGGCTTTGAAAAAGCAGAAGGTGATGATTTACAGCCCTTGTCATTTGCCTTCTGTTGGCTTGATTTAATGTGGCTGTTCACACTGTGCTGTATGCGTTGGAGAAGATTTCACCTGAATCTTTGTACCGATGTGGGCAGTTGGCTTGAGAGTTTGTTGGTCTGACTGGTCTGGACCTCATATCGTCCATGCCTGTTACCTAGTGGAGAAGACTTGGTAGGGTCGTAGAAACAGTACGGGCAGGCAGCCTGGAGGTGTGCCTCGTGCTGGTGGTGAACAGGCTTCAAGTGCACTTGAGTTGCTAGTCCTTGAGCAAGCAATGAGTTTTTTTCCCCGCTGCAAGAGTACTTTTTGAGCAGTTAATGATTAATTTGTATGAATTTTCTATTACACAGCTTGTAACAGATCAGAATACCTCAGAGCAGACTTGGAGCTGGCTCAAACTAGAATGGTTGGGTGTTTTCAAAGGAGCGATGTTGACTTGTGGCAGGAGAGAATGTGGTGCACTGGGGAATATTGATGCTGCTTCAACTGGGTGAAGGCAATAGTAGCATTAATAAAATGACAACAATATTATAAATAAAATCATTTCCTAGACACCCTACAGTCTCTAAATCACACCATAGCCCATTATACGTGATCCTGATTTTTTTTTAAAGGGAAGAAAAGGAGGAAAAAAAATCTGAATCTTCGATCAGGGTTTGACTGTCAGCAACTGAGTCCAAATCAAATCGTAAGGGATGGTCACTCAAATGGCAGCTTGAGCTCTGACCTCACACATGGAAATAACGCACAGAAAATTTCTAGTGCTCAATAAACTACTTTTCCTCATCTGCAAGCATAAAGCAATTTACTTATCAAGTAGTGTTGTATGAAAAGGGATGAAAGAAAAAGGTTGCTAAGGAGAGAGCATACAAAAAAGGCTCAACCCCTGAAGCATCGCTAAAAGCGTTTCATGGTAGGTGTCTTTGTAGAGCAGCCTGACCTAGCAGTTGTGTGCTTCTTGCCTTCTCCAGTGTTGTCTCATACAGAGTTTGTTGTCGGGCCTGGTGTTTTTGTTACCCATCCTGCAGGGTTACAAAGCCCACTTCTGCTCATCTTGTGATGTGAGGTACATGTGATCCACCAAACTGATCCATCGCCTCCTCTGTTTCTTGCTGCTCTAGATAAACACTACAGCTTTGCAGGCTTTCTGCAATTGAAGCACTTGGATTAAAATGCAAGTAATTTTGTAAAATTAAAATTGAAAATGTAGAGCAAGTCCAAGCTAGCACATCTGTACCTTGAAAAGGAAGGATGTGTGGGACTGTTCAGTAGCCATGGAGGTTATGAAGCAGACTACCTTGCCTAGAATGCTCCATTATTTAATCAGTAAATCCTGAATTAATTGCATCGCATAATCTGTGAGAGATTCTCAAAATATTTTTTCTGCCATTGAGTCCAGAAATCAGCAGCTGTTTCACTTTTGTTCACTGGGTGAACCAAGAAGCCATGTGCCTTTAATTTTTGCAAGATTTCTCCTGTTGTTTTTTTCTTCCATATGAGGCACTTGCTTTGAGCACCTGAATTTTGTGATGTTATTTCTTTTCAGTCCTTACATTGTAATGTAAAGTTTTAACTTGGAGTTGAGAGCTTGGAGTTGAGTCTCAGGGAGGGAGTGCCATGAATGTCTTTTGTCTGTGCCCAAAAGCGAGCATGTGTGTCCTTGAGCATTTTTTCTGTTGTAGCAGAGCTGTGTTTTGGAAAGACTGAATCACTGCTCCAAAAGACAAGCATGTGGGGAGACAAATAACAGTCATGGTGTAAATGTAGCAAGAGGGAAGCAGAATTAATTATAGGCAAAATATATATAGTTAACTGCAGCGTTACGTGGGATGTACATTTCTGATAGAGCATTTCACTTAGGGCTTGTGAAGGGCTTTGTAATGTTCGTAGCACCTAAACCCATGGAGAGGTTTTTCCTGCTGATTATAACTTCCCTTCATATTTTTTACAGTGCCTTGAATGAATACATAACTAACTGCTATAATAATAATAAATTCATGTGAATAGTATTAGTGTACCTCCTGGTAGATTTCACGGATGTTAATTAATAAAACTTCATTTATTGCCATGTATGAAAAGAAAAAATGGTGTTGAGAGATTAAAAAAAAAGTCACATTGAATACTGAGCAATACTACCACCAGATAACGTGAAATTAACATCCAGAATCATTGTTCCTAAAGTAAAAATAAATATTTAGTCTCAAAGCTTCTGCTAGGTTAGTAAATTATCAGAATAAGATTTTGTTGATGGTTTTGGTATTACATGAATCAGTGTTAAACATGACTATAATTTGTGATGCAAGCTTTTTCTTTAAGTTAGGGAGAGGCCCAAAATACTTAGCAAAAAGAGCAGGTAGTGCCATTAATTTGTTCATGCTTACCATCAGAAAATGGTGTTGTTTTGATATTAAACTCCTTTCCTTGCACTTAGTCCTTTTATACTGTATTTTTTCATCTTTTATATCAGCTTTCTAATGATAGCACCTTCATAACGCATACGATGGGGATCTATTTGTTTTTAAAAAAGCGAGCTATACTGTGGTTTATTGCAACTTCGCGTTGAGAGATATAAAATGCAGTAAATCCGTGGAATTCAGAGCTCCTTACTCAGGGCGCAGAGCTAGGCCTTTTTTATGCACGTGGTATTTGGCAATATTCCATATGCCATACAATTTTATGGCTTAATTCTCTAGCATGGTGCATCTTCAGCATTGCTTATTTGCATTGACTTGTCAGGCCTGTAGTCCAAACAGACAAACTGTAAATCGTAGCTACCTTTCAGGGTTTTTCTTCCTCCTGCAGGTTAGAAAATTAAGTCAGTGAAAGAATTGATTTGTCATTGCATGTGATAAACACGTGTGTTTCTTTGCCAAGAGCTGTGTTTGGTATTGAGATGTAACCCACTGGAGTGAAAACGAGCAGAAGAGAAAGGGAAGATGCTGCTGAGCAAAGAGAAATGGCAGCATTGGTGTTGTTCTGAGTGCCAGACAAGGTAGTTTTGATATTGTACCTTACACACGTATTCTTGTTTTTCTTCCTTGTCAGTAGTCTCTCACATATATCATTATATAGTGAGTATCATTAAATGTTTGATACGTATTGCTGACAAGTGTGCTATGCTAGCATAAGTAGCAGTCTAGAAACAGGGAGGACAATGTAAAGGGTGTTTGAATGAGAGGGCAGGAAAAGGCTTCAGCTAATGCAATATTAAGCCTTCATCAACTAAGTTATTGAGTAGAACAAGCAGCTAAGGGTAGTATCATCTGAAAATCTGCCAATCGAACCTGTACCATCAGTTATCTGCAGGTGAAATGGTTGTTTAGACTACAGCTTTGATCTGTGACTGAAGTTTGGAGTGGGAAAGTCCAAGTGAGCATCAGACCCTTGAGTCGCTGAAAATGAGCCTAATCTTTGCCTTGAGTGAAGTCCCCTGGAAGATGGGAAAACCACACATGCTTTCCCAAAGAGATAGCAATTTGGGGCAGGGAGTAGCACAAGTGCAGGGGAGCTTTTTTCAAGATGCATTGTTTTAACCTCCAGTGTTTATCCTCTTAGAGGATTTGTGAGCAGTGGCTCACTGAAACAATTTTTATGGTGATTTACCTTTTCTGAGTACAAATAGACTTGAGGGGGGATTGTGTGTGGAAATGAGGTGGGATAGTTGACTTTTCCTTTTATTTGTTATTTAAAGATGAGCCTGGAGTTCTTTATTTATTTGCATCCATTGTATATGTGACAGAGCTTAAGCTAATAGAACATATTTACAGAAGATTTAGGGATGAGAATTTGAATCAATACCTGTTTTGACAATTTATGTCAAATATAAGCAGGTTATTTGGTACAGATTCTGTAACGAAAGAATTGAGCAATCCTCAGTATTACATACTTATTAGTCCTAAGTTGTTTTCTAAACAAGCCACTTAAGAAAAGATTTTGTATTGTTACCTGATTTAAAAAAGCATACTGTTTAGGATTTGTGTATAAAACTGCGAGAATCCTATTACAAATTTCAGGCTGATATAGCACGTCACCAGGATAACTTGTTTCCCAGGTTAGAAGTTGTGTCAGTGACAGACAGATGTGTAGCTTAAATTAGTATATAGCAACCAGGATAGTTTTATATGCAGGCCAATTTTTTAATCAACATTCCAGTGATGATGTGTCACCAAGTAATGTAGCAGGTATTGTTTCCTTCTGCAGAGATAAAATGCTAAATATAATTTACATATCGCCTCTTCTTAGTTTTAATGTGGGAAACAACTGCAATGTGGAAAAGTGAAGATTAGTGATAGCAAGATGAATATGAAATTGTTGTACTGTTTATAGAGAAAGCGAGTTAAATTGTTGGCTCATAATTCAGAGTTCATTTTTCTAATATGCCTATGTTAACACTTTGATAATTAAGCTTCATTTAAAATTATAATAATAATTTCCTTTTTCATTCAAGCATAACAAAGCACTTAAACAAGCTTTAATAAGCCTCATATCAACTCTGAAAAATAAGTGTTATTGCCTCTATTTGATGGTTGGGTAAACAGAACTGAGGGCAAGAGAGTGTCACGGAAGTTGCTATTGCCCAGGGGAACTCCTGGACGCTGCTCCAACTGAGCAGGCCACAGTTGTGAAGTGCAGGAAGCTGGATTGAGCTGTAAATAGTAAGATTTAGTAACAAAAAGTGAGCTGAGCATGGCCTGTAGTGGGTGATGATGAAATCAATCCACCAGCTGTGGCTGGGCAATGTAGCAGCCTCAGTTAATTATTTTGCAGCTCCCCTGTTGGGACAGCAAGTTCCTGAATCATGGCTGGGATCTAGCACTTCAAACCAGCCCTTGACAACTTGCCCTGGCTGCATTTAAAGGATTTCATGTGTCATTTCAGCTCCTCAGAATAATTCCTATTTCCTCAGAGCAAAGGCTTTGTGCTTAGCCTCTCTACAGCTTGTCTGTGTTCAAGGCATGTGTCACATCTGTATGCATGAAAATAAACCCTCATATCATCAGTTGTGTGCTAACCCATGGAAAATTTGTCTTTCCTTGTGGAAGTAGATAGAACTTAAGATGCATTTAACAAACAGAACAACAAATAGAGTAGATTTGCTGGGCTAAATAAAAGCAGACTTTTTTTTTTTTTTTTTTTTTAAAGTACACAGAAAGAGCATATAACCAACCAAATTAAATATATGCTAACCTGCACTGCAGCAGGAAATGCAGAATAAATTCTTTCAGGTAGCTAAATGGAAATTCATTCCCACCATAGCAGGGAAAGAAATTAAAAACAAGTAAATCACACAGTAGAAGGGGGGGGGGGGGGTTGGGGGGCGGGAATAAGGGAAAAAGAACACCTGAAAACAGTCCATCATGAAAAGCAATAAAGCCACCAGGAAATTAAAAGACCCAACCCTTCAAAGAGGGAGAACTTCAGTGTCTGAAGACTGCAGATGTCTTCTGACTGTAGGCAGTGACCTTCTGGAACTGCGTGCTGGTACTTGTCACAAGTGCCATCACAATTGTCACTGTGGTATGAGGGAAGCTCACAAAGTTGGTGCCATTCACTGTGATTGGCAGCTTACGGCCCGAGGTCTCGAAAGGTGCTTCTGCATGTACTGGCAGATATGTTGTACGGTGTAAATCTGCCTGTATGCATTGGAAATTCAAGGCTCCAGGTTTATAGACAAAGCATTTATCTTGACTGAGGAATCTGTTATTTCCTGTGAGGTAATTTAGATATAAGAACACGACTGTTTTTTCTTTGTTGTTTTTTTGACAACTATTTAACCTTCATGTCCATTAGAATTTCAAGTGCTTACCATATCTAAGCAATGTTTGGCCCCAAATTAATTAGTTAATAGAATTTGCATTCAAGCCTGTTAATATTTGACCCACAGATTAAAGGGGCAATTGAGACGGTGTTTGGTACCTGATTTCTATGGAAGCAGAAAGAGACATTAAAATAGTGCTCCCAGTTCTTTTAATTATTATTAGTAGTGAACAAGTATGATAAGGAAGAGTATTCCTAATAGGAACAAATATAACCATTTTGCTACACTGTCTGTGTTATTAATAGAGCAAAAGGAACTGTGGTTTGTCTCTAGGAGGACTAATATGATAACCAGAAGGTGAGAGAAGCAAGACAGGCAATGTATTCAGGCTTGGGGAATTGGAATTGAAGAAATAGTAAATTAGGTGTAGTCACCCGCATTGTTAGTCTTCAGTTCTTCAATTTTGATTTGAGAAATAACAGCATCTGTCAACTTCTTAATTCTTGTTATGGGAAAGAGTATTCAACAGCATTCTACCTTCTATTTGCATTATTGTTACTGCGAGTAGCATTTCTGAATCCACTACTACCCACAGGACTAAAGAGACAGTGCGGTTTAACAAGATAATTGTATGCATGCTTAATTTTAAGCAACTGAATCATCCTGACAAATCTAAGCAATTGAACAGTGCCTTAATCAGATTATTCAGGTACTTAATTTTAAGCACAGCATTAAGAACTGACTACATTAGGCTAGAATACATGAAAATCTAATTGCAATCTAGAAAAAAAAAAAAAAAGTTTCCACAGGCAGAAATCAGTTTTCCCTCCACTATACGTCTCCCCCATGCCCAGCTGCATTTACATCATAGTTTTCTTCAACCCTAACAATACCAGCGTGTTTGCTGGCTGTAGCTGCTGAACTTGCAATGTCATAGCTTCGCAGTACTGGAGACCAGGAGTGAAGTAAAAGGCGTAAGTCTGAAACAGAGCTCTTGGTATGACATACCAGCCAGCTATAATCCCATCTGTGTAGGTTTACAGCCAGGATCTGGGTCATGTGAAATTCTCCCTGCCTCCACCAGAAGCTCTCTAATGATTATTCATGATAAATTTTAAGAAGAGTGCTGCAGTGAATTGCTAAGCGAATGCATCTTCATTTTCGGACTCCTTCCCACTCGAGCATTTCCAGTAGCGATTATTGTAACAGTGCTGACTGCTGATCTTTAACTGCTCCAAGCTTGGTCTTCCCTACTTCCCTACCTTGAGTGTAGTGTAGCAATTGCCACAGCAGTCAAAAAAAAAAAAAAAAAAAAAAAAAAAGTTAAATCTGGCATATTCCCTAACTGGATCTTCTGAAATGCCTTTACTATTTTATTTAGCAGTAGCTTCAACCCCACTGGCTAGGCTCTGTCAAAAAAGAGCAGGTGTCCCAGGCATTTGTGGTCTTCCATCACAAACCAGGTTTTATCTGGAATGACCCCGGTGTGTTCTGCTTGGGCCGTTGCCATGTCTAGCTTCAGTCTGTCCCCGAGCTGCTGCTGTTACCATGTCATCAGCTATTATGTGAATGCCAGCAACGCCTTCAAGTCTTCCAGTGCTCGTTTGCAAAAAGACTTTGTCAGCTGATTTGATTGCCAAAAATAAGTAGATAGATGGAGAAGCTTACATTTTTTTTTTCACCAGAGTACGTGGTTCAGACAGTTGATTATCTGAGCTCATTTGTTAGTGTCTGTATAGATTACTATGTACATCTTCAGCAATTTGTGTGGAATGTCTGGCGTGGGAACTGACGATTTCTGTCTTGTGCTAGCGTTGTCATGGTCTCTGAGATCTGTATGCATCCCATTTCCCTGTGCCTCTCTGCAGCTTTTGCCAGGCTGTCAACCCACAGAGTGGGCTTGCTTGCTTCAGCCCCTCCTTTTACCAGCTCTGTATGTGCATCTTCCTCCATCTGTCACTGCAAAGAACATCTTTCTGCATCCACATATGACAGTGGTGACTCAGCATTTGATGTATTTATTGAGCTTACTCCCTAAGCTTTCTACTTTCCCAACATTTCTGGGGATTGTGTAATTGGCTCTTCTTTGGTCCCGCGTGTCTTCAACTACAGTAAGCTTATAATGCACACTAGCTTTAACTCTATACATCTATCCAGTTGGTTTTGAAAATATACCATTTCTAATGAGAGAGAGAATTAAAGGGTGTGCTTGGTCTTGGTAATCATTTTAGTGGAGAATTTTTCAAGTGACTCTTCCATGATCTCCATTTATTATGAACACAATGGTCAGCTAGTTTTCAAATACCTTTTTCAGCCGTAGGACAGCAGGAGAGTTGTAGCTGCAGTGCCAAACTTGAAATGCATACATGTATTGTCTTGACCTGAACTGTTGGATTCATCTTCCAGTTGGCTGGCGGGTTCCTCACCCTGCTGCAGGGTTCAGAAGTGAGACTGAACACACAGGAACAGACCCAAGAAGCCAGGATAAGAGCTTGCATTGCGTCAGGGGAGCATGTCTGCGCTTCAGGTGTTAACATGCAGAGAGAGGTTTAAGGCAATCCACGGATGGCTTGCTGTCTATTTGCCTTCCTAAATGATAGTTCGAAAACCATTTTACTGTGTAATTATTCTTAACCTATGTTACCATGTACAGAAGAATAACATGAATGCATCAAAATTCAATGAAGAATGTGTAGATCTGTTACTGGCTGGATTACTTTTATTTTATTTATTTATTTATTTATTGCGTGGGACACTTGTATGATTTTCAGCATTTCTACTGCTGCTTTGTGTGTTGGACAGATTCTGGGTGTCTCTGTCCAAGTACCAAGTCTCTTTTCAGTTTATTTGCAGGAGCTGTTGGTTCTGTGCTTACTTGAACTTGGGCAGTTAGTTTCTCCTTCACTTGCTTTGAGCCTGCTGTTGTGCAGCTGGCAGGTCAGTATGGGGACTTTGGGTTGTTTTGACTTAGGGCCAGCTCTGCAACTGTATGTTGCTTTTCGCACGTTAAGCCTGGCACTCAACATTTTTCTTTTATTTATCAAGTTATCCATCTGGGGTCTTTCATGGGTAGGTGAGATGGTTATACCTGCTGCTGCCCACAAATACTTGTCTTCCCACACCACAGGAACAGCTCTTTACCCCCAGTGCTCAGGAGCAACCCTGAAACTCTGTGTGTGTAAAAAGTGCTGTATTTTATTGTGAAGATACTGCACTCATTTCCCTGAGTCTTAGACACCGTCTTTAGGACTAGTGTAAGTTGCTCTGTGCTAAAGTTATTGTTTTGTCCTCTTTGTCAGAAAAGTCCTTTCTTCTGGCTGCTGGGATGTTCTCACAGGGCTAAGTGTTTTGTATTGCTAGCCTGCAGTAAGATTTTTTTTCATTTACTGTATTTGAAGTAACTTTAGTCACTGTCATTCATCTTTGTCATTTCAGCTTTGTTGTCCTCCATTGTTTTCCACTGCTACTGATAAAGAAAACATCACTTTGTGACCTTAATGTTTGAAGGAGTAATCAAAAGAAATGGAATACGATGAAATTTATGGCATCCCTTGAGTCAAAATACAATTTGTAGACTTCACAAAAGAAATCAATGAGCAAGCAAGTGTATTATCCCCATAGTTTCTTTGGTGTAAGTCAGTAATTTTAAATAGAAGCGTGTGTGGAATGGTATGTGACTGACTAGCAGGCACGTGCCAGGACAAAGCCAATACAGACAAGACTTTGAAGACTTCGTGGAGGAACATTGTTTTTTTGGTTTGCTTTTTTTTTTTTGGGGGGGGGGGGGGAGGGGGGAGGGGGCACAAAAGCCGATATGAAGAAACTGACAAAAATCTTGCCGCAGCAGACTCCTAAATGTCTTCCATGTCTTCATGCAGCCTGTGCATGTGGAAGTCAGCAACAACAGCAGCTGCTGGACCAGCCAGCCTCTGCTTCTGTCCCTCCACTTCATGGGGAGAAGACGAGGAAGAAAATGGGAGTTGCTTTATGCTTCCTGTTCCTGTTTATTTCAGATCTGGGAAGAGCAGCTGCTTTGCTCTGGTAATTGGGTTACATACACTGAGAGGCCAATATATTTGCATAATTAATAGTCTGTTGTTACAAATGATGTTTTTGTGAGACCTACGTGGAGCATGCTGCGTTTTAATGTTGGAATAACCACAGTTTGGTTTGTTCGTCTATAAATATGCATCCCTGCTCTCATGTAGAATATGCATAAATCACATTTCAAACATGAGATAATCATCAAGCAGTCAGTAAAAAATAGATATTTCCATGGCAACAGTTGCTAAATTAAACAGGGAATCAGTACCTCCTCCCCTGTTCTTGTCCAGAAACCTCTCTTGCTTCAGATCCCACGTACCTTACTGATGATTAACAAAATAGTAATACTTGTTAAAATGAATAAATTCACCATTGTGTGTGTGAAGAGTTATTAGAGCAAGAATTAGCAATAATTAAGTACAGCTGACAGCACTGGGCATCAGATTTTTACATCTGTACTTCCTTAACTCTCTGTAGGCCCTGTCAAACACTTAGCATGGTCTTTCCACACCCCTGCTGGAGCTGCTGTAAGTGTATTTTAAACGCTTTGGAAAAATCTTCTGGTCTGGATCAAATTCTGACTGGTCTTCTTGGCCTCTGCTTATGTGGGTTGAAAGGTGGCTAAATGACGACACTTCCATGGCTTTGTGCTCTCCCCTTTTCTTGATGGACATGCAGGAAAATGCCTGTTTTAAGGAATAAACTGAAATGGTTCCGCAGACATTTGGAGACCCCAGTATGGGGCAGGTAATGTAAGAGAGAGCTCAAGGATGGTGGGCTGAGGGATGCTGGCATTTGGGGCTGCCCCAAAGGCTTCTCATTGGATACCATAGCTGATAGGAAACCTTGTTTTCCTCTTTCTGATGTGTCTTATTCCATAAATAATCCTCTCAGTGTTGAAGAAGCACCGATAAGATAAGCCCTAGTGAAAGGGGAACAGCTTCCAGTCTGTGGGTTGAGATGTACATTTGCTGGTTCCTCCTAGAGTGGGGACATAGTGGTGCTTCAATAGATTATGCTAGGGTCGTGTGAAACAAAAAAAGAAATCTTGACATTTGGGGGATAAATGCATGTCATGCTCCTAATAACTTTCTTTTTAGTGATGTGTATGAATAGGAAAGTGAAAATGTCAAAGGACAGAGATGCTCTGACTTGTATCATAAAGCATTCTAGCAAACTTCTGCTTCCAAGGGATACTGGACAGTTGAAGAAGTATCATGATAACTTTTCAAACAGAAGCTACTGAAGGAGGATTTAATATATGTTTCATAACCAGTTAGCCTATTGGGATGAAATTCATGCTTTCTTTAGCCCTGCCTGCCATCTGAGAAATCCAGTTCTCTTCTAGGTTTGTCACTCAGGTCCTCTGCATTGCATCTCGATCTGAGAAGAGATGCCCTTTTTACTCTCTTAATACCCTCAAAGCAGTTTGTATTTCAGAGCTGCTTCCTCATGTCAAGAACCACCAAGAACCACGTCCTCTGAAGCAAGCAGTCCTTAGGAGGCAGTTAGAAACCCTCACTCGGTTTCTTTGGCTTGAGAGAGAGCAGACAGGGGGCTTGCCGTCTTTGACTGCAAGTGTAGTATGGGATGGCAGTGTACTGGGAGAGTTTGTCTATTGTGAGCTTCCTTGGTAAAGACTCTTCAATAATTTTGCAGTAAGACGTGGAAGATGGGCACTAGGATTTGGCTTTTGGTTTATAAAAATGATAAAAATCTGAGATAAACTCCTCAGCAGTTTGGTATGGCCACAATGCTCTTTGTGGTATGTTTTGCGTAATTAACGCTTGTTTTGTGCATTTGTTGTATTCATTTTTCTTTGAAGTGGTTGTCAGCAGTAATTGCTCTCAGTAGGTTAAATAAGGAACTTGTTTTAGGTTTCTGCACATGGTCAACAGCATCTCTCTGCTGTAGAGCAATGAGGAGTTACTGCTCTGTAGGATGCATCCCTGTTAGTACCGCTAACAGGGGTAACCTGTAAACCGCTAAAGTAAAGTAAAGTAACCGCTAAAGGAACCGCTTCTGCTGTAATGAATCAGAGCCTCCGAAAAGGAAAAGGTGGTTTCTAACAACAGCAAATATTTTGCTTTTCACTCTACTGTGATTTCACTAGGGTGAAGTACTGTAAGTTTGAACCAGGTGGTTTCAAAGACAGATTTATAAGGGCAGAGAATAATAAATGGCTACTGCTAGTATGATTTTATTTTTCAAGTATAAGCTGAGGGTACATGTCTTGACTGTGTGTGTTGAAAGAGGAAAACGATGACTCTTTGTTGCTACCTAAAATGTTTCCTATCTGCAGAGCTTTTCCAATCTCTCAAGCCTCTCAGGATTTCTCTTTTGTCTTGTAATGCCATAACTTTATGATCTTCCATCGGCATCCTGTTATGTTTCCCGTCCTCTATAGGTTTTCATGTGACCCAGGTTGTCTGATGCCTCCCTCCCTTGGTCCTACACTGGAAGCTGGGGGCCTAAAACTGAGCACCAGAGGCAGGGACTGGCAGGAATCCTGAGCTCTGTCTCCGCGTGCCTCCTCTCCTTGTCCACCCTTACACAGGCAGAGATTAAAACGACAGATGTGGAGGCTTTCAGAAATCTCTGCTTCCCTTCAGAGGTGGTTGGATATGTAGAATCACACTTCCTTTCAGCAGGGAAGAGTGGAAGGGATTAGTGAGCACCCAGGAACTTGATTGGAAGGAAACTGTCTCTGTTTTGGTTGCTAAAACTGTGTTCCTGATCGAAATGGGGCCATTTGCCAGACTCTGTTGTCTTGATAGCTGCTGAGGCCAGCAGAATGTTAGTAGCTCTTATTTGATTTTATTGCTGTTATTTTTTAAGCCCAGAAGTAATAAGAAATGTGCTCGCTGTTGGTCTTTATTAAGAATACGGAATGAAACATCTCAGCTGCTTTTAACTGTTTGCTACATCTCTAAACCAGCTCATTTTCCAGCTCCATCTAACTCTGTATGTGATCAATTACAGTTAATCTGCTGTACTTGAAGGGAGTTTAATGAACTTTATCCTGGCAGGAAGGAAGTCTGTTAATTTGGATGTTCTGAGTTTAAGGGGTTGTGTATTTGTTGTCCTTCCACATTTACTCAGAAATCTGAGAGAGAATGACTGCTTTGCAGGGAGCACATGTTCTTTCTACATTCGGAGCCTGTCCGTGTTTTCTGGCAGCTGGCTGCTACACTGGATTAAATTTTAGTGGTCTGTTTTTCATTGTTAAGCTTGGAGAATCAGGGACACAGATGATAGCTTAATCTGTGTCATAATGAAATTAACACTAATAGCCCAGTCTTGGGGTTCCTGAAAATACACATCTAGAGATTTTCAGGGCTAAGCTGTACAAATGGAGCTTGGGGTGAGAAAATGAGGCACAGAAGAAAAAGGTGCTTGAAGGAATGCATTGATACATGGCATCAAGCAAGTTTAGGAGTGGAACTCCTAAAAGGTGGAGAGAAATTGGTTTGGGGAAAAAAAATACCATTCTCTGTCTAAATTGTGTGCTTTCCTGCAAGGCATTTCCTCAGGCTTTTTGTGAGGACGATCCCCTTGGTCTCCTTTGTCTTCTTGAGACATCCTCAGTCACTCCAGTTCCCATCTTCTGCATATTAATTCTTCACCATGGTTCTTTACACCCCTTTTCAAGCTCTGGAGGAGTAAGCAGTTTCCTTGTTCTGAGCATTGTAAGCAAGATTTTAGTTGTTAATGTTAGATTTTTTCTTTCTTTGGCCTTAAAAGAATTAAACCAGTGCTGATTGGTGTGGAGGTGAGCTGCTGCTGTCAACTTCTGTAACTCACAAAAGGCAGGCAAGCCTCATTTCTGGAGAAATGTTTTTTTAAGGTAACAGTCTGCAGGAGTGGGCCAGTGACTTTATTTTGGCTTTTGTAAAGGTGAACATGCATTTTAAAATCCTGCTTTATGTCCCTTTCTTCTTTGTACCTCCCCACCCCTCCCCATCCATGTAGAAAGGGTGCAAGTGAAACCAGCCTGCTAACAGCCTAATTCATTTTGAATCTGGGAGAGGTGTTGAACCAGGGACATGAGTGACAATGTGGTACTTAAAACATCTGGATACTTCAACTCTCTCTATTAATTATTTCAGTCCTTATCAATAGCACTATTCTGACAATAAAAGAGATGATCCTTTTGAATAATTTCTTGCAAAAGGTAATGCCTGGAAGGTTTGGAGTCCTCAGAGTTCAGGGCGTGCTGAGCTGTGTGGTTCTTCTAGCTGTTTGATGATGAGTCTCATCTCAGAAATGTGTATTAGTAAAAGTAAGAAAACATTGTTCAGCCAGAGGGTTTTTTTTTTTTTGCTTGCTGAGGAGGACAAGACCCTGAGGCTCTCCCCGTGCCCTGAAGGAGTGCTTGCACTCTATAGGTGGAGAGGATCTTGGTGGCATATCAACATGGGATATCATTGCAAAGGGTAAGCATTGTGCAAGCATGTGAAGCAGAACTGACCTTCCCCTTCTGCCTGGAACACTACGGTGTGTGAAATGCCCAGCTGAACTGACACCTCATTGCAGACTGCTCAGTCCCTTGTCATAGACCAGAACCGCAACTTTAGTCAGCAGTTTAGATATCTCGGGGTCTAAGCAGAGGCAGATCATCCCTACTAAGTTAAGGATAAGTGGTTGTTGAGAGGGGAACAGTTGCCAATACTGTTAAAGTGACCAGCAGCAGTTGCACTCTCAGCAGTGGAAAATGTTGAGAGTTAATTCAAATCCCGGAGCTTTCATCTGAACACCTGCTGTTCAGAAACAGAATATGAAATATTAGCTGATAGATATGAACTGATGATGTTTATTAACTGATATATAAGATAGGAAGTATTAATATTCTCAAAAATGCACCCAAAGGCAGCAGCTGTTACTTGTGAAATTAAGATTGTCTCTTAAAAAGAGTAATATGAGTAGCACAAGAGGATTATGTGCAGAGTCTCTAGGGTTAACTCCTGACAATAAAGTAAAATTACTGCCTGCAAATGGATGCATCATTTAGTAGAGGAATCTAGTGAAACTTATTTGGTGAGAAATCAAGCCACTGGCCATTTTGCAGTAGAGGTGGGTAGTGTTACTGTTCAGGCAAAAGAGATGAGAGAATAGTCTGTCAGATTCAAAGGCCAGGTTTATGTAGACTTCCATGCTCAAAGCACTGCACACATTAAACAAGCACGATTGGACAGACTTTGTAGAATACATACAGCTGGTAGATGTGCTGGATATTGCAGTATAATGTGGGCTTTAGAAATAAATGCTCTTGAATCTAAGCAGTGTAAATGGCATATTATTACGAACAGTGCTCCATTTTTGCTGTAGCATGTAAGATGCTTTATTTTTAAACTCTTTCATGGGATTTAGGCTTGCATAGAAGGCTTTGTATTGGAGTGGTAAAGTGTGGTTTTCTACACTAGGAATTGAGATGGTGTTTGTTTAGTTTCCAGAGTTGAGTATTCCATACACTGAGAGGTTCTCCCAGATTTTCAGTTTGAAAAATGCAAGAAGTGTATAAGGCTGCAGTTTTTATGAAGTACTTCATAAAATAACTATGTGGGAAGACCCACAGGTGTTGTTTAAAAACAGAAACAAAAAACACAACCTTTTCAGTTGACTGGTTAAATGTTTTAATAGAGGCTGATTTATCCTGTGTAACTTTCAGATGTGTAATGTGCTGTTAGATATGAACGTTATTTGTATGCTTTGCTTTTTTCTGTTGTTCAAAAGTTGCTCCCAAAAGGACAAATAATTAAAGAATAAAACAGGTAGCCATGGAGGTTGCATTACTGCATGTGTAATCCACAGCTTTCTGTGTGAGGGTTTATAAGGTGCCACGTAGAGAATACAGGCCATACGCTACTAGCTACAGTAAGCTATGTCTCTAATTTTACCGCAGAAATCGATTGTTTTGGGTGAATTTACTGTAGATGATCACGTGCAAAATAGCAAGACCTCATGCTGCTGCTCATTTGAAATCACTCTGCACTCTGTCAAACTCAGTTACTTTTTCAGATTATCCGGTGATTCCCTCTTCCATAATGCACTTTCTCCCATTGTATTTTAACTAATTAAGCATAGATGTAAATCTCCATACCAAGTGAGTACTTTTGAGCCAGGAATGCAAGCTGCAGCACTGTTCTTAGTGTGCTGCTGGCCATGATTAGTGCTTAGGGGTTTTGCTTGTGTGCATTTAAGAAAAGCAATGAAATCAACATAATGACTGCTATTTTTGGATCTTTTATCTTTTATTATCTTTATATGGCTATCTTTATCTTTACTTCTTTTTGCTTATTCTACATTTGACAGATTTTTGTATATGAGAATGCATTTGTGTCGGGATGCTCACAGACAGTTTTAGTTGCAATACACCTGAAGATAATGGCCTCCCCCTTCCATCCTCACCCTCCCTTTGTTTTGGCTTTTCACACATTCTGTTTCTCAACAGGTCAGACTGCTCTACTGCTGTCCTTTCTTTGCCCTTTTTTGCCCTATAGCTGTGCTGCAGTAATATGTCTGGACAACGAGCTAAATGAGACTTCTTTCTAGGTTGTTGGAATGGGACACCGATGAGCTCCTGGAGGGCTTTTGTGGACCAGAGTACGATATACAAAAATAGGAACGTATTTGTGTTTTTGGTACAACAATCCTGCAATTTAGAGTGTGTTACCTAAACTAAAGTTTAAATGCTCAGACTGATTGATTATCAGTATCTCAAGAAAAGAAGGAAGCCCCCCAAAAGGTCCCCATGTAAGAATGTGTCCTGAGGCTCAAAGTAGTCATTTGTTCTGCTTCAAATGTGTCTCAGTGCTAAAGGGTTACTGAGTTATAACTGTTTCAGTTTGTTTGCTGTGCATTTAGACTGTTTCAGCTACCATTTTTCAAGGTTATGTTTGTTATGGAGCCTTCAGGCCACTTCCACTATTAACTAACAGATTGTGACACCCAGTAGAGTTCATTTAGAACAACGGATCATGCAAAAAGTTGTCCACTGCTCTTAATGCAACTGGTAAGGCCATAGCAAGTTCTAATTTGGAAACTGAAACCCCAGGCAATATAATGACATTCATTTTTATTTCAGTAAGCCTACAGAAGATTTTTTCATCAGTTTAAGTGTTTATGGTACCAAAAATTCCCAAGCACACCCAAGTTCTAGAAAGCAAAGTTTAAGTTCATCAAGTCCTTTCTGAGATGAGCTACGTAGTGGAGGTGATGTGCTGCAGCACTCTGCTTACAAACCACTGGTGACATTATCTGTGCTGCACAGGACACAAATATAAAGGGAATTTCTGCTCCAATGAATTAAAGTTACAGAGAGCAGACAAAAATAAGTTTTTAATGATTTTGGCTGGGAGCTGCAGTTTACAAAATACTTGGCAATGTAATTGTGGGCTCTTTGAAGTGGCTGCAATAACCTCAGACAGGGAGCAGAAAAGAATTTACTGGCAAAAGTGGTGCTTCCTTACTTTAAATGATCCAGTTGAAATCAGTGAGGATTTCCTTGCCTGATAACTTTATCTGCCCTTTAGAGACTCCACTCAGATTGTCACAGTGCTGTTTCTTTTTTAACACTGGATATTAGGGACCTCTCAATTCAGTGCATGGATTCTCTGAAAGTTGAAGGACAAGAAGTTCCTGGAAAGAAGTCAAATTCCTTCCTTCTTCATGTACAGAACTGTGATTTCACTGGTTTTGACAAATAATCCTATAGTGACAATGGCTGGCTGGGGCTAAGGTTTGTTTTGTAGGCTCTGTGGTAAGAACAGTGAGAGGAATATAAGCTTGAATGACAAAGATTTGTAATACCCAGCCTGAAATATACATTTTCTACTGTGCTAGATTGCTGGTTAAAAAAATAAAATAATGCAGTGTCATAAAAATGTTCTCTTGAAAAAAATATACATATATATAATTTGGGTACGCTGAAACTCCTTGGGAAGGGATGGATTGGAAGAGTCAGTACTAACAACTTTTGAAGTTTATAACTCTGCATGAAATTACTAAAACAGACTTAAGTTAAAATTTATATGTTAAAGCAGATGATTTTTAATGTATCGCTAAGGAGTCTTAATTCTTTTATGTTCATGTATGATTGCAAAGGACTTGGGATCTCAGTAGTGGGTGGAAAACCATGTTAATGCTCAGTGAGCAAATCTGTGCTTGGTGAGTGTGATTTTTGCTGGGAGTTTCTAATCTTAGAGGAGATGTGATAGAATTTCACGTCATACCCTAACAGGATTTGTAGTGGTTTAGTTGTAATTTGAAAGGATATTCCTCACCCTTATGTACTGCAGCAACCTGAAATGATCAGGAACTAGATATTTTGAAGAGAGCAAACAGCTTGGGAAAGCTGCAGCTCACAAGGAAACAGAACATGGTGTCTGCAGAATTAAGGAAAGAAAAGTTTTTTTCAGATGGAAGGTAATGGATTCAGGTACACGTATCTAAAACACCAAAGCATGCAGTTGTTAGTAAAGGGACAGGACTTTTTTCCCAAAGGTTACAGAGGCATTTTCTGTAGAGTTTTATTGTGTATGTTAGTTTCTTGCCGCATCAGTATGGCCAAAAGAGGCCATTTTGACTGTTTTAATGCTATATGATGTCAAAAGTTTGTATGTAGTTCACAGAAACACATTCAAAATAGTGGGAAAATGCATAAAAGAGCCTCCGAAAGTTGTGTCATAATGGAGAAAAATGCATACAATTAGCCTTAACAGAAATGCACATATATGTGTGAAAAGCATGATAAGAAGAACTTCAGGAAAAGCACAGAATTTGGGGAGGTAGATGTAGACAATGCTCAGGTGTCATTTCTGAAAACATAAACTGTGCTGTTGAAGTGAGAAAGGTGCTGTTTAAAACAGCCTTTCCAGTGTATACACTTGACTGTGGCCATGAAAGCAGGCAAGGATGTAAGAAAGAAGTCAGAAGGAGGAGGAGGAGTGTTGCTGGGCTGTGTGCTGAGAGCAGGCAGCCAGCGGTTAGCCACATTCGAGAGACAAAAGCAAAGTGCATTCGGAGACTGATGTTAAGAGAGGATGTGTGCTGTTCCTAGAGAGGGAAGGGGGAAGAGATGGAAACCACAGAAAGCCTTGAGTAGTTGGGCAGCACGTCCACTACCCATGAGGAGGAAATAAACCAGCAGGATGTGGTAGGTTGGTACATTCTGCAGACTGGGGAGGAACAGAGACGGTGCCTTCTCACAGCTTGAGCAATAGGGTTGGGAGGTGGCGAGAAGAACATGGGTTAGCTTAAAGTACCATTTTGTTAGACACGTTTCATTTTGGATATTTTCTTCTTTGGTGGACATTCAAGTGATGCTCTTTAGAAGAAATTTACCCCTACTGTAGTTTTGTAGAAGAAAGGTGTGCGGTTTTGTTTGTTTGTTTTTACTTTTTTCTTTTATTCCACTGACAGCTTTCCCCTGATCAGTATGGTAACACTTAACAATTTGTTCCCCTAATTTCTCATGGTATTTATTTTCTAAGGCTGTGTTAAATCAGAGCATACAGGTGTTTCAGTGGTACAGGCTGTAGCTCTGGCTCTGGCTGACAGGCAGCTTGAATCAACTGTAGTGAAGGCAGCAGCCAGGGAAATTCTGCTTACTCTGCCCCCTTCAGCGGGTTAAACCATTTGGTTTAGTGAGTTGGGAGCTTGGGCAGCACATCTGTGCAGGTTTACGGAACGTGGAAGAATGAAAGGAGGCCATGTGGTCCCTTATGATGGCCAAAAGGTGCCTCACTCTCTTCCTCAGCAAAGCACTGACCTGCCTTTTTGGTCACTAGCAAAAGTAGCAGTTGTAATATCATTATCAACAATAACATAATAAGTAAGCATTAAAAATAAGATAGATTGGTACACAGTTCATAGAACCAATATATAACTTCTGTTCTCTACTTGTCATTGCCATCATCTGGTTTATTTGCCGTGTGCTGTTTGGGAGATGATGGTTCTTCAGTGAACCAAGCTGAAGGATTCACTCATTGCTCTGACAGCTGTGAGAGTCTGTGGTGCTAGGCCACAGCAACAGCTTAGGTCTTGTTCAACTGTTGCATCGTGCTGGGTTCTTAATAAATACAGGTGAACATGCTGCTAGTTACACCACCAAATAACAGATTTTGCTACTACAATCTATAAAGCTAAATAACTACAGTTAACCCACAGGTAGCCTTGGATGGCAAGCTGTATGTTTTGTAGGTGGTAGCGTAGAACATGATAATCAGTCCTGGAAATGATGTCAGCAAGGTAGGTGACAAATGTGCTCTGCAGTGGCTTAGTTCTGGTTGTCTCTTCTTAAAATTGGCTAGTACCAGGCAGAGCAGCCAAACTCCGCTGGCTTTCAAGTTAGAACGTTCTCAGCTGATGCTCCAGTCTCCGAAGGCTACCCACTCTGCATCTCATAGGTGGATGGATGAATGCCATGGTTCTGACCATTGCTTCTCTGGTCTTTGGTTTTGCAAAAGGTTATCTGTATTTGCCCAAAGAGTGTTCTGCTCTGAGCAAGTCAGTACTGTAGTGGTCTGCTCCTTGTAATCCAGACTGGCAACCATGCCAAGCGTCTTTGCAGTCCTTCAGAAAGATAGTATTCATGTTTCAGGAAGGTGATGCATTGTGAAAGCTGTCACGTTAGGTTGTACTGACGGAGGAGCCAACTGGAATTACTGAGACAGAGCTCTCTTCACTCACTGTAACCTGTGATTTCTGAACTGTAAAGCATTCTTCTTAAAAACAGTGAAAAATGCATCTTTAGGTATTTTGAGGCAAAACATACTACAAATACTATAAAGGCTGCACGTCGATTATCGCACAGACAGGGATCTTGTCAGCTCCAACATGACTTTTTGTCAAGGAAGATAGCCCCATGAAAGGAAGGTAGAGCAGGCAGCCAATTGGCATTCATCTAATGTGCATGCTATGTAGGTCACCCACTTAAGTTTCAGATTGACCTGTCTTTTCTTCCTGAGTGGTTGAAAACCAACTTCTTGATTTAGCTGAAAAAAAAAAAAAAAATTATTTTTTTTTATTCTAACCTTGACGTTGAAATATTTGCTATTTGCACATTTCTTGGTAGTAGTCATTTTTTGGGAATCACTGCTGTGCGAGTGTGGTTTCTGTGCAGGCAATAGCTGGCTTATGGCATGTCCTGGGATGGGGCACAGCAAAGGGTTGCGCAGGTGTGAGCAGGCACTCATGCTGTACAGGACCTATCCAGTGCTAGCACAGGACCAATTGCTGAGGCAGGCTCAGTTTTGACATCACACACCAGCAGCCTTCTCTTCCAGGCTGTTCTTTCTTCTGTTCCAACCTGAGCTGTGTTGGTGTGCATCCAGTAGCATGCTTTGGTGTGCTGGAGTAGCCCTTGGTAATGTTGAAAGTGAAGATGGTTACTGATGCTGACTGATTCTCATTTCATCGTGTCTTGTTTGGCCGCAGGTCCCAGGTAGATGAGAAATAGCTGAAGAGATGGGATTGGGGGACATGATGGGGCACTATCACTTGTCTGCGACTGTCCACCCTAACATTTCCTATGCAGTTTTAATGAGCTACTGAGCTACAGAATTACGGTGTCTCCAGACCTGCCTCTCCCTTGGGACACGTGAGCTAGCTACATGAGCAGTCAGTGTATCGACAGGTCAGTTTTTTCGCTGAGTCACTGGGTTTACAGAGCTTCAATGCAATGCCATCTCACATGCTTGCCTTTTTCACTTGCTAGATGTGACCTAGAATTTGGCATAACTTCTTTACTAATAATACATCTGTAATGCATAGTTTAACCTGCTGAGTCTCTTGGAGATTCCTCCAGCTGTAGCAGATGAACAAGTAACTTTAATGGTTTGGTAGCTTTTCTCCTCTTATTGAAAAAATAAATTGCAGAAAACTTTTAAATGTACATGGATTGCAAGTTGTTGTTTCTCAGGCAGGTGCTGTGCTGGCTTAGCCTGAGAGGCCCTCAAACACAGAGCTGCTAAATGGAAATAAAACTCTGCAGTGTTTTGCTTTTGATTATGCTTGAAGCTTCCTTCATTGTTCCAAGTAGTTATCAAAATCTTGTTTAGCATTTACAGGTTCGCAGCCCGCCTACATAAGCAGCCCCTGAGTCAATCAGCATTTGTGTTTCTTTTTACCTCTTCCTCATCTATGTTAACCACGTGAAGAGAAGATGAGAACCAGACAGTAAAATGAGCTCCAAAGAGACCAGAATTATGACCCAGGCTACATGAATTATGAGCTGGTAATTTAACTTGGGTATTTTAGCTTTTAGATACTCTACTTTTTTTATGCAAAATAACTTTTCAAAGAGTTGAAGAGGAGACAGCTTAAGGAACACTATTGTTCAATCACATTTCTAATCCTATGCTTCATGCAGCCCTTGGCACCTAGAGGGTGAGCTAGTGATTAACTACATCTGATCGTGTCAGCCATACAACAGCTTTGGTAGTTACATTATTGTCCCCTCAAGTTATTTAAAAAGAAAAAATAAAAGAAAAAGAAAAAAGAAAAAAAAAAGGCTTTACAACTCTGAGATTGTGAAACTGGCTAAGAAATGGAACTTTGATCATCATCAGTGACAGAGCTTTTTATACGACTTGCGTGTGTTTGGTTTTTTTGAGATGCTGTGAGTGAGTGATATGGAATGAGTTTTGCTCCAGATGTCCAGCAGCAAAAAAAAAACTTGATCGGTAAATCTAACTTCCAGTGAGTGTCTTGTTTTGGAGAAATCAAAGGCAGCTGGATGTGATGCTGCTTCATATACTGGCATCTACACAGCTGCTGTGCTCTTCTACACTTGCTTGGTGCAGAATCTCTTCTCAGTTTTTTGTTGTTGTTGCTGTTTTTTTGGGAAAGCGAAAGTGTTGTATAATCAGAATGAAGTTACTGAATTGGTACAAAACAATTTTCCCTAAGGTTGAAACCTCTAGACTAATCTACTTTATCTAAACACAAGACAAGAAACCACTGACTTTCAGGAAATGAGGGTCAGCAATTGCTGTCAGTGTCTGACTGTAGGGGAATATTTGTCTTGGCTTTGCCCCCTGCTAACTTACTCTTGCTGAGTGTGAAAGCCTTTTGGGAGATGAGCACAATACACCAAAGTATTTTTGAGGCTGAGGCTATGGATAGTCATTTCTTTCTTTTTATTTACTACTTTGTATGTGGTAGTTTTTGTTTTGGTAGAAAACCTGTGGTATGGTCCTACGGATAGACTTGTATCCATGCCTATTCCAACACATGCTTAGATCATGTACGTATCTTACCCCACTAGGTAATGGATAATGTCATGTTGCAGTGCTGCTGTCCATTTCTTTTAACAAGATAGCATTTTTGGCACAATTGAGTAACATTAAAACACTCATCTGCCTTTCTTCTTTTCCTCTGTGTCTAGTCATCACAGGTACATTTTAATTTTCTGCATTTGTAGGTGCCTTGCTATTTGAGCACCTTTCTTTGCCTGTTTTCATTTAACTTTTTAATATTTTTTATTTTTTTATTTTTTTACAAATTGCTCTCTTATTGTTTATCATTCAGTCTGCGTGCTGCATGGCTGTTTACCAGCAGTGCCTGAGGTGTCTGGGCGAGAGCTCATGGGCTCCATGGACATAGCCTGAACATACTCATAGTTTCATGTGAGAGTGCAAAACCCCTTTTGGAACTCAGGCTTGTCAGGCTTACTTTTGGTGCTTCAACAGATAAGAGTGGGACCTGACTTGAGACATTGTCTTCAAAATAGGAATTTGCATTTGCCTGTGATGTGAAGGCATTTGGATTTAGTGTCTGGGTCCAGTACAGAGCAGAAAAGATGCAAGCTATCAAACCCTTCCCTTTTCAAAGGGAGTTGGCTTTGATGTCCTCACTCATCTGTCCGTGAACTTCACAATGTCATTGCATGAGACAGACGATTGTAACAACAGCAGTGCGCAGCTGGAATTTTAATGAATGGGATCTTTTTGGTTTGTTGAGAACTTTTTGATGAACTCAAATGCATCAAGACTGTGCATGCCCAACCGTACAAAGAAGTAAGGGATAAAGACCCTTGCTTCCTTTGTCAGAGAGGTTTTAAGATACCTTGCCATTTGATGCAATTCTTTCCATTGTAGATGTAGAAAAGCTGTAGATTCATTTCTAACGTGGATGTCGTCCCTTTGAATGTGAGGAAAAACTTGAACGGAATTCTTCTGATGGACCTCCTCTTACTAAAATTTGTACAGTTTATAAAGAAATTAGAGTTTTGGATTAAAATGGATACACTTTTCTACTTCTGATCTCTGTGTTGCAAAGAGTGACGGTGCTTTCACTGGCAACGATGGCTCCCCACTTGGTTCAGAGAAGTTGTACATGTGCTTCTGATGACAGTGATTTGAAAGCTTTGAGTCCATCATAACTGCAGGTAGTTGGCTCTTAGTATTCCTTGCAAAGATGTTGGTATCTCTTGACTTTTAGTTCTGCCAGCTCCTTGAACCTACGTTGCCTGAAAGCCAGTGTTGAACAGCACTTCACAGAAGGGTGATTCATGTTGCTTTTGAACAGTTATTCAGGATGAGGTATTTTTGGTGATTTTCTGCTTTAAGCTTTATTTATTTGAAGGACAGATACAGCATGCTTCCTGTGGGCCTGGAGGTGTAACCCCACTGGCAAGTGTATTTTTTCTGAGTCCTTCACAGTTATGCCTTAGTTTATTTCCTTCTAAAATAGGTAGGCCGTACCAAAAATCTGGATTTTTTCCTTCTCTTTTGATGAGGTCCTTCAGTCTGCCAGGACCTCCTTGTTGAAGGGCATGTTAAAAATCCAAGGTTTATGCTAGTTGGTTAGAGTTAATATATATTATGTGTATATATATTTTAAAAAGGATGAAATTAACTTCTTCAGAACTTGGACTGAGGAAACATGGTGTAGGGAGGTTATCTTCTGGGTGAAGACCTGCAGAGTTCTCAAGTTATTTATTTATTTATTTTTAATCTTAACTAACTGTTGCGTGTTTCCGCAGTAAGCCTTCATTTGCACTAGCAGGGATTTTTTAGCAATACGTTAGTGCAGAAGGTTTGTTACTGCACAAGCGAGAGAGAATCCATTTAAGCATGTCAGCATGCGTTCATACCTATACTGTAATAAGGAAAAGAACAGAACAAAAGCTGGGCAGGCTGGGCAGTGCCTTTTGAGGGTAATGCACCAGAGGCTGGAAGGGCTACACTGCTAGGTACCAATGAGGGAAACATTTCTGTTGCTGAGGATAATTTAACACAACAAATTGATGGTGCCTGGTTTTAAAATCATCCTTACATTTCAATTTTGAAATTTGCCTGGGGAAGACTGCTGGTACATTTTGCAGTGGTAACATGGCTTTTCTCCCTTCGCATTCTCCTCTTTCTCCTGGAAGCTTCCTTCCTGCAAAGTCAGGTTCCATCCCGTCAGCAGCGACAGCTGCTGCGCACTCTGCTGACGCTGCATGTCTTTGAGAAGTTCTTCTTCAGAAAGCTCCTCCATCCCCAGTCGTGGAAGTGCTCCTGCTGGGGAGCTGGGGTAGCGTACATGGTGTTTATTTTTATCTTCATTGAAATGCAGCCAGGAGTAGGCGCGAATCCACTGAAATGTCGTGGAAATGGAAGCATCTTTTTGTGAGGTTTAACGTGCCTTTCTGACTGAGAATTGCAGGTGTCCATGTCACTTCGATGAGGATTTTAAAGATCCAATTCATTATTGCTGATGTTGTGAATTTCATTTATACAACAACACCCCTTTCAACACACAGCATGATACAACGTGTCCTGCTTAAGTGTACTATGACAGATGTCTTTGCTGCATTGTCGAGTGTTCCTTGGGGCTGATGGTCAGTGAACTGCAGGTGCTGGTAACTCTACCAGCGGGTCTGATGTCTTGTTCTGTTTGTGTTGCTCCTAAGTGTTGTGTCTATCAAAAGAAAAAACAAAAACAAAAACAAAACAAAAAAAAAACACTGTGTGCTTAGTATTTTACCCCTTCATGTGTCAGTTTGACAGCAAATGCTGCCCATTTCTTAAATTATGAAGCACTGAAGGCAGTATGCTCTGTTAATAAATTGAAGGAATAAAGTTAGTCCAGAGTTCATGTCCTTTCTGCAATACAGTAAAATATTGTTTTCCCTAGTGGCATATTGCTGTTACTTTTAGGGATAGTGTCCTACGGTGTGTGACAAATAGGTTCGTTTGTCAGAGCAGAGGGGTTGCTGGTTGG
>CM021768.1:65702954-65962665 GCA_011076525.1 Nettapus auritus
ATGTGCGGCTTGTTCTGGATCACTCTGCAGGCCTGTGGGTCTTGCATCCTGCATGTGTGAGTTGGCTGGTGTGCCAGTGTATGGCTGGGGTAGGGACCTGTGCTTGAAGAGAGCCCCAGCGGGCTCTCTGTGAGATTTGCTGGTTCTGAGCAGCACCAAAGTCCCCTAATGGCAGTAGGGTGCTCTGGAAGGTGTCGGGGGCTATCCTCACACTCGGGTGCTTGCTCAGCTACTACATGCTGTTGTATCACCTCCAGAGATGCTCTTTGAGCTCTCACAGTAGGGACGCAGCCCATCTTAATTTTAATAGGTACTAAAGTTAATTTCCAAGTGACACTGATGACTTTAAAGTAAGAAACTACTTGTTACTTGTCCAGATCTGGCAGGCATTGAAAAGCCAGGGGCAAATGCTCACACGGAGGCAATGGCTCTCAGCATTGGTGAACTTCCCCCAAATGCAGTGTAGAAGGAAGGAAGGAAGGGCTGCAGAGCCAGCAGCCAAGTGTACATGGCCCTGATCTCTCTGCTTATTCAAACTCGGTAAGAAAACTCCTTGACCTAAATGAAGCACTGAGGTGTCCTGGTCGGCTTGATTAGACCTGTGTTTCATCAGATTGTGGTAATTAAAATGCAGCAGCTGTTTAAAGTATTACTTGGCATGTGCAAAGCAACTGTCATGAGAGAATATTAAACATACAGACTCTTCGTTAACAGATAAAACTCTTCAACAGCTTTATAGAGGGCATGTACTGGCTCATTTTAGAGATGGGCATAACCCCACTTAACTTTTCTATCAGTGGTTAATTTGGCCTAGAGCATATTTATCTTCTGTGAATTTTTATACGTGTGTAAGCCTACCCTCAGAGATCAGCACTGTTCTTCTGAGGCTGCAGGTTTTACTCACACTAAACAGGAATGTCACTATTGAATGTAATGTGAATCGCAAGGGCATGTTCCAGTGTGAAGAGCACATTAGGAAAATGCCTGTCAGAAATAATCACAGTGGATCCTGCTCTCAGGCTGGAATATAGGCTGGGTAATTTTCTGGTGTCTCCTTCATCTCCTTCATCTCCTTCATCTCCTTCATCTCGATAACCCCTGGGTTATCAGGAATATCAGAACTTAACTCCAGGTGGTGAGAGAAGTGTAACATTAATGTATAGGGGAAAAAAGGGAAATGAAAGGTTATTCCTCTTATATTCTTGCCTTTGCAGAGTGGGTGGTGCCACAGACTTGATTCTGCCAGGACAGTGCAGAAAGTAGAGCATGGTCAGGGACCATGTTTGTGGAGATGTGGAGACTGCTGGATATGTAGCAAGACTTGCTCATTTTTGAGTGATAGCCAAGACGTCCTAAAGGCTTCAAACAGCTGTTGGTTCCTTTTTGAAGTTTATACCTTAAATGTGGCATACAGACTACCCCTTTGTAGAAAACAAAAGAATAAGGAGATAAATAGGCCATACAGTGGTCTGAAGTGCCCCTTTTGCCAAGCTCTTTGAGTGCCTTTTCAGCAGCATGTAGAGTAAATTAATGGGAGAATTGCAAAGCTGTTGCCTTCTGCTCCCCAGTTCCCTAGTTTACAAGGCTCACTGCAGTTGTTCCACACAACAAGTCAGAGAGAGATGAAATTCAGAGTTGGCAAGACAAAAAGGAAAAAAAAAAAAAAAAAAAAAAAAAAAAAAAAAAAAAAAAAAAAAAGATGGTTAAGAGCTATTGTATTTTCATGGGGCTGGGCATGGTAGTGGGCATATTATTTTCTAAGAGTAGATGATATATCTTTGTAATGTGCCCTTTTCCCACCTATATGCCATTGATTAGATTTCATTACCTCTCAAATTTCTACTCTGCGGTATTTCAAAACTAATGTTTTTGGAGTTTTAATTCACCTTTCCTCAAAAGACTTCTTAATTTCTCCAAATATGGAATTTTCCCTTACTTGTCAGCCCTTTGCATTGTGCAGACAGAAGATCCAGAAAACATGGACTCTTTATTCTTGCATAATGGCACATTTAAGGATTAAGGCGTTGCATATTGTTTATGTGCCCTTTGGTCT
Organism: Nettapus auritus; assembly: GCA_011076525.1. Classification (NCBI taxonomy): domain Eukaryota; kingdom Metazoa; phylum Chordata; class Aves; order Anseriformes; family Anatidae; genus Nettapus; species Nettapus auritus. Next base: position 65,705,008 of record CM021768.1, read on the forward strand.
GTTCTCTATACCTAAAGGTCCACAGCAGCAGCAATGTTCTCTACCTGGAGTTGACCAGGATATTGCACTCATTGGCTATCACAATCCATGGTACTGATCTCCAGGCTTTACTAAGCAGCAGAGTACACTAGGGGGTGAAAACACTGACTTTAAAATGGCTGAAGAGTGTTTGAAAGAGCACAGCTAGTTGAATCAAAAAAAATAAAAATAAAAAAATGGACATCTCTGGGTGACTTGCAATGCAGTTTTGAAATGGAACATGGTAATACGGATCAAATCATCCCCAAGTGTTCTCACTCAGGCCCGGGCCTGCTTAACCCTGCACATCCAACTCTCTGACAACTGTCTTCCACTGGGACAGAGGTGGAACTTGGGCAGGCAGCAGTCTTGAGCAGTGACCCCAGGCTGGCAGCAGTCCCCAGGAGGACTTCAGAACAATTCCAAGTGCATCACCTCAGCAAAATGCAAAACTCCACCACTGGGACTATTCCCTTCCCTGGTAAGGCATCTCAGGGCCACCTACTTGTTGGTGAAAGCAAACTTTGTAAAAAGGAAAATCTGTGCTTAAGAAGTGAACTCCTACAGAAACAAGGTGTTTGTGAAGTGTTCAGATTGCACTGTGGTAAGTGCACTGTAATACAGGAGACACAGTAGCAGGAAGAATGCCAGTCCAGGAAAAGAAATGCTTTATAAAGGTATTTCATGCTTTGTTTTTTGTAGCTGTAATTTGTAGTGAGCTCCCTGTGAGGGGGAAACGATTGTGACTAAAGCCTTCATTCATCTTAAAAGACAGAAAGAAGAAGAGGCCTGTGAGAGTAGTAAACAAAACCAGTTCTCATAAGAACAGTCAGAAAAAATCATAGTTCGTGAATGAATGACGTCTTACATGATGGGTCGAAGCCTGGACAGTGCGTGGGTGAGGTAGGCTGCACTCTGTATACATGACTTACTTAGCCATTTATATTTTAGAAAAATTTGACCTCTAAATCTAATTTCAGTATTACTTCCTTTCTTTGGATGCAGCTACAAATGCTGTGCAGTGCCTTACACACACATTTATTTCTATGCTGGTATTTGCTTTAGGCCCCTATTTAAGTTTCTACAAACTCAAGATCTTGGTGCACTTATAACAGGCTTTCCTGTGAGGATGTGTGATATTATAATACATCTGGAGTATAATAACTGTATAAATGATAATACGGATGACTTAGCAGTACCAGGTACCATGCAACTGTTCTCAGTTCATCTTTAAGTGCCCATACGCTGCTATGATAAGAATGATTAATCATGATAGTGCTAACACACTAACAAGGACTAAGTATAGTTCTGGCTGACGTTCTGTATTAAACTCATTTGCTAAACAATGGTGAGAACAGCTGCAGAAAATTACAAAGCATTCTTGTATCTTAACATAGCCTGCTTTTTTTCCCCTCCAACTTTGATAAAACTAAACATAGCGAATGAAGTTCATGGTGTAATGTAACCAGGTAAGTTTGGCATCCTTGGTTGTGGCCCTCCCCCAGCTGTACTTGTAGGCTGCCTGTTAAGTCAGTGCATGGCAAATAAGACTGAGGCATTTCTCTTCTTGGGTCTCCGTAAGCTGGGCTGGCATTCAGAAAGTGGTCAGGTGACGCTGGGAGGAGGTAATGCTGTTCCAGCTGTTGTGCCTGGCATCACTCCCAGGTCAGCCTGGGAACACTGGTGCAGAGCTTGTATGGGGAATTAGTTTTGTTAAGCGGTGTTGTCGTCATCATGTTCAGGTCTGTCCCTACCCCTCTATCAGCAGTTAGAGAAATGCTGTGTCAATAGCTATGTAACTTCCTGTGAATCTGCGCTGTGAAAGAGGTGATGGCAGCCCAAAAAACAAGACAGACTCATCCTGTGCTTATTCAGAGGTTTGTGCTTTGCCTGAATGATCACAAACCAAAAACAAAAACCTCTGTTCTGTTTTCAGTTTGTGTCTCATGAAGTTCCTCTCAGCATCACAGGTCTCTAACAGCTCCAGCAGGAAGCCACAAGCAACTAGAGCCTTTCAGATGGTGGAGTTTACAGTTGATGGATAACGGAGGGCAGGGCAGGCTGCATGCCTCTCCAGAAATCCTTTCTTTTGTAAGTTTCTGGGAGGAAAGATGTGCTTAATATAAAATCTACAACAGTCTCCCTCTCTAGACGGTGATGTTTGTTAGCTAGATACAGGGGGCTTGAGTTGCCAAGATGTTGTCATCTGCATAGGGTAAGTACAAGAGCAAGCGCTGGACTTCTTCCCAAACACACATCCCAGAACTTTTTTAAGCATGCCAATTGCATATGAATTCTTTATGCTTCACGTATGAGGATAAGCAGCATGGTTCAGCACTGGAGCACCTGAAATAGGTTACATTCGGTGCTGACATCATGGCATTCCCAAATGTGTATAGACTTTATATACCTGGTCTGCCAAGTCTGTTGCATGTGAGAAATTTTTCTGTTTTTCTTGGGTAGTGGGCAGAACATAACGTTGTTCCCTGAATGTTCTTTTGCTGAAAGAGTGGCTTTGGCTGTGACTTCCTGAGATGTGCTACCTGCAGATCTGACATTGCTGTGAGATAGACAGCCTGACTTGGTGAGAGGGGTCTGCGATGAGTCACAGCTTTTGGGTAGGATTGAGTCTACTGAATCTTCAGTCCCAGTAATGTGCTGAAATGTTTCACTCGCTATTTCAGAGAATTCATTCAATTTTGTGTCAGTGCATGTGTTAGTTTTCAGAAGCTTTGGCTTCTAATTCAGAATCATGTATTGATACACAAAGGACAAGAAATGCTGAAAAATCACTGAAAGTTGTGGCTTTCCCAGGACTAATGGTGATGGCCAGGTAGGCACAAAAAAAAAAAAAAAAAAAAAAAAAAGGGGGGGGGCAGAAGACACTTTGACTGTTAGCCCCATTTTTGTTTGTTTGTGTTTTTTTTTGTTTATTTGTTTTTTGTTTGTTTGTTTTAAGTAAATAAATGTAAGTGATAGTAAATGCAATCCTTGTGAAAGTGGTAAGAGCTTTAGTAGACAGTGGATTCTGGAAAATTGATGGAATATGAAGGTTAAAAATGAAATCTACTATTGTCAAGTATTTCCTCTGAGAATCAGAATCAGTTATCAGATTTGCTTCTGTCTGTTTTTAAGGCCACAGCTTAAATATTAGTAATTGTAGGTTTAACACAAATTGTTCCTCTTTGCCATGTTGTAGAGAAAGGCATAATGAGGGCAGAGGATCGGGGGACACACAGCATGATGTATAAAAGGTGCTGACTGAGGTACAAAGAGTTAAGAGGGGAAAAGGTGACTTTCATCAGCACACTTACAAGTGCTTTACAGTTACCATTGTGCTTTAAAAAAATCTTGTGTTGCTTTTCCTATTTCCCACCATCATTAACACATTTGCTGCCCAGTTCATGGCCCTCAAACAACAGTGTTATTTTTCATGTAAACTTTTGATATTCACCAAACCCCAGAAACATGACTTAGAAAAAGAAAAAGCTTTAAAAAGAAAGTAAAACACAAGGATGATAGAGAAGATAATAGGTATTACAGAGAAATAAATTAGTTTGTTCACTGCTCATATCTGCTCTGCAAAATGTTTGGCTTCAAAACTGGTATAGAAAAGAAAGCACATGGCTGTGCAAACGAAATTGGATTTTGTTGCTTTGTTTTTGGGGGCAGCTCTGAGAAGGATGGGTTTCAGCAAAATCCAATCTTTAACTTTTTGATTGGCTAGGTATTTGACCCATTCTTTTTACATTTGCATTTTTAAAATGGAAATTTTATCAAAATAATTAATTTTTAATGCATTCCATAGGTGGATAAAAACAAGGCTCCCAGGTCCCTACTCCTGACATTGTTACTGAGTGGGCATGACATTTGTTTTGGTGGTGCCTTGGTTTTCTTACCCATAAAATATGTGTAAAGGAACATTTGAGGAGTGACATAAACCTGGCTTTGAAAAACTGCTGGGTCATCCTTTTGTTTAGCACATGGTACTTTGTGGGCAGGAGGGAGGTGGGGAAAGCTTTTGTAATGAGCCTCCATGCACAGTGCCAGTGGTCCTGGCTTATAATAATTTTGATGTATATGTCATAAACGTACCCTAGGAAATACATGATCTGTGCAGATTATTGCAAAGGATTTACTTAGTGTGAGATAAAGTATGCTCTAGTCTGTAGTATGCAGGAAGGGGGAGACCATGTAAAGCAAACTTCTCTTCTGAATTCAGGTGGTTTTCATGCACAGCAAATTGTTTTTGCAGCAACTTGGTGACATTGCATTTTGCTGTAGTTCGTGCTACCTCTTTGAAATGGGGAAGGGGAATCAGTCGGCAGTCTCTCAGCTGGATAATTCCTCACATGTGATGCCAGGTCAGTTGGATATAAGTTGATTTGTGTTTATATGCACCTTCTATTGGAGCTCGAAATGATATCAGAAAATATTTAGGGGCTGCCTTATCTGATTCCCTGGGTATCTGCTCTTGTTTAGGAAACAGGGCTTAAATGTAGTTATTATACAGGGAGCCAGTGTCTTTCATTGCACTTTTTCAAAGTAAGCATTGTAAAGTAAACAGCAGTGCTGTCTGCTTATGCTTGTATTCTGGACACATCACCTTTGGGAGACTCAAGCAAACGAGAGATGATGGTATTTCCCAACCTGTTGAAAACAGGAACAGAGAAAGAGGCAGCTGTGCTGTTTTACAGGTTGTTGTTCACAGGGTGTTACTGTTGTTTCCTTGGTATGCTGCAGAGTAGAAATGAGGGGAAAAGACAAAGGGAAGAAGAGGGAAAATGATAAGAATATGACAAATATGAATAATTTTGGATTGGGGCATGTTTTTGGTGCTGTTGAGAACATCAGCTATCAGTCAAGACAGCGAGTTCATCTGCATACGGGTTTGTGTAATTAGCTGTAATTAAAGCAGTTGCCAGCGATGCTCTTACCTGGAACTTGAAACTTCACTTCTTCATGTCTTTACATCCAATATAAATTAGAAACAGTCACTTCTGGAAATTCTCATTACTTTATTTCTTAATTCACATCACAGTTTTTCTTCCACTAGTCTTCTCTTCAGAGCACTGGGAAGCATTTCTGCCTTTAGCACTGAGATTTTCCTGGAACAAAAAGGCCATCTGGGTTTAATGTCTCCCCTAGGAGCTCTCTCTTCTTCAGATGACCATATTATGGGCAAATGTAAGGGGTGTGATTATTACTGCTAAAGAAGACTGACCTGGTGGCATGCCTGTTGGAGGTTTATAAAATGAGGAGTGTTTATATTCTCCAAGCGTTTAGTCTAAATCGGATGGGTACTACACAAACACAAACAACGATTTGCAAAGAGTACAATTACTCACCAATTGTGAGGTGCTGGAGAAAATAAGAGTGTTTACCTTGTTATTTTGTTGGGAGGCTGAAGAAAGCCTGCCAATGTGGACTTGAGAAGGTGTTCCAGCTGAGGGGAAGCTCAAGTAAGGGAGGCACAGCTGAAGAAGTCAAAAATACTAGAAGAGCAAGCCTACAGATTCCAGAATCTTTGGAAAAATACATAATAAGGTGCAAAGCCTGAGAGTTTGTCTTTCACTTAAATTTAGGGAGTCAAAAGTAGGATAAGGTGGTGTTCCAGCTCTTCTTAAACTGTTTCGTAAAAGGAACTTAGGTAAAATACACATTTACCCTGATCTTGGCAACTTATCCCTTTCTGGTACACATCTTGATTCTTCCAGTCCAAACTCTAACTTAAACAACAAATGTTCATGTTACTTACTGTGGAAACTTTATCCCTTGCTTTCTAGTATTACTCTCTACAGAGTTCCTGGGATGCAGAAAACTTGCTCAGGGATGCTCAGCTGGTTTTTGCTCCAATAGAGAGTAACTTATGAAGGGTAGTGTTTTGGGTGAGAAATCCTCCATACATGTGGTGTACCCAGGTAAACTGAACTCTTCCCTACACTGTCTGTAGCCCCTGTGGCTTGCTGGACCTAGGATCTTTGCTGTTCACCCCTTTGCCCAACTCTGAGGGGAGCTGGAGTGCAAGAAAAAATACAGGCCTCTGTGTCATTTCAGATTACGTTTGGGTTCAGAACCTGTGAAACTGTGGTTTCATATGAGGTATTTGACCTGGTATGTTTCTGTCGATATTAAAAGCTACCTGACAGTAGGAGAGGCAGATGTTTTACCTGCTTGTATGAAATACCTAGGCTGTCTCTGCTTTAAGTCTCTGCTTTAATACACTTGGAGCTTTTCTATACAATTGTGGTGCCCATGCTTTACATGGTTCCATGTGCATTTCCCTGGCAGAACGGATTCCAGATAGAGGTTTACACATAGCAGGGAGCCTTTCAATGCAGTCGGAAAGATGTACAAGCTGGTGCTTCTGTGTCTTGGTTGGGGTGAAGAGGGAGTAATTGCAGAATATCCAGTTTCGCTTTTTGTTTTCCCAACTCATGAGTCTAGAAAATTGCCCACTGTGTTTCTTGAGGTCCTTTTTTCTTACCAAAGCACTAAGTGAAGTTCTTCCTTGGCTAAAAGAAGTGTGCTACGAGGGGAACCCTATGTTAAACCTTCAGCTTACTTTGCAGTGATATGAAGAACAGTTTTGGTATTCTTGTTGAAACTTTGGTATGCTGCCTTCCACTTGCAGCACTTACTAAACTTTGTTATTGTACTAGTGGGTCTCCATGAATCATTTTCTCTCTTCCTCTGTTTTTATTTTTTTAATGAATAGCTTATGAAAGATACACTGGAGTGCTGTGCCTGTTTGTATCTGCTTCTCTTGGTCTCTTGTGAAAGACACACAAATAAGTATCCATCAATAACCATGTATGATATTATCTGTGCAGTAGGCCTCAAATAGGCCTCTAATTCAAGCCCTAAGCCATAACATCTTATTTGCTGTAGCCATTAGCTATTAAAAACCTGGACAGCCTGTTTTTTCACCTAAGGCTCAAATCTCTGTTAAATTCCTGGCCTCTATTTACTTTCTGCAACACTAAGTCAGTTTGTTGGTCTGAATATAAACCTTTGCGTTTCAATGCATCCTTCTTTGTCTTACTCAGATACAAGAACCTAACGGGAACGTGACTTGTTTTTACTCACTCCTTACCTGTCCGGTCTAAGTTCAGAAAACTGTACTAAAAAAAAAGACTGTCAGGAGGATGGAGCCAGGCTCTTCTCAGTGACACCCAATGATAGGAATGATAGGATAAGGGGCAATGGGTGCAAGCTGGAACATAAGAGGTTCCTCTTAAATATGAGACAAAACTTTTTTATGGTGTGGGTGAGAGAACACTGGAACAGGCTGCCCAGGGCAGGCATGGAGTCTCCTTCTCTGGAGACATTCAAAACCCGCCTGGACACATTCGTGTGTGAAAGGATCTAGGTGTTCCTGCTCTGGCAGGGGGATTGGACTTGATGATATTTCAAGGTCCCTTCCAGTCCCTAACATTCTACGATTCTGTGTGATTCTGTGATACTTGCAGTTCGCAGTGATGCTGCAATAAATCCTCCTTGCATTCCTGAGACGAGTAGTCTTATTAGCATCTTTGTTACAGGAATAATTAATTAACAAATGTTAAAGCTTAGGAGGGGAGAAAGCTTTTCAGAAGGGAAAGACTCTGGATTTGAGTTGTTGGAGAAATAAGCTGCTCTGTAGCTGCAGAATTTATAGCGTAATCTGCTCGTGGCCACAAAGTTGTGCTCCCAAACTAAGCCTCTTATGCTTTTTTAGAGAAATCGTATTTTTAGTTGTATAGCTGCTGCATTCATGTGTAAACACAGACCAAGGGGGGACTGAGCATTCTAACTTCACAGACAGGTGAAACAGCTGTCCTTGCTTTGAACAGGGAGGTTGGCTGTGACATGTCGCAGGGTCCCCCCAACGTGAGCACCTCTGTCATTCTGCTCTGGAAAACTGGGTGTGTAAATTATGCAGGTTGGCTCCCTGGCCAGTCACACTGTTCCTTTCAAGCTCACAAACACTGCTGTTTCAGTTCAGCAAGCTGTTCCATAGCCCTAAATGTTTTTTTTTCTATCTCCATCATGAAAATTTGATACTGACTCGACCTGGGTAGAGTCTAATATAGTTTCATATCAAATGAGTAAAACATGGCTAAATAGTATTTTGTTTTCATAATTTTTTCCTCTTAAATCCATGAGGCAACTAATTTTCGTCCAAATGAAACTGCCATGGAACTTGTAGTTTTGTGTACCATAGTGCCAGAAAATGAAGGTGCTCTGAAGTGGGATTTATGCCTGGATCAAGGTGCCCTGGCCTTTCATGACATGTTGGAGTTTGCCTAGAATGTTCTATTTTTATGCATGCCCCCTTCGTTGGTGCAATGGATGCTAGGCATAACAGTGCAACTGGATCTCAGTCTTAACATGCTACTTATTGTTTGGAGTGTTACAAATTCATTCTGAGCTATTACAGCTTAGTATGTATACCTTCGTAAAATGTTATATTTATTGGTACTGCTTAATGTAGACAGTACTTAAGTATTACTCGCTGTCTATTCTCTAGAATGTACATCATTTTTCACAGTGATACAGGGCTAAGGCCATCACTTGTAGGCAAATCTACCTGAATTTGAATTAGGTTGGGAGGTTGTGCTCTGACGTGGGAGTGTATTACACATAGTTTTGATGTGATTCGTTATGTGCCTTCCTGCTGTTTTACCACTGGCATTTATCTAAGGAACAACTTTCTGTTTTTTTGTTTGTTTGGACTGAAACAGAGAAAAATAGATTTCTGAAAGGGAATAATTTTTTACTTCATTGTGGTGAGTTGGCTACCTTAATTCTATTTCCTTTAGTTTTTCCACAAAGAAAAGGCAGTTCAATAACAACAAAAAACCTTGCTTTTACTGTTGTAAAAGGCTGTTTACCTCCTGGTAGACAAACGTTGTTTACCTCCTGAGGTAAAGGTTGTTTGCTTTCTGTTAGGCAAGTAGTAAGCATTTCACTGGACTCAGCTCTTTGTGATTAGATTTTCTTTGGTTTTAGTGATGATAATAGGCATGGTGCTGCGTACTGGTCACTTGGAGGTTCATCCTGTGATAATTCAGAGCTGCTTCAGGTATCAAAGTCTAATTTAATGCCTCTAGAAAGTGGCTAGATTTTTTCTCTTTGAATGTGCATCAGAGAATGAAGACATCCAGCTACAAATGAAAAGATGGTGTAAGAGACTGTAAGGTCATCAAAAACATTGACTAATTCATCTGCTGCAAGATGTTCCAGGAGCACATTGCATTTTCAGTAGCAAGTGTTGATAAGAGAAAATGTTTGGGCAGTCAGCTTGGCTTTGAAAACGTGATTAAAAAAAAAAAAAGTCCCTGGGAGCTGTAGGTACCTGACATCGACACATTGGACTGATACAGCTGGGGTATTTACAGAAGGTTTTGGAAGTGTTAAAAATAGACGTGGGTGTACACAGGAAAGCTGGTCACCAGGCTGGACTGGGAGCTCATCTCTTCTGCCTGTGGGCTAAGATCACTAAGCAAATCTGCTTGTCAGTTCCATCTTTGCAGTTTTCATGTTTTTTTTTATTTTTATTTTTTATTTTATTTTATTTTATTTTTGTATAAATATTTCCTCCAGAATGCTATTCTTAAGTTCTTTCTTTACCTGGCTGCGTTCTCTTCCAGGAGTTCAGTTTTAGAACTGCTTCTGTGATTCTTGTGAATTTTTAATTGCTAGCATTGCTTATCTCAGTAGAAAGTGAGCTGTTTCTGCTGGGATTTAACCTTAATAATTACCTTATTCACACCAGTGCTTTCCCTAGTTACTCCAAGAATAATTAACATGCGAGCATAGGCACAAAAGAATAAACACTCTTTCTCAGTAGATGCACACTCCTTGTCTACTAAGAATCCTCTTGGAAATTTCAGTTCTTACTTATTCTCTGTAAGGTCCTGAAACCTCTTGCCAAGCAGATGGTCTAATTCACACTGATATTGAAAATATCAGCTCCATTTTTGCTCACATCTATTTTAAGAACAGCAACAAATTAAGTTCAGAAAAAAAAAAAAAAATGCTGATGAGCCCAAAGGATTGGTCTTAAAAATAATAGTAATAATTTTTAAAAAATGACAGGATATTTGGGCATATGTACCCCAATCTTAATTGGCAGCCAAGTTAGGAAAAAATCAGGCAAACTGCAGCCCTCGTTGATCTGGCTTGTTAAGAAGACAGAGTGCATGTGTGCAGCTGGGTGGCACTGAGGGTCACAAATGACTGCTACCCCCCATGTGCTTGTCACGCTACGTGATGTGGGTCAGGTCTTTGTTATTTCCTATGTTCAAGGTGCAGGGATGCTAAAATAGCAAGGTGTACTGACACTGCTCTGTAACTTCGTCATGCTCCTTGTGTTGTGTGCAGAGGTGGGTAGCCCAGTTTCACTTCAGATAAATGTACTGTGCCAGGAGTGAGCTCCCAGGGGTGTTTCTCAGAGCCTCGGGGACTGATGAACTGCTGTGCGGAGAGGGAATGTTTTCAAACAAAGGAGGAGAGGGGTTCTGCTGCTGGAAATGCATGAAATGAGTCAAACACATTTTCAAAACAGGAAACATTAATAATTCATGAATGTTCATCTTTGAACATTAGTGTTTTTCAAGAAGGTTTTTGTGTGACAGCTGAACTGATAAATTGCCCCCTCTTGTTGAAATAGAACAGGATATATATATATTTTAAATAACTGGAAATGCTTCTGCAATTTCATTAATATTTTTCATGTTCTCTTTCTATTCCTGAATGAAATATCAATAGCAGGCAGCAATAAATAACTCTGGCCTTTTGGAGCCTGAGTATAAAGCTACATGCCTGTGAAGATAGGGAGCACATTTGCTGTACCCGTTGTGCACATGTGAGGTGTTTGCATGGGAACATCAAATCAGCAGAAATGCTGGATGAGGCTCTGGGATTCGTCCCATGGTTCTGTTCAAGTCCTCCAGTTTGCAGCCATACCCTGTCAGGTTTTAACCTCCTGATGTTTATATACAAGCAGTTCTGTCTGTGACCTCTTCAGCTGCAGCTTGATTTCTTTTTAAATTTTATCTTGATGTTTTCATTTATTTTTGAGCATATTTTCACAGTCTGCATCTGAAGGGTTTGTTTCCGATTGATTTACTGTAGGACACATGAATGCCTTTCAGGCTACAGCCTTTAGCAATGTGGAAGGTGCTGAGAACAGTACTGGGGCTGGGCTGGGGACTTGCTTTGTCAGGAGGCTTGCTTCAGTGCTGGGTTGATGTATTGGACCAAACAGCTTTGGCTGTGGAGTGAGGCGAGCCCTGCCTGCCCAGGCTGTGACAAATGCAGACGAGTAGCAGCAGGGCAGCTGGCTCCTTAGCCCCTCTGAAGTACAAAGCTGTACCGAACTGGCCTGAGGCTCCACACTGCTCTTCCAGGCTGCCCCCAGCAGCTTTCAGGCTGCTCTGACAGGACAAGGCGTTATCCATGGGGAGCGAGGGAGAACTTGCACCTGTTGGGCCTCCAGCAAGCAAACGGTGGCTCTCCTTTTGTGGTCCAGAAGTCGACTCTGGCAGCCTTGTGCACTCTGGGACCAAAGGAGGGCTAGAGAAGACGGGGTGTCCGGCTGCCCGGTTGTTCGCTCTTGGTCTATTATATCTGCAGTGGTGCTTTGTGAAGCAGCTGATAAAGAAGAGCTGATAGAGGACTCGCCAGAGCCATGTTGTCCTCTTAGACTTGAAGTCCTGACACAGCAGCAGTGGGACTTGAAAAAGACAATGAGAAAACAAGTACACGTGCAAGTGTGTGCATTCCTAGTAAGGAGAAGATGGGAAATGAGTTTCTTCAGTGAAGAGAAGGTAGAAGGCTCATAAGGTAAAGATGCTCCTACTGCTTCAGTGTCTCCCACTTGGGTCTTGCCTGGAACTAGATTTCAGTATCTTTGCTGCTGAGACCTGTATATTTTTAGTGGTGCTGGCATACAGAGACTTTGATCCCAGTTAAAATTTGAGATCACGTTGTTGTTGTTTCTTCAACAAATTTCTTCCCTTTGAGGCTACTGCAATCTCTGGCTACCAAGCTAGATGCCAGCCTGGGTTATTTCAAGATGTTTTCTTGCATCAGCACTGCTCAGTTCTCCCCAGTCTGGATGGTTTTGCTCAATTTAATACTAGATAGTCAGATGTAGGGTAAAGAAACCTTAGATGCTTATACTTGCGCCTACCACTCAGATCACTAGCAAGTCTCAGCATCACGCCATGTCTTCATTCACTTGATGCTGGCACATCTGATGCATCTAGGGCACATCTGATGCATCTAGTGATAGCCTGCCAGCTAGTGCTTGATGAGGTACAGTCAAGGGTAGTTGAGTGTGAACGTATTTTCTGCTTTAAGAAACCAGAAGCTACACGTGTGATAACTTTGAGGGCAGTGAAGGAAATTTTGTATAAATTCCGCGTGTGAAGGTATGCCCTATGGAAAACACAAACTCAAACCTCTTTTGTTCTGGATATACAGTCTTGGAAACCTCTGTGCTACGGAAAGGTATTCTCACTCCTGGTCTTGTGATTCATTTGTTGTATCTCATGTACAGAGGAATGTGAGTATTGATCTAGGCTATTAAAGTATATCATACTTCTCATATTTTATCAGCAGTAGCTGCATGCAAGGACAACATAATAAATAGTAAAATGTATTCCTGTTCATAAATTTCAGTGGAGTTACGGTCTTAGCGGTGGAAAGTTGAGGAGCCGTGTATGAGAAGTAATGTGTATGCAGTAAATTTTGTGAGGAATGAGATTTCTTTCCCGTCCCTTCTTCACTTCCTATTACTACTCTCGGTCTTGAATATGGGTCTGCTGACTGTCAGTCGCAGATGATTATAGCAAGATAATGAGCCCAGCCAATAGGATCTCCTGGTGTATATGTCTGCAGGGTGAGAGTGTAACTACCTACTGGCTTTCCAGAATCACTGAGAATATGACTAATGTTAAAAGCTTTTTTTTTTTTTTTTTTTTTTTCTTCCTCCTTGTTTTAATCCAAATCCTCTATAGAATGTAAAGCTCCAGTAATGACTCACTGGGCAATGAGGCAGCAATCTCAGGCACTGTAACATGATGCAGAAAAGGTCATACACTTGCTTTCATAACAGGATTATTCATTCATTCATTAAAAATTAATCACATGAGAACACATGATGTATTAAAGTTTGCAAGTATCAGTGAAAATTGTAGTTTCTTGAGTCATGGTCAGTTTTTGTGAGGTGAAGTTGCTCTAAGGAGGTACACACAGTTTCAGAATCGTGGCTGTGCCTTAGCAGAGCGATGGCTGTATTTTGTATTTTTAGCTATTGCGATGAGCTTATATTTGAAAGAAACATATGAAGTTCTGTGTTATTTATCTCTTTTGATTGAAAAGTTGCTGGGTCTTATTTGTACTGTGAGAAGGATTTTTGTGTGTTTTGTTTTGTTTTGTTTTTCTTTTTTGAAGTGGAGTCACATGGAAAAATCAATATCCTCCAGTGTCTTGTGAAAGTTACCTCTTTCAACCTGATAACATCTGGGTTTTATTTCCAATGCTAGAAAGCAGCTACAGAAGGTTTCACAGAATCATTTAGGTTGAAAGAGACCTCCAAGATCACAGAGTCCAACCTCTGACCTAACACTAATAAGTCCTCCACTAAACCATATCACTAAATTCTACATCTAAACGTTTTTTAAGGACCTTCAGGGATGGTGACTTTGCTAGAGCTGAGTGTGGTACTGTGGAATTAAGAAAGTAAGACCAACTGTAACAGGGTATACAGCACCGTGTAGTCTAATACAGGGCTTCCTTGGCCAGCATCAGATGCCTATGAAAGAATCCAAGAACAGGCAGAGCACATAGTGGCAGACTGACTCAGAGTTGTGTTGAGGCCGATACTTTCGAGGTTAATAGCTTTCAGCAGATTTCTGCTTAAGTGAATTTGTCTGATCACATTAGAACTTGGGTTGACTTCAGCCATCCACAGCAACTCGAGGCAGGACATTTTGCAGTCTGAGGGAAAGGCATATGAAGAATTATCTCCTTTTGCTTATTCTGAGCTTGGTGTTTGGTAACTTAAGTAGAAATGCATGGCATCAAATTGAGGGGAAAAATTGTTTTCCTTTTCACTGTCACTGTGCCACTCATTTTGTGGATCCCTAGCACATTCCCACTCAGTTCTTTGTAAGCCAAGAAAAAGAAATCTGTCTATGCAGTTGTTTCATAGGAGCAATCTGTGGGCTTTGGAGCTTTGTTCCTGCCATTTCCTCTATCTTGTCTGGTTGCAAGATGACAAGATGAGGACCAGAACTTCACATAGTATTCCTAAAGTGGTGGGGCCTTGAACTTACATGGTGTATAATTAGGCACTCTCTTTTCTCTAATTCTACTTAATAACTGCTAGCTTAGAGCTTGTTTTTTAACTCCCCTTAACTGTCTCCCATCCGCTGTTGACCTGATTTTGTTGAGAACATAGGAATATACAAGTGACAAGATAAACTTTGAGGTAAAAGCTTCAGTTACTGTTAAAAATTCACTGATGTATGTCCTATATGAGGCTGTAACCTTGACAAGTATTAGAATGACTTTAAAGCCCATTCCCAGTTCAATGTCGTAATGAATTTCTGTTATTCACGAGCTGTTCAGGTTGGTTTCATAGCCCAAATGTATACCGAGCTGTACTGTACTTGCACGTCAGCAGGCATCCAAGTTTTGTTTATTTTATTTTTTTTTTGTAATTGCAGGTATTTATGAGCCGCCATTTCTTATACTATTGTGGTGAACCTACCCTGGATGTGAAGATTGCCTTTTGTCAGGTGTGTGTTCCTTACAGGTAAAACAAGGTACAGTATATACTTGTACTTTATTTTTGCAGTTATACGCTCATATTAAAAAAAAAAAAAAAAAAAAAAAAAAAAAAAGAATTTTGGAATCATATTGCAAGTAACTAGCTGTAAGAATGAGAGTAAATACAAAAGCTAGAAGAATGCATCACAGAAATTACATTTCTATTTAATTTGATTGCCATAGTTTGCTCTTAATGATTTTTGTTTTTTGCCTTGACCAAATATCTGTTAAAGTGAGGTTGTTTTAATTATTTGATTTTTAAGGAAAAACAATAGCAATTTACAAACAGAAAATAATCTTGCTGTATTACCCATAAATTTAATGATGAATCAAACAAAATCCTTCATGTAAAATAACGGTACCCATGTAGATGCTTTCACAGAATTAATTCACAAAATGTGAATTCAAAGTATTTCATCTTAGCTTCTCTTTTTGTGAGACAGAGCATTTACGCTGTAACCTAAGAATAACGTTTTTTGTCCATTACTCTATGTTTACTGGGAGTGTAGGGAGGGCAACTGAATTTCTGTGGGGTTTGTTTCGTCTCCAGTTGAACAAACCGTGCTATGCAGGTTTCAGAGTCATGAGACTGTGCTGCAGCCAATTCTGTACTTTAAATTAGCCTTGAAGTGGTTTGGTCACAGTGCCTTGAACTCTGCAAAGCTCAAACTAACTTTTGGAGGTGGAGAAAAAGCATATTGCCTTGTCCAATTTGGGGTTCTTTTGGTTAGATAAAGTTAGTTAACATACATTGGTGTCAAAACTGTAAATATGTGTTTCCATTAGGAATGAAAGATGACCTTTTAGTTTGCTTCTTATAAAGTGCTTGGTGTTTGACTTTTTCTCCATAATTTTTTTGTGTGTGTGTGAGATGGGACACCAGTAATAGGACTGTGTGGAGGGACATTAAGGGATATTCTTCATTTTTTGGGGGGTGAGACCAGTGCTGCATTCCTAGAAATGGAATTTGGTAAACACTGGTTTTCCCCTTTACATTCTAGGGCTCAAGAAAGTGAAAGTGCAATTCTCACAAAGAAAGGACTATAAGTTGTATCTAAGCATGTAAAGCAGAGCAGTGACAGGCGTTGAGAGTTTAGTTTTGTGTTTTTTAACACAGCTGTACAAAATACTTGTTTTGCTGAGAAGGTTGACTGTACCCTTCCTAAGTCATCAGCTCTAGAATGGAGCTTGGATTTTGGGTTTGATAATCTGTTTAACAGTCTTCTCCATCCTTTCCTTTTATGTGCATAAGTTTTTCTTACTTAATGCTTTCCAGTGTAATTTTTAGCTTAATTGTTCCACTGTTTTCTTCTCAGTTTTGATAATTTGTTCTGTAAGTGCAATAAATAGCCTGAAACACCATCCTCAACAAAAACTGTGCAAATCTCACAGATCAGGGATAAATAATTTTGAAAGAAGACAGGATTTTTGCAAACATGGCGTTTCTGTAATTTTTTGGACAATTTGCTTAGAAAAAAAAAAGTTGTGCAGAAGTTGCAAAAAAAGTTTTTCCTCGTGTTTTGTGAAAAAGAAATTAGATATGAAAAGGTTATATTCAGTGTGCAGAATAGAGGTTTTTTTGCACAGCTAACCTTCCTCTCCCTTTTAGTTACACCAAAGAAGAGCTGAACAGAAACATTTCTGTTACATACACAGAGGAAAGGTACTTTCCATCTTCTCCTCTTATGCTCAGTGCTCCTTTAGCCTGGCCATCAGTCAATGTTTGATAGTGTATAGCAAATGCTTTCTGTCACTGCACTCTTCGATCTTGATTTAAACTGTAATGAAACCATGCTACTATAATTATTCCTTTGCTATTACTCTAGCTTACTAGAAAGCGTTCACAGCCACATACAGAAAGGAATGTATGTACATTGTTTTTGTTTAAGAGTATGTGATGAAATCGACAGCATTTTGGATGAATTTTTATCACTAGATGAAGCTCATTCATGTTGAATGCCTACAAGCAGGTATCAAAGAGGAGTCATCCAATAAATAAATGCAAGAGATACTATTCTGGCATTGCAGCAAACAAGACTTTATCCCTCAAGCACTTATTGCACAAATAGCTTTTCAAGGTCTTCAGATCTCCCAATTTATCCCCCTCAGGACAAAAGCTAGTTTAGGCTTCACATTAATTTATTCTCTCCAGAAAGACAGGCCATGATCCAAATAACCGTTAAGCACATACTTAACTTTAAATACAAGAACACTCCCTGTGAATTAAATGTCGTTGCATTAAGACCTTAGCTATCATAGGTGGTGTTCATTGGTATTGCATAGGGCAGGACTTGGAATATATGTTCAACCTGGTAATATTTGGTCTGGAAAGATTCTACCTACTGAATCAGTAAGTCTTAGACATCAGGGACTGCTGTTAGCAAAAGATGACGTGACAGAACGCTCAGCAGCAGCAAGAGGTAGATAGTGCCACTCACCTCTTGAGGTGTTTATAGATGACAAGGATGCCAGTAGTATCTAGATAAGAGACCCAAAAAAGGAGGTTTGCATTGTTTAGAGGTGAAATACTGGAAAGTACTCCAGTGATTGTTACCGGTGAGGACATATATTCCTTGTAATAACTGTTTTGTGGTGACTTCTCTCTCATGGCCTAAACAGCATAGCTTTTTAGGCCAAAAAGATCTAAAATACTTGTATTCCTCTAGACATTTTCTTCCCTGTGTTCTGATACCATGATTTATTTCCCCTGTGATATTCAACTGTCTTAAATAAAAGGTATAAAGACTTCCTCAATGCAATACTAGCATAGACGACCACTTAAAAAATCAGATCATTTCAGCAAACTTTTCATTTTAGCAAGAAAAAAGACTGGTTCTTATTGATTGCATTGCTCTTAATTGATTCATTCATCTGGTTTGTTTAGATTTAGTCCTAACTTTGATAAGGCACTTTAACTAAAACTAATGCCTTACTCAGATGCAACGGAGTTACTACTTTAACCATTAAATAAACTGTCTTGATCCAGAATGCCCTATAATTATGCCTTCTACTCAATGGGAGATAAATTGGCATTCATAAACCATCCTACAAGCACTGACCTGTATTTTAGATTTCTAGGACTAAAACAATACTGTTTAATATCAAGAGCTGTCTATTTCTAGCAGGAAATGCAACTAAATTATTCAGCTTTTCTTGTAGCCTTTTATTTAAAAAGGGAGAATATTTTCATTAGCGTTTTTTGCAGTGAACACTGTTATTATATAATTGCATCGAGATAATTTTTGGAGTAGTTAAATCTGTGCTGCTCTGTGCTGCTTCTTTACCCTTCATTTTCTAAGGATGCCATGATGCACATGGGGTCATAGCATTTCAATCTCCTTTCCTGCTGCCCTGCATGTATAGTAGAAGAAAGCTTTTTAAATGATACCCAATATTTCAGTGTGCCCCCAGTTTAGTGAGAAACTTAATCCTGTTGTAGTTCTCCTGTGCTCTTCACAGACTTTGCAGCAAGGCTCCCTTTGCTGCTGGTGCTAAGTTTGGCTGTTCTTTGCATTTGTTAGCATTGCCAACGCGTTGTTTTGGCCAACTTGCAGTGGCCATTGCTCTCTCCTAATCTTAATTGTATCTTCTTCCCATGTTACTGCTTCTTTTTCAAACTGAGGACCTCAGAACAAGCTGACGAGTACAAATTACCTCTCCTCATCACTCTTGTAGGTGAGGTGTGGTGGTTTCTGAGTTACCCCAGTTTAAAATGACTGAGAAACTTTGTGCCTGTAAAAAAGAAGTAATTGAAAGCAGTTAAATCTCAGTGAGCATGAAGAAGACAAGTGAAGAATATCTAAATGGAGTTTTGCTTGTGTGTTTTTTTTTTTTTTTTTTTTTTTTTGGTAGAAAAAAATAAAAAAAAAGGAAAAAACCGCCCTTTTCATTCCTGAAAATCAGAACCAAAGAAGATCCAGGTCTGAAGCTGCTGGATGTTTGGTTTCTCAGAAGAGGTTAAACAAGAAGGGTTTAAGGAAAAAATACATGTATATATTATACTCCTTTTAATAAGTCTTATTTTAAAAGTGAAATGATCAAGGACTGGTCTATTGGAGTTGAGCTCTTTGTGGCAAGAGTCTCTTGGCTCCTCAAAAGGCTGAGTTCAAGAGTGCAGATCCAGCAGAAGACTGCTGGAGGGGGTCTAAAAGAAGGCAGAGAATTAACCTTGTGACCACACAGAAACCACTAAAATAAGGGATAGTGCGGAAATGAGATAATGAGGAACTGTGGTGTGATGTGGCTGATAAGAGAAAAACCTGTAATATTAAATGTAGGTGCACAGAAGAGGAAAAAAAATACTTGATATTCTTTGTAAGAGATTTCATCTCTATCTCTGGTGTTAAGAGTACAGGGAAAGCTAGAATAAATGAGAAGCCTGGCTTAATGGTCAGAAGAGGACATAATAGTTCTGCCATAAATGTGGCATATACAGAATACACAATGAAAAATAATCTTGTAGGCCTTTCTATGGAAAGGAGTTTGATATTTCTAAAATGTGAGCTTCTGTGGTGCTCCAGTTGTATCTAGCAAAACCTACGGCCATTAAATACAAAGCAGAGTTTCAGCAAATGTCCATTAATGCCACAATTCTGGCACTTGAATCTTCTGAGAGCATTACAGCCATGCAAGTGGGAGGACAGCAGTTAAATAGGTCTGTTGGCTTTACAGATGCATGCAGGTGAGCAGGGCTTGCCTGGGAGTATAATTTCAGAGCTGGCAGGAACATTCAGGACTTTGCCATGTTTCAGAACTTCCACTTGTAAAATCCCAGCATGTGACTTTTAAGGTCAAATTTTAGCTCTAATATATTGTTTGTTCTTTTGGACCCTGAGGAATCCAGGGCATCTGCTGCCCAAAACAAGCTGTCCTCCTGCTTTTTTTTGTCTGGGATGGGGTTGGGTTGATGGGGGCCCCAGGGAGCCATTGCCACCATAAGACCAGAACATCCTCTTTTTCACATTCTGCTCATCTTTGGGCCCTGTGCCACCTGCACAGGAGAGGCTGTTCAGTCTTCCACCTAGCTCTTTCCTCGCCTGTATTTACACACAGAATCACAGAATCGTAAGATTGGAAGGGACCTCAAGAGATCACTGGATCCTTGTCTTTTTTTTTATACTGGGGAGCCCAGAACTGGACACAGTACTCCAGATGAGGCCTGACCAGGGCAGAGTAGAGGGGGAGGATCACCTCCCTTGACCTGCTGTCCACACTCCTTTTAATGCATGCCTGGATCCCATTGGCCCTCTTGGCCATGAGGGCACACTACTGGCTCATGGTCAACCTGTTGTCCACCAGGATGCCCAGGTCCTCTTCTCCAGCAGGTCATCCCCCAGCCTGTACAGATACATGCAGTTGTTCCTTCTCAGGTGCAGGACTCTACACTTGCTCTTGTTAAACCTCATTTGGTTTCTTCCTGCCCAAACTCCAAGCAGAGTCATGTCGTTGTTTCCAACAACCTTGAATCATAGCACCCTCAAATGCCTATCTGTTCCCATAGGCATAGTGCACGTGCAGGGATGGATACTAATATTGGGGGAAAGTTTTCCCTAAGCTGATTTTTATTACCGTACCCTCATACAGCTCTGATTGTCTGCAAAGTGCAAGGAGAACCATGTTAATGTGGCAGTTTAAGCTAAACTGCTTGTGTTTGTAAAAGCTAACATGTATGTGAGACTTAGAGCTGTAAGAAGTCACAGTATTTTCACCTTATTAATAATGGGAGGAATGGTGTTCAGAAACAAATATGTGTCAATGAAAAATAGCCTATATACTACATTTGTGGGGTAGAAATCAATAAATAAACAGGGATAGCATCAGGAAATAATTCCCCTCAGAACAGAGAAAGTAATAGCATTATTTTGTTGTGCTTTCTACCCTTCTCCATGCTGTAAAACAAAACAAAGAAAAATACGCAGCTTATAGTTGTGCTTCGGGCAGTAAGTTGAGTTGGACTGAATTTTTAAATAATTGTTCTCTGAAAACAAGACACATGTTCTCTAGGCATTTAATTATGGTCAAAGTGTCATTTTCTTTCACCTCAAACCCTTGAGTCTTGTCAGTTGGTTTCCTGCCCTCCCGAGTGGCTGTGATATGAGGCAAGTAACTGCGGATACGGCCATCCATTTAACTGACCCAGCTCAGATGGCTATCATGTCTGGTCTGAAGAACTTGTTTCCCTCTCTTACTCTCAGGTTTCCCAATGCAGAGGAAGGAGGATGGCATTAGGTATGTGTTACAAGCTTTGTTACTGGTCAAAGAAAATGGTGTGTGCATTCCTGTACGTCGGAAATGAAAGTTAAATTCTGGTTAGTGTTCAGACTGTAAATTCCCTTGTCCAAATGTCTGTGGCAGCCACGGAGTAATGACGCTCAAACGCATAATTTGTCTGTCTGTCAGCAATAATTTTTCATGTTGCATAGATGTCTGTGAAACTTGTTAGGATTTGTTCCAAGTGAAAAGGATGGAGACTTTTGCATTTGATAATTTAATCGCACCTGCAATGTTTACTAATATGTTGGAGTCCCAATACTGTAACTTGCTCAAGTTCACTTCAAGTTCACCTGAACGTTTATGAACTGCGATGAAATTTCTAGAAGACCTTTGCAAGATTTGTCCATCAGCAATGTGACTTCCGAAGTTAAACCCGATTGGCAAGTGTATAAGCACCTTTCTTTCCCCCCCCCCCCCGGGTAATTCTTAATGAAGTGCTAATTTCTGGTTTCTTAAGGTGACAGTATCAGCCAACTACAAAAGCAGCTTGTGTTTTAAGTTTGTGTACAGAAGAGCATATGCTAAAAATTCCTGTTCTGGTGTCAGATCATCGAAGTTTTAACTTAAACCACCAGTACAGACTTTGTAAGCATTACGGAGGAAAACCTGATTTGTGTGTAGTTTACGTGTGTGGTGAAAGAGGGCAGGGGGAGGCTGTAAGGAAAGGAGCCTATTAACTGCTGTGCCAGCACTGAGATGTGTGTGAGAAACACTCTGTAGCCAATAACTTAGGCTCAGGCGAGGATCTTAGTGAAGGATCTTAGTTTTATTTGTGATTGCAATGGAGGGTGTCCCACAAGCAGGAGCGCGCCTACTAGTTCCAAAACACAGTTTATATATTTTTTTTTCTCGATGACCAGGTCCCTCCCCTGTTTCCTCATTGACTGGGTAATCCAGGTTCACAATCTATCCGGTGCTTCACAGACAATAAATACATGGCTTTCAGTGGCTGGTCTGTTATAAGTCAAATTTATTTTGACTTTTATACTCTTTGAGGTGATTGTATTTCTTACATTTTCTTCAGTGATTTCTGCCTAATTGCTCTCAGGATTCTGGTTGTCTGCATTTTACAAGGTCATCTGTTAAGCTTTCTTATCACTGCAAGCATATCTCAATACCACATTTCTTCCCTCTAAACAATGTAACTGTGCAAAACCAAGACTTTTATTCCCACATGTGGAAGGGCCGCAGTGGTCACTGAGACTGGAAGAGAAAGACCCCCAGCTGTGGTGTATATGTTGTTTTGAGATCAGCAACGTGGATTTGAAGACTTGGAGAAGACCTTTTTAATCAGGATTTGAAATGAAATCTGACACTGACGTACTCTGCTACGAGCATGAATTTCCTTGTTTTAGGGTAAAGCCGTTTTAGCTGCACTTTGAGTAAAACAAAACTCATTTCCTTGTCGGTGTTTAGCAAGTGACTTTTGTATTGACTTGGAGATGGTTTGTGATTTGATTACATGTTGCCTCAGTTTGGAGATGTGCTCAAATGTGATTAATCCACTAATGCTGTTAATTCATTGGTTTAGGGATTTGATTTAAATTATGATCGTGACAGGGATAGTTATATCATTGTCCCACCATTCTTATATAAGTAAGCATTACCTTGGGCTTAGGCAGTAGGCTTACTGTGTTTTAATTTTATTTTCTCTTTAATATACATCAGCAAAATAGAGTATTTTTGCTACATTTTGTTGCCAGTGTGGTTTTAAAGGCAGGAAGCAAATCGGTAGCTGACCTGAAGTCTGATTGGCCTGGCCCTGAAGCTGAAGCATGCTTTGCTTCCAGGAGGCATTTTGCTTGGACTGAACTTAGAACTAAATCATCCTGCCTTGAATTTTCTAAGTAATTCTTGGTGTTGGTGTCATCTACCAAAGCTCCTTATCACTCACTGTTTTTTTAGAAAAAGTTACTTTTTAAAAAAACAGCCAAAACTACTTCCTTTGTGTTCTCACTGGCTGTGGCCTTCCACATCCTCTCCACCAGCACAGCCTCTGTGCTGTTGGCTGGCCTGGCTCTCCCAGACCAAAGTCCAGTCCTCTGCCTGCTTTGAGAAAGCCGTGCTGTCTGTACCTCCGGAGGAGCTGGCTGTGGTTCATGCTCACGAAGGAATTGCCATCATTATGCTGATATTTACACAACATTGGTTTCAGAGTAACGGGTGCTGATGCTGAGTATTGTCTGTTTCGTCCTGATAATGGCATCAGAACAAAACATTATGCAAATACGCTGGTCTGCCCAGGGAGAGCGGGAATTAATTCCTGCATGTTATTAAAATTAAGCCTCTCAATGCCAGGGCTGTGAGTAGCTGAGTTGGCCAGATTTATGCATCTGTCTTCACATAGTGGAAGGAGTTTTAAGACTAAGGTTACCCAAGTGCAAATGAGATGCATATTTTTGTTCATCAGATGAGAATGTTTCATACCTCTTTCAGTCTTATTCCACTCTTTAACCCTGAACTTAGCACTGGTTTGGTGTCCGCGTGCCTCCTCTTTCTGCATTTGGGGGCTGGCATAGGGAATCCTTTGCCCTGTGTCTGCTCCATGAGTAAGTATAATGTTTCTAATTGATCTTCTGAAATGAGATTTTCTGTTTGAATGAACAGCTACAATTTGTTAGAATGTTTTCAAGTGTCTAAATGAGATGGTTAGGTTTAACCAATGCTGTCCAGTGACGACAAGTGCTCAAGTGATCTAAGTGACAGAAAAAGGGTATTAGTAGTCATAAGGTGAACCTGAGAGCCTGAGTTCTTGGCAGGATGAATTTTTGGTTTTTAATGACCAGCTTCATGGAACAGTGGAATTATGTCATTTTACAATGAAAAAATAATATTCTCCAAAGGAACTCTTCATTTTTCTTCACCATCAAAATCCAAGTTGGTATTTTTTAGTCATGCAGCGTGGTTGATTATTCAGCTCTTTTGGAAAAACAATTTGTAATAGAGCAAGGAAGAAAATGGAAAAGCTGCATTTGTGAGCACTGAAATGAATGCACAGGCAGAGAGGCATACGAAGCAGAAGATGTATACATTTGGGCTTGACTCCTCCTCAGAGAAAACATTGTACATCGGGAAAACATTGACTTGGGGGAGTGAATCATCAGCTACTTCAGGGCAAGTCTGTAACAGGTTAAACTTCTGCATCCTCTGCTCAGCATCATATAGTATAGAATCCTAAACTAAACTGCTAAATTCTGAATTTTATCTCATCATTACATCATTTAATGTAATTAAAAGTTATTACATACGTTACTCCATAATCTTCAGTGAACAGAGCTCACTGGCAGTGGTAAAAAGGTTATAATGGAACTTTTTGCATAATAATTCCACAAGTACAGGGGAGGTTACAGCTCTGCAGTGGTAGCTCCTATGCAAGCACAAAAAGTTTGCAGTAACTTGTGTTGGTTTGATGAAAATTAGTTTTCTCTGGGAACTAACGCATTTGTGAGGTCACAAGAACAACTCTCCTATTCCTAGAAATGCAGAACCTGAGGATTCCCTGAGCTACTGAATACTGTCCAGGAACCAGGTCAGGTCACAGTTCTTTCATCAGCTGATCTGTTTGCTTTTGCAGCTCATCTTGAAAGCTCTCGCCATTTGCTGAGGCGATCGGCTCCGGGGCAGACGCGTTCTGCAGCGGAGCGGGGGATCGGGCCAGGCAGGGCTAATTTTCCGGCATCGAGCCTACTTGTTTGAGCCGCCACGACCCGGCAGCCCTCGTGAGGGACGCTGACGAGGCGTAGGCGGAGCCAGCAGCGCTCCCCCCCACCGCCCCACCCCAGCCGTTCAAAAGCTGCCCCTAGGGAGCGCGAGCGACCAGGAGCGCGGCGACCAGGGCGGGCAAACAGGGCGTGGCGCGTCAGAAGGGAGTGGCGCGGCAGTTAGCGCGGCAGTTAGCGCAGGCAGGGCGAGCAGGCAGGGCAGGGCGCTCTCCCCCGCCCATACGTAACACCTGCTGTAACGATCAGCCGTTAGCTAGGCGATAATGGTCTCCACCAGGCACGGTGCGCTCTCCAGGAAGTCGGTACACACCCAGACCGACTACCCGTTAAAAAATGCAGCAGTTCAGGTCACCGGATGCAGGGAGTGTCTGAGCCTGTTGCTGCCATGGGCGGGAGGCAGAGAAACTGGGTGCGTGAGGTGCGAGCAGGTGGATGACCTGGTCCGCATGGTGGCGGAGCTCAAGGAGGAGGTGGAGAGGTTGAGGGATATCAGGGAGTGTGAGCGGGAGATAGACTGGTGGAGCAACTCCCTGCAGGGCCTCAAGGAGAGGTACCGGGGTGAGACCCCCCAAACGGGGGTGGACCCCCTGCCCTGTCACTGTCAGGCAGAGGGAGGGGATCTGGGAGTTGAGGAGGGATGGAAACAGGTCCCTGCTCGACATCGCAGGCGACATCCTGTCCTTCTGCCCCCACCTTCCCAGGTGCCCTTACATAACAGGTTTGAGGCCCTGGAGCTTGAGAGACTGGTGGGTGAGGAAGAGGTAGCAAGAGTACCCACGAGGATGCCTAGGGCGAGGAGGTCGACTCCACGCCTCAGGACTGCCTCCACCAAGAAAGACAGAAGGGTTATTGTTGTGGGAGACTCTCTCCTCAGGGGAACCGAGGGCCCTATTTGTCGGCCTGACCCTACCCGTAGGGAAGTCTGCTGCCTCCCTGGGGCCAGGGTCAGGGACGTTGCCAAGAAGCTTCCCAACCTGGTTTGCCCCTCTGACTATTATCCTCTTTTGATAGTCCAGGCAGGTAGTGATGACATTGAAGAGAGAAGCCTGAGGGCTATCAAACGAGACTTTAGGGGACTGGGATGGTTAGTGGATGGAGCGGGAGTGCAGGTGGTGTTTTTGTCCATCCCTATGGTGGCAGGGAGGGGTACAAAGTGGACACAGAAAGCCCACCTGTTAAACACGTGGCTCAGGGGCTAGTGCCAACACAGAAATCTTGGGTTTTTCGACCATGGGGCACTTTACTCGACACCCGGCCTGATGGCTGCAGACGGGTCCCTATCTTTTAGGGGAAAACGGATCCTGGCCCAGGAGCTGGCAGGGCTCATTGAGAGGGCTTTAAACTAGGTAAGAAGGGGGACGGGGCTGAAGCAAGGATTGTTGGAGCTGTGCCAGGGGGAACAATAGCAAGGCCGGGGGATAAGGCAATGGCCCAGCTGAAGTGCATCTATACCAATGCACGCAGCATGGGTAACAAACAGGAGGAGCTGGAAGCCATTGTGCAACAGGCAGGCTATGACTTGGTTGCCATCACGGAGACGTGGTGAGACCACTCTCATGACTGGAGTGCTGCAATGACTGGCTATAAACTTTTCAGAAGGGACAGGCAGCACAGAAGGGGTGGTGGTGTGGCTCTCTATATTAGAGAGTCTTTCGATGTTGTAGAACTCGAGGCTGGGAATGACAAGGTCGAGTCCCTCTGGGTTAGGATCGTCAGGGCCAACAAGGCTAGCGTCCTGGTCGGGGTCTGTTATAGACCACCGAACCAGGATGAGGAGACGGATGAGGAGTTCTACAGGCAGCTGACAGAAGTTGTGAAATCGTCAGCCCTTGTTCTCGTGGGGGACTTCAACTTCCCTGACATATCCTGGGAGCACAACACAGCCCAGAGAAAGCAGTCCAGGAGGTTTCTGGAGAGCGTGGAAGATAGCTTCCTGACACAGCTGGTTAGTGAGCCCACCAGGGGTGGCGCCCCGCTAGACCTTCTCTTCACAAACAGAGAAGGACTGGTGGAGGATGTGATTGTCGGGGGCTGTCTTGGGCAGAGTGACCACGAAATGGTGGAGTTCTCTATTCTTGGCGAGGCCAGGAAGGGGACCAGTAAAACCGCTGTATTGGACTTCCAGAGGGCTGACTTTGTGCTGCTGAGGACACTGGTTGGTAGAGTCCCTTGGGAGGCGGTTCTGAAGGGCAGAGGAGTCCAGGAAGGCTGGGCGCTCTTCAAGAGGGAAATCTTAATGGCGCAGGAACGGTCTGTCCCCACGTGCCCAAAGACGAGCTGGCGGGGCAGAAGACCAGCCTGGCTGAACAGAGAATTGTGGCTTGAGCTTAGGAGAAAAAGGAGGGTTTATAATCTTTGGAAAAGTGGGCAGGCCACTAAGGAGGACTATAAGGATGTTGCGAAGCTGTGCGGGGACAAAATTAGAAAAGCCAAAGCTCAACTGGAGCTCAATCTGGCTACTGCCGTTAAAGATAACAGAAAATGTTTTTATAAATACATCAATACAAAAAGGAGGACTAAGGAGAATCTCCACCCTTTACTGGATGCGGGGGGAAACTTAGTTACAAGAGATGAGGAAAAGGTGGAGGTGCTTAATGCCTTCTTCGCCTCAGTCTTTAGCGGCAATACCGGTTGTTCTCTGGATACCCAATTCCCTGAACTGGTAGAAGGGGATGGGGAGCAGGATATGGCCCTCACTATACATGAAGAAATGGTTGGTGACCTGGTACAGCACTTGGAAGTGCACAAGTCGATGGGGCCGGACGGGATCCACCCGAGGGTACTGAGAGAACTGGCAGAGGAGCTGACCAAACCGCTTACCATCATTTATCAACAGTCCTGGCTATCGGGGGAGATCCCAGTTGACTGGCGGATAGCAAACGTGACGCCCATCTACAAGAAGGGCCGGAGGACTGACCCGGGAAACTACAGGCCTGTCAGTTTGACCTCAGTGCCAGGGAAGCTCATGGATCAGATTATCTTGAGAGTCATCACGCAGCACTTGCGGGGCAAGCAGGCGATCAGGCCCAGTCAGCATGGGTTTATGAAGGGCAGGTCCTGCTTGACGAACCTGATCTCCTTCTATGACAAAGTGACGCGCTGGGTGGACGAGGGAAAGGCTGTGGATGTGGTCTACCTTGACTTCAGCAAGGCTTTTGACACCGTTTCCCACAGCATTCTCCTCAGGAAACTGGCTGCTCTTGGCTTGGACTGGCGCACGCTTCGTTGGGTTAGAAACTGGATGGATGGCTGGGCTCAAAGAGTCGTGGTAAATGGAGTCAAATCCAGTTGGAGGCCAGTCGCTAGTGGCGTTCCCCAGGGCTCGGTGCTGGGGCCGGTCCTCTTTAATATCTTCATCGATGATCTAGATGAGGGGATCGAGTGCACCCTCAGTAAGTTTGCAGATGACACCAAGTTAGGTGCGTGTGTCGATCTGCTTGAGGGTAGGAAGACTCTGCAGGAGGATCTGGATAGTCTGCACCGATGGGCTGAGGTCAACGGTATGAAGTTCAACAATGCCAAGTGCCGGGTCCTCCACCTGGGACGCAATAACCCCAAACAGAGCTACAGGCTGGGAGATGAGTGGTTGGAGAGCTGCCAGGCAGAGAAGGACCTGGGAGTTTTGGTTGATAGTCGGCTGAATATGAGCCAGCAGTGTGCTCAGGCGGCCAAGAAGGCCAACAGCATCCTGGCCTGTATAAGAAACAGTGTGACCAGCAGGGCTAGGGAGGTGATCGTCCCCCTGTACTCGGCTCTGGTGAGGCCGCACCTCGAGTACTGTGTTCAGTTTTGGGCCCCTCACTACAAGAAGGACATCGAGGTGCTTGAGCGAGTCCAGAGAAGAGCGACGAAGCTGGTGAGGGGCCTGGAGAACAAGTCCTACGAGGAGCGGCTGAGGGAGCTGGGATTGTTCAGCCTGGAGAAGAGGAGGCTCAGGGGTGACCTTATCGTTCTCTACAGGTACCTCAAAGGAGACTGTAGCGAGGTGGGGGTTGGTCTGTTCTCCCACGTGCCTGGTGACAGGACGAGGGGGAATGGGCTTAAGTTGCACCAGGGGAATTTTAGGTTGGATCTTAGGAAGAACTTCTTTACCGAAAGGGTTGTTAGACATTGGAATGGGCTGCCCAGGGAAGTGGTGGAGTCACCATCCCTGGAGGTTTTTAAAAGACGTTTAGATGTAGAGCTTAGGGATATGGTTTAGTGGGGACTGTTAGTGTTAGGTCAGAGGTTGGACTCGATGATCTTGAGGTCTCTTCCAACCTAGAAATTCTGTGATTCTGTGGCCTTTATCTTAGGGAAGAGTTTTACTACTCAACAAGCTTATCTGACAATAACTTAGAGTTAATTGTATTTAACTCTGTCTGACAAATAACGAAGAGTCTGATTTCTGTGTCTGTTGTTCAATTCCATACAGATACAAGTCCGCTTGTTCTAAGATATTGTATTTATTGCGATACAAATAAGGGCAGAATCAGCACAAACACACAAGCCAGCAGTCACAAAGCAATAGTAATGGCAAGTGCAGACCAGTAGCAGAGAGTAACTGTGTCCCATCCCCATCAGATGGAGAACTTACCAGCTGCCTTCAATCAGTGGCTTTTTATGGTATCTTCCTGGGAGAAAGAGGCTTTGACATCATCTTTGAAAGCATTTGAGGATTTGTGCAGATCTCTGACAATGAGCCTAAAATGACAAGAATTTATATTTGAAAACTAAGCTGACTGTGTTTCATCAATATTCTGATGTTTTACCAGCTTCTGTTTCTGTGTCTTTCCCTCCCTCTCCCCTTCCCTTTTTCTGTACAACAGGGATTTGGGAAACAAGTGGATGTGTCATATATTGCCAAACATTACAACATGAGCAAAAGCAAAGTTGACAACCAGTTCTACAGTGTGGAAGTAGGTGACTCGACCTTCACAGTTCTCAAACGCTACCAGAACTTGAAACCTATTGGCTCTGGGGCTCAGGGAATAGTTTGGTAAGTATCAGCAATTTCTCTTATGTTTTTAAATAGGGTTTGCCTCTTGCATCTCTTCACAGCTTGCTAACCGCAGACATTGTCTAAAATTGTGCAAATAAGAGTCAGGCAACAGACATCCTGAGGCAAAAGGAGCCTAATAAATTCTGCTGCTGGTGCGAGTGTTAGCACGGGGTTTTTCTCCACATAGCAAAATGTAACTAGCAAGAAAGCAGGAGAAAGATCTTACTATAACTGACAACTGTGGCACTATTTCTAGAGGCAGTGCAAATTATATCCTGAGTAAACCATGTAATTTTAGTCTTTGTACAGTAAAAGTCACTGAGAGCTATGCAGAAAATGGTCACATCCACTAGCATTCTAAAGCATTGGGAACGGAAGCCTTTCGTATCCAGGTAACTGCCAAATGTCTCTTTTGTTTTTGAAAGAGGTGTTGCAATGCTGTGAAAATGGAAACAAAAGACAATTTTTTTAGCTCTTCTCAATAATACAAAAGGGTTTTGGAATTTGAAATGGTGGTCTAAGGTTACATTTTCTTTGGCTTTTGGCTGCATTTTTTGAAATGGCTCTTTAACTTCAATTGAAGTGGCACGTGTTTGAATGTCTCTGTGAGGGCATTTGTTGCCTGCTTAATTGTGGGGCATTTATATCTCTATAAATTGATCCAAGGTGAAGCCTAATTCCATCTGTTGTTTTTATCACTGCTATTTTCTGATTTTGATGTAGTGTGTGTTATCTTGTAGTTAGAGGCAGTGGGAAAGCAATGGGTTCTCCTAACTTAGGGAAGCAGACTTCCGTGGATCATTGACATGGGCACTATAATTGGCACTGTGACAACAATTAGCAGCACATCCTTAGTCCTCTGTCTGTCACATCCAACCTTTAGTATACTTAGAGAACACAAGAATCCAAAGATTGATCTAAAGTATCAAGTACTTTATTTCATATCTTAAGCAGAAGAGGGCTAAAGGTTACTTTAAAATTGGTTCTAAAAAAGAAATATGATTGTGTTAAGTACTAACAATGTTCAGTCTGTGCCAGTTGTCCACTTAAATAAGTAACATATATTTTCTCTTCCTACTGACTAGTCAGTTTTAGAATAAAATCAGATCTTGTTGAGTCTGTCTGCAACTGAATTGCTATAATGATCAAATGTGAGCAACAGCAACAACAAAAAACAGAAGTTTAGCAAAATAAAATTAATATAATGGGAATTTGTCTTTCATACAAAGAATTGATGAGGAAAAGTTAGGAATGTCCTAGGACAGAATATCAAGTGAGAAAACAACAAGTTCAAGTGAAAACAAAATGTGAAATAAAATTTACTGTTTATTGGACCAAGTGTTACAGTACACAGGCTTTTGACCATGACCATCTTTAGGTCTGCAACAGAAACAGAAAACTTCAAAGGTAAAAATAAGTTGAATGCACTTTTCTGGGTATAATTAGATATGTAGCGGCTAAACCGCATGGAAAACAGGGACTTGATACCCCTCTGCAATGTTAGAAGGGAGGAGAGGTGACAACTGCCTAATTTTATAAGGGAGAGCAAGAGCCAGGTCACTCCTTGCCTGTGGATATGATATAAACAGTTTAGAGGAGGGTGGATGGAGAGGAGTTCTTGTGTTCCATAAAATCACCAGAAATATGCTGATGTTGGAGTGGGTAGTTTTTATGTTTCATGTGAGTGCTTTTTGCCTGGAAGCAAGGCAGTTGATCTTGAGTTTGCTGTAGCTTGCAGTTAACAGTTTTGGTACCATCTGTGATAATATCACGCTGCCTGCGATGTCTAGAAAAAATACATTGTATAGGAATGTTCTAAAAAGCAATTTGAAGGAGGGTATGGGGGCTCTGGAATTTATGGTGGAAGCAGGGAGAAAGTCTTGTAGACAGCAAAGGTGTAACCTATATACTTAGGGATGCAAGTAATTAAGATTGTAGTAGTAGTTTACAAAGAAACTGGCCCTGTTTAGGACTGCGTTGGTGCCTGTAGCTGTGTCCATTATTGCAAGACCGTGTTAGCTTTTGAAGACTGAGTCGTCTGGGCAAGATGAGCTTGGTGATGTCTTTCAGCTGAGATACTGAAGGTTTTTCTTTCTCTCTGAAGACTCAAGACAGGGTTTCATGCTGTGGGATGTTGGGATATGGTCTAGTGCTGTGTCAGCTGATCAGAGGATCATTAGTTGGGCTGCGCTTTATGCTTTCTGTGCTATGCAAGAAATTTGGCTTTGTTGGAGAAATGTTTCCGGGAGAGGAGCATGGGAGCAGGCTGATGGTTTGAGGATGATTTTGGAGACCTGGGAACTCTTTAGCTGGAAGCATTCGAACCCCCTAAAAAGGTTCCTCATCTGCAGATCTTTAGGAGACTAATATTATCCTTGAAGCAGTAAACTGGGCAATTTTGTAGTGTTTTTTTTTTTGTTTGTTTGTTTGGTTTTTTTTTGGAATTAGTAGAGTGATTTTATGATCTCTTTGAGCTTGAGGATGAAGGGAATAGTCTTTTTGAGTTTGCTATAACAGCAACTCAAGCAATAGCTTGCTGTATTATCTAAGGCTTGTTCTCCTTGCTGATTTGTTATGTGGTAGTTGAATATTAAGGAGTGCAAAGTTCTTGCACTTGACAATGTTGTGCTGATGGTGCTCCTGGTCAGTTATTCACCTGTGGATTCTCTCCCTGAAACAGTCACCATGGTGCCCAGGCTCAGGGGATGGAGTTAGAGTGGTGGTTGAGGGGTTAATGCATGTCCTGTCCACTGTGCCATGTCCAATATGAAGTTTGTTTTCATTGCTGTTCGCCTTGAGCTATCCCAAGGAAGTGTTCTGTAGGTGAAAACTTGGTCTAATTCTCCATATATTTTAAAAATATTTTTATTGTATATAATTTAGGGTAGCCTGTTTCATTCTGTAGGCCTCTTCGACACTGAAAACTGAGCATATTAAATCAGCAGGGCCATTTAGAAGTATATTCTGACTTAATATGACAAGTTTGTCTGTGAAATGGGCTCGTAAATGTTGAAGAACATCGGATTCTTGAGTTTACAAAAACACATAAGCTCTTTTGTATGTCTGTCATTCTTAGTATCCATTTTTGTAGCACAGTTGAATCCTGGTCTGAGTGTAAGGCTCCAAAGGGATACTGCAATGGGAGCAGTGGTAAAACCTGAAGAAAAATGGAGTTGCCACTTCATACTCAACTGCCAGCCCTCAGTCAAGGAAAGAAGGTTGTGCATGTGGTGCATGTGCTGTGGTGAAGTGAAAAAGGACAAAGAAGGGTGGACACCTGAGTGTTTTCAAGTTAACATGCTACCTTATTTCTATTGCTTATTTCTATTTATATTCTGTAGCTGGAAATCAATAAATTAAAGGTGGGACCATGCCCTAACAATAATATTTTGGTTTCTTTGTGCCGGAGGTGAAATAGATAGATGTCAGTACGTCTGCTTTTGTAAACCAGCCTAGTTCCACTGAAATCCAGAGGTGTTTCCATCGTGGCACAGAGCAGGAATTTTGGTAGACTAAAAGAAAATACATGTTATTCAGGAAAAAAAAAAAAAAAAAAAAAAAATGAAGTTAACAGTGCATCCAGTTACAGGTACAATTTCCCTGGTCGTGATGGGAGTGGTAGGGTTAATTTGGTTGGTTGTGGGCTTTTTCCTGAGTCAGTGCTGAGCACATCTTGAGTTGGGTTAGCTGCATTCCGTTTCCGCAGTCACATCTTGCTGACTCCTTGCACTTCAAATTGTTGATGGCTGCTGCGGATTTATCCTGTTCTGTTAAAGATTCTCCAATTTGTATCCATTAGTTCAGATTAAGTTTCTCATGCTGTTGTATGCTTTGTTGATGCGCTTTGACACTCTGCTCCTGAGGAGGTTTTTGAAGACAACCTTTCAAGGCTTGTACAAGTGTTCTGTATGAGAGAAATAGGGAAAATTCCTTGTCAGTTTGCACGGTGAACTATTACTGCACTGCTAGTGAAATTAACATAGCAATTTAAAAACGTTTTCTGCTTTTTGTCTCATACAGTGGAAACACTCGATGAGATTTTTTTTCCTCCCAAGTGTACATGGTTTGAACTATTGCCAGTTTATTTTTTTTCCACTTTAGGAATTTCTTAAATTTTGAAATACCATAAGGAAACTGGCAGCAAGTTTCAGGCTTCAATCATTCATTTTAACATTGCAGTGCTTTTCTCCAATGATAATTTGCATTTACATTGTAGTATTCTCTGGATTTTCTAGCATGTCATTGCCCTGAAATGCCAAAAAATTAATTACATGTATTTGGTTAGCCATTGATCACCATCTGACTTATACCTGGAACAGCACATTCTGTTTTTTCATTCTGCAAAATCTATGACTTCATTCTTGAGAAAAATAGCAAATATTGAAATTGTCTCAGGAATCTGAATCACCGGCACATGAATTGTGTGGTGCTGAGTGACTCCCAGTGGAAACAGCAAAGGTTTAATATCTCTGTGGGTTTGGGCTCTGCAATATTAGGAGTGAATACATTCATCTAAATCGGGCAGATTTGTCTGTGAAGGTAATGTTATTAGAATTTGCATAGTAGCAAATATTCAAACAGTTTGCTTGCATAGGAGTGAGAGGAGGGAACGTCTTGTGATGCTCTTGCTAATGACTGAACAACTAACTCAGCTTGGCCTGCCTAAGGATTATAGATAGCTGCCATATGTCCAACTGTACAATGCACATCTGAAAAATCAGCTGCGTTAATTTGTCTTTAAGAATAAGCAGCTTATATTTCATGTTTGCGTTGATTCTTAAAACTACTTCTGTCTACTAATTTCTTTAAGTAAGAAAGAAGAAAACAAAAATATGTCTAGTAACAGTGTGTGAGAGAACCTGAGACAGGATGAAGACCTGTTTTTAAATGACAGAGATACCTGAGATGTCATGTTTGAACAAGAGTTACTGTTTGTGTTTTCTTTTTTCCTTGAAAGCTTAAAGGAATGAAAGGATATGGACTTACACGTAATTACTTAACAAAAAATATTCCTCAAATATTTTTTGTCATGTGCTTCTGCTGCCTAACGGCAGAGACTCCTGGCTGGGAGATAGTTGCCATGTATTTCATGTTTATGTTCTCATGTTTCATTTCCCTTCGCTAGTATGCAGAAATCTAAAATGTAATTTAAATTCTGGGCATTACAAACGATATGTAATAAAAGTGCCACAGTGTGCTCCGCAAGCATAGAGATCAGAGGCTGTCTCTAAAGTACTCAAGACTATTTCTCTGACTCCATCTTTCTTTCCTCTTTTTGCCTTAAATAACTTGTATAGTTTCCATGACTACAACACTTAAGGAGGCAAAATCCAGTCCAAATTCTCCCTGTGCATATGTGTGTAAAAACAAAAAAAATGAAATTAGCTGCTTTAGAAACTGTCTGTGCACAACCTGTTTTTGTGAACCCTAAGAGCAGGAACCCTAAGAGCAGTATTGGCTAAACCTGGCGATAAGCTGCAGCGCTGCAGAGGTACTTGGTGGCTCCAGTGAGAGTGGTGACACCCAGGATCTTCAGCTGGCTCAGTACAGCCCCCAGGTAGAGAGCAAGGTTGTCATAGGTTGGTCATGGGTGGGTATGGTTAAACATCTGTGATACTTTGCCATTAAAAAAGAACATTTGTGTTTATAAGCTGTTAGTAAATTCTGTGGCTGTAGAGAAGCCACATTGATGCAGTCTCTGGTTATCTTTGCTTGGAAATCAGATGCAGGTAAATACCAGTTCAGTCAGGAAATCAGGACTGGAATTAACTAGTCGGTGCATTGAAATCCTGTCACCGCTGAAATGAAGATTATTGCATCCTCCGCACTGATTACTGCATGTCTGACAGCAGAGCAGGACAGGAGGTTTCTTCTGCGGTAGGAAAATTGCTGTGACCATATGGAATCGTAGCAGTGGGGCTACAGAGCAGAACATCTAAATAAACGGGCAAATACCAAAACAAGGAAGAAATTGAACTGAAAATAGAAAACTAGAGCTAGTCTGGAATGAAATGCAGATTAGTTCATTCAGCTTTCATTGTCAGCAAGAATTGGAGCTATTTATTTTTTGACATTAGTGGTCTACAGGTTTTCACTGTGTTTAACAGAAAGCAAAAGCTTATCTGTCATCCAATGACTTGCCTTCCTTCAACAAACAGGAACAACTGGGACAGGTGAAGAATCAGAATATAACAGATATTAAGCAAAACAGAAAGAAAATACAAAACAAGGGATTGCATAGGAAGCCTAAAAGAGAAGTTTTTGAATGATATAAGACATGTCTTGCATGGCGCTGGTGAGAAAACTCAAAGAGCTGGTGATAAATAAAAAAAAAAAAAAAAAAAAAAGAAAAAGAGGCAGTTGGGAGGGGCACCAAATAGGAGGAGGCCTGAGAAGCAGCTGTGAAAGCAGGTGGCCAAGAGGACATCAGTGTAGTTTTTTTGGCTTTGTTTGTTTTCTTGCTTTTGTTCTTTTCTGTATTGATGTTAGTAAACTTTTCCATTCAGTCAAAATTAATTGCCCATTTACAAATCAAAATGCATTTTGTAGTTCTGGAGTCATGTAATTCCCCATGATCCATGGAAAGGGGTAGACTTTCTAATGAAAAAAAAACAAACAAACAACAAAAAACAAAAAACAAAACAAAACAAAAAAAAACACCATCTTATTCTAAAATTGTATCAGGAAAATCTTGTAATTTCTGATGTGTTCTGGTGTAACAGGGCAACCCTACAACTTAAGTGACATATTCATTTGTTCTTGTTAAAGTGGTGAGGCATTTTGGCTTGCTGTACAGCAGGTAAAATATTTTATATCCTGATAAAGCCTCATTTTCACCCACTGCTATCTTTTCTTGTGTCAGACGTCCCTCACTGTGAGTTGCCCCAGTTGGACGTGAGCATACTGGATGAGTTAGAGCAGCTTGGGCTGGTTGAGTTAGTTACTGAGTAGGGGCAGGGAGGGTAAATGTGACCCAAGTGTGAGCATTGGCTTTGTTCCCTCCCAGAACACCAACAGATACTGCTTCAGCATCTGTGATTATCTGCCTTTGCTTGCAATGCCCTTGCAGAGGTCACGGGGTTTGCCTTGGGAAACTAGACTCTGAGTAGTCTTTTAGGGTTAATCTTTTATAATAACTTTCTTTTTCCTCCTGTGCTCATCACATTGTAGATGATCACTTGTTGACAATATGATTTCAGTGCTTGGGTGAATTTTT
Source organism: Nettapus auritus (assembly GCA_011076525.1). Taxonomy (NCBI): domain Eukaryota; kingdom Metazoa; phylum Chordata; class Aves; order Anseriformes; family Anatidae; genus Nettapus; species Nettapus auritus. Next base: position 65,742,044 of record CM021768.1, read on the forward strand.
GGTTTTTAAGCAGTTGAGGAATGCAGCAAGAAATGTTATTGTTTCTTTCTCCTTAAACTGACAGCTTTTGTTCTCTTCATCAAACAAGCCACTAAGTTTTTTAAATTGCAACTGTGAGGTGAGCATGGAAGATAGTAGCTGTTTTCTGTTTCAGTCTGCAGATCCAAGAATAACAGAATCATGGCGTGACTGCCAGTTGGAAAGTACTAGAGACTCAGCATCTGCTCAGACTTCTCCTTAGTGTCCATAATTCCTCAGTCTTGTACATGGCTGTTGAAGGAGGGAACTGGAGCTCTTCTGGCTTTGCTGCTTTGACACTTAAACCTTGAAAGGTGTCCCAAGTGTATGTACCCTGCTGAGAGTTCAGAACATCAAGTCTGGAAATTGCTCACCAGATTTCTTATCTTATACCCCTTTGCTAAATGCTGGGCAAATGGGATATCAGACTTGATTGTGTTTAACTACAAATTGGATAGCAACTTCTTTTGCCCTTGTATTTTCTGTCACAGAACACTGATAAGCATCCCTAGCTCTGATCCATTTTTCAGATCTTTACCTTGCTCTGGCTTCAGTAAATTCTCAAGCTTGCAGCATGGTTTGGAAACCAAGAGATTATCTCTTAAGTGTCACTTGTGTGAAGGAAAGCATTTTGGTCTAGAGGACTTAAAAAAAAAAAAAAAAAAAAAAAAAAAAATGCTGGCTTTTTTCACTGACCAAGCTGAATTTCCTAGCCTGGCAGTTGCCAGTGTGCAGAATGTATACTGAATTAGTGGCATGATAAATGCAGAATCAGAAAGCACCACTTCTCTTCTGACAGTTCTGTCAGAAAATGATGCTACAACTGAGTTACTTACAGAGCTAAGTATAAATATATATATATTATGTTATATATTATATATATGTTATATATATATATAATATAAAAATATATAGAAATGAGAAGTATGTAAGCAATCTCCTTAATATTTTAGTCACTAGGAAGACTAAAATGCTACCTGTTCTACATCACCTGGCACTCCTCTCAGGAACAGGACAGCCCTCGCCATGTTGCCTTTCATGCTTTGTTCCGATGCAGCTCTTGTGAGTGAGCATGGCTCTGAGAAAGGAGTTCATCCTGCATCCATCTACAAAATTGAGCAGTGGATTCCAAAGTGATGCCTTTTTTAGGGCATCACCAGCTCATGTAACTAGAAAGATGACTAAATTGAAGTTCAAACGGCAGATGAGAGAGCCGCAGAGCTATTTTTGTACAACCAAAAGAGCATAAGCTTGTGCATCTGAGTTGTCAGCTCAATCAATGTGATTGTGGTCTCTGCATGGTGTGGAGCTTCTGTTTATGTGCTTATGGTTTGTGATGGCTATAGAGAGGATAGTCACCTTTAAGAGCTGCTGGAGCTTTTAAGGAAAGAATGCTATGTTAATGTTAACAAATTTGGTATTTTCACATGTGTAGTTATTCTTTAAAAAAAAAAAAAAAAAAAAGAAAAGTCATTTGTGCAGGCTCCACATAGTAACAGGACAATTTGTCATGAAGTAGATGAGGACAAATTTTATTCCAGAGCTTTCATTTCCTCAATGTACTCCAGCCTCTGATTCCCATTTTTCCCAGTGGTTCTAGAAGTGTATAGCTTATTTTGCTGCACAGTGAATTATGTTGTGGTTTTATAGTTTTATGTAGTAGGGTAAGTGGAGAATTTACAGTATAGCACTGTTGGAGTATGCCAAGTGGAGTTAAGTAGTAAATATGTTGGCTAAAAATAAGTGTTGTATCCATGCAACTTGCATTGTTTTCTCTATGGTGGCTTAGCCATCTTAATTCAGACTACAAATCTGAAAATTGAGTGGATAATGGCTGTCTCAATCTGTCTGAACTGTGAAATAGGTTTCACAGTGAAGTTTTTGAATCTCCTTACCTTTAGAAATATAAATTCACTGCACTTCCCTTTTTTTCTGCTAGAAAGAGCTGCATGGCTTTGACATTTCAAGCAATGGGGCTGAGTGCAGTACTTAGAATGAATAATAGGTGTTCAAATTGCACTGCGGATCTCATGAATACGAAAGCAATACTTTATAATCCTTTAAGGGTGAAAGTAAAGGGACTGAATGAAGTGTGGGCTTGGACTTCTTGGTGTTTGCTTTCTTAAGAAAATGCATGTGTGCATTCGGATCTCTGAACAAAATCTCTAGGGTGATAGTTACCCAGATACACACCACCACAGATCCAGCGGGGGAGAGATGCTGATTTTCAGGTAGTTTCTTCTAGCTGTGCCTGAGTCTTGTTTCAATAAGCACAGTTATGACTGGTCAAGTGAGCAGTTTTTCTGTTTTTTAGTATTTTCCCTACGTTTTTGCACATAAATGTGCATAGATCTCTTTAAATCACCTTTTCTTGTTTAATGTGCAGATAACCACAGAGCTTTAATCTAACAACTGAAAAAAACATAAGTCAGCTAAAAAATACTTTAATTTAACCAAGGCCTTTGGAATGCTCTATTTTGCAAAGTAGAAGACAGCATAAGTCAGCCATAGTGAAGCAAGGAAATATGTATTAAAATGCTGCAGTAATAATTTCAGTGATACCGTAACATAATGAGACATGAGACAAAGATATTCTTGTAGACAAAATGTGCCAAGTATGCTCTTCTCTGTTCTGAAATACTTAATATCTAAATGTAAAATCCATCATGCAAAGCAGATGATGAACTTCCCAATTCTCAGAGAACTTCAGCTTGGTACCAGAGTTGTAAGTCTTTGAGGCACAGTTTGAAAGCACGCTTTTTCAGGGTAGTGCATAAAATGCAGGCTTGGGCAAGCTGAAGAGCAAGACCTGTCTTTTCCTTTTTGACTAGATTTTGTGTGCAGTAGGTTTAATAAATACATGGAAGCACGTGGACACTGAATGATAGCTCCAGTTCTCTAACAGGTTCCTTTACATTTTGAACCTTTGTTTTTGAAATTGTCCAGTTTCAGTGGTACATCTTTTGTTTCACAGCCTGTCCTGGGGGGCTGGCAGCTGGGAGCTTTCTCCTCTCTTTTGGGCTTCTAGTCTATCATCTCTTGAGTAAGGCTGCTTTAGTGCACTAGTGACTGGAAAAAACATAAGGAGCTTGAAAAGGATGCAACTATCCAGCCAAAGAGTCTTGAAGCTGAAGACTATCAAAAATTTCCATTTTGTTACCCATCTCTAAGAGTCTATTTTAAAAAGAATGTTTTCTCTTTGTCAGTTCCATGGTAGATTATAATGGAAGTGGTTAGTGCTATGTTCCGTTATTGATTAAAAGAGATAATTGATTAAAAGAGCTATTGATTATAAGATCGTTCCCATATTATATTGTGTCTATTAAAATAGCATCTTGGATGTCAAACTAGAATGCTTCTCTTGGCTTGCTAACTTATGTGGAAAAACAATTGCCTGGTCCTTCAAGTGTGTGATAACAGAGCATTGATAATTGATTCTTACAGTTTGAACTCATGCACAGCATTAGTGGTAAATGGTTATCTGTTTGTGCAAATCCATCGGACTAAAAAGAATTGCACTTAGTTTCCTTTGTTTTCTTTTTTTTTTCTTTTTTTTTTTTTTTTTTTTTTTTTACTGGAGTCAGCAAAAAAGTTGTTAAATAGCTATAATTACATAAAAGCCCTGGTAGTCATGAATTTATTTTCACATCTGGCTAAAACTTTGCTAAATTGTGTTTTTTGTTTTTTTGCCTTTTTTTTTTTCCAAATTATTTACAGTTTTTAAAAAGGCAGTTTTAACACTAACATTTACCTTACAAAACTAGTCATAAACAGAATTTACAATGGAAGAGTTTATTTACTGCATTTTCCATCTGTGCAGCTGCCAGGGATTTGATAGTAAGCTTGGAGGATTCTTTTTCTGAGCTTGCATTGAAGTAGAACTAAAATTTAATTACAAGACTGGGAATTGAATTATAGTCTTTGTTACAAAAATAGGCAACTGTATAAATTTGAATATAATTTCATAGTTGAGCAAAGTTCCAATACAGTTTTCAGAGAAAGGAGCATAGGGTTTACATGCAAGTCTACTCTCTTACTAGAGATCTTGAAATTGCCTTTCACGCTCGACCTTTTCGCTTTGGTTCTCAGACACTAATTATTCTCTCTTACTCCTGTTCTCTTGAGTCACCTGTTCATACAGCCACTCTTCTGCCAGCGATGGAAGTTTTTCTTAAGAAGGCTGATATATATCATCAGTGCTAATCTTGGTGTTCTGAGGAAAGGATTTTCTGTAGCAGGGACCTACGTGTAGTATCTGTAATTTCTTTGTAGTAAAATGCAGAGTTGGCTGTCTGGAAACAAAAGATTCTCTCCGGTGAACAGCAAAAAGCATCAGTACTATTAATTTACTCGGTGCAATGAATTCACCTATTGATGTCTTGAAGTGGTTGGACACCTTCCATTTATTTGATAGAAGACAAGAATAAAACTACAAGTAAGATCTTTGTATCTCAAAGCAAATAGTGCTGTACAAAGGAGTATCTTAGTTGTTTTATTTTTCTCCATTGTTGAGGAAGCAGCCATTACAATATGTAGAGGACTGGAAATGGATCATAACACCTAGGGCTTAAGAAAGCTTTGTTTTTCTGATTTTAGATTGGTGTTTTTGTATCTCATGCCTTGACAGAGAAAATTCAGAAAAATGATCAGAGAACAGAAACTGGGGGAAATGGTTGCCCAGACAAACTTTTTGGTGTTACTGTTTGGTAACTCCTGTGATGATATGACATAACTAATGAAATTAAAATACAGGAATAGAAAATGAGGTGAAAGTGATTTAAAGCATTCCTATATAACTCAACTGAGTCTTATGTGGACTATTCTTTTTAAAAGCTGTTGAGTGATGAGGTAATACAGATTAGCCGAGACATGTCTGCTAAAGCGTATTCAAGGTGTGTGTCCATCAACGATAAAGGTGAAGCATTTAACTATAGAAAGATCATGTTTTTAAACTCCTTTGGCTTTATATTTATTTTTGTTTCTCAGTAAATTTGAGGTTTAATCTGAAATAGTTTAACTATGAAAATATTAAAATGGAAATCCCTGAAAATTTCAGAATATCTCAAAGGATGTTCATGAGTTGTTTTTTCCTTGTCTGCAGACATTCTCAGGGGGAAATCCCACAGTCCTGGCCCAAATGTCAGTAGTTTACTAAAGCATTCTTCAAAGTATTCCTCACCACCTCTAGTAATCAGCTGCTTTTTTTTTGAGGGATGTATTTGGTGTGTTCCTGATGTAGGAGTAGAGAAACTGGAAACCACACAAGTGGAGGAGGAGACATTTCAAGACAGACATTGCCAACGCTTTTTAGAGAGCTTGTAAATTTTTGTTGGTTTTGTAACTAAGCTTCTGATGTATGCTTTCTGCTTTGTACGTGGTCAGTAAGATGCTGTAAAGTGAATGTCAGTGAATGCCTACAGTAAGCAGGAATTAATTCCTTGAGAAAAGGGAGAATCGGGAACAGGATCTGAGGACTGTTAGTTGGAGAACACGTCTGAGAACTTGTGCTTTATGAAACATAGAAGTTGGCATTTGTGTAGTCATATTGCAGCAACCAAAATAAAAGTGGTACAAACTCACAGGAGGTGAAGGTTATCAAAATATGTCACGGTTGTGCAAAATGTTTTAAAAGCTAAAAGAGAGTTTTAGAAGCCAATTTGTAAGATCCTGCTTTGCAAACCACAGCCTGTATTTCTTCATGTTCTCAAAATTTTTAACTAAGCATATGCAACAATTTTTCATTACCAAAAGGAAATGACAAAGACATTTTGTGGAACTGTTCTTTTTCTAGGTCTGTAAGTAGAACTGGATGATATGGTGCATAGGAATTAAATAATTTGATTTCATTAAAAATATCATAAGGAAAAGACAAAACTCATTCTAAATAAAAGTGGGGAATTGTTCACTGAGCCAGTTGGTGAAGGTGTCCTTAATCATGATAGGAAAAGCATATGCTTCTACACTGTACCCAGTGCACATTGTTGCTTTAGGAAAGAACTTCTCATCTCATCATGTTTTTATTGTATTTTTATTTAGAGTTACATAATGTTTTCTTTTTTTTTTTTTTTTCTTCACTCCTTGAAAATAAATGTTAGCTTCCTATGAAACTAGAGTTCAGAAGCAGTGGTGCATGCTATACTCTGCTGAAGTGGTGGCATATGTTTCCTCCTGATGTCTTTTTTTTTCTCCCTAGACACTCTCTCCTTGTCCCACTACTATTCTCAGGGTGAAAAATGGGAATAATAGGCTTGAGGCCCAGGAATTTGCCATTAGAAATGAAGGATATCCTCTAAGACATATAACCCTTGTGTTTGTAATTACTGCAGTGCTGCATATGATGCTGTCCTTGACAGAAACGTGGCCATTAAGAAGCTCAGCAGACCATTTCAGAACCAAACTCACGCCAAGCGAGCTTACAGAGAGCTGGTCCTCATGAAGTGTGTGAATCATAAAAATGTAAGTTTTCTGTAGGAAACAAACAAGTATTTCGGTTTGTTAGGAAGAAACCTCTTATGATGGATGCCTTTTTTACAAGGGAGGAGATGAGAAGTAAAGTATGCTCAAGGGCTACCTTCTCTCTGACACTATTTGCCGACACAGAAGCGTGAGTTTATTGCATATACTACTATAAAGGCTGTGCCAAATGGAGCCCGGCAAGTAGGCGGGGGTCATGGAATGGGAGAGAGCAGAATATGTTCTTGTCTACTGTTTTTCCAGAAATATATAAGTGATGGTTGGAATGCTGGCTCCATCCTTCTGTCACTAGGGCTCAAGACTCAAACAGTGTTTCTTGAGTTGGAGTACCTATCTCAAGTGTTACTCCTTGTTCTGGACTTCATCCAAAACATAGTGTCATACAGATGTGATGATTGTGCAAGATAAGGGGCCATCATTATGGAGATTATTTAAAAAAAAAAAAAAAAAAAAAAAAAAAAGGCTGAAGAATGTAAAGAACCCAAAGCACTTGACCATTTCCATGTATTTGTATGTCAGCTAATAGTGTGGATCCAGGAACTCTGAAGCCACAATACGTGGCACCATTCCTTTTATTTAAAGTGCTCTTGTTGAAATAAACAACATTAGGAAGTTCTAGACTACCCTGCTTTATACACCCACTACTTATTTTATAAAATCTGGAATTTGTAATGAAAGAAAATATCCTTAACTGTAGCAGTGGACTTACCTCATGTCTGTATGTTAATAGTAACTGTCTTAGAATTGTCTGTCTGCATGTATGTACACTTGCTGTTATTATAATGGGTTATGTAGGATTGCCCCAATGCATTGCTCAAGGGACTTCCCAAGGATTTTATTTTCTTATGGTTCCTCCTCTGCTGCTCTCGCTGGATGCCCCTTCCTTTCAATAGGAGTGAATTTATCAGTTAGCTATGTTTACTCTTGCCTCAGATCCTTAAATGACTTTCTCGTTATGCAGAGCATGGGATGAGCTTGAAAAGCACGATGTAAGCTGAGGTTTGATACTTTGCACCAGTCACAAATTCACATGCAAAGAAAAAGTTTTGGCCCTAAAATGACAAATGTGGGATTTGTCACATTTAATGTCCTCTGCCCCCACCTCTGGGCATTGACTTTTCCTTGTTTCACCTTGTCAATTGGGTGTGTACCTGCCTCTTCCCTACTGACATGGATTGAAGCTACCCTCAGTCAGAGCAATCCAGGAGGCTTTGAAAATGTGGGGGTGAGTAGTCCTCCATGTAAGCAGGAGAATGATGTGTTCCCACATAGTTTAGAATAGACTGGAGAAGAGCAGAGGACTGCAGAGCAGTGATACTCATTTTAAATATATTTTTTTAAATGCTGCATAAAAGCTGATGACAGAGCAGCATTTGCTGATTAAGAGTTTTGAGAAGTGCACAGGAAGAAGAAGATTGTCAAGACAAGCACAGAGAGGTGGTTTAGGCAGAGGGGGAGAGGTTCAGATGTGATCTTCATGGTGGCTTTGCCTCCATCTCCTACCTTTCCTGCCCACAAGAAGGAAAGCACAAGGAATTTGGATCCCTAAGGTCACGTTTTTCCTCTGTGCTGCTTTGCACGTTGCTATCAGTGTCTTTCAGTAGCCCAGCACATTTAAAAAGCAAGCAATACACCTTGCATAACAGAAGTCCTCCTTTTGGCCTAGAATGTACCTGCCCTTTTGAAGTGCTTGTACTGAAATGCAGTACGTCTGGGGATGGAAATTGTGTCAGTTTGTGTGGATAAGTGCCCTCAAAGGAGTTGAGGCCATGTCAGAGAGAAGGAAGGTCTTCTGTTTACTTACAGTACGATGGTCCTTGATTACTTCTCCCCTCAGATGTGCATTCTTCATATATAAGGTACTTCTGGCTGTCGCAAGAGAACTGTTCCTGCAGACTGAGCTGAGGCTGGTCTTTGAACCTGTAACTTCAAAATTGAGAGGACTCTTTCACTGTTACATTTTGGTTTATCATCCCTTACTAATCCTTCTCTCAGAAACCACTTCAAGTGCACCTTGAAGAAATCTTAGAGATGTGAGGCATTTTATTTTGAATGTTGCCAGCTTCTTACTGAGCCGTGAAGTGGGAAGTGCTGGTATAAACTGAGCAGTGGAAAACAGTTTGTCCTTTAACACACACTTCAAAATGGGTTCAACTGCTTACCTTTATCACTTGTCTTCCTCCTTTTGTCTTACTCTGCTTTTCAGATTATCAGTTTATTAAATGTCTTCACACCACAGAAATCTCTGGAGGAGTTCCAGGATGTGTAAGTAATACAGGAAGTAATTAAACTAAAGCTTTAGAGACGTGGGGCATTACAGTGTACCATGAACTCAGTAACTCGGCAGAATACAAAGACTGTGAGCTCCTCTAAAATGATCATGTGTAGACCACACTTGGGTAGACAGATACCCTGCACTCCCATGTTCAGAGACTTCTGACATTTATAAGGTGCAAAATGTTGGGATTTCTAAGTGCTGTAAGTGTGCAAAGCCTGCTGGTGAGACCCTTCTTGAGAGAGTTACAGTTACTTGCATTTACCTTCAAATGCATGGGAAGAGGTGTGGATAGTTAAAAGGGCCTGCTTTTGTGGTGTTATCTTGCTTGGGAGATGATGGTTGTTGCACAGCTCCCTGAATCATGAGGTTTTGAAATGCAGCAATTCACTCTGAAATAATTTCCCATAAGAGAGACAGATGTGAAATATTTCCTCCTTTCATGTTGGCTTTGTACTAACCTTTGACTGCCTACAATTACTTGCCTGGGGAACCAGTGCTAGGTGTAAAGGATAACTAGCATCTCTGCTGAGCATTGCCTATTGCACAAGCACTACTGTGCGTAGTGTGAACCTGCCCTGAGTGAAATTTTAAGTAGTGTTTTATATAGCTGTATGCCTTTTATCTTTCACTCTTTCCCATATTCTGTATGCATGGTATGGAAATGTATTCCTTTCCGTACTCTGATAGCAGTGATGCCAACAGACAGATAGCAGTGGCGAGTATGTTTCTGGTTTTGGTATACGAGTCTTCCGCATAAAATTGTCATTGCAGACATGTGCAGAGCAGAGGAGATAACTAGTGCTGGGGAGAAGATGAGGCATGTAGGTCACACAGAAATAGAAAGCTAGTGTTTTCCCCAAAGTTTGAGAGCGCTTTGATGCCCTGTTATAATTAAGATTCAGCTGTGCTTATGAGAAGTCTCGTAAGAAATGAGCTGTGTGTGTTCAACTTATTAACTTCCCTCTCAAGGGGACCAGGATAAGGTCCTGCTGAGGTTGTCAGTGAAGCTTATTTACCAGAAGCTCAAGACCAATTGTTTGTAATGAGAACTGAGTTTAGTCATGCAGTCGTAGGAGGGTTTTGGAGACATTTCATGTGGGGATGCATGTTTTAGCACCACTGCTCTCAGATTCCTGTGTGTGCTGTGGTATCTATTCCTCATAATGATCAAAGGCCAAGTAGTCGTGTCATTTTGATGCTTGTGGCTCTTCTGTGTTCTGCATGGTTCAATTTTGTGCTGCTTGAGTGTGCATGTAAGGTACGGTCTCTGGGGAATGTACCGAGAAAGGCCCACCAAGAACAGTGTTGCTGCAGTGAGACGAGCACCACGACGATATGGTTGTGAGCAATTTCTATGCTTAGCCACTCTCCAGCTATGTTATATCCAGTCAGCAAAATCAGTGACGTTTTGAAGCAAGGAAAGGCTTTGTTACTCACTGGAAATGATGCTGTAGTTCTTCCTCAGCACAGATGGTAAGCTCATGACTTTGCTTTTTCGTTTAGTTACCTGGTAATGGAGTTAATGGATGCCAATCTGTGCCAGGTCATTCAGATGGAGCTCGACCATGAGCGAATGTCTTATCTACTTTACCAAATGCTCTGTGGTATCAAGCATCTTCACTCCGCAGGAATCATTCACAGGGTAAGCAGACTTGGGTTTGAAACTTAGGGAAGCAAATGTCATCCTCGTGAGGACTTGAGAAACTAGTTGAGTATCTTGTGTACTGTGGATCTAAGACCTATCCCCCAGAAAAATGGTCATACATGTACAAGTTGTAGCCCATCCCCTTGTCAGAGTAGCTTTTTGGCTGTTTTATAAGTGAGATTAGTTGTGAACTTTAAAAAGGTCGTGTCCTTATTAATAATAACCAAGCAACAAGCACTGAAAATCACCGAAGTGCATACGATCTCTGAAACATACAGAGAACGGGTATTGCTCTTGAAAATGCAGCTGTCTGCATCCTAACGTGCGTGCATGGCATTCAGACTATCTGAATTGCTGTTGTACAAGTCGTATGTGTCATCATGTCATATAAGTATGATCAAGATGCAGCCTAATGTCATACAAGTCAGATCAAGCTCCACAGAGAGCAGGTAGAACATATGGAATTAGTATTAACCATGACTTACATTTGCTAAAATGAATGAAAAGGCTGTGAAGTGTGTATTAAATGCATCCTCTCGTTTTACTTCTCTACCTCAGAACACAGTGTCTGCTAAGGGCAGAGCACCTGGCTGTGAATGCCGGAGTTCACTACCAGTGACTGTTGACAACAGGGAGTTCATGTGACTGCGAGCAGGAGGCAGTTCTCAGTGGATTAAAAATATCCTCATCCTTTTTCAAAATGTGCTTTTACTAATTTTTGTTTCCCAGTTTAAAAAACAAATGAGAAAATATTTCTCTTCCCTTTTGAAAGGAAGAGAAGAAGGGTTAATGTAATGTGTTCCAAGGTGAACATTGTTTAACCATACACCAAGGTCTCCTTTCTTGGCATAAAAGATGCAGAAGGGTGATAGATCTGGTTTCAAGATAGTATTCTGGGAAAGGATTAATTGAATAATTAATATAAATCGAAGAGTAAGGTAACCACATATTCAGTTGGAATGTCTCTACTAGGCTGACAGCACTTAAAAAAATAATCATAATGATAATCAAATAGCTATCCAAGCTTATTAAACTGCTGAATGCAGTTAATTTAACACTAGTAAGCTCCCACCATCCAACTAAAGCCTCCGAATATGCCAAACTAGCAACCCTTGTGAAGGATGTTGAGAGAAACAGTAGCAAGATTTTACCACGTACCTGCAAGTGATTTGTGGTTATAACTATTGGTGTCAGAGAGTAAAGTATTATTTCAAGGGTGACCTGAAATATCATTCTAGATCACTGCTGTGGCTAGCTTTATGAACTGCAGTCATACCTCTTCTCACTATCTTTTCAGGACTTAAAACCAAGTAATATCGTGGTAAAATCTGACTGCACGTTGAAGATTTTGGATTTTGGACTGGCCCGGACTGCAGGCACGAGCTTCATGATGACTCCATACGTGGTGACACGTTACTACAGAGCACCAGAGGTCATCTTGGGAATGGGCTACAAGGAGAACGGTAGGGCTGCAATTTCATAGCAAGTGCAGTGGGACCTGAAGTGTAAGGTCTGCCTTCACAACTGTAAGGGGCATCAGAAGGATAAAAAGAAAATGTAACAGGAATTAACATCTTGGATTTAAAAGGCAGGTGATTTAGAGCAGTTTCTCAGTGTTGGGTAATGCAGCTACTGACTGTATTTGTAGTGTAATATTGGTGGAGTTATTGGCATGGGACTGCAAAATAGTGGGAAATCTGGTCATAGTTATCACTGAATTTATTCAAGACAATCAGCCCTTTCTGAGCAGAATGCATTTGGCTTCTGTGGCTACGAAACAGAGTGTGAACCAGGGGGATTGCTGAACGAAGTATTTGGATCTGGGTCTTTGAATTGTTCGAGGCAGGAAGAAGAGAGGTAAAAGCTAAAACAGGGAATCCTTGCCATTCCACAATTTCTACAAAACTAATTAGATATGAATTTCAAGAGCCATTTCTGCCTGTAGGTTTAGGTTTAACTAAAGTCCCAGTTTTTGCTAATGGGTTTCATGTGGAGAAAATCTAGATATAAATTCTCCAATTTGTGTCTCTTTTTAATGAAACGTACAGTTGGAAATGAGAGAAAAAAGCTGAAGCTAAAAAAAAAAAAAAAATCTTATGTAATCTCTCTAGATGTAAGTAGGGATTTGCTCTGAACAGTCTGTGTGGGATCTGGATACCTCTTGGTCCCTGTAAACTTAGTGAAAAGCAGGTAGGCGGTACACACTATAAAGAAGCAAGTAGGGGCAAGTCCACTTTCACAAATTATGGAGGGAAAACTTTAGAAATGATTCTCATTTTTACCTAATCCGAGTATCAGGTAAACAAGGCAGGAAAGGAGGGGATAAAGCATGGAGTGGAGAAAAATCTGCTGTGATTCAGATTCTGCTGTCAAAAGCTTCCACTGTGCTGTATAATACTTTTCAATGACCAATGCTTGGGTAAAACAGCAAGTGTCAAGACCAGGAATTTATTTAAGACTCCTATTTAATTCATTTTGAAGAGGCTAACCCACAGGAAAATTTTGACTAACAGCCAACTGCATTTTTGTGAAGACCAGTGAAACTGATTTTGGGAGCTGATTCTGTGACTTGAACAAGAACACAGGCATACCCACAGAACCTCTGCCAAAATTGGGAAACCTTTGTATTAATTGTAGTGTTTGTGAATTTACAGTATGGATTCCAAAGTGAAAATCTAGAAAGGTGACAGTTATTGAGTGGATACTAACCATACAGAATAATATATTAAATAGGAGTAAAGTTTCCTGAAGTATTTTGATGTGTCGTTATAAATCTGATCTAGGCTCAGCATACTTTACATTGCTCCTTACTCCAAATATCTAGTTTCTTCTGTTGTAAAATGAATTATTTTGCTTTCTCTTTCTTTCCAAACATATGATTATCTTTCTTACTATAATTGTCCCTGAAAGGACAGAGAAAGCACTCAGTTTTCACATGATTAAAACGACACTAAGAACAAGTTAGAGACAGTTCTGTCACGAAGTGCGCAGCTGGGAAGATACTAAGAATATTTGCCACATCTAAAGGTCCTGCTCAAATATCCCTGGAAGTTAACAGAGAGGCCTCCTTCGACTCTCCTGATCATTGAATCTGGCTCAGGATGAATGGTCTTGTCTTAACTGCACTAAGTGAAAACAAAGTCAACAGAGAAAGAAAGCAAAACATTTGAAAATGAAGGTCAGCTGTCAGAGAAGCTGGTCTGCTTGGAGGCTCTCATCCAGCTCCCAGGGAAGGCAACAGAAAGGCTTGTTCTGTGTTTCCCTGCCCTGGCCTGTGCTGCCACATTACTGAAGCTCCCTTACTTTTTTCCCCTTCCTACGTACATTGCCTGTATAAGGACCGTTCACTGCTTTCATTTTCTTTCTGCACTTGGTTGGCTAAAGATGCATAATTATCACCAGTTTGCTGCGCTTCCTGTGGAAGGTCCCCAGACCATCACTCAGAAGAAAACTGCCACCGCCTCAGGCATGCTCCTGCTGTCCTGTGCCCCTGATACCTCTACCCTCCTTTTCCCAAATGGAGCATTTCACCTTTATTTTGTTGTACCAAAAAAAACGAGTTGTTTGTTTGTTTCTTTGGTTTGTTTTGAATAGCTTTTGAAAGTTAAAAAGGGGGAAGAAAAGGAGAAGAAACTGACTGTATAGTTTGAATATGACTACAAAGTGGGGATTCAAAGCAGAGAAACGATATGGTTTTTTTTTTGTTGTTTGTTTTTTAAAGCATTTTAAAGTAGGTTTTCCCCTTCACATTGGCTCAAGGTCTCTTCTGTGCATAGTGTCATCTATCTAGCCTTTTTTCTTGTAAGGCTTGAAAGGCAAAAAAATCCAAACCCATCCAACTCAAACAGGTAACCACACTTACTGCAGGGAGGATCAGGAAGAAAAATTCTTACTCTTGTTGGTACTTGTCCTCCAAAGCAATTGTTTATTTTAGCATTTGAGTACCAATGGAGTAAAAAAGCAGATTGCATGCAAGTGTCACTCTGTGGTTCTTTGTCGGTATGTAGGTACAGACAGACACACAGATAGGTACACAGGGACAGGACATCACGGCTTCTGACCCCAAAGCAGGACTTGTAGCTAACCCTCAAGGATGGTATTTAACCATGCGGCCTTCACTTGAGTGAGTGCTTCTGTCTGGGACCTCTTGTGTAGTGCTGCAGGGAGACTCACTCCTGCAGGACAGAGCCTATAAACGGCCTTGCTGCAAGTGGGGTTTCTTCCAGACGATCATTGTCTGGGGTGTTTTGTGCTTTTTAAGTTAAAAAAATAAAAAATAAAAATTAAAAATAAACTTTTTTAAGTTAAAAAAAAAAAAAACTGCGTGTGGGTCTGCACAGTTTTTGCTTTACTTGCTAGCTTTTTCCAGCAATGTTAATTTTAAATATTTTGCACTATTGTTGCTCACTACCATCGAGCTGACTGACACAGCTTTTACTTAATCATTTTAGCTTCTGGTGAGATGTGGGGAAAGAAAAAAAAAAAACAGCAACAAAACAAACTGAACTGTTCTGATCACCCTGCTCTTTTTCCCCTCCTTTAGGAATAAAATGTCATAGTTAACTTTGCTTTTTTTCCTTCTTCTTCACTTCCCTATCTCTGCTGTTCTAGTGGATATATGGTCTGTGGGATGCATTATGGGAGAAATGGTTCGCCACAAAATCCTCTTTCCAGGAAGGGACTGTATCCTTGTGCCATTTGCTGCAGCTTCGCCTATTATTTGTTCCTCTCTTCCACCCCTTCCCCTTTTCCTTGTAATGAATATACCAGGACTGTAAAGATAGAAGCAAGAAATTGAATCCCAGAGGTACGAGTAAACGGAAACAGCACACTACTGATACGGACAAAACTGAAAATGAAAAACAGATGCACAGAATTATTTCACACAAATCAGTTACTTTATTTTAAAACCCGTAGTCATTCCACTTTACGTAGTTCTTATATGATACTTATAAACAGTATAGAATACAAGCATTGTGATAGCACATTAATAGTTTTACTATTCTTCAAAGGAAAAAAAAAAAAAAAAAGAATCCTAATTTGGCCCATCTGGTTCCTGTAACTCTGTTTTTCTGCATTAATGTTTTGGAAGAAGTGACTTCATAACATTTGTGGTGACATCATAATCTTTTGCTTGCTAATGCATCGTGGATCTGCATTCATCTCAGTGCTGTATGGGCTCAGAACTGAGTCAATACAACCTTTTTTCTTTAAAATAAAGAATGTGACTTGCACAGTATAAAGCAACCGTATATCTGGTGTGGTTTCCAGGTTGAACAGAAATAAGACATTCTTAATGTAAAAATGGACTTTCCTTTACTTGCATGAGCTCTGTGTCGTAAGTTTAACTCTGTTTCCCTTCCATCTTGTTCTTTTCATCATAGGTGATATTATTTTTACCACTTTCAAGGTGGTGAAAGCAATATTAGAAAATGAAAACAAAGAGGAGGTGTGTGCTTAGCCTTCGCTTTATCAAAGGCTAAGCCAGACAATCTGCTGGTGATGGCTGGGGAGTGTAGGGAGTGTGTATTTTGCCCATCAGAACAAAATGTAGCAACATGATGTGGTTTTTCCATGTTCAGAAACAAAAAGATTATTTGCAGCAGGCTGGCAGAAAGACACCGTGAAAATCTGGCATCAGCAGACACTGGCAGTTGGTGTGGAGAAAATCCAGTTCCTATAGACATACAGTCATGGAACTCATTAATATTTTTTTGCTGGCTCTCAAGTGAACTCTGTAGTGTTTGACAGAGTTAGGTCCCGCTTGTCTTATTTTCAGCTCTGCCGACTTTCACTGAAAACGGAGCTCTGCCCAGTGGCCAGGTGAAGCTGCAGCTAGGTTTTCCCAAAGGATAGATGCAGAACTGGAGGCTTGCTGAGGAGGGATCAGCCTCCTCATCCTATGGGAGCATAGACTGGAAATATACTGGATGCAAAACCCAAGAATGAGATAGTGGTGTTTTTGTTACTGGTGGATGGCTTTGAGATCTCCCTTCAGAGGTGCCAAGTGTTTTGGGCAGGGCATGGGGCAGGCTGCACAGTAAATGTCTGCTGAAATCTGAACCTGGTGCTCCTGGCAACACCCCAGAAACACCGGGGTTACTCTTCTCATACAGATAACAAACTCTTTTCCTCTTTTCTTAAACATTAAATGAAAAAATAAATTCTGAATTTCAGCTGTAAAAATAGGGAGGATAGTTCCCTTTATCACATTTGGAGAGAGGTGTGATTCAGTTTTTAGTTTATTAAGCAACTAGAATACAGAAAAATTAAAAAATAAAAATAATAATAATAAAAAAAAAAAGTGTTAAAATGTAGCACATGCTTAGTGGGTCTCTCCCTTTTCAACCAGAAAGGACAGTTATGAGTCACATCCTGCCCTGTTTCTGGCAAAAAATGAATGCTACATAATTTAAACAGTGTAGCTTAAAAAATGAAGCATGAGAATCGCTACATTTCTGTCTGTGAGAAAAATCTCTTACAACAGAGTCTTATTCAGGCATAGCAACAGAATAACTGAGTTTTTGAACAAAGGGAGAAAACATTGTGTAAATTCTGTGATAGACGTAGACCAACATAGACATAGGACAATTTTAAGTTACAGGCACTCCCATACACTGAAAGGGGGTGTATGTGGGCAAGGTCACAACTGCTACTATCTCCTGTTGATGGCTTTTTTCAGGTGAGTTGGAAGAAAGAAACAAGAAAAAAGGACTCAGTGCATTCATTTCCAAGTCAGTACTCAATTGTCAATCAGTTTGACCCCATGAACCTGACGGTTAGACTGGTTGGTGTGGGGGTCCGTATTATTTCCCCTTTGTCTGGTGCTGTTGAATCCATTTTGCCTCCTAGATGCAGTAGGGGTTGGAGGGGCACCTACACAGCTGCAGGTGAACTTCAAGGAGTGACATCAAAATAAAGCCTCCCTTGTGCTACTACAGGCCTTCCAGCAGTGGGCTTTCTAGCCGAAGGAGGCATGCCTGTATAGAAGCCAAAATTTTCAGTTCTTTCTCATGATCCAGGGGGATGTCTGCTGCGTGCGCTTGCTGTCAATATAAGGAGTTTACTCATTTCTAGTCTGGAGTAGGAACATCCATGTGTGCAACTGACGCAGTACACATGCAAGAAAAAATTGACAGCTGCTGGCAAGTATTAAGAAAGACAAATTTTAAAAAGCTAAACTGAACTAAACAATTGCCCTGAGTTACCAGTGTGCTGAGTTACTGCTGCTTTTAAGTGAAATTCCCCTTTTAAAGTCTTTTTGAAAATTAAAACATGGGAGAAATTAATTTCAGATTCTCATATACATTAAAAACCTCTTTCTAAGTTACTGTAAGAAAGCCATATAGACTGTGGTACCTGTATGCAACCATTGTCCCGGTTAATATAAGCTGAAAGTATGCATTTTCAAAAAAAAAAAAAAAAAAAAAAAAAAAAGTTATTAAAATGGTCTCTGGACACGTTTTTTGGTATCAAGAAGCCCAACATTGTTTTTTTTGTTTGTTTGTTTGTTTTTTTAAGACAACTAAAAATGGAGTATTTTAGAGTGAGAAACCTAGGAATATCTGAGCTGCTGAAGCCACGTTAATGGTCCACAGGTTTTGCCCACATGAGACAAAGTCTGTCTCAAAGTGGCTTCGGTGTAGCTATGAGGATGGCTTGGCTGATGCCATTCCTCTCTTTTTAATTCCAATATGCATATTCTAATGGTTTATAGTGCAGGTTACATTTAGCATAAGACCCCCGTACTGTCTGCAATGTGCGTGGCATTTAGAGCGGGTCCCAGAAGCTACAGTGGAGATGATCCATTGCTCCTTTTCCCTGGTTAAAGGACAGCCTGGACAGGGAGCAAGTGAAGGGCCTGAGAACTTGCCCATGAGTCTGGGGAAGACCACAAAGCTCATTCAGCTGCGGCTGTGTCTCTGGCCTCCAGAGTTTCCTGCAGCATGTTTCTTGAATTTTACTTAGAACACCATGATTTCATTGAATGCAAGCTGGAGCTGACTGTACAGCTCTGAAGGGCCATCTTCAACAGGAGCCTTAGAGAGAGCAGTTGTGGTTATTCCATCCGGGCTCCCTTCCATAGTCTTTTGTGAAGTCCCAGAGGCAGTGCAGGAAGAGGTTACAGGGCCATTTATTCAAGATGGCAATGGCAGGGAGGCATTTGGTGTCCTTGGAAAATGTGCTTGTATTTTGAAGTATATGTACGCACTCAGGCAGGCTGATTAAAAAAAGGTTGTGTTTTGCCATTAACTTCAGAACAGCTTTGTGCAGCAGTCAAGTTTGTAGAGATTGGGGCAGGGATAAAAATTCACCACTTCTGGTAATCCGTGTCACAAGTACTTGGAGAGGGGGCTTCACGTCACGGGCTGCCCAAATTCAGCAATTTCACTTCAAAGACTCAGGTGGAAAGTTGTGGATTTAATTCATTAACGGTCATTTTCGAGTGATCTTAAAACATCAAGGCAAATAGTTGCTAAAACTGGAGTTGTACCTGGAGCTGTGCAGATTTCTACGCAACAATAAATCAGTATGCATTTGTTTGAAGTTTAAAGATTTTCCCTGTGTTGGTGGAACATCACCAGGCTTTTTGAATATCTTGCTTTTGGAAAAAATCCTGAACTAATGGAAATTTTCAGCAGTTTGGAGTTGAGTGCAAATGTTCTGAGATTTGGGGTGGGTTGTTTTTCTGATGCATGCAATACTGAAATGACTCAGAGTCCGTCTGGATTTATGCCGGACTTCATGAAACAACGGGCTGAGGCTCGCAGAGCATTGCACAGCAGTCTCAAAGCCTTACCTGGGGCTGCTGACAATCACTGCTGTGTATGCCTTATAACAAACCCCCTGGCCTCCAGCCAGAGAGAAAAGGGCCAAGAAAAGGGCTCTAATTTGACTTATTTCTAAGTGGCTCATGGGGGCAAGCAAGAAGGCAGAGTTTTGTTTGTTTTTTTTTTTTTTTTTTTTTTTTTTTCTATTCAGATATCAGATACGTTGAGATGTTCATCTTTACTGCTTCCGAGTTGGGTGTTTTCAACGTTCCTTCCCAAAGCCTGAGGAATCAAGTAGAATAATACTACCCACTCTGCAGAGTGTTCTGTTCAGTGAGTCACTGAGTGAGCTTCCAGTTGTGCGTTGTTGACCACAGCACAGAGCAGTAATGTCGGAAGACAGGCTCTCACATTAAGAAGGGGTTAATAACAGATGAACAAACAACTGCTTGCTCTATCTTCTCCTGATATTTTGCATGCCATTTAGCTTGTGATGAAAGCAGCAATAATTTGCATCTCTAGGTTTGCTTATTGCTTCCTAACAAGTAGCCTTTTATTTATTCCTCTACTTATTTATTGATTTATTTTGTAGTGATTAAGCTTTTCATACGCTAAGTACAGCAATGGGGAGCCTTAAACCAGGCATGTAGATTAACACAGATAGGACATTTGCATTCAAAATCAAATCACCTTTCAACTGTTGCTCAATGTAAAGTTGCAGGAGTAAATTTAACCAAGCAGCATGACGCTTTCATTTTTCCCTGCAGCTTCTGGCCCTGAGAGACCAGGCTGTCCCTTTTTGTGCTTCCAATGCCCTATGGCTTAATCGTAGAGCAAGGACAGCAGAGGTAATGTGGTTTCATGGTATTGGTACCTGGGAAAACACCAGTTCAGTGTCACACAGGACAGAAGGAGTTTGATTTTCATCTCATGTTCTGGTGTAAATTGTGGTTAGCTTTGTTTTAATCCAGCTGAACTGCTCTTCTCTGTACCAGGTAAACAGGCCCCCAGTTTGCTCTGAATTTCAGTGCAGAAGGTATGGCTCAGTGCTCTTCTGTCTCAACTGTCCTGTTTAGAAATTGGCATTTCCTACCACACCAAGCAGAAATCTTAGGAGATTCTCAAGACCTCTGTCTCTGATGGACTGATGGCTGCACTGAGATCCCGTGGAAGTGAGCCAGCAGACTCTAAAGCGAGCATAATGGTAGTTGAGTAACGTCAACAGATTCTGTTCCCACCCCTGAATAACTGGTGTCTTCCTGGGGACCCAGGGTTCCTTTGTGGCTGCTGGCAGTTCAGCTTCTGAAAATACGCACGGATCTCAGCAGCTGAAAGGATAAAGGAAAAGCAATTTGCATATCCTCACTAAATGCAAAGACCAGCATTCATTTACAGTACAAAGCAGTGTAAGCCTAGGTAATGAATGCAAATGAAAACTTAAAAAAGACAATTAATTGGTGAATTTTAATTATGAATGTTCTTTTGACACAGTAGCCAGCTATGGGTCTCATTTGGTTTTCTGCATTTAATTGTCATTGTCTTGCATCCACACTGGGGTAACGAAAGCTGACAGAGTCTGTTTTTCTCAGACGTGCTGCGCCGCCATGCAAGGCGCGTGCACAAGCAGGAACACGTCGCGGAGGGCGCGAGGCAGGTGGGCTGCAGGCCCCGCGCTGTGGTGGCATGATTGGATAAGTCTTCTCATTTATTTGTTGTTCTGTTTCTGTTTTCTTGTTTACCTTCATTTCATTTTTGTTTTCAGTTGACATGTGGTCAGTAGGGTGCATCATGGGAGAAATGATTAAAGGTGCTGTGTTGTTTCCTGGCACTGATCGTATCCTTCCCAGCAGCCGATTTGGCCTCAGGAGGTACTTGTGACCCTTTCCCCTCCAGCCCCTGCATGCTAGACTAGTCCATTCGTACTGCATCTAACCAGCTGGGCTGAAAGTCCCACTGCGAAATCCTTGCAAGCCACAATGTCAATAAACCATTACATCTCTCAGTAAAAGCCTTACCCGGAGAACGCAGTGAGTATAGCGTAAGGAAAGGGAAAACTTCCTGCACAGTTGGTCAGAACTGCTTCCTGCTGATAGCAGCCAGTGACCAGTTGCTTCTAGTTCTGTTGCGTTATAAATGTCTGGTCACTAATTACGGGGTTTCTTGCTTCATAAATGACAGTCTTTGTAAGTTCAGGTTGTGCCATGGCAGGCATGGGTTGCCGTTTACCTCAGCGTGATGTGGGAGACATCCTGCAATTTAGGAAGAAGGTAGGATGAACTCAGGCCTTGCTTGTCTTAGCTGCACAAGTGGTGTTGAGGTAGGGAAGCAGGAAATGGCCTCATTTTGGGGATTTCTTCCGCCTCCCATCACTAAAGTTATCCCTTAAATTTGTAGCAGTTGTATGACTCAAAAGGATAGGAGCTTCCTCAGAAACTGTTCTAAGGGACTTCACTCATCCTTTTATCTAAGCCTTGTAGCCACTAAGTGAAATCAGAATGTGTTTAGGACATCAAGAAGCGATGGTTTATAGACAAGACATTTTAAATCAGTGGCCCAGCGCTCCAAGCAGACTCAGTATGTATAATTTTCCACAGAGACCGTTTTGCACTCAGGCCCAAGGCAGCCATCACACTTCTTTGATTGGATGCTTCAGGAAAACCTCGATAGCAACTTGGTTATTTATCAGCTGACCAAAGCGGTTCCTGCTGGGAGTACAAGCACCAGAACCACGCACATCTGAAGCCAGTGACTCGTGCTCCGCGGCCTTCACAGTTGAGAACTGACAACGGCCTGCACGCCAGGTTTCCTTCTGGTTAAACCCTGTAGTACAGTAGGTGACAGGGGAGTTTCCAGGCATTATTCATTTTTAATGCAACTTCCTCTGAAAGCGTGTGTATGTTTGTGTGTACCTATGCTTGCGTATCCATGTAGTGTTACTTACTAATTCAATTTCGCACTCCACTTGTGGCCTCATTCACCCTTTAATGGGTTCAATATGCTGATTAAAACATGAAAAGGTAATATCTAAAGAGCAGAAAATAAATGAAAGTAGGCAATGATATTTTCACAGCCTTGTCTAATACAATACTCTGAGTTTTGCACAAAGTGGCATCGCACTGAAATTAATGCTCCAACTCCCCAGAGTTTTCAAGTGATCGGAAGCAAAACTCATCTGCATGTGTGAAAGAAAACCTTTCACTTCTAA
This sequence comes from Nettapus auritus, assembly GCA_011076525.1. Taxonomy (NCBI): domain Eukaryota; kingdom Metazoa; phylum Chordata; class Aves; order Anseriformes; family Anatidae; genus Nettapus; species Nettapus auritus. Next base: position 65,764,435 of record CM021768.1, read on the forward strand.
GTGTTAATGTAACTCATTAGCACTTATTTGTGAGGATTTGGCCCAGGCTGTGTGTGTGTTTTCTGTGAATATGGAGTGATAAAGGTAAGGGGGGGCACTGTAGCTCAGTGCTGGTTTTAGGTTAACAGGCTGAAGTTCTGTAAGATGCCATTTAAAGAAATCCCCAAATAAGGACAAAAGGAATGGAACGTGTCCCATGTAGTGCTTTAAAAACAGCTTTATTTCACACAGCTGCGTACTTATTAAAAAGAGATCACCCAAAGCCTCTATAATTAAACCATTACATGCAGTTTAATACTGCAGTAACCCCACAGAAATCGGCATTAGCAGCTGCTGATGTGTTTGGCATAGTTCTATAATTGAGTTCACGTTCTTCATCTGTATTTATAATGTGTTGCTAAATTTGCACAGCGCTTTATGTACTGCTTGGCTTTTCTTCTGCGGTTCCATTAGCATTTATTTGATGGCCCGGGAGCGATGCTGAGCACCCTGCCCTGAATCAGCCGCTTCTCCCTCCTGTGCTGGCTGCACTGCCCCAACCAGCAGCAGGTTCAGATGGACCACCATGCTGCCATCTTCCTACAGCCTGCAAAGAAGATAATCACCATTTCTATAAAAGTTGTGGTTGTGAGTTATTTTTCTCCAGACGTGTGATGGAGTTGGGCAGCTGTCTAATTCTGTCAGCAAGGAATTATGAGCCCTGGCAGCTTGGGGGCAGCGTACTTAGGTATGTATTCAAGTGTCAAAGGAGCAAAAATAAATATGAATCTGATTCTTAAAACCACCACAAACAAAAAAAAACCCTTCCTCTTCTACCTAAAATGTGTGTAAAATGGGTTAGGATTGGCAGTGGACCAAAATGTATCAGCAGCTTGTGTTTTTTTCTTCACTCAAGTGCTTTATTTCACAACCACGCTTTGATCTGAAGTGTTTAATACCCATTTGTGTCCATTTTTATGCATACATAACTGTGAAAAGTGTTTTTGAATCAGGATTGAATATTCATGAGAAATGGCTTGTCAGTCATACAGCTGACTTCAAAATTAACTGTTTGCCATTTTCCAGCAGTTAAGGGGTATAGATAGTTTGATACCATTTCTGTTTCCAGACCTAAATGGTCCACTCACCCAACTGAAACAACTTTTATATCAAAATGCAGCAATCTCAGATGGCTACAGAAAATTCACAGGGAGAAAAATAGGAAATGTCTTGGAATAAGCGCAGAACGGATTGCTTAGCTAAGTTGCAGCTCTGTTCTGCTCCTATAATCCATTTGAATTCACTGAAATGGCTCGGTTGGAGCTGAGAACAGAATTCAGCTGCCATTCTTTGTGTAAATTCCTGAGTGAATATTTTGAAGCATCAAAAGTCCCATGGGCCTTTACTGATCACTGGAATTCTAATACTTCTCTGCCACCTCTGGTGTGTGGGCATGATGTAGTTTAATGTGAGCTAAAGCTTTTTTTCTTTTTAAATGTTAAATGAAATTTCTTTTCAAGGTTGAGGGGCAGTAGTTCTGCTTACAGAGAAACCGTTACGATGAAGCTTGGATACACTTTTGCCTCAAGCAAGGGCAGAAAGGCAAGCTGGTTCATTGTGTGGGCTCAGGATCAGTTTCGAAAGCTGATTGTGCTGGTCAGCTGACTCTTAACTCCACGAGTCCCACTCAGGATTGTCTGCTTGTCTTCTAATACCACTGCATAAATGATTTGAAAGAGTTAAGTAGTTGTCTTAGGCCTCTCTACTTGGTGAGCTGTGTGTTTGGTGAGGCATGGTTAGACACATTTATTTCTTCACTTGTTGAATGCATTTTGGGCAGGTTAGGAAGGATGTGCCTTTGAATTCTGTATTTGGTGTCTGGGAATGCTTACAAGGAAATAAGACATCAAGTGGAGAGATGTAAAATCAGTGCGATGAATTTGGAGATGGCCACACAAGCTGTCACTTACGGAGCCTTATTCTGTAACTGCAGTCACATTATATGTGCCACACGGATTTGGGCACAAGGTTTTTACACATGGTTTCGTGGTTCATTTAGAAGGTATTTAGTAATGCTGGTGTTCATACTCCTGGGTTAGGTACTCGATCATCAGCGGTGCAGCTGTACACATTACAAGAACGTAAGTGCATGACATGACACAGAAATTTAGTCATGGCCCAGAGCAGTCAGAGCAGATACTGCAATGGTGAGGCAAAGTCCCCAGGGGAAATAGTGATACTTACCAAGGGCAAGATAGCAGTCCTACTCTGCAGTATCCAGACTATCCACTAAGCATTGATTTACTTCCTGTTACATAAGCTAACATTCTCTGCAATGGGATGAAGCGTCAGCTAAAAAAATGAAAGTAGTTGAAAATTGTAATTAAGGCGTCATCGTGTATATCCATCCACAGGGTTAATGACAGCTGCACTGCCAACACCACTACCAAATGATCAGTGGTGATTTTTTGAAGTCATTTTACTTGTGTGCTACATGTAATTTTTATTTTCACTTGCTCTATTATAGCACATAAATAGTGACTGATCCTCTTTTAAGTTGCAAAATGTTTTCTCTTACGGTCTATTTTTCACAAATACCCCATTCTTCTCAAAGCATTCACCTTGTCGCAGAAAATACCCTATATTTTTTTGTCTTGTCAAATGTTACCACTTTGTATTTCTTCTGTGTTTATCATAAATCGTGTTGACATCTGTTTGTAAATTACAGGGCTGTGGGGAAAAATAGATGTCTGGCACTGGCATATCCCACAGTGAAGTTGGTTGGTTGGCTTTCTTGAGTAGGGGATTGAGAGAGAGAGAATTCCAATTTCAAAGGTAAAAGTGGATTGAGCTATCAGCTTTGCAGTTGTTGGTACAGTTTGGTGTCAGAGGGAGAAATACAGAGCTGCTCAGAGTTATTATTCTAATTTGACAGGTTGGGTGCATCAAAAATCTGGATCCTAAGCAATGCAGTCAGTTTTCATGGGTGAAGCCTGCACACTCAAGGAAAAAAAACTTATCAGGCCCTTCCATGAGGTTTTTGACATAGTAGTAAGATTAATTTACCCTGTCCATCTGTTGTGAAGGAAGAGCCCTGTTACCATGTCATGGTCCTTATATTCAAAAACAAAAGCAATATTGGATGTGTTCTTGTTGTACCCTCTCCAGCAGAAGCATGTTAACCCAGAAAGAGCAAATCCTGCTCCAGCACAGTAAAACCAGTATAAATGTGCTGCTTAATGAGTGAAGGTGGGTTCCAGTCTGTTGGGCAGTGATTTCCTGCTGTCACCACTGCCACCCAGCACAACTTCAAAAGCCCTGTTATAAATATAGTAACATACTGCATATATAAAATATCACATTTTGGTAGGTAACGTGCATTTTCTATTTGACAGTGCACAGATGTGTTTGAGAAGGATTTGGAGAAGAGACCCTTTTGCCAGTCGGTAACATGGAAAAGCAGTGATTGGTCTGTGGACATTGGCCATGAGTTTAGCAACAGGAGATTTTCTGTTAGTTCTGTTCAAGTAGAACCAAACTATCCTAGTTCAAAGAGTATGTCCAGCAAAGCTGTACTGTTGAACGTTGGAAAATCTAATTACTGACTCAAAAAAAAAAAAAAAAAAAAAAGTGTAATTCATGTAGTCAAAATATTAGAAGGGGAAAAATGATTTCTTTTTTGAGGCTGGCTAGTTTAAGCACAAAGAAAATCTCTGAGTTTTGTTTTTCAATCACAAGTTATTTTTTGTGAAACTGTAGAAATACAGCTATCAATTCAGAAGATACACACTTCAGAACTGTTTTCAATTTCTTAAATTTTAAGAAACTTCCACTTCTTTGCTGTAATTTTGTGTAGCCATCCTCATGCCAATGTTTGTGCCACACAGCAGATAACAAATGCATGTTAGATACTTGCTTCTCTCTCAAGTGCAGGCGCTACCATGTGCAGTTGATGTGTTTTCCTTGATACTGTTCTTGGGGCACAGGATAGCTGAGGTGACTGGTGTCTAAGGACATGGTGCAAAAGCCCAGTTAGCTGCTTTGATCACTCAGTTACACAAAAGCAATCCTTGTGGTTGCTGTGCCCAATGCCTGACGTTGCAGGGCTGCACTCCCATCCCCATGTCGACTGAGCTGGGAGTTGCCTTCTTCATGCACCCTTGCATCCAGTACAGGTGCAAGCTTTGCACTGCCACCTTGAAGCAGGCCCTACATTTGCCCCCGCTCACCCAACAGCCTTCATTCAGCCTGCATGGTTCTGTCTCCAGCCACAGCCTCCAAGGCTTTCCTGGCACAGCTGCCGCTGCTGCTGTTTTGTATTCTCTGCACTGCTCTGCAACGCGCTTACGCTCGGGTCTAACGTGCCTCAGAAAGACCTGCCCCTGAAATGGTCAAGCCAGTACACAGGCAAGTGTGCCACTGGAGTACAAATCAAAAATACCAAATGCGACTTTGTATTGATTTTTTTTTTGATTTTTTTTTTTTTTTTTTTTTTTTTTTTAATGAAGTACTTGGGCTGCTCTTCAAGCAGCTACAGACTTGACTAATTTTTTTGTTGTTGTTGCATTTCTTTCATTTTCTGTTTAGGACAAGATAGTTTTCATGGAAAACAAAAGACACATACAACTTTTGGAATGGGTGAGGGGGGTTGCTCTACATGAATATTTCTAGTTTAATAAATGCCAGTTTGTTGGAAAGTTTTCACAGACCACTGCTGTTTTTAACAACTCTTTTGAGTTGGAATTAAAATAATTCAGAACACTGTTAGAGACTTTTTAAAGCACATTTAAATTCCTTTCATTCCTTTACATGCTTTCCATTAGAAAGGCTTTAATTTTATAAAGTATTTGATTTTTTTCAAATAAGACATTTCAGACAAACCCAAACGTAGTAAGAAACTTCAAGCAAATCCCTTTGATGGGGTTTCAAACTATGTAAGAATCCTAAATCTCTGGTTCTCTAAGCTGGAGCACTTATTTGAAAATCTGAAATAGCTTCTGCACCAAAAATCTGTTTTTTGCCTCCTCGTATTTATTTCCTGTTACCTCCATCCCATGGACCTGATTTGTCTCTTAGATTGTGAGGAATTGTGTCTAGTATGTGGGAAACTCCTCCACAGTTAAGACAGTCATGACAACAGTAATGTACATGACGAATAAAAACCCTGTTCCTGTGCTGAAACGCTTTAGATGTTTGTCTCTTAAAAGCTTATTCCCAGTATGTTCTTACAGAGCACCCTGCACCACGTTTCTTAGTGTAAATGTACCCATGTCTGCATGTGCTATTCCTTTTATTCATGTTATCATCAGATTCTCAGCACTGTGAAAAACAGCGGTGTAGAGCCGGTACTGACCTTCCAGTTAGTCACTTACCTTTTTTTGTTGGTGCAGTTGTTCTGAATGTGGCTGGAAGAGCTTCCGATCATTTATCAGCTGTGTAATTGTTTTCTGAAGAAAACAAAAACAGGAAAAAATAAAAAAGAAAAAGAAAAAAAAAAAAGCTCAGTACAAATTGCCTGTAATAAGATTTGTTTCTAAGCATGAAAGCCTGTTTCTTATTAGTCAGTCACAGTTTAGCAAGGTAGCCATCACAGCGGTATTACAGAGAAATATCTGCCTATACCCAAGGCAACATTCACCTACAGACAATGAGTCCCGGTACATTCTTATGACATCTAACAAATCGCTTTTGGTGGGCTTCAGATGGGTGGGTTTAGTACAATTATCACTAATTATCTGGGAGAGTAATCATATTGGCATAAAGCAGGTGAGTAGAGGGTGACTTGTGTCCCAGGCAGAGCTCCTTTTCCATGGTTTGTGTCAGCTGGGCCTTGCTCTGGGCTGACAGCACAGAGGCCGTGCGACTGCATGGCCATGCCCTGCTGTGCCATTGCGGCTGGAGCCACACACGGGTGTGCAGAAGGGGAGCAAGCTGCCGGTGACAATCTCAAGAGAGCAGGCTGTGTACTTCCCCATGTTGTTGGTTTGGGGTTTGCACAACACCTTCACCTAACGTAGACATGGGAGAGCGTTGTGCCCATTGCAGGCAGTAGGACTTGGAGGCGTAATGATGCAAAAAGGTAGAGGCTGCAAAGATTTTATGAAAGGAGTGGACACCTCTGAGGTTTCCCAGGGAGAGACTGTGTAGAAAGGCCAGGAGACAGGGGTTTGTGTTTTGTTTTCCTTAATTACTTATGTTCAGATATTGATCAGTGGAATAAAGTTATCGAGCAGCTGGGAACACCCTGTCCAGAATTCATGAAGAAGCTGCAGCCAACGGTACGGAACTACGTCGAGAACAGACCCAAGTACGCTGGCCTCACCTTCCCCAAACTTTTTCCAGACTCTCTCTTCCCAGCTGACTCGGAACACAACAAACTCAAAGGTATGTCTGATAAAAGACCACAGTTAACAGGCGAGCAGACACAGTGCAAGGAAGGATTTTCCCAGATTTTCTTCTCTCTAGTTGTATTCCTTCTGAATGCATTTAGTTGTGGAGTTGAATGAATTCTTATGTTGAGCTGAGAGGCAGCTTTTGGAAGTGATTTTTGGAGAACCTGGTACTTGGGCAGCCAAGGAAGTCTGCATTGTCACTGATTAATGTGTCAAGCATAACCACGTGGTGTTTGTTCCTTATGGTACTTCTGTATCGTGAGGAACCGTGGTGTTCCTTTATTCTCTTGCTAACACTTGTAGCACAAAGGAAAAGGAGAGCTTTCATCACAACATCTCAACACTTGCACACTTTTCTTTTGAACAAAAAGGACCAGCCTGGCCAGGTGCCTGCCTTGCAGCTCTGCCTTTCCTAGACAACAGAAAGGTATCAGCAACATCAGCCAAAATGGTCTTGGTATAGCTGAGGTTTAATATGTGCTGTGGGTGGATTTCTTATTTTGAAAAATGCTATGGTTCAGTTTTGACCTGTAAAGCTGAGCAGTAACTTAATTCTGGTGCGACTAGATATACTGCTCTACAATATACACACTGACATGTTTTGTGGTGGCCTTACTCATATTTTGAAGCCATGGTTGACTTCTATCTCCAACTGGGAAGACTGATTAATGTGTGTTTATGATAAAAAGGATTTCTCACTGCAGCTCTAGAACACCTACCAACTTGTGCTGTGTATCTGTTCTGAACCTCTTGGGTACTTTGGGTTGCTTACTACACTGACCTGTACTGATCTTCGATTGCTTGCAATTGGGATGTCATTCCTTTTCCCAGAGTACTCTTCCCGTTATCAGCTGTTTGGTAGCAGGGCTGCTGTCTCAGCTCTAGGAGCCAAGTGAAGGTCTGAGTGAATGCTTTGGGATACACAGAATTCCATACTCCTCCTACAATAAATTTGAACAAATACATTTTCATGGATTTGGAACTGATGAATAGCAACCACAAAGTGCGCTGTTACCTTTTGGGTACAGGAAGCAGGTGCATTTAAGCAAACTGAATGGTCCTTTTAAAGATACAGTGTCAGAACAAAAAACAGTGCGTTACGAGAGTTCTGCTGGTGCATCACTGCATCATCCCACCTCGTGCTTAAATAGTTCAGTAAGAAATGTTAACAGTTTCATTTGATAGCAGGACTGTGTGAGATGGGAAACCTAATAACATTTTGCACTTGATACCTCTTTTACATTCTTCTTTCTTTCAAGTCCTCTGTTGTGTGATATATAGTAAACTATTTTGAACATGGAATTGAACACTGCACTAGTAGCAATAGCAAAGAAATTTAGTTGCTGATTTTTTTTAACAAGGGGTTTGATGATATCTATTAAAACCTTCAAATAGGAGATTTTAATGGCTCCCGGAGGGCTATGTGAAAAAACACGGAGAAGTTTAAATGTTTTTCTGAACCATCTTAAGAGTGCTTGTAAGTTTCAGGTTTTGATTTAGAAGTGTCATGGTTTTATACTTCATTCTGCTATCTTATTTCCTGATCCTGGCAGTAATTCAGGTAACTCAAGCTCATTTTTCTTGGGTGTAGCAGTCAGCCTTGTACATTTAATTTGTCCACAGCATGTAAAATTTCACTGAAGCCTGCTAGGGCACTTCTGGCATGCTGGCCTGAAGTTGGCAGCTTTCGAATGAATGCAGCCTAACGGTGGTTACTGAAGAGCTCTTGCTCTAACAAGGCAGGGGGCAGAAGCAGGAGTAAGCAATCTCTAGAAGGGCTGCATCATTCGATGGTCCAATTCACCTTTCTCTGGTGGCATTGATTTCTTGTACTAATAACTGCTTTTGTCTGATTTCATTGTTCTAGCCAGCCAAGCCAGGGACCTTCTATCAAAGATGCTAGTCATTGATCCAGCTAAGCGAATATCAGTAGATGAAGCCTTACAGCATCCATACATTAACGTCTGGTATGACCCAGCAGAAGTGGAGGCGGTAAGTCAGATTGATTCCTTATTTCAGACTGCAAAATGTTGATGTGATTCATGGTCTCCTCCTGCTTTATAGCAGCTTGATAACAAACACGCTATAAGAAATGATGTTGTGATGGTGGTGGTCTCTGGATTCATGTGAAATTATATCTGTTGGGACACAATGCATCTGTTTGTTAAATTAACTGACAATAGATAGAAGAAATAAGAAAAGTTTTAAGTACATGAAGCCATTTTCTGCTCTCTTCTAGTCAAGATGGGAAGAGTATTTTGAAGTAGTAGCTCACCTGTTTTTTCTAGCTATAAAACAGTCTGGAAAAAAAATATATATATATATCTTTCTTTATTAACCTGACCATGTGGAAAACAGTAAGCGTCACTTTATTTTCAAGGATGTATGTGCAGGAGGAGAATAAAACAAAACAATACAAAATCTTGAAATCTTAGTTGAATATATATTATTAAACTGAGGCAGAACCTCATGTGATTTCCTGTGCCACAGTTCAGTGTTTGGTACCTCATGTACTGCGGACAAAGAAGTTGAAATTGAATTTTTCTTTCAATCTTGTCATGCTTCATTCACCTCCCATTCGCCTTACTCAGGCTGGTGTTAACAGGAATCAGTGCAATCTGTAGGTACTTCAATGGCATGGTATGAATAGGTATAAACTCAGAGATGTTCCCTAACAGTGTATGGAAACAGAGCCCAATCTTGCAGCAGGTTTGGAAATGTTACTTATCACAACAGGCAGGTAAGACCCTGATCCCTGCAAATTTCAGTAACTGATGTTCAGAGACACGTTCCAATTCAGTGTATGCTCTTAAAAGAGCAGTGACCTTGAAGGAGGAGTAAATGGAAAACACAAGAAAAACACCACATTTCCATCGTGTAAGCTTTTTGCAGAGTGTATTACTTAGGGATGCTTTAGAGGGGATGGCTCTGCTATCTAGAAAGCCTTTTGATTTTGTGCACTTGAATTTTTTTAAAAGTTCAGTCACTCTGAGATTCCAGCATATGATGTGCTGATATGTGTTACACCCCAACATGCCTGTTCCAGTTTAAGGTCCCTCTTGCACGCCTCATTCTATTAACCAAGTAATTAAATTGTATTTCCATGCATTACTTCTGTATTAAGGAACTCCTCTGATGTGAAAAGAACTCAGATAAGTCTTTTACTTACAGGTACTGTGCTGTCATACCTCCTGATCTTGCCTTTATTCAAACCATTTAGCCCCATTTTTTCTTATTATCCATGGATAGTTTCAAGATCTAAGTTAATTATTTTAATTAGTTGACAAATAGTTTACGCTAACATTAATGACTCTGAGGTGAGTCTGCTATTGTAATATTTCTGTTCTCAGAGTGTACAAAGCTGCGTGAAATGGCTTGTGTTCCCTGACTGGCAGACTTATAACCAGAGGAACAGTATCTGTGCATGAATAGACATTGTGGTGCTTTCTCCTGCAAACTTTGATGATAATAAAGCCATGTGTGGAGCACAGTAGTCACTCTCTTCTAAATAATATACTTTGCAGCATTTGCTCAAATCTTCTCTCTCTTAAAGGTATTCTTATATTTTAATTATCAGGAAATTGGACTATTTTGACCTTTTGCTGTTTCCATTACCTGATAAACCAGTTAATGCATTTTGCATTTTCTCTCAGTATTCTGTTCTACACTTGTTTTCCATTCTTTTTGCTTACTTCACGTTGAAATTCAGGTATGCTATTTAAAATCGCCTCTTGCCGAGGCGATCGGCTCCGGGGCAGACACGTTCTGCAGCGGAGCAGGGGATGGGGCCAGGCAGGGCTCTTTTCCCGGCATCGAGGCCACTCGAGGCAGCCGAGGGAGCCGCCACGACCCGGCAGCCCTGTGAGGGACGTGACGAGGCGGAGGCGGAGCCAGCAGCGCCCCCTCCCGGCCGCTCCAAGGCAGCCCCTGGGGAGCGCGAGCGACCAGGACGGGCAAACAGCGCGGGGCGCGGCAGTTGGCGCGGGCAGGGCGAGCAGGGAGGGCAGGGCGATCCCGCCCACAAGAACACCTCACACACCTCACCTAACGGCTGCCTAGCGCTAGCTGGGCCGCTATGGTCCTCGCTAGGCAGCGAGCTCGCGCCAGAAGGTCTGTAGGCACCCAGACAGACTGCCCGCTCCAACATGCGGCAGGTCAGGTCTCTGGGTGCAGGGAGTGCCAGAGCCTGCTGCTGCCGTCTGAGGGAGGCAGAGACACCGTGTGTGTGAGGTGCGAGCAGGTGGACGACCTGGTCCGCCTGGTGGCAGAGCTCAAGGAGGAGGTGGAGAGGTTGAGGGCCATCAGGGAGTGCGAGCGGGAGATAGACTGGTGGAGCAACTCCCTGCAAGGCCCGAAGGAGAGGCTCCGGAGTGAGACTCCCCACGTGGGGGTGGACCCCCTGCCCGGTCGCTGTCGGGCAGAGGGAGGGGACCTAGGAGTTGAGGTGGAATGGAGACAGGTCCCTGCTCGACAATGCAGGAAACGCCCCCCCCACCTGCCCCACCTTCCCAGGTGCCCTTATGCAACAGGTTTGAGGCCCTGGAGCTTGGGGGAGCGGTGGATCTGCTCCTGCTGTCTGCAATCTGGCTACTGCTGTTAAAGACAACAAAAAACGTTTTTATAAATACGTCAATACAAAAAGGAGGACTAAGGAGAATCTCCACCCTTTACTGGATGCGGGGGGAAACTTAGTTACCAGAGATGAGGATAAAGCTGAGGTGCTTAACGCCTTCTTTGCCTCAGTCTTTAGCAGCAAAACCAGTTGCTCTCTGGACGCCCAGTACCCTGAGCTGGTGGAAGGGAATGGGGAGCAGAATGTGGCCCCCACAATCCACGAGGAGATGGTTGGCGACCTGCTACAGCACTTGGATGTACGCAAGTTGATGGGGCCAGATGGGATCCACCCGAGGGTACTGCAAGAACTGGCAGAAGAGCTGGCCAAGCCACTTTCCATCATTTATCGGCAGTCCTGGCTATCGGGGGAGGTCCCACTTGACTGGCGGATAGCAAACGTGACGCCCATCTACAAGAAGGGCCGGAGGGTAGACCCGGGGAACTACAGGCCTGTTAGTTTAACATCAGTGCCAGGGAAGCTCATGGAGCAGATTATCCTGGGCGTCATCATGCAGCAGTTGCAGGGCAAGCAGGCGATCAGGCCTAGTCAGCATGGGTTTATGAAGGGTAGGTCCTGCTTGATGAACCTGATCTCCTTCTATGACAAGGTGACACGTTTAGTGAATGAGGGAAAGGCTGTGGATGTGGTCTACCTTGACTTCAGTAAGGCATTTGACACCGTTCCCCACAGCATTCTCTTCAGGAAACTGGCTGCTCTTGGCTTGGACTGGCGCATGCTTCGTTGGGTTAAGAGCTGGCTGAATGGCCAGGCCAGAGAGTCTTAGTGAATGGAGTCAAATCCAGTTGGAGGCCGGTCACTAGTGGAGTCCCCCAGGGCTTGGTGCTGGGGCCGGTCCTCTTTAACATCTTCATCGATGATCTGGATGAGGGGATCGAGTGCACCCTCAGTAAGTTTGCAGACGACACCAAGTTAGGTGCGTGTGTCGACCTGCTCGAGGGTAGGAAGGCTCTGCAGGAAGATCTGGACAGGCTGGACCGATGGGCCGAGGCCAACGGTATGAAGTTCAACAAGGCCAAGTGCCGGGGGCACAACAACCCCAAACAGAGCTACAGGCTGGGAGACGTGTGGATAGAAAGCTGCCTGTCAGAGAAGGACCTGGGAGTTTTGGTTGACAGTCGGCTAAATATGAGCCAGCAGTGTGCTCAGGCGGCCAAGAAGGCCAACAGCATCCTGGCTTGCATAAGAAACAGCGTGGCCAGCAGGTCGAGGGATGTGATTGTCCCCTTGTACTCGGCTCTGGTGAGGCCGCACCTCGAGACCTGTGTTCAGTTTTGGGCCCCTCACTACAAGAAGGACATGGAGGTGCTTGAGCGAGTCCAGAGAAGGGCTACGAAGCTGGTGAGGGGTCTGGAGAACAAGTCTTACAAGGAGCGGCTGAGGGAGCTGGGACTATTTAGCCTGGAGAAGAGGAGGCTCAGGGGCTACCTTATTGCACTCTACGGGTACCTGAAAGGAGGCTGTAGCGAGGTGGGGGTTGGTTTATTCTCCCACGTGCCTGGTGACAGGATGAGGGGGAATGGGCTAAAGTTGTGCCAGGGGAGGTTTAGGTTGGATATCAGGAAGAACTTCTTTACAGAAAGGGTTGTTGGGCACTGGAATGGGCTGCCCAGGGAAGTGGTTGAGTCCCCATCCCTGGAGGTCTTTAAAAGACGTTTAGTTGTAGAGCTTAGGGATATGGTTTAGGGGATGATTTGTTAGTGTTAGGTCAGAGGTTGGACTCGGCAATCTTGTAGGTCTCTTCCAACCTAGACATTCTGTGATTCTGTGATTCTTTAAATATCTTGGCCATTTCTGAAGCATTTCTCGCGTTATCTTTAAAGCAAGATCATCTTTGCTAAAAACATATGCAACATCTACAACATGCTGGGCGTTTGTTTCACTAGACAAATTGCAGTTAGTCAGGATCAGGGCCTGTCTTTTGTCCAGCCTGTTTGGTGGATTTTCGTGGAAGTAATCCTGACTCTTACTAGGCAGTAATTGCTTGTACTTAAAAACAAACAAACAGAAATACTGTCCTGGTGCTGGTGATTTTTTGTTTCTGTTTTTTATTTTGGTGTGTGCTTGTTTTGTTTTATACAATTAAGCAAGTCTTCTCTTAAGTCAGTGTCTGCCTTCTGTAACTGGTCTTATCCAGGGTGCACAGATCTATTTTTCCTGTCTGAAAACAAAGCTTTAGAGGTGGATTTTTTAGAAAAGCCTGGTTTTGACTCAAGAAAAGCTCAACACTTCGATTCTCTGTTGCCTGGGTTCTTACCCAGGTTGAGTTGCATCACTCTGGTGTGATAAAGAGGTGAAGTGGATCAGATTTCCTCTCAGGCCAGAGGGATCAGGAGCACTTTACAGAATCTTAATAGATACTGCACTAATCTCAATCTTTTCTTCTCTTCCTTTACACAAGGAAATACATTGCATTTGGGGATATACCTGCCTATTACATTACAAATAATAGCTGTATTGTTTGAGAAGGGAAAAGAAGAGCTGTAAGCCAGATTTTACATTGCATCATCCCATGTTGGAGAGGCACCAGGTACAGACTGTGGTTTTTGCTTTACTTCCTCTGAGGTGGGCCCTGCCTCCAGAGAAGAACTGCAGAGATTTGCATCCATTTAATGGACTAGGTGCCAGAGGGTAAAATAGGGGCCTTAGCTGTTTCCTGCAAAGAGGACATGCAAGGAAGGGATTGACTGGAGGGAGGACAGGGAGAGAGAATGGAGTAGCCAAGAAGAATATTCTGCCATTTGCTTAAGGAAAGTTTGCAGAGGAGCATCTGCTACCTAAATGAGTTTTCCTTCATTGCTCACAGTATGAAGCAAGCCCATTCTTTCACAGATTGCCATGCAAGAGCACAGGCCATGGAAACTGAGAGCAGAACACCAGTCAAGTGAGCAGTGGAGATGCTTTTGCTCACTTGGTTGTGCTGAACCTCTGACGGTGTTGCATCTGCTTATGTTTACCACACCCTCTCTTTTGTAGCACCTGATAAGCACTTCTCCATAGGGTGAGGGCTTTCATCACGCGGCTGAAGGTCTGGTCTTCATCAAAAGCAGCTAGTTATCTGCTGTGCAAGGTTCATTTGGTTCAGAGGCCTGGCAGAAGAGGTAGAAGGAAGCATTTTTTGTGACAGGCATTTTGAATTGGGATATTGCAGTGTCATGAAGTGTCAGTGTATGTTGGAGTAGACCGCGAAGAGCACTGAAGGTGGTTAAGAGAATTTCGTGTCCAGGTTTCACCTGGAGGTAATGACCCTCTACATCTGTCCAGGTTTATGGCATTTTGAATGTGTGAGGAACAGATAAAATAGCCCTGTCCAGTTAAAAAGCAGACTAGCAAGAGAGTTACAATCCTTTTTTACACATCTATTAAAAGTTTATGGTCCTTCACAGGCTGTCCGTGGGCAATGAAACTATTATGTCTCATTCTAATGGGCAAAGACTCTAACAGAAATAGGAAGTGGTATGAATGCAATACCTTTTTTCCTCCTGACATGTAACAGCATCATACTTTTCTGGTCTGCCCTAAATATCATGTCATGATTCCCTGATAAGCAGAGGAGGAAACTGTTATCAGATGTGGTACTTGCTTTTCACTAACAGCACGAGGTTACACAAACAGTGCTGTGACTCTCCCACAGGCTTGTTCAAAGAACAGACCATATCCAAAGACCCCCAACAGTTCTGAAACAATTGTGTTCATAGTTAGAAAAAGGCATTGCACAGTTATTAAACTTACCTTAGGAGTGGATAAACAGACTTGGAAGAAATTCTCATGTCCAGCCTATTACGCTTGATAGTCGGCTTCTTTTCAGCCCACCCAGCGTGCCACAGTACCTTTGATAAGAAATTGCAGCAATAGGTTCTCCCAAGAGTATGTCATTGCTCTAAATTTCATTTGAAGAGTGTTACTCACTTAGAAGATGATTTCTGAATTACAATTAAAATGTGTCTTAAAATAGTACAAAAACATATCTCTACAGGTAATGTATCTTTATGATTGTGTGGAATTCCTTAGATTTTTGGAACTGTTGAAATCTGTTACCAATCTAGATTTAGAGCATGTCTGGTAGCAGTCAGCCCCTGATATTTCAGGTAAGTCCAAGAACTGTGCCCAGTAAATAGGGGATATGCTAACCACCATAAGGAACGCCTTTCCCAGACCAAGTCTTAGCAGTATACACTCACCCAAAGAAACTTCAGCTCATGTCTGTGACCCGGCGTGCCATATCAAGTGTCTTTCTTTTCCTGCCTTTCTCTTTCACAGACGTCAATGCAGCCAGGCAGACATTAGAACAGTTTCAGTGCTAGGATGGCAGTAAGACACGTTATAGCAAAGGACGTTCAGTTTCAAATGTGTGAGATAATCTGCTGTTAGAAGTGGGAGGCATTTATACATGAATACTAAGTTTGATAAGTGGCTTTTCAGAAGATTGCTTAAAGTATTGACTAAATGGAGTTAGTTGGTCAACAGCTGTGACCAAAGCAGCCTGCACTTCACTTTTCAGCAAGGTAGCAAAAAAAATAAAAAAAAATAAAAAAAAAAAAATAAAAAAATAAATCCATTATTTAGCCAGCTATAACTCTTATAAATAGGACATGTAATCACCTTGAGGTGATGAGCAGCTCAACTTTTAACTGAAATACTCCTTGTCTCTTACTGCAAAGTGAATCTAAGCTTGGAACAAAACCTAGATGACAGCTGTTAGTAGATTGGCTCAGACACAGAATGTTTTGTCTTGATTTTCGAGCGCAGCTCTTCATAAAAACTTACTGCCTGATTTCAGCAGTCATCCCAATGGAGAGGATACGCAGCCAATTCACAGCATCACTGCCCAAGTACCTCCCAGTCTCATAAAGATATGTGAGTATCTGTAGCACTGCTGAGCCCGACCGGTGTCTCACAGGAAGGTACCATCATGCCTAATTTGTATGTGGGACAAACAGATCAAAGAGAAGTTGTCATTTATTGATGCTACACAGGAAATCTGTACTAGGAACCCACAGACCTTAGTAATTTATTTTGTATTTCCATTAGAGGTTCCATCCTCCTACATGCTGCATGAAGAAACTGTCTTGGCTCAACTTTTAAACATATGCTTACATTTATTATTCTCCTTGTACGGTATTTAGTTTAGCTACATAACAATATTTGGACTACTACCATGAATAAATGAGATACGTGATACATTTTCTCCCTTCAAGTTCTCTCTATTCTTTTTTTTTTTAGGAAAGACATTTCTAACGTTCCTTGCCTACAAACATAGACTACTTTGTTTATTGTACCTAATCTAAATCGCTCCCTGATGTCTTATTAAATTCTGTTTTCTTGTCTGAAAATGTTGTGCTTGAGACTTTTCATTTATACAGCTACCTTTTTTGAAGTTGCCATGCATTCTTACACTGCACTGAGATTATCTGCAAGTCCCAAATCTGATACTTTTGTTTTTCATATCTCTCCTAATGTTTGTACAGTGGTGTCTGTATGCCTGTCACTGTTCTTATCCCAAAATGTTTACACGGTACAGCAGTAGAATGAATTCCTAGGCATGTGCTTCAGAATAGCTTCAGCGTTGCCAACTGGGCAGCTCTGAAAGTGATCTTGAGAACAGTTGTGCTGGTTGTTCTCTATGAAGGTGTTGGCTTGAGCAGCTTGGTCTCCAGTCTAACTCTTTCCATGCCAATGGCATTAGAGATGATTTAGAAGGGGGAAGAGAGCTGCTTATCAGTCCCAAATCACTTTTTTAGGTAATGGAATTGCTTAGGACTTAATCTTTCAAGCTTCTCACCTATAAATGATGGAGGAATCGCTTAATTTTGCAATCTCTTGAATATCAGCATGATTTCATACTGGTTCTTACTTGGGAACAGTATCACTCCATTCCATGGATCAAATCTGGTATTAAAATTTGTTGCAGATTATTATCTCTTGCTTTCAGTTAGCTGATATCAAAATTCTACTTGGATTTAACTGCATCTGTAGTTGTCTGACATATCCATTACAAGTGAGATTTCTTAGAAAACTGTGAGAGCAGATGTTAAAAATGTCCTTTTTAAGCATTTCTCTACATTGGTAAGTTTTACAACAGTGGTGTATTTTATGGATTGGCTTTTCACTGTAACACACACTGCTTTCTTCACTGGTTTTATTTTCATAGGACTTGGTTACACTGGGATATATCTGCATCCATAACACCCCTGGGAGGGGCTGAGTTGTGAATTATCATTGATTTTTCTCTGTTTGCCGAGCTGCTGCATCTTGGCCTTTATTCCTGTGATGTCATTTCCTACTGTGCTTATGAGAAGAACTTGGTTGGTGGATCTCAGCCCAAGGTCCTCTCCATCCAAAAAAGAAACTGCTGCTTTATTGTTTCAGCACTGTGTAAACAATCTATGTCCAGCTGTTAAATACAACCTGTTCAAAAGTAGTTTCAAGTGTCATAGGTTGTCCAAAAGAAAAAGAACAAAAAAAAAATCACCTTTCTCTTACGTACCTGTGAGCTCTGTGACCTTGGCAAAAAACACTTCAAAGGTTTTTCTTCACCTTTACTACAGGCAACGTTTCAGTGGCAAAATCAAGGCTGTCAGGCTGTGCAGCTTTTCTGGTATTCTCTTCTCTTGTTTAGCCCTGTATTTATTCAGATGTATCAGAACTCTTGCCACAGGGTCTTTTAGCGATCAGTTGCAGGGTTTGGGTTTTTGCTCAGAGGTCGGTGGTGCACATCTGCTGTCTCACAAAAGAAATCTGCAGCTTTGCTTTGTACATGGGTACAGATATTTTCTCTAGTCAGCAACATCTATCCATTTATAGCTGGTTAATTATGGAAGCTGAACAGAGCCACTGCAGCAGTCTTTGCTATAGTCAGTGGGAACTAGTGGTTTTAGGAGAAAGACATCTTCCTTTTTTTTTTTTTTTCTTTCTTTTCCAAACCAAATTAAAGCGTTTTCCAGCTTGCTGGAACATATCTGCAAGCTGTTCTCTTGTCTGCATGTAGCCAAGTGACCTCGACTCCTGCTGCATGGCACCCTTACCGTTCAGCTGACCACTGTTTCCTTGATGCAGCCCTACAGGCTGTGAGATTTCCAAAAAGCTCTGCAGGCTCCAAGGAACACGTAAACAGAGGCATCTCTTCTGCCGCCTCCCTAGTTGAGCCCACAGCCAGCCAACTGTGGGCTCCCAGGCAGTACTGGGTGAAATGCTGAGCCCTTGACATTTTCCTCTAGCCAGAGTCTTCAAGCCTCTTCTGACAGCAGCCTGGTGTACTTGTTTGCACTGCAAAAATAAATGCATAAATGTTATCAGTAATACAACTGAAGGTGTAGCAAAGCACAAAAGAATGTTTTATGGGGACCTAAGCCATGTAACCAATTGTTTAACCTCACACCATTCATTTTTACAGCCTCTGGTACCTCTGGTCTTTATATATTGCCAGTTCTGTCATTGCCTTGTCCACAGTCACTGCTCCGGACCCTGCGAGGCCAGGAACAGATGCAGAAGCAAGCTTTCTTCCTGCCAGGCTTTCTAAAAATAGCTCATCCTAAGGTCTGCACTGTGCTGACACCAGCTCTGCAGAGGCAGGGGTAGCAGGGGAGCTGCTTTATTCATGTGGGAGCTCAGGCACATTCCCTTCACTTCCTAGCAGTCATACACAAACCAGCCCATGTCGCTTTAGTGAAGTAAGAATTCACCAGCCTCAATATATGTCTTGCTTTTTTAACCCTGGTGAGAAGCTTTTCCTCCTGGGTGTTAGAAAGGTGTTCAACGAGTCCAGTTATCTCCTGTTTGTGTGACCACTTGAAGAATGTTGCTTTTTTTTCCTTTTTTATAATTTAGAAAAAGACCCATATGTGTATTTCCTGATTTTTTTGTTATCATATTCAATGAAAGTTAAACACACTGCACAAATACTTGAGAAATTGCTATCATTTAGAACACAGGAATCACTGAAACAGCAAGCAGTTAATACATACAAGAAAAACACCCTTTCTTCCTTCTCTTTTGCATCCACGTATAGACTGTATTCTTTGTTATTGTTGCAAATCCAATTGCCTACAAATCAATTTGATTTGAGGAGAAAACAGTTTTTAAAAAAGCTAGATGCTGCCACCCATAGGCAGGTCTTGACTCTGCTTTGTTTTAATGCTAGGCTGAGGATACTTTTTCTGAAACGTACCAACCAGCATGTAATTCTCAGTTGGGATGTGCTGTAGGAAGGATGTATTAGAGTATCTATGGTACTGCAACGTATCCATGTAGAAAATGAACAGTGATGAGCTCAGTCATTTTGTCAGCCAGTTGAGTGATGCAGGAAAGTCATTTTTAAGCTAACCTTTGCACCAAGTAAAGCCTGAAGTCAGGTGCCAGTGGAGGATCCAGGTATGACAGCTGCTCTGTCTTCTTCACTGCTGTGACAGTGTCTGTGTCACAAACCTCTCCTCTTCCCTCTAATTTTAGAAGCTGGTTAAAAAGAAAATTAAAGGAAAAAAAAAAAAAAAAAAAAAAAGTAGCAGAAATTGAGCAGTCAGCCTGAAGAGGATTATCTAGGTTGATGGTAACGCATTAAGCCCAGTGGTTCTTGTTAACGTTAATGAGGACTGCGGGAAAACTTCATTCCTCCTGCTGTGGTATTATCAGCTCAGCGCTGGGCCTCAGAATCAATGAAAATGTCCTATACGAGTCCTAAAGATTTGTTTCCCTGAATGAGGAAAAGCAGATGGGAAAGCTTTGCTGTTTCAGTGAGAGGGTGCTGGCCTGGCCTCTAGTGGACCTTCCCTCACCTGTGTTCTGCGTAGGCTTTACAGGTAATAAATATATCCTGCCTGTGAGAAGCAGAGGCACTTGTGTCGTTATCACGGTGACTGCTTGTTACCACTGGCTCTCACGTCGCTGCCAGGAGCCACATCTCATAGCCGTGGGTTCTCCTGGCTCACACGCACCAGCCTGCAGTATGAACAACAGCACAGCAGCGGGACGCTCTGAGCAGGTGCAGTTTTTGGCGTCCCACAGCATGTGAAATACAGAGGTGGGGTGCTCACCCTCAATCGGTTGCTTTCCCAGTAACTAGGAGTTTGGTAACGAGTGAGATTGTTTTGGGCTCTCTCCCTGGAAAATGCCCTCCTTTCCAGAATGTGTTGATCTAGGAAATAATGACTGCAGCTTTTCTTCCTGACTGTTAACCAATTATGCCTGCTTAAGACATAGCTGAAATAAATTAGGGAAGACATAAGCCAAAGATCTTGTGGTTGTGTGAACTGAGGCCAGGAATGTGCATCTGATCACTCATTGCCTTTGATTCTGTCATTTGCGTGTTTGAGAAGTGCAGTAGTGAAGGAATAGATCTTGTTATTTCTGGCTAGGGGAGAAATACCCCTTTTTCATTGGAGGGTGTAAAGAGAGTGTTTATGCTTGGTAAGAGTTATTTTACCCACAGCCTGTACTGTGGGTAACCTCACTGCAGCTTTAGAAAGGAAGGTACTTGCAGGATATTCCTGTCCAACTTGGTTGACTTGCTTGGCTTCCATCTGGCAGAGAAGCAGCGGGTCTGTCGCTGTGCCTCACACAGCGGCTCTAAGGCCTCACCCTGCTGCCAAAAGCCAAGAGCCAGCAGACAGCTCCTGCAACTCCTCCTTAAATTCCTAGCCCCCGGGGCTTGTGTGCCTTCACCAAGCATTCTCTGCTTTCCCCCGCTAGGAAATCCAAGGTGCTGGGCTGGCCAAGTGGCTGAGCAGTAGTGCAGGAGGCTCGGCTGAGGGGATCGGGCTTACTGTGCCCTGCAGTCGGTGGAGAGGCTCGCCGTGATCCTGGGTACCGTTCAGTTCCCTGACAGCATGAAACAGAGAGAAGTCTCCACAGAGAGTCTTACGGATTTTAAAGCTTCAGGACTGACTGGGACAGGATTGTTAAGCTAAATGAGAACACAGCGGCATTATTTTCGGACTCAGCCTTTTCATGTGGCTGTATCTTACCCTGCTGATGTGGTGAAACCTGAGGTACCCCAGCTGAGGCTTGGTGGGGCTCACTTGTACTTTCACGTGTGTTTCAGGTTGACCCTCGTTCCTCAGGCATCAGACTCTGCAGTCCAGGACTTCACCTCATTCCCTTGTCTTTAGCCTCAGCACACAAACGTCACTGTTTGGGAACAGCTCTTCTTTGCAGTGGGCTTGGCCGTGTCTGCTGGGAAGCTTGGGAATTTGGAACATGAGTCAGAAATTAGCGATCCACTTGCCGAGGCGATCGGCTCCGGGGCAGACACGCTCTGCAGCGGAGTGTGGGATCGGGCCAGGCAGGGCTCTTTTCCCGGCATCGAGGCCACTCGAGGCAGCCGAGGGAGCCGCCACGACCCGGCAGCCCTGTGAGGGACGTGACGAGGCGGAGGCGGAGCCAGCAGCGCCCCCTCCCGGCCGCTCCAAGGCAGCCCCTGGGGAGCGCGAGCGACCAGGACGGGCAAACAGCGCGGGGCGCGGCAGTTGGGGAGGCAGCGCGCGCAGGCAGGGCGAGCAGGGAGGGCAGGGCGATCCCGCCCGCCCACAAGAACACCTCACACACCTCACCTAACGGCTGCCTAGCGCTAGCTGGGCCGCTATGGTCCTCGCTAGGCAGCGAGCTCGCGCCAGAAGGTCTGTAGGCACCCAGGCAGACTGCCCGCTCCAACATGCGGCAGGTCAGGTCTCTGGGTGCAGGGAGTGCCAGAGCCTGCTGCTGCCGTCTGAGGGAGGCAGAGACACCGTGTGTGTGAGGTGCGAGCAGGTGGACGACCTGGTCCGCCTGGTGGCAGAGCTCAAGGAGGAGGTGGAGAGGTCGAGGGCCATCAGGGAGTGCGAGCGGGAGATAGACTGGTGGAGCAACTCCCTGCAAGGCCCGAAGGAGAGGCTCCGGAGTGAGACTCCCCACATGGGGTGGACCCCCTGCCCGGTCGCTGTCGGGCAGAGGGAGGGGACCTAGGAGTTGAGGTGGAATGGAGACAGGTCCCTGCTCGACAATGCTCGACAACCCCCCCCCCGCCCCACCTTCCCAGGTGCCCTTATGCAACAGGTTTGAGGCCCTGGAGCTTGGGGGAGCGGTGGATCTGCTCCTGCTGTCTGCAATCTGGCTACTGCTGTTAAAGACAACAAAAAACGTTTTTATAAATACGTCAATACAAAAAGGAGGACTAAGGAGAATCTCCACCCTTTACTGGATGCGGGGGGAAACTTAGTTACCAGAGATGAGGATAAAGCTGAGGTGCTTAACGCCGTCTTTGCCTCAGTCTTTACCAGCAAAACCAGTTGCTCTCTGGACGCCCAGTACCCTGAGCTGGTGGAAGGGGATGGGGAGCAGAATGTGGCCCCCACAATCCACAAGGAGATGGTTGGCAACCTGCTACAGCACTTGGATGTACGCAAGTTGATGGGGCCAGATGGGATCCACCCGAGGGTACTGCGAGAACTGGCAGAAGAGCTGGCCAAGCCGCTTTCCATCATTTATCGGCAGTCCTGGCTATCAGGGGAGGTCCCACTTGACTGGCAGATAGCAAACGTGGCACCCATCTACAAGAAGGGCCGGAGGGTAGACCTGGGGAACTACAGGCCTGTTAGTTTAACATCAGTGCCAGGGAAGCTCATGGAGCAGATTATCCTGGGCATCATCATGTGGCAGTTGCAGGGCAAGCAGGCGGTCAGGCCTAGCCAGCATGGGTTTATGAAGGGTAGGTCCTGCTTGATGAACCTGATCTCCTTCTATGACAAGGTGACACGTTTAGTGAATGAGGGAAAGGCTGTGGATGTGGTCTACCTTGACTTCAGTAAGGCATTTGACACCGTTCCCCACAGCATTCTCTTCAGGAAACTGGCTGCTCTTGGCTTGGACTGGCGCATGCTTCGTTGGGTTAAGAGCTGGCTGAATGGCCAGGCCAGAGAGTCTTAGTGAATGGAGTCAAATCCAGTTGGAGGCCGGTCACTAGTGGAGTCCCCCAGGGCTTGGTGCTGGGGCCGGTCCTCTTTAACATCTTCATCGATGATCTGGATGAGGGGATCGAGTGCACCCTCAGTAAGTTTGCAGACGACACCAAGTTAGGTGCGTGTGTCGACCTGCTCGAGGGTAGGAAGGCTCTGCAGGAAGATCTGGACAGGCTGGACCGATGGGCCGAGGCCAACGGTATGAAGTTCAACAAGGCCAAGTGCCGGGTCCTGCACCTGGGGCACAACAACCCCAAACAGCGCTACAGGCTGGGAGATGTGTGGATAGAAAGCTGCCTGTCAGAGAAGGACCTGGGAGTTTTGGTTGACAGTCAGCTGAATATGAGCCAGCAGTGTGCTCAGGCGGCCAAGAAGGCCAACAGCATCCTGGCTTGCATAAGAAACAGTGTGGCCAGCAGGTCGAGGGATGTGATTGTCCCCCTGTACTTGGCTCTGGTGAGGCCGCACCTTGAGAGTGCTTGAGCGAGTCCAGAGAAGGGCTACGAAGCTGGTGAGGGGTCTGGAGAACAAGTCTTACAAGGAGCGGCTGAGGGAGCTGGGACTATTTAGCCTGGAGGAGGCTCAGGGGCTACCTTATCGCACTCTACAGGTACCTGAAAGGAGGCTGTAGTGAGGTGGGGGTTGGTCTGTTCTCCCACGTGCCTGGTGACAGGACGAGGGGGAATGGGCTGAAGTTGCACCAGGGGAGGTTTAGGTTGGATATCAGGAAGAACTTCTTTACAGAAAGGGTTGTTAGGCACTGGAATAGGCTGCCCAGGGAAGTGGTGGAGTCCCCATCCCTGGAGGTCTTTAAAAGACGTTTAGATGTAGAGCTTAGGGATATGGTTTAGGGGATGATTTGTTAGTGTTAGATCTGAGGTTGGACTCGGCGATCTTGTAGGTCTCTTCCAACCTAGACATTCTGTGATTCTGTGAAATTCTGGCAGGGAGATCCACTTCTTTAAAATTAGATTTACTCTGAGAAGGTACATTGTATAGCAGCAAGTCTGGTATCCAACACGTGACTTGAAAGTTCATATGTTAATATTAGTACTGATTAATCAGGATTGTTACTTTGGTGCTTTCTCTGCCAGTGCAGACTACCTGTGTGTGGAATTTCTGGGCTCAGTGCAAGCAGAATGATGGCATTATTGACCAGGGTCTTATTGCACTGCAGCTATGCCTCTTATTTACAAGAGGAAGAGGGAGAAGTATCATGTTTTCTTCTATATCAAGTGTTGATTTCCAGAACTGTTAACTCCTTTAATATTCAGATATGGTTCATGTGGTTTTGCATGAACAGGATGGATTACAAAGAGGGAGAGGAAAAATTATCTTTACTCCTAGTTATTTACAATATAAAGAACAATCTGATAAATTGTTTTATTTCTCTTGCAGCCGCCTCCCCAGATATACGATAAACAGCTGGATGAAAGGGAACATACAATCGAGGAATGGAAAGGTAATCACAATTTAGGATTATATGGAAAGGGGTGTTTCTGTGGCAAATCTGCTATGTCCCACTACCAAGCACATCTCTAAAGCCAAAAGAATTCCTATCACAGCAAGAAGTGAAACAGCAAACTGGTGCTTTCATAATGAGAACACAAGATACAAGGAATGTCCTGAGAACCACCATTACCTGCACAGGCTGATGTGAACTCCGGAGCGCAGATTACAATGCTACATTGAAATTTAAGTTGATCATCTGAGAGACTGCTGTGTAGCAGGATGATAGTTCGGAAGTTTTCTTCTACTTAATAATGCTGTATTACTCTGCTGCTTCATTTCTGGGTAGTGAAGCATTAAGCAATTCATGTGTTCTAGTTTAACCTGATTTGTCTCCATTCAGCTCCAAAAAGAGGTGGTCACAGAGAAAGGGAATGGAAGAGTGAGGTCTTAGGCAAGTAGAGCTGTCAGACTCATGAAGACAGCGTAGGGTAGCCCCAGTGCCCCTATAGGAGGGCTGCTTATTCCTGATTTTGTCGTTCCTGATCGCAGGCACTGGTTCCTGTTTGTGACTGTTGCAATTCTGTCTTCCAGAACTCATCTACAAAGAAGTAATGAATTCTGAAGAAAAGACTAAAAATGGCGTAGTAAAAGGACAGCCTTCTCCTTCAGGTACTCAGCCCCATTGAATAACTGTGTGCTGTCTGTACTGACAAAAGGAAAACGGAAGTAACTGAAGCACTTGGCCTACACCACCAGTTATGTAGCTCAATTTCAGAAGATGAATGCAATTCAGCTCTTTTAACGGGTTGAGCTTGATTACCAGAACTGCAGTGTTAACACTCAAAAATAGGTCTGCTTGGTGTTTGAGACATAGTTGCTCCAGTAATAATGCCTAATAATATTTATGGGTGTGATAAATGTTGAATGGTGTTACTGATAATCTCATACAGGTTCATTTTTCACCTTAGAGATTCAGAGTGATTTGTAAGGTTCAGACATGGTATTATTGTCATTTTACAAAGGAAAGGTGAAGTGGGATGCCCAAAAATACTGTCACAACTGAAATCCTGGGCTTGGTCTCCTAGGCCTTAACTAAGAACCCAGCTTTGCCTCCCCCACACTCATTTCTGCACTGTCACTAGATGATTTGGTGCCACCCCATTCTACTGAAGTACCTACAAGAACAAGGGTTTTATGAGAGTGTCTGGAGGCTTTGCTGGCTTGGTTTGGTCTGTTACTCCTTTTTTGAATCATGTTAATGCCTGTGTGATCCTAGCTGACAACTGATCGCTGGGTGCTTTGTAATTCTAAGAAGCCTAGATAAGAAGTGGAGTGATAAGACATCATATGAGCTACATCTCTTCAAAACAGACTCGAGGGAGAGAATTTCTTGGTAAAATCTTGTTGGGTGTTACCTAATGTCTGAAGTTTGCGTGGTCCATATTCAGCTTAGTGTTGCTTAGGATGGTCTGTGTACTTACATGCCTGTTGCCACAGGGTAAGTGTTCTCTGCTTTTCCTAAGCTGCGAGAAGTTGTGGGGTTTCAGGTTTAATCACGTTGGTGTTCGTTTTCGTAGCACAGGTGCAGCAGTGAACAGCAGTGAAAGCCTCCCTCCGTCCTCATCTGTCAATGACATCTCATCCATGTCCACGGATCAAACTCTGGCGTCTGACACGGACAGCAGCCTGGAAGCTTCTGCGGGACCCCTCGGTTGTTGCAGGTGACTAGCCGCCTGCCTGCGAAACCCAGCGTTCTTCAGAGGATGATGTAGTTGAGGAGGAAAAAGTAACAGGAGTTAAGAGATGAAGAGAAATAAAAAAACAAAGATTTAAATGAAACAAACAAAAAAATCTTTCCAGCCTGCTTCTCCTACAGAATTATGTAATGCAGCTAAGCTCAAGTGTATATTTAACTTATAGTTGCTCTGCTTTGGTCTTCTTCCAATGATGCTTACTGGGGGGTAAAAAAAACAACGGATTATTCTAATTCATGTTTTTTTTGTCTGTCCCCGTAAGATGCAAAATTAATGGCTGCAAAACCAGCAACTTGCAACTGTCCTTCTCACGCTGGCATGACAAGGTGTGCAGTTACCACTCTAAAACATCCGAGTGTATATCTGCCTTCACTTTCTGTTCTGTTGTCTTCTGCTCACTGAGGCAGACAGGGATATACAGGCATTTTTCTCCTGATACGAATAGCACACACACACACGCCAACAAGCTTCTGGCCGTGTATGCAGCTGTGTATCGGAGCACACACACCCGCGTACATCCCCAGTATGCACTCCACAACTCAATGGCCCACTTCAGGTGAACTGCATCAATACTTAGGTGATACTACCAGTACATAAGCTATTTCCTTGGTCATTGATGAGGCTGCGTATCTTGCGTGAGGGTCTGTGGAAGTGAAAATAACCACATCGAACTGCGGCTCCCTCAGAGACTTGAAGATGTAGCACCAAAATTTCTGCTGAGACTTATTAGATATATTTTGAGATAATAACCAATTTGTATTGAAAGAAGATGCCACAGAGCTGCACATGAAAATGTGTGTGGATATTAGGAATTGTTCTGATTTTTAGAGCAGATAAGCCAGGCTAAGACCAGGTTAGAAGGAAGCACATGTATCTTTGCAAGTTACAGGGAACAAGAATGAATGGTTTTTATGTGTGTTTATGCCCAGATTCATCTCAGCAAGCAACTCTTCCTGTCAATATTGAGTTATCATCTTAGTTTACATATAGGCTCACTACTGTGAGTTCCAGGTACGTTTATGTCTTTGGGGGTATGACAAGGTTGGGGAACAGATAGATTGGTCAAAAGGACGTGTAAAATTTGATTTTATTTCATGTGTATGTTTTTTCTGAGTTAAACGAAGGAAATTTGCAACCCTCTCCTTCTCAGAGTGTTTGCGGCTTAGAGGTTGTTCTCCCTTTAATCATTCCCTTACAGGAGCCGCCACTACTGAGAGAACAGGCTGTCCTGGATGCTTTTGGCTGTTTACTTGCTCGTGGCAAATCACCTAACTCCCTGGGAAGTTTTACCAGCTGTGTTACATGGACAAGATCCACACAGTGAGTGGGTCTAGTATTCCTGTTCTCTAATAATAAAAAGAGTTGTAAGAATAAAGAAGAATACACATCAGTCCAGTTCTGACAAGCACCAAAAACTCAGGTTGTGCCAGAGAATATGTAGGCTTCCCAGTGGTAAGTGACAGCAAGGGTTTGTGTCAGAGAGTGGCAAAAATACACATACAATTTCAAAACTGAACATTTTTCCAGTTAAAACAGCAACTGGCATTATCCGCTGCAAGAGCATGATCACCTGAGCTGGAAATTAACTAAGATGTGTGTCATCTCTCCTCTTACCAGTGTGTGCCATGTAAAACAAAATGACATAATAACACTGGAATGCTTTTCCAAAAGTCAAAAAGATTTTTTTTTAGAATGTATTATTGGATGCTTTAAAATCACTCATTATTACATATTCAAAATTCTCTGAAAATGTAAGTGTTCGTTTAGGTGGCTTACAAACGTACTGTTCTGCAGTACGAAAAAAAAAAAATGAGTAGCAAGTCAGTTTTTCTTCCAAGGGAAGAAAACAAAAAGTAAAGCTCTTCTCCAGGGTGGGGAGGAGGGAAGATGAGAGAAATGGATAAAAAGTAGCTTCAGGTCCGGTGGTGGATCTGAGCTGCCTCCAAATTGCTGTAGGAAATGGTGTAATTTTTTTTCTCCAAGGATATTTTTGGTAGATATTTTTCTGGAAAAAAAAATTAAAGTGAAATTAGGTCTGTGATTTTCTAAAAACTCAGAGCAGTAATAGTGAAAGCAATAATTTACTACTGCTAAAATATTTAGCAATATTCTCTCTTAAGCCATGAAGCATCAAGTTGTTGTTCAGTGAGGTAACACTCACTTGAAAGCCAGTGATCGTAGAAGTTTTCAAAGGTAAACAGCAATGCTTTGTTAGGTATGAAGGCAATAACTCCAAGGGTGACTTAGCAATAATGGAATGTATCACCTCCAGATTTAAACGATTACAGGTATATATTTGTAACATTCAGATATCTAGCATCTGTTTTAAGTTCCTTACTTTTCACCATTTCAGTGTGTTATTTAACCAAAAAGAAAACAAAAAAAGGAAAAACCAAACCACTCTCAAAGCTAAGTGGAACTGCAAAAATACAGCAGATGTAGAATGTAGGAATTAGGAATAATCACAGCTCATCGCCAGTGATGACATGGAGATGTGGCACAGGCAGTAGCAGAAAACCCATTTGTAGTAGATGGATGCTTGCAGATCATCTGTGTTTTATTGGACAAAGCCAAAAAACCCTACGCTTAGTCCAGTGGTATAATTTAGTCTTGTTTGATTTTGTGAGTGCTGGGGAGAGAACTGGTTACCGCAGAAAATGTCCTGCAGATGGGCAGTAAGTAAACCCCCAGCACAGAACATACATAGCTTTATTCCCAGAAGCCCCGATTCCGCCGAGCACCAGTGCTGTACACGCATTTTGTGGAGACTGTAGGGATGCGGATCTAATTTTCTAAGTAGCATGTGCTTTTTTTGTCCTTTGTTCAGCAGTGATCGACATAAGCATGTGTTTAAGTGCCTTGTTGAAGTGGGGCCTATAACAACTATTGCATCTCGTTCTACCCTTGAATTAGTCTCCTCGGTGAGCAGCTCTGGCTGTGGGAGGAGACGTGGGGCTGTCCATGCTGGACAGCAGAAGAAAGCCATTGACAAAAAAAAAAAAAAAAAGCAATAGTTCCCTTCAGTCCTGGTCCTTGTGTGGTCCTGTCCAAACTGAAGCGGCAGCCATCAGGTAGGACCAGTATCCTTTGTTCTCCTTGTCCCTGGAGGTTGGTGCAGTCAGCTGGTATCTTACAGGAAGGCAGTACCCTTGAATAATAGATGGCAGTGACGACAATCCGCAGCTACCCTAAGGTGCACAGGTATTTTTTTCAGATGCTGGAAGTTTGAGACCCTTCTCTTTATGTCTTGCTGCTCATTATTCCAGTGTTCCGTGCAGTGTGATCATGATACATGCAATTTTTTTTCTTGCCAGTGATCTTTCAAGCCTACCTCCTAGATTATCAAGTTAGCACATAGTACTTGAGTAATAATTTCACCTCATTCTCAGGTTTGTAGCTGTAAGTAAAATTGCCACCATTACAGGGATGCAGGAAGGGGGCGAAACACAGACATTTCATGACAGATTTTTCAAAGTATTTAGGCACTGAAGCAGCAATCTGCCTACTGGCAGAAGGGCATAGGCGTGTATTGTTTGTCAGCACGAATGTCAGCTGGACACCTTGGTATTTCTGAAAATATGCCACAGAGCTTAGCTGTATCTGAAGTGTCTGAATAGCCTAAGAAGTTCTGTCCCAGGCAGCTCACTTCAGCCACGCAGATAACCATCAGCAGGGCAAGGAAAACGACAGAGGCATCGTAATTATCAATGGCTAATCAGAGCACTAGCAGCAAAAAATAGCGTTGAGAAGGTAGAGAAGTCACTGATAAACATTGCAGCTTTATTTTCAGGTGGACTACTTCTGGATAGCATGAGAAATTTGGAGAAAAAAAATACAAAAGGTCAGAATTGCTCCTAAGAGGTCTCTTTCCCTTTTCTTTTTCACTGGGGAGTTGAAATGAGGAAAAAGTATTGAGTTGCTTCAAATTGATGGGAGGTTAGGTATGTTTTCAATCCAAAATTGTTTATAATTTTTGAAATCACTCTTCAGATGCTGACTCAGTAGTCAGAATAGTATCTTGGGAGTTTTGTCTATATTCTGCTAGAATGTAGCATATCTTCAGAGATTTCAGATATTTATTTGAGGCGGTCACAAAGTGATTTATGCGAATCACGCTGTGGTTGGGAATCCTCCCATACCACCTCCATTTCCACAGCATAGAAACACAAAGGAATCTTCAAGTCTGTGTTATAGAAAAAAGAGCTTAAAATGGAGTGCAAGTATGGTAACTTGTCAAAAGAAGAGGAAGCCACAGAAAGCCTGATGAGGTGCTTCCCTAGTGCACTGGTGTTTTTCTTCTGGAAATCATCAGTTCCTGCACGATGCTGGCCTCAAGAGATGACCCGAGCCAGATGATAATGCCACTGTACCGCTCTTCTAAGTTTGTAACCAAAAGTATTCCTCTCTAAGGTTCTACCTTCACAGATATTGCTTTACATTTGGGATAATGATTCTGAAGAAACTAGACTTGTTGGCGTGCCTTTAGGATTTTTTTGAAAATACTGCTACTAAATTGATTTGAACTGGTACTCACTGATAAACATTACAGTACAGAGATTTCTTTTCCCCCAGCATCCTGTCTGATGAAAATATGCTAACGGTTAAGATGAAAACTGCCTGAGGGAGTCAGTTTGAGCAAATTTCCCACCAAAAAAAAAAAAAAAAAAAAAAAAAAAAAGAAATATTTTATGTTTTGAATATCCTGAAATCATTGTAAAAGATACTAGAAATATTTTAATATTTTAATTCAAAATAACTTTTAAAAGCCAGTTACTTGTATTATAAATATTGCAGTATTTAAAATGATTGAATAATTCTAATTTCAGGTCTTTCTATATACTGATGTTTTAAATTCTCATGTGAATTCAAACATGCCTCAGGATGACAATAATACATTTTCCAACAAACTCCGCATGCTTCCAGGGACAGCAATGGGCAAGGCAACCTGCAGGGGAGAATTAGACTTTCCTTTTAATGGTCTGGCAAAAAAAAAAAGTCTGAGTTAGTGATTTACTTTACATTTATGGTGTGTGTGTGTGTGTGTACGTACAAGAAAGAGAGGGAGTGCAAATGGATGTGATTTTTAGAACTTCACCACTGTATTCATATTTGATCCAAATGCTCATTGTGGATAAAGAGTGTAATTGTAACCAACATAATCACACATCTTCAAGCATCTGATGGCTGTGCTTATTTGAACTTCCACCACTTTACAAAGGACACGGTTACCTAGCTGCAAGCTCAAAGTGATTTTTTTCACACACATGCACACCAAAAGAACATAATTGTGCATAAGGTTTGAATATTCCACACATACATAATGTCTTAATTAGAAAGATGGGGGGCACAGGGGAATGGTGAATGTGGCATCTTCACTGATGAGCTGTAAAATAGACCTGTCCAGTGGAATTAAGTGCAGTCTGCTTAACGTATTAGGAACTTGCCAGTGCAGCCTGATTTTTTTTTTTTTTTAATTAACTATCAGTTGTGAGAGGTGAACTGTTTAACTTCATTTCTGCTCAGGCTCATTGACCCACGGCAAGTTTGAGTTTTAAGAAGGGTTTGATTTGACAAAAGAATGTTGAAAAACTCCAGCTGAGGCTTATGGTGCCTTTTTACCTGAGAGTGAGAAGCTGAAAAGCACATATTGAAGGAAGGCAGTCAGTTTGGGAAATAAATCTATCCCTACCATGTTTATCGTTTCAGACAGGTAACCCTGTCTCTTTTGTTAATTTTCACTGAACAGGGCCATTCTTGTCTTCTGGAAAGCAAGATATTTATAATGTAAATAGTTGTATTGACTTTTTTTCTGTAACTAATATGTAATAATCCAACACACTACTACTGTTAGACCTTTTGGCAGTAAGGCCACTGTATGCCTAAATATGGTTGACCTCTGACCTTTTCCTAAGTCAGTCATGTCCTGAAAAGGAGGGTGCTGGAGGTTTCAATGTACATAGAGAATCATGTATATTTCGTAAATGGAGTAAGTGGGACTTATGGCCAGTATATATTAAAGCCACAACAGTAACAAAGCTCCAGATCTGAACTAGCAAAAACAACTGTTCACCTTGCCATGTCCATTCTGTAATAAGATCTAAGTTGCACCTGCCTGTAGTTCTGCATGATCAGACTTCAAAGTATAACTAACAAGATCTGTAATGTATCAGTGTTGATAAACATAGTTTAAAAAAATGAAAAAAAAAAACTCAACCAACAACAGAAAATCAACAACGGCAACAGTTTCGTATCAAGACTGGAAGATGAGACATGTCCAATTTGTTGCATGGTTATAGCTGAAAGCTGGAACCAGTGCCAGCGTAAGTGGACCGCAGTAGTGACGTCTGTTAAGGAACCGACCTTACTTCCTATCGTTTTGTTCTTATCCTGTTATTCTCTGACTCTCTGTTGTTCCCTGTGTGGATACAGGGGAGAACTTCACCTCAATCATCAGTGTTTTATGGGTCAATGTTGCATCAATGATTTCTGATTTCTGTTCATTTGTCAATTACTGAACTAGGACGGGAACTTCATTCTCTCCACTTGTCAAAAGGAATCCTGTCAGAGCTTCCTCATGAAGTTACTTCTCACTGCTGTCCTGACTCCTGTCGGTTGGATGACTTTGCCATGTTCCCAATAAACAGCACAATGCAGTAAACCACATTGATCGAGGGCTTCATTAAATGTGTTGTGCATCTGTACTCTCGCTGGGGCTCAAAGTCATGCAGGGACAGGACTCAATTCCAATATGGTATGTACTCTATGCATGACGCCTATATTACACCTTTATGACCTTATAGTGGGGGAAAAAAAAACTGCTGATCTTTACAGATGTGGATTCGGACCATCTTTTTGGGGGGAGGAAGGTTGTAGCGAGTCTTGGTCCTTATCCAACGTGCCACTTGCTGCTATTCAGAGCAGCTAAGCTGAGGCTAAAGTGGAGCAAAGGCCGCCAAAGGGCCGCACACGGAGGTGAATTTCATGCTGTTTGAATGTGATCTTGCCAAAAAAGCCTGTATGTCTAGCAGGGGAGACTGTGACTGTTCTAGAAGGAGTGTTGTGTGTTGTTTACTTAAAAACAAGCTTTGCTAATTAAAATAGTGTATTCTGGAGTCCTATTTGAATGGCATGAGGGGTTATCAATGAAAAAGAGGCCAATTACATTCATGCAGTCCTCCCGGCTTCTTGTTCCTTTTCCTGCAGTGCTCACTAGGGGACTCAGATCAAGCTGTAAACACGTGAAAGTTGCCAGGATTACAAAATCCAGTTAGTGCTCCACGTGATGTGTTCTGTAGGCTTTACCCTGACAGTCATTGCTTATTTTAAGAAGCACTAAAGGCATGTAAAGGGACCTTAGTGTCTGCGAGACTCGGACTGTTTCCAAGTAGCTGATGAGTTAATTCCTCTGGTTGACTGCCTAAATATGTAGAAAAAAAATGACGAGATGACTGGATGGAACGAAGGAAAACAGCCAAGAAAAAGCTCTTTATCCCTTCTCCCATCTCCTCCTCCATTTAAAAAAAAAAAAAAAAAAAAAAAAAAAAGTAAGCCAAATTCAAACTAACAGCAACAAAATAGGAAAAACAACATACCAACCGTAGTTGTTATTTGTGGCCTGTCTTGGCCTGATTTTTCACAAAGTTAAAGGTACTGCATTCTGCTTCAAGTGAAAAGGAACAGAAAGGTGAGAGGTGCTGCCTTTTGGAAAACACTGCTGTTTTTCTCCCTTCTTGCACAAGCTATCTGCGCCCTGTTTTATCTCCAAGTAAGTCAAACCATAATACGCAATGGTCATTTTTATGTTTGGACTTATGAGATTAAAAAACAACAAGAACACAGCCGTCTGTCAAAACAAAGCGGTCTGGGGAGGGCTATATAAAAGAGTGAATTGAAGTACCTTGTAAGCACTATAAAGGGAGAAATTCTTGAGGTTTGTAGTTAAATAGCCTTTCAAATATTCTGTGCAGAGCTGGTATTTTTGCTCTGACTTGCTAAAGCAGGAGACTTTTCAAGGTTTATTTTTCCCCCAGTTTGTGTATGCACAGAATGGCTAAACTAAAATGTAATACAAACCTCTGGCTTCCAGTAACAAGGAAATTTGGGCTTTGTGATTCTCACTGCAAAATGGGGAAGATAGGGAACAGCTTTTTGGTTTCACTGGGTGTCATTTGAGAAAACTCAAGATTCCTCTTTTAGAGAGGTTTGCCCTTTTTGGGACTCAGAATTTTTACGATCATGGTTCAGTTCTATACACTTCATTGAATCCCTATCTGAAGCTGTGACTGTGATTCATTTTTACATAAACCCAGGGTCCTAAAGTCCAGAAAATTTGAAGTTAAATTTGAACAGGACAGGCCTCTTAGAGTACTCCTTGGTATAAAACAAGCACCTTTTTAGCAACACACCAGCTTTGGAATTTTTCTCCTGCAGTCAGTTGCGGTGACAGCCTAACCATCACTTGCTTGGTAAGAGGTAGTGTGTGTTACACGCTGATGGGCTGCAGCGAATCCATGGAACCGTCTGTGCTGAAGCAAAGCTGAAGGATGGAGACTGGACGGCTCCTGCAAACTCTCCTCTCCCTCCGCTTGAGGCAGATGAGTGGGATGAAGGTCAGTGAACAACCTTTGTGCTCAAACTGATGAACCACTGTGGTGTTGGGCAGCCCAGTTAATACACTGGGCCCAGTTCTCATTCCTCTACAGGATGTATGGCTGCTGTGAGCTGCATGTTAGTCATTTTCTAATTCGGTGATAGAGTTGAAGATTTTTTCTTCTGTGTGGAGCCCTTTGCTGGGGGCTGCTCATTGTTGGCTACGTTTCTGTCTGTGCCCTGATGCTTACAGAGCAACACTTTCATCGTCTCCATTCACTGCTCTGTGGCCCAGGCTCTCCTCAAGTCCATACTGACAAACCCCGAGATGATCTCGCTTTTCAACGTGCGCTCCCAAGCCCCTGTTAACTGCACAGCATGGAGCCCGAATTGCAAATCTGCTGTGCCTCCAAGAAAGCATGATTATGGGTACGGTGTAGGGAGTCAGGGAGGACGTTTAGATGCTTAAATTAATACTCATTTGCTGATGTATCCGTCTTAGTTTAAAATGGACTGCAGGGTAGGAATAAGCGTTGGTTGTTCTTGATGCTTCTCTGTGATGTTCTGTCCACATTCCAGGCACGCTTAGATGTGGAATAATAATTAGGGTGCTGGAGAAAACAGCTGGCTCTCTGAATATGGCTATTTAATGGACAGACTGCTGTTTTTGTTAACTAAGTCTCATCGAAGGGAGTGTAATCTTCCAGATTTTAGCCTTTCTAGTGTCATTAGCCTGGAACTAACAGTGCGACATTTAACGTTTTCCTTGGCTATATAAGAAACATGAATTATGGGAATTATCTTGGGATTCCTACAAACTCATGAGACAGAAATTGCAAAGGAGTAGCTGCCACAACAAAACAGCCCTTCAATTTTTGAAAATGCTCAATGATTTAATGTGTGAAAGAGGCGGAAAGCTATACAATCTCCCATTCCTCTATTTAACCCAAGCTAGGTAAAGACCTGTCTGCTGTTACAGGATTAAGCTACGATAGTGATTAAGAAACTGACTGTAGATAACCATGAAAACTTTTTTAAGCCTTGATCTGTCATCAAGTGTTCATAAAGAGTAACACATTTATTTTTTGTTTTGGAAGATAAACTTATGCCCATTCTTTGCTGGATTTGTCCTCGGCACTGTCTAGGTGATGCTCCCGCTCTTGGAGTAGCCTTACCTTTTCAGTTGCATTGCTTCATCTTGGATGGGAAAAGATTTGTTTTGAGTATTGTCAGCAGTTCACTTGATCACAGCTAGAATCAGGATTCACTTTTTGGTTCTGTTCCTTTTTATATGAATAATGACCCAAAGTAGTCAAATACCAAAAGTTGTGGTTTGGAGGTAGCTCACCAAAGGATTATGTTAAATGTCCCCACCCCACATTTGTTCTCCCAAGAAGTCTTGGGAGAAAATTTGTGGATGTAGGTGTTCCAGAAGGAATGGAGATTCTTTATGTCAGTCTCAGTCCGGAATTAACAGGATTTGAACACAGACAAATTCGGAATGTGCACAAAAGCTCTTTTCAGTAAAATTGGAAGTACTGTAGGGCCCAGCAAGTAACTGAGGGGGCTGAAGGATGACACTCTGTTTTTTAAATCAATGAACAGTAGGAAAAATAGTCCAGTAATGAAACCTTGTGGCTGGATTCCAAAGCATTTCAGTGTTTCAAGCAGCCAGAGCACTGTCCAAAAGCTCCTTCAAAAGCTTAATACCATGTAGCAGATAGGAATGCATGCTACAAAGCCGCTGCAGAGCATGAGTCATCCAAGATTTTTAATGTATGTGTTTCCGAATTGTCAGTACATTGTAGTTGTAGGGTTATTATGATTCTCTACATAAAGAAAGATTCTCCTTTTTGGCAACATGCAGACATCCCATAAGGTGTTTTTTCACCATAAAGGAAAATGCCACAGCACAACACCATGCTGCTGACTGCAGGTGGGTGAGTAGGAGAACGCTGGCCAGGTTTCAGGGGAGTTGTACTTGTCAGTTTTGATTTTCTGACATCCTTTTGTCATGAACCCAAGACACTGTTAGTGGAAAGGGCAATAAAATTACAGTACATATTGCTAAAGTAACTCATTGCCAACAGTTATATGTGATTTCTGAAACATGAACTAAGTTTTAATCACTCTTTTTGATCATAATTCCTAGCATTAGCAAATTGACTGAATAACCAAACTGTCAGTCAGTTTTAGCACTGGGTTTTTAAGTGGTTAGCACTGAGACTGATGTAAACAACTCACTTTTACTGCACAAATTCACTGGCATTGCTGTGTAATACCAAATCCAGAGGGAATGCGGTTTCGCATCAGTTTTTCACTTAGTTGCAACAGCTCTCTGGACCATCCTGCAGTTGGGAAAAAAAAAATCAAGAGTGTGCAGTACAAACAGCTTTTTAAAGCTGACAGAGGATGGCAGCCATGGTAATTCCAGCTTCTGCTTTGTCGGATGAGATCCCCTATCACAGGCTGACATTGCATTCATCTTACTCCCCTGAATGTGATATTTGCAGAGCTGTACAGACACAGCTGTTCCCTTCATCAAGAAAGATGCTTGAGACAGGCGAAGAGTGCCACCTAAAGGCAAATGTGCTGAAGGCTCCATGGAGAGCCAAATTCAGCAAACCCTTCAGCACGTAAATCACCTGCTTGTTGCGTTTCTTCTCCAGCCAGACTGACCTTGGACAGTTCATCATGTACTTGATGGTCTGGAGCATTTCTTGGACAAAGCTAGTTCTACATTTTCAGTAAGTTTTCATTATTTTTGGTTTTCCAATGAAAGTTACGTATGAAAGTGTATAAATCTCTCCCTTTAGTGTAGGAGATGACAAGGTGCTCACATGAGCAGTACTGAGCCGTAGGTGATTGTGGCACTAAGCCAATTTTGTGTGTGGGTAGATTTGGCCATTGTTGATCTCTACAACATGACTTGGAGTTACTGAAGTAAAAGTCCACCAAAAAATAACGAAATAAATTACTTTTAAGAATTTTCAACTGTCTAGTCTGCATCCAAACTGAAATTACACAAAATTAAATTAACTTCTTCCAAGGTAATGTCCAAAGATATAGCTAAATAGATGTGCTAGGCAAGCATCTTTTCCCCTTAGTTAGCTCAGCCGCGAAGCAGCAGTATAATGAGACATGGCTATCATGCTGGGAAATGGCTTTGTGTTAAGTTCTTCTAACCACAAATCTCTGCTCCTGTTGTTTGGGTTTTGTCTTTTTATATCCAGTTTTACAGATGGGCTTTCTCTGAACTGTACCATGTGTGCCTTCCTCCAGTTTCTGGTAACATTAAGGACAGAGCTTTGTGACTTAACACAATACCTTTTGGGATCTGTGCAGAACCTTTTTCTGGTTAAATTACTATACTTAACACAAAGCAACTCCCAAACAGGAGTATGTTGCTCACCTCAGCTTCCTGTTCTCTGAGGACTCCTCTTTGGTGAGCTCTGCCCGGGTGCTGTATGGGCTGTCTCCAGCCACTCCAGCTATACTCATGAGACAATATAAATTTTAAAAAAATAGTAGTGAAACAGGAAACTTAGGATGAAAGAGTAAATACAGATCTTAAAGGGTAACTTTTTCTAAAAATCATTAAAAAAAAAAACACCACGGTATATGAATCTGTCATTGAGTCCACGTTTCCTGTGTTTAGTGGCTTTAGAGACTGACCAGTCTTATGTCCAGTGTGGTGTGTAATGCAGTAACATCTGTCTTGTTATCCAGGAACGTTTGTTGACTGCTCCTGGTACCACAAAATATACCCTGTCGTACTACTAATTATTCCTTGTAACAACTTCTTGTAGCAGTGGAAACAGTCAGGAGTGGCAGACTGAAGT
Source organism: Nettapus auritus (assembly GCA_011076525.1). Classification (NCBI taxonomy): domain Eukaryota; kingdom Metazoa; phylum Chordata; class Aves; order Anseriformes; family Anatidae; genus Nettapus; species Nettapus auritus. The sequence continues at coordinate 65,803,003 of CM021768.1, forward strand.
TCAAAGAAATCAGACCTGACTACTGTGAGTAATGCTAATTTCAGCTAAGCTTTCCTTAAGGTTTGTACAGTTGAGCCTGATGGTCCCACCCAGAGTAAACAGTATAATATTCTAGAAACCATAAATCTTGACAAGTGATACAATTTGTATCTTCTGGTTTTAAGGTCTACTGCGTTTATTTATTAGGGGCTACTCTGTCAGCTCAGGAAATGAGCCCTCTTAAAGATAATAGCATTCAGTAATTATCATCTCATTTAACTGTGTCAGAGGAGCTGCTTAAATTATGATTACATCTAAATTCCTGTTACTTTGCCCTTAAGAAGTATTGTAAGTCAAGAAAAAAAATGTTAATGCATCAACATTGCGCGCTTGCTGTGCTGACTTTGTACTTCATAGTGAAGCGCATGCAAGGAGTGCGTACTGTCAGTGATAGGATGGTGTCGGTGATATTTAGTTCATATGCAGGTAACAGCTACATAACACATTCAGCCCACATGAGCTGGCTTTTTTTTTTTTTTTCCACAAAAGAAAATGAAATGGAAGAGCAGCAGTCAGAGCAGCATCAACTACCTCCAAAACTGCAATTAATTTTCAAGGTATCCTGACCAAATTTATTTCTGTAAATCGGAATCTACTAAGTCCTGTGCCAGGCAATGAGTTTGTATCAGGTTTTTAAGTATGAATTACTAGTGCGTGTGTTTCATGTGTCTGTAGCTCATATCACAATGCTGAATATATTCAAAGGCTACTTAAGAGAGTAAATGACATTGTATACAGGCAGCAGTTGCTTTAAATTAATGTGGTGTTTTGGGGAAATATCTCTGGAAACATTTTGGCACAATGGCTTGCCTTTTCTCTTTTTTCCACAACACTGAAACGTGGCAATAGCCTTGCCCCCAGGTCACTGCACCGCAGAGGATATTTTGCATTCTTTTCCTTTCATTCTTTCCCTACAGAGGAGTTTGGTGGTCTCAGTGGTAGTAACAAACTAATCTACTCTAGTGGCTTTTTTGCAATTACTCAAGTTTTTATGCGAGAATAGTTTGGATTTTTCTTTTAGGGGCTTTTATGTTGAAAGAAAATAAAGCAGGTTGTTAAGGAATGTGGGACTATAGTTTCAGCCAAGCTGTGCAATTAATCAGGACTAATGAACTGATACGCTACTGGACTGTTGAGCAGCCGGTTGAAACAGCTCTGCCGGTGTAAGTAATCCAGTTCTGATGCTGCGTTCAGCGTTTTGAACTGATGAATGACTGCCTGACAGCTGTGCCGGCTACAGTCATCACTCTTTTAGGAAACACCACATTTAACAAGCACAATAACAAAGCAATACCTGCTAATTGGGAATGGTCTTACTGTAGCAATTGGATGTAAATAATACCAAATCAGAGGCCGGGTTCAATAACACGCATGTGGCTGTAGTGCCAGGCTTTTGTGACTTCGTGTGAGATTACTGCCCCTCAAACACATGCTCACACGCGCGCAGGTTTGGCTCCAGAGGAGCAGTGGACTCCCCAGCATTTCTGCCCATGGCAGGAGGACTCAGTTTCTGCAGTGTTCTGAGAGCAGCTGCTGGTGTGGGGGTAGTGGCCTTTGATGTCAGATAATTCGACTTGCAGGTTTTGCTTCAGTTGACATATGATGTTTTCCCTGGGGCTCAGTAATGGGAACTGGAATGTTTTTTTGTCACAGAGGCTAAGAACTAGTCTTTGGTTTGCCCGTGGGAGGGAGGCCTCCGCAAACAAACTCATATGGATTTCACCTACCCGTCCAGATAGTTTCAAACCTAAAAGACCGAGGCAGGCAGCTCTGAGCCTGGGAAAGAAAATTACTATTCTTCAACTGAGCAGGACTTAAAATAGCAATTAAAAGGACTAACATGACGGTGATAAAAGTACAGGGTGTGTACTTGCACCCTTCAAAGTTTAACCCATGTTCAGGCAAAACCTCCTCCACTGCCTAAGAGGAAATCTGGCAGGAGGAGGTCAGAATCAAGGTCAAACTTTATATACAGATGGAGGCAGAGAAAGAAAGTGTTTAACAGCTGAGACTAACTGTAATTTTTTTCTGGAAAATAACTGAAGAAATAGCAACTGAAGATTTTGGCTTGTTTTTCGTTAGTATTGATTGTAACTGATTTTTTTTCTGGCCTGAGAGGAAGGTAAATGCACCGTTCCTCTAGAGCAGTAAGAGTGCGAGAGCCCCATCCTCTTCTCTGCTCCCAGCTCCTGGAACTTCCATTCCAACTACGACCAGACTTTTCTGAAAAGCACACTCATTTCAGGAAATGACTTATTTATGTCTCCTGTCCTGAACCAGTTGTATTTTTAGAAGGGAGGGGGAGGAAAGACACTGTATAGAATTTAAAGTTCCTCCGTATGAATAAATACTCCATGTATGATTGAAAATAAAAGCGAGTCTTTGAAATCTGAGTCATAGTATGGGCTGCTTTATAGACTTTACCTCCTGAACACTGCCTTTTTAAGAGTACTATTATCATCAAATACAGCACAGCCATGTCTGGGGATTGCCCACAGCAGAATATCCAAGCAAGTAAAAAATTTCTGCCTTGCAATTCAGAGATACTGGATGCAATGTAGTTCTACAATTCTATATTGTGCAAGTACTCTGGGTGGTGGTGAACATGAGACATGACAAGGTTTTCAGCTACCTCCTTCACTTCAGTTGAAGATTGAGTAATATATTGATCGAATATACTGAATTTGCTGCCAGAATTAATTCTGCTAGTTTTTTTTCTAATACTTTGGTATTCAAGAACAGTATAAAAATATTAGCTATCCTTTAGCATGTGGATTACAACTGTCTCTCTAATTACTCAAATCAATTTGCAACCACAGCCCTGAGGAAAAACTTTGTTTTTAGTCTAGAGATTGCTCATAATTTTTGTATAAAGCTATTACCTTTATTTATTGACAGATTAATTTAAAATGGAAATAGGAAGGTACTCTGACAAAAAGCAAAGTGCTTTTCATGCTGAATCCTGGACACTAGTCTTCTTGCAATTTTATTTAGGATGCTAGGTAAGAGTGAAATATCCCATTTCCAACAGCGTCTGAAGTTTCAACACCGTCAGGATTTTCCTTCAGGCAATAAAAATTTAATTAAGTTTTATGGAATGAAGTCCAAAACTCATTGGATATTCACATTAGATTTTGACAAATCCTCTGGTTTTAAAAAGTAACATTGTACTTATATATATTTAGGCTGTCAGGATGCTCATTTCATTATCTATTGTGTGCTCCCATTTCACATACCACTGTCTTAAGAGTGCTGCCATACATTGCAGTTTGCTATTTGCATAAATGCTACTGCTCTTTTCTTATCATCAGTGCCCCGTGACTCCTCATGTCTTACTGAAAATGCTACAAATCAGGACTGGCTACCTGTAAACATACCCTAAACACATAACTTCAAAATGCAGCTTCCTAAATTGACAAGTATACTTCCTCAGAAGGCTGCATCTCCATTCAAAATCATGTGCAGAACACTAAGCATCTCCATCCTCTCCACCTGTTTTATAAAGAATAAGAGAATGTCAAAATCAGGGATACTAAGATGTCCACTAAGGAACATCTGTTATGGTCATGATGCAATTTTTTATTATTCTGCACCCAGTCTGAATTAAAATTTGCATAGGCCTCCCTGTATTTAAGAACCTGTAAAGCAGAATATTAATTTATTATCAACATAAAAAGATTAATTACTTTCCCACAGCATGGAATAAATAGAGATGAGAGTTGTTATTGTTTCATTCAACTCTGAACGCTGGACTGTGCAGGAGAATAGCATGAGACTCTAGGTAAATGTATCTATAAAGGAAGTCAAAGCTGGTCCAAAGAAAACTGATGTATAAACATTTCACAGTGATGTCAGAATTTCTCATGTTTCACTCTAAACAAGTAATTTTGCAGGGCGGAACGGAAGAGGAGGCTTCCAAAAATGGGGTGTCTGTAAAAGGTCTGGCTGATATAAACACAGCGCATGCTGGGATGTTAACAATCTAGCACTTTCCTCAACAAGCCTTTCTGCTTAGTGGTAAATTCCAGGTTTTCAGCCATGCTCATCTGTTTAGTTAAATGGCATTACGGGACCTTGATTTTGGTGAGAACTGTGCTATTCCAGAAAGCTGTCTGCTCTGATGTTTTGAAGGAGCCAGGGGTTTTGGTCACAGCACGCGTGCTTATGGCATGACAGCTCTGCCAAGAAGATACTGTTCCACTGCAAATACTCAGAGCATGTTATCCAAAATATAAAACAGTCCAACACCCAAGCATACAGATGACAAAACAGACTGAAAGATTCAGTAACATGCTAAATCCATGTGCATTTCTGATTTTGTTCATTATTTGTTTTAACAGTCATAGGAAAAAATGTCCAGAGTGCAAAAGCAGCTGCTTTGTTTTTCTCTAGAGCGGAACAATGTACATCCGACCACAGTCCCATGTGTAAGGAATACCTTTCAGTTCTGCAGCGTGGCCAAGACAACGCCAACGAACTCAGCTGTGTTTCAGATTCTTCTTTAAAATTTAAGTCACTTTAAACCGCCTGTGGAGAGAGCGTGGTTTTGCAGTGAAGCATGTTCTTGGGATACACAAGAGTACGTACAGTGTCAAGCCAGTTCTAAGTGGGCAGTGTTCTAAAATAGCTGTTTTGGGACTACTGCTTGGCCAGTATTCTGTAACAGAAAGCACTTCAGCAGTGCAGTAAAAAAATATCCTCTGGCCCCCCTGTTGGGTAATAATTACACAACAAGGTAACAAGGACTTTACTGGGAGCATTAGCAGGTACAGTTAATCAGTGCAGCTCCACTGACTTCAGTGTATTTACGGCAGTATCAGTGAATGTTCTTGCTTGCAACATCTCCCTTCATTGCATTTCATTTTCTAGAACCGAGTATTTCTAGCTACGCTCCCTGTGTTTTGTAACGTACACAAACGTTGTAAGTACTAGTTAGGAAAATGGAATAATGGCACTTGCACTGGTGTAGACTAATGCTCTTAAAGGAAACAAAAACTGTTACGAGATTTTTCAAGGTCAAAAATCAAGTGGCTGCTGCACCACTGGTAAAAGCAACTTCCAGCTAGAGCAGGACAGAGAAGAGATGGGAAAAGATGAGCCAGCAGGTGGAAACGTACAGGATGCTTAGAGTCAGAGGGTCAGATGAGTCTCTGGAGAATTTCAAACACTGTAACACCAAGTTTAGTTGATCGCAGGGATGGCTAAGGAGGCAATCGAGAATCAAGTTGTTTCATCCCAGTTCCTGGAGCAATCGTGTGGTCAGGCCCCAGAACTGCAGCCTCCCTGAGGCCAGGAAGGCTTAGGAACACTGCAGGAGAGGAGCGCGTGCACAGGGCTGGCAGGCTGCAAGAGTGCAGGTCAGCATCAGGGGGACAGGACAGGACACTGCCATCTGCTACTGCGAGGGGTAAGTCTGTTTTCTTCCGAGGGTAAGTTGCAAAAGCAGATGATGTTGTTGCTGTGTTGGGGACACCAACTGTCAGTCAGTCATCTTCAGTCAAGTCTCCTGGACCAGGAATTGGACTGCAGTGGGTCAAGAGGAAGTAAATGCGTACAGCCCAAATGCCTGCTGATGAGTTAGTGGCTCACGCACACGGTATTTTTCAATTTACGAAGACCTCCTTATGCTTTTGTGTGTGTGTGTGTGTCTGTGTGTGTGTGTGTTATTTCTGCCCTTGAAACACAAGGATAACTCTAACTAAAGGACTTCAGAAGAAAAAATCCTTCCCCACACAGTGGAATTTTGGAAGCGATTCCCTTTTTTCCGTGTTTTCCAAATTGCTTACTGAGACTGCTTTGGTTCTCCCTTGTTTTTCTGCTCGAGTACTTTTCTTCTGAGTAATATTTTATGCATAGTGATTCTTGGGGAACTCAGATTTAGAGATTTTTTTTTCTTAATTGCTAAATACATCTGCTTTTAGCCCCCAAATTTGGGTTGTCTATTCATGAAGCAGCAACCACAGCCTTTGACTTGGGTGTCCAGTCACTTAGTCTGCTTGAATAATTCCAAAGACGGAATAAGTAAACAATACTTGTTTTGAACATACATGAGCTGTCTTCAGGCTCATGTTTATTTATGCACACTACTGATCAGACAAATTAGAAAATAAGTTCACAATTTACATGCTGAGAAATCACAAAACAGAGGGCAGACTTCTCCAGCTAAATACTTTGGCAACTTCTGAGCTTATGTACTTTCAATTCTCAGACTTGTTCTACTTACCAGGTAAGTTTCTTGAGCAATGCTGGCAGAAACTAGCCTACTGTCAAAAAGAAGATAGCTGACTGATATTAAAATGTTATTAAATATATTAAAATAATAAAATCATGTGATGTCACATCTGCTTCTTTTTAGGAAAAGGAAGATCTATGATGCGATAATGGCACCACTGGATACAAAAAAAAAGTCTCTTGTATAAAAGAATGTCAGGCTTGCTTATATAAAATAGACTGTTCCTATCGGTACAAGGCAGCCATACCAGCACTATTTTTAAAAATTTCAATATATTTCTATAGGAAGAGGGAAAAGTTCTTCAAGTTTTGACTCCTGATAAACTTATTTTCCATAATTCAGGTTTTGACGTCTACTCTTAGGCAACCTAAAAAATGTGGCTACCCTTTTCTGGTAATTTCAAATATAATGTTATTCCTACAGCTATTTAGCAATTATAAGCTCATTTAGATTAAAATAAAAACTGAAAATTACCTTCTTCCCTACTTTGTTGCCTGTGTGTGCATAATGTATGGTTAAGTTCACTTGTCTAAGTCTGTGCGTGATAAGCCTTGGATACAATACTTCTATTTAAAAGTGGTAAAGGAAATAATTGATGCCAAATAGTTTCCTGTAATAGAAAAGACTTCTCCCCAAACACATCTAGCGAAGGGTTTAGGCCAAAGCCTGATCCAGCTGCAGATGCAAAGCCCCCTTATCTGAAGCTTCATTTGGAACTGTCATGTTAAGCAGGTAAGTTAACAACAGACTTGGTCACAGTGCGTTTGCACGCGTCCCCTTGATTTTCATTTTTATTTTTTTAACAGGAAACTAATAGAGCGAGCTAGACATTTTGTTTCACTTTTTTTTTTTTTCCTATTGTTTTAATCTTTCTCCTTTTTTTGTTCTACTGGTTGAACGAAAGCTGGCCAGCTTCTGCCTCCATCTATGAGACTTCAAGACTCACCAGGGTCTTTTAGTGATGACAACTCCTTCAAACTCTTGATGTGCTAGCACTTTTCAGAATGCTGGGCAAATAGTGTTTCATGAGCAAGCCTCACAGCATTAAAGGTATGTATAAGTTAACCTCCTTCAACTTTCCCAGTTCATTTCTGGCTAATTACAGTCCAGTCACACAGAACGATGTCCCCATTTGGTCTGAGGGCAGGAGAGGTCAAGGCTGTGACAGCTCACACCCTGCTTTTATTGACAGAAAACTCTCTGTTGCGGGATAACTGCTGCCTACCACATTGGTATTGAGTTCTGGTTCTCCAAAATCCTTGGCACCAACTCTCAAGAGGACCGTTTGCTGCTGATGGTCTGCAGAAAGTGCAAAGCGTCTGCTCTGACAACGAACAGTCTCTGTCCAGTTACATGAAATGTTCAGAGCTGGGGTGAAATGAAGGAATAAGGACTGCATGCGATGGCAGAACATGAAAATACGTGTAGTCAGGGAAAACAGGAGTCATTACAGAAATGGTCTATCACTATGCAAGGCATAGTCCTTAGCAGGACAGAAAAATGCAGTAACTAGAAAATGTACTACTGCTCTGTTTCTAAGCCTGAAAATAATCTGTTCTTCCTCAAGTTGTCAAAGTACTTATCAATGGAGAACCTTTGCTACGTGAGAATCAGAAAATATATTGTGGAAAAACATATGCCATTTTTTTCTCCAGAAGTAATGGCAGTTTCCCTGTTCTGACCTCAAGCAGATCCACTGGGATATGCATCACAGGGTACTACACGTTATTTGTACTCGTGTGGTCCAAGTAATAAGAGCACTCCATTAATGACAAGCTCTGTACATCTTTCCTCCAGCTTTGACTGGTAATGTGGTTATGCTTTACTAAAGATCACGGCATGCTACGATTTGAATATACCCCTCTGATATATTTTGTGTTCACGGTGTGTATTCCTTGGGGCACAATTACTTTCTGTCTCCCTGCACTGTGATAAATTTCACAGAGATGTGGACAACGCACCCAAATCCTAGCACAATAAACAGAAAAAAAAAAATGTTTTCTGCTTAAACACTTGAAAGTAAACACTTGAGCAAGTTTCTTTGAGAACTACCATTTTAGAATGAGATTGTTCTTTGCACTGGTGGTAACAAGACAGATAATGTCTCTTTGGTGAGTGTTTTTCGTTCTGCAGATGCCCGGGCACAGATTACACTGTCCTGGCACAGCAGACACTTGATTTAGCAGACTCCCAGTCCCAGCTCTACAGCTCTCTTGTACGTGCCTGCCTCCAGCGCTGCTACGCACGCGGCAGACGAGCATGGTGCTTCGAGTCTTGTTACCAGAGGAGTGCCTGACAGTCTCCTGGCATGCCCTGCACCAACCCGCACCCTGTCCCCACAGATGCCACTCCGCTCTGCTCTCGCAGGCTTCAATCCAGCCTTTCCACACCCATCTCCCTCCACAGCTCCCAGCACAGGACAGTTTCAGCCCCAGCAACCCAAATTCCAGCCAAGCGCTCAGCCCTTCACAATGTGTATCCAGCTTGTGAACTACGTCCCCAGCCGCAGCACCTCTCGCTTTTGGTCGGCACTCTTTAGGGAGGAAAGCAGGCAGAAGGAGCAGCTGTGGCCTGAATTCTTACCTCTTTAGGGTGTGTGTGCTGTCCAAGATGGGTGATACAGGAGCATTTGGTGGTTTTGCTGTTATACAGCCTCGGTCTCTGTTCAGTGTTGATGCTGTGCTATGGACTGCTGTCGTCTGAGGAAGAGGAGCTCTGTCGGTATGCCGTTGTTGTCTGAGAAAAGAGCATGCACAGGGGGCTTGATGATGCTACGAAAAGGAAGGTAGCACTGCATGACATTGCATTGGTCCACTGTATACTGTTATTTCTTGTATTAATGCATTCAGCCATCATGGCATGTCTAATGACAAAGACTGAACGTAATTGACATCAGATCCATTCCATGAGTGAAAAGTAGTTATTGCAATTAGTCATGTGCTAAGTATACCTGGAACATTTTATGCTTGGATTCTTTAAAATATAAGGTGCCAAAGAGAATGAGGTATGGTTTCTTAGGTGGCATTGGTAAACTGGTTACATTGGTGTCAAGCTAAAGAGTTTCAAACTCAGAACGATAAAAAATGCTCAAAAAATCAGAAGGTTTTTGCATGCTGACTCTGCCTGTATGCACTAGGTTCTGTTGCAAACGTAGCCTGAAATGCTCCTTGCATGCAATGCCCTGTAATTTCTAAATGTGCTGCGTAAAGATTTTATTTAAAAGGATAAACTCGTGGTTCCACCATAAGGAAGTAGTTTACAAAGAAGCCCTTTGAAATTTAAATAAGACAGTCTTCTACCTGAACATCTCCACAGTTGCAGGGAGAAAAGGGTATGTTTTATATTCAAAGTAGCGCAGGATGTGTTATGAAAGGTAGGGAAGTGAAAACAGATGAGTAACTACTGCTATGTGTAGCCAGAAGAAAACCTACCAGCAATTAAGCAAGAGGCAGATTCCTTCTGGACTACCAGCTCTTCTGTAGGAAGAGCATTGAGAGTGGAAGTCAAAACACATCCTCTCGAGTGCCAGTGCTTTGCACCGGGTTTCCTGCGTAACCCAGAATATGTCACGTCACGCCTTGGTTTCTCCTCTTTGGAAATGTGAATAGTATTACCTTACCTCATGTGAGATTTAGCACATTAGTATAGGAACTGCTTTGAAAGTTTCAAGAGGCAGGAGCTACAGCTGTGAAAATATTATCATGCATACAATGACACATGAAATGACACAATTGGAACTGTAAAGTCAGAATTGAAAATTAAGTACTTCATTAACGCTCAACACACATTGTCAAGGGTTCCCTTCACGGGGTGTCAGACAATGTGGCTTTTAGAAGGCAGAAACTTTTCCAAGGGCGTGTTTCTATTGCAAGCCGTTTTCCGTCTCTGCTTGTTCTAAAAGTAATTTATGACCAGGGGATACTGAAGAAATTTCTCTTTAGGGTTAATGACTGTTATACGTTCTGTTAAGATTTCCAGGTCTAGAAACACATAGTACAACAGCAACACAAAAAGCACAGGCTGTCCAACACACTGCTTCATACTTCAAAAATAATTTCCAGTTAACAAAGCAGTCAAACGTCATTAGGAGAAGCAATGTAATGAAGCTAAATAGAACTAAGAAAGAAGTTTCTAAAAATGATCCACATGAAAAATGTAATTATTTTAATCACCAGAGTAAATGTGGAACTCCTACAGATGTTCATATGCAATTCACACTGAAGTCAGCTAGTGGTTGGCATACTCGGTATGTCTATGATTCGGTATGTATTACTGAAAATAAAACTTACAGAACTAGAGGGATGCCCCTTACTCTGTGAGCAGAGTTCACTTCTTTAAAAAGAGCCTTGAAAAGTTGTGAGACCAAAACTAACTGGTAAGGACTTGCAAGAAAACTAATATCGCCACGGCAGCTTGGTGGTAGTAAGCAATTAGGAAGTAAATGTGAAGTCTTGAAACAACGCCTGCACAAATGCACAGACGTACAATTATTCCATTACATTTAAAGGAACCCCGTTCAGTAGGCAAAACTGTGTGGAAAAGCTGTAGCTTCTCCAGTTGAAATGAGTCCCGTTTTGTTTGACAACGTTTTGATTAATTAAGAAAAAAAAAAAAAAAAACACCTAACAACATCATAATCAGATATCCCAGCAAGTGAGTGACTTTTTAAAAGCTTGTATTTGTACAAGTCAAAAAAGTATACGAAAATAAGCCTTTTTCTTACACAGAGGCGTTTCTTAGGAACAGAGCAACTTTTTGGTAAAAGTAATTCACAGCTTGTTACGACAAATGTGAGCAGAAGTGCAAATGACAGTAGGTTGTACCATATATGGGTGAAAAAAATGTCTCCTCTAGAGTCAGATTATGGTCTCTGTAACATCAGCATAAATCTGGAGTGTAACTGGTGTAATTCCCCAGATTTCAGTGTAAATGCTCTGGTGGAACTGAGAATAGCAGCATGCACAATGAGAACTATACCTTTAAGAGATCTGCAGATGGACAGAAGAGATTTTGCTGAATATGGAATTACATTCTGGCACATTAAAGGGAGTACAGTATTTCTAAGGCATCATTTTCTTATTTTTTCTTCTTTTGACTTTCTCTTAATTCTTTCAGTGTTTTTTACAGAGATTCCACTTCTTTAATTCTCTGTTTCTCTCACTGTGTTTCCTTGAAGTCCATATTTAGTCTTTTTTGGCTGGTTGTTTTAAATAATTTAATTCAAAGACATTTGCATCATTGTCTCCTATCCTGATCTCGTCATCCATCAACTTTTCCATCTTTACCAAGATATCATTTCTCTACCTGTAATCTCAGCTGTCTCTTTCTCTCTGTCTTGCTGCTACCCAAAAATGTAATGGTCTGGTTTTGTCATTCAAAAGATGGTACTGGGAATGCGAAAAGCATAAAGAAAACACTAAGTGCAGTTTCCAGGACCAGGGAGTCTGTTTAACTGTTGCTGCAACCAGTGTTCCCGAGTGAATGTTAACAATGACAGGAAATGCAAAAAATTACCTTAGATAAAAGCAAAGAGACCTAGTGGATATATATAAATATATATATATCTATATAAAAGCTGAGTTGGGTTATGTTAACTTGTTTTGTATTTTACTGTTCTGGCTAACTTTTCATTAAAGGTACCACAGTGAATGTATTCAGTTCCCATCTCTTCCAATTAGATGTAAGATCATGCGTTTGATGTGTACATATTCACTGACCAAAAATAGCAAAAAAAAATTGTATATGTTTCTTAATTAAAAAAAAAAAAAAAAAAAAAAAAAGTTTTCCAATCATTTCTACCAACTTAGAAAATTCAGATCTGATTCAGCAGAAAAATTTAGGTGACTAGACTTATCAATCTCTACAGCTCAGTGTGAAAGCGTAACAAAAAAGTGCACAAATGCTTTTCTGGATCTACACATCAGATTGTTTCCCTGCAGAGATTCACTTACTAAAACTGTCATTGTGCAACTTTTATTGCAGGACATCAAAAACAGAAATAAGGATGACCACCAAATGAGAGAATTTACCACCAGGTAAGCAGGCTTTCTGGTTGACATCTGAGTACTGAAGGACACTGCAAAATATAGGGCTGCCACTTGTGCAAAGAAGGTCGTTATTCACTTAATGGATATAGGAAGCTCTTACCATGTTCAACAAACTTCTGCTATCACTTCTACACACGATGATGCTAAGTTGCAGTGCAGCAGTAGAGCAATGTACTTAGTGAAGATAAACACGGTGCTTTTAGATTTTGGACAGCTGCAACAAAAGAATATTCTGAATCCAAATTGTCTGCCTGGCCTTTAAAATTTGGTCATCTGAAAGTCCTTAATTATGGAATTAATAGAAACATGTCAATCTGGGAAAAAAATCTGCCTTTTCTCCCCCCACCCGCTGCTTGTCTAGACTCAGCTCTGTCCTTCCACACAATCTCGCTACTGTTATGTGAGAGCCTTTTCTTCCAAATAGGCTGGAGTCTGGGACAGCCTTTGTGTATTTCCCAGCCTCGGTGACCCTTCATCTCATTTCAAAACTCAAATAAAAACAACTCCTTTTCTCCTCCTCTCCCTATACATTTTAATGTCTCTCTTCCGCTGCTCTGATTTAACTCTTGACTGTAATATTCCCAAACAAAACCTTCATTAAGATAGACTCCAAAGTTGAATGCAGGAAGGACCTGTTTGAACAAGTAGTTTCTGTCTGGGCAAGACTGTTCTCTACCATATATTTACAACTGTTTCAACCAGTCTGCTTTTAAGTATCTACAGCTAATTAGATTCTGAATATTAGATTTTCTCCAAGATTATCCTTGAGAGCTGTAAGACTTACCATAGGAAAGATTTTCCTAGTAAAATCTATTTTTTTCTTTCTTAGCTGGTACATACATAACTACAATCCCAAATATGTTTCAGGTCTCTTTTCTGCAATTGTACTGCTATAGAGCCTGTGAGCACACTTGAAATCTCATTGGCATCGGCCTACAAGAAAGGTTTCATTACAGGTAGGGAGCCAAAATTACTTTATTTCTCACAGTGGCATTCAGCCTCATCAAATGTTTGTAGCCCTGTCCCTTGATTGTCACTTAGCCAAAGAATATAAAAACGGCTGACATTTTGAAAGGGATTTGTGCATGAACCTGCCAAACTTCAGACACCATTGTTGAGTGCTTTTGGAAAATAGGTTCCTGTTTGGGCACCAGAACTGGGAGACGCCCAAAATTAATTGTCACTTTTGAAAATCCCAGACAGTCACTGCACTTAAATCTTAATCTTTCTCAGAGATTTAATCTTTCTTGTATGCATTTCTTTTTGCTTCTTTCTCAGCCACTCATTTCAGTTCTTTAGGATCTTTCAGATACTGCAAGGACAACACCTCACGGAGTCTAAGTAAAAAAGAAGGTGCTTTGCTGACCAAGAACTTGTGTGTGATTTGCCCTAAGATGCAGCTGAGTTAGCCTTTCCTTCTTCTTTTAAATGGTTTTCATTAGTTGAAAAATGTGCATGGTTAGCCTCTAAACTGACCTTTAAAAGTACACTGGAGCATGCTAAACAATTTTTGACTCCCCAGTTACCCATGAGCATGAGATTAAGGGAGGGTGCTGGTTTATGTACAGGTTTTGTCCTGATACATGCCAAGGTGTGGCCAGATGTGTCCCAAACCAGGAACATGGAGGTGCTCTTGACTCCCCCAGTTGAGACATATAGAAAGGCACACCTGTTTATTAAGGAGGTTTCAACAAGAAGAGCAAATAATGTGATTTGGCATCTTTTTTTCTAGGCAATGATGTACTACTCTATGCAAAAGCACTGAGTAAACGATGCAAGGGTTTGAGGTGGAATAATTGGAATATATTTATTTGCCAGACGCTCTGTGCAGAAGAAAAGTTAAAGCTTTGTAGATGTGGCTAGCATGGAAACTTCCTCTGAACAGCTAAGGAAAAAGTCACGCTCTGGAATCTATTAAGTTAAGTGCTGGCATTGTCAGTCTTCCCAGTAAATACACAAAGCATTCACGATAAATGACAGAAATACCACACTGACAAAAGCCATCGCGTTTTTCCACAGTGGAGACAGTCCAAGGCGTCAGTCTTTGTGCACAATGTGTTGTCTTTCTTTTAGTCAGTGATATAAGAAGTCTCTAAAGCTACGGCAATGCTTTTCATGTATTTGCATCCCTGTAAAATGCATAGTAGGTGAAGATGGAAATGATATTTTCCATTGATCCTAAGCTCCAGGTTTCCTTGTTCAAGATAGTTAATTAAAAAAAATAAAAATTAAATAGTCTAATGAGATAATTGTTAAGGTATTCACACATATTTACAAGGCTAAGGAAAATAGTGTCCCAAACAAATGCTTATTAGTAGGACAAAGAACAAGGAACTAAATCTTGTTTAGAGCAAAGTAAATTACAATCAAATTTGCAGTCTTTTGAGAGAGGTGACTTTTGGGGGAGGAGGCTGCTTTATTCAGAGACATTCTAGTACAAGAAAGTAATATTGCCTTATTACATAGGCTGGGTTTTAACACATCTGTAAGTCCTGTTTAACTCATTACATTTACCTTTGCAAACAACATTTCCCTACAAAGAGACCTTTCTATGGCCCATTTTCAAACAAGGTAAAAAAGATTATATAGTAACTTGTTATCAACTATAGATTGACCTGAAGCATAGAAGCAGAGTTTGGGGATAAAATCTACTGCCGATCAACAACATCCTTTAAAAAATAAAAATAAAAGATCTTCTCTCTGTAAGAGACTGACCTGTAGAATGAGGAGGTGGGCCCTTGCCATGGCAACGTATAAATGTACAGAGACCAAAAAGAGCTTTCTTCTTGTTCACGAGGTGGATAACAATATAGTGAGTTCACCTTAAAATGTAAATAGATAGTTATCAACTTAAGAAACTTGTATTACAAGAAAACAGTATTTAAATTACATAACTAACATCTCAGATTACTGTAGTCTCTTAAAATGTTAATTAGCTCTACCATTCATCTTTATATTTATTATGACTTACACAAAGTCAGTGACACTATTACTTATGGCAGACTCACTTTCATATTGAGCCCTTCATACTGCAGTTAGCACAAACAAATTTGTATTTAATGATGAAACACTTACAGCAAAGCATTTTATTTGCTCTCAAGTAATCGTTTCCACACAAATGTTTCAGGGAAAAAATAAACAACTCCTCTGGACTATCGTTCTGAAGAAAGTTGATTGGGAAGAAGTGAAATGGGGGTCTTTTTTTGCACGTTAACTACTGTTCTGTCACTGCCGCCGGCCTGAGGAGCCCGCCATGGGGCACCCCAGAGACGCTCCAAGATGGCTCCAGCCACCAACCTCACCTTCAGAACGGGACAAGAAGGCGGTTTTCTGAGGTAACTTCACCTCACGGAGCAGGCCTCCTCACCAGAATGTGCTAAAATGGAACGGCCGTGTTTCAAAACTGGGCCACGGACTAATTTTTTTATACAATTTTTTCATTATTTTTACCAATGTATCTATGCAGTAGCCGATGATTGGCTCCCTCGTTTCACCCTCCCTTTGCTGTCCCCAGAGCCTACGGGACACGGTCCCACTGCGTCGAGCATCAGCGCTGCCATTTTATGAACCAGAACCGAGGTAATTGTTAAAAAAAAAAGAAAAATAAAAAAAAGGAGGGGGGCAGAGAAGGGCAGCTGGGGCCAAGCGCAGGTTGCCGTTAGCGGCGCCACGGCTGCGCCAGTCCTCAGGTTACCTTCGGGCCGGGGCCGGGCCTGTGCGAGCAGCTCCCCGCCGCCTCGGGGGCGTGAGGGAAGGAGGGAGAGAGAAGGAAGGAGGGCGGCGGCTGGCGGCGCCGGAGGGAGGGAGGAGGAGAAGGGAGGAAAGAGGGCAGGATCGGCGGGGCGGGGAGCGCGGCCGTGCCCGCCCCTCAGCGCCGTGAGGGAGAGGGGCGCCGCGGGAGGAGATGCTGCTGCTGCTGCGCCCTGACCGCCTCCCCCCGCTGCCTCCCAGCCGCCGGCCGCACGGCTCCGCCAGCGCTGCTGAGGGCTGCTCGCCTCCGTCGCCCTGAAGGCGGCCGGTAAGTGCGCTGGGAGGAGGAGGAGGAGGGAGGGAGGCTGCACAAAGCGCGGCGGCGGCTGCGGGTTCGCCCCTGCGGCTGAGGCGGGCTCCGAGTGCCGGCCCCGCGTTCGTGGGGGGCCCCGGGAGGAGAAGAGGAGCCGAGGAGAGGAGCAGCCCTGCGGGGGGACGCTTCTCGCTCCCCCAGCGCTTTTGGAGGGGCAGGAGCGAGGGCTGAACCTACTGGTCGGCGCTGAGGAGCAGCGTAGGTTTCGCTGGCTCTTTATCTCCTAGCGATCGGCAGACACCTCCGCAAACCGCAGGGTAATCTCTCTCATATTCGAGATTGTGTCATTCCCCTTAAATTGCATGTTTGAAACAACAAAGGCAGTGACTTCATAGGGAACCGCCAGGAGCTGCTGCATACCCCTCCCGTTTATTGGGGAAACATTTGGGAACCGGTTTGGTTTTGTAGGTGGGATGTGAAGCGAATGTAGGACGTGAAAACTGTGAAGGCGGTTGCAGTAATCGGTGTCTGGGCGGCTCGTTAAGGCGCGAGATGCGGGGAAGGGAGGCCGAAAGCCCTGCGTGGAAGGAGCTGGCGGGCGCTGGAGCCGTCATGGGTGCGTGAAGCATTGTCGGTGCGAAGGGAGCGCCTTTGGAGGACCTGGGTCCGAGTCCACAGCTTTCCTCGGGTCTGATCACCAGGTGAGAAGGCCGGCACCGAGCGTGTAAGTTCTTAGGTGTCTTGGCTTCCAGCTCGTTCCTTTGGGCTCAGCCTGGTGGGGTAAGGATTGTGGAGAAGGCTTGCTGTCTGTGTTCAACTTGAGCATCAGGCCTCTTCTGGCAGTGCTAGACCTTTGGATGTCTTGAGACACGTTTTAAAGAGGTTTCGGCAAGAGCTGGAATCAGCCAGTACAGAGATACAAATAGGAAAACAACTTGAGCGTTTTGGTTCTTGTGCAAGAAGTACCGATGAGGAAAGAGTAAATCTGGTCTTAGAATCTTTTGTTTGGTAGTGCAGTTACAACAGATTTTGCTACCACTCCTAGTGCTATCAAACATGCCTATCTGTTCAGCTCTCACACTGGGCATTTGTATTTCATCTGGAGTGCCTCTTTTCCTGCCAACAAGCGTGTCTCTCCATAAACAGCCTTTATACGTAAGCATTATTTTAAACGAAGAAAAGAACGGTAACGAGAGAAATTATATACTGACGTTAGACTGTAGGGTTTCGTTACTCATTATTTAACCCAGCGGTCTTGTGTGATGACTAGAAAAGTACATGAATTCGCCCTGTAATGAAATGTTTCCTTCACTGTTGCCTGATAAAAAACAAACCTTGTGTACATAAGGGGTTTTGCACTGATACATTTTTTTTTTTACTGTTGCTCTGAATACGTAGGGTGCATTATAAACTCCACTAGGAAAGTATTTGTACTTTAATATCTTTATATTTCTTTAAACATGCCTTTGCATGGCCTAATTGAGCCTGACGTGTGTAAGGCACTGAAGGGTCTGTGTTTATATTTCAGCCACTTTAGGGTGATCTGTAGGTTTTTCTAGTGGAAGGTATGCTTTGGAATATACAAATTAAGTTGGAGGATTGGGGTTAAAAAGTTACCAGATGGAACAGGAGACAGGCTGAGAACAGCAGAGAGCTGTTAGAACAGCTTAATGAAAAAAGTCTCACAGTGCTGACATGGTTGCTGAGAAGAGCTGGAGGCTGAGAGCCACAAGCTTGAGGACGCTCGAGTGGATGGAAGAGCGTATGGCACTGGGAAGTATCAGGGGGACAAGGATGGGCTGAGAGTGAAAGGAGGATTGAGTGCACGGCATGTGTTTTCACCAGGGAGGCAGGCTGTGTGGAGAAGGTGGGATTTAGTAGTTTGTTCACAGCTTCATAGACTCCTGGAAGTACAAACGTGCCACGGTATGGATGAGTTCTTAATAAACACTGCAACAGGACATCTACAGCCATGCTAACTTGTGCGTAGCGTTGATATTTTGCATGCCCCCCTGTGCAGAAGCCTGGCTGAAGGAGGAGATTCCTGCCCGGGGGGAGTTGTCAGGGCATGGGTGTTGTGTTTGCCCATTCAGCGAGAGGAAAGGCGGTGTGTTTGACTGCCTTGCTTTGCTCTTTTTCCTTTAGAGGGGGATTTCTCAGCCATATGCTTCTTGGAAATATGGGTTAAGTATCACACCAAAGGACTGCAAGTTGAAACACACAGCATTTTATCAGTTGACTCACTTAAAAGCACAGCAAAGCAAGTATTTTAACTTGAACAAGTAGAACAGGAGACAGATCTGAAATAAATTGGCACATAGCTGTTTTCCTCCCAACCCAGTGTGGGTCTGAGAAATAATAATTAGCAGTTGTGTAGCACAATAAATCTTCAAAGTGCCTTCAAATCTTAATCAGCAAACCCTAATAACATGCTGTTCCTGCAAGAAAGGTAAGTAATTAGGTAGATAGAATGGGACTGGGCAGATTCTTCAACGGAATTTATTGTTAGAGCTTCAGTCACTTGGACAAAGCTCTTCCTTATCACTCAAGCCTCTGAATACTGCTGTGCATTAAACGTCCTCAAATATTTACATGTTGAAGTAGCCAACGGCATGGCCTGGGGGTCCGGTTGAGATAAGAGATAGTCACCCTCTTGCCTGAGCTCTCTGCAGTCGCGGAGACCTTGGTCTAAAGGGTCTCTCTAGTGCTTGTTTCAGAGCACCTGTCAAGATTTGGTCACTCGAACAAGAGTGGCATCAGCTCTTTAAGGGAAAAGGATTTTATTTTGAAGAGCTTTCCTGTTTACCCATGCACTGAGCCTAGGACTTCGTTGTGTTGATGGTAGTGGTAAAATTGTAATTTCCCCAGCGCTTTGTTAAGCAAGCGAGCCTGTAAGCATTGGTCTGGCTGCCACATTTTAGACGTGTGAGAAAGTGTTGGTTAGCTGCCTGGTGCTCTGTCAGTCACCTTTCCCTGCTTACACCAACACTGGCTGGAATTTTGCTGTTTTAAAATGAGCTGGTCAGTGAAACAAAGAGACTCAAGTCCTCAGTGGTGTGTCATGGTGCAGGAAATACCTTTAAGCGGTTGCCCTGAGCTGTCACATTCCGTGGGACAAGCTCGGATGGAAAGCAATGAATACCAGAGTAAGTTAATGTTGTATGTCGCCAGTTAAGTATTAATGAAATCTGTGCATCTGTAAAGAAGGGTGGAACTTCTGAAAGCAGTGTTTCCCAGCCCCACCTCCTCCTGAAGTGTAGAGGAGGAAGCTGGTGTTTACAGATGGGAAGGGCAGAAGACGACTCTTTGGTGCCGTTTTTATGTTGTCCAAGCTTCTCCTTCTCTTGTGCCAGTTAAATACCCGGTGAGCAACTAGGCATATTCTTTGTGCATCATTATCTATTAAAATGCCTTCATAAAAGGCAATTGAGTAGTCTGCCTTGGGACAATGATATGCTGGCTGAATTTGAAATCCAATTGCCAGGATAGAGATCTGCTCCACTTAGCTTATGAAACTCCTTAGGAAAAGAAACAGAGGTGAGAAGACTTTGTTCTGAGGGTTTCGTTTGTTGTTCTTTATCTTTTATGTGTAAATTTACAATGTCACACCAGCAAGCCACAGAAATGTCTGCGAGAAGTATGTCAAGCACCACAGGGCCATAATATTGAAACTGCTGATTTTTGAGTGCTGGTATTTGGAGGGAATACTGTAGTTTTTGCAGGACATTTAATGTCGTTAAGGGTTTGTAGGTAATATTGTAATGTCAGATTTCAAATTAGGTGTCATGTCAGCTAATTGCTCCTGTTTAAAGCAGTTTATTGTCAGCGTAGATGAGATGGGGCACTTGGAAAAGAGAGGGAGGCTTTACCTTCCATTTCACAGCTGGAAGCAAAGCATAGAGAAAGGAACTGATGTAAAAATGACAGGTAAGTGCTGAAATTTGGATTTAAACACAAACCTAGTCCAGTGCTTGGGCTAGCCTCTCAAAAAACACCCATCGCATTTTCTGAGACTGTCAGTTAAAAGGATTTTGACTTGTGTGTGCTTCTGCTTTGTTCGGGGAAGGACATGCTTGGGGATGGGGAGTATTCTCTTCGCTCTGGATGAAGAATTGTTTTTTTGTTTGTTTGTTTGTTTTCTTGCGAAATTGTCTTAGTCAAGAGCATTTGTCTGTACCCATGGGAGAAATGTGGGAGTGAACTTCCTATAGAGCTTGCTGAAGTTCTTGAAAATGAATCTGAGAATGGTCTTCATGTCGTATCGACATCTGCCTGTGTGGAGTGTAGGTGCTTGGTTTCAGGCATACATACAAGAAGTTTCTCAAAAGTGGCATCTCCAAAGTCTGTTTCATTTAGGAAAAAAATTATCTTGAGCTGAAAGACTACTTGGGTGCCTATTCCTTCTTGATGGGGTTGTTGCAGATGCGTAGTTGTGCTGTAATCTTGAAATTGATGCTGAGCTGAAGAGGGAAAATTCCTAACCTATTTAACTCTTTGCTCTTTCCCAAGTGAGAGGACTTAAATACAAGTTCTTTACTACCTTTCCAGGAAATACAGTTTAGTTTTGTTGCTATTGAACTTTGTTTTGGGGGGAAAGCTGTTGGATCATGCAATTTTTCTAATTTTTCTTCATTACAGTTGATGCAAGACACTTACTGGATAACTCAGTGGAAACACCGAGTTCTCCCAAGTTTACTATCCTGTATCTCAAAAGCTCTGTGTGTGTGTATATACATGTAGTTGTAGGTAGGTACAGGTGACGTTCTGTCCAAGCCCGATGACAGTAGTCTTCCCAGCACATTCCAGGATATCCTGTACGTCAGAACCTTAACGCCACGGCTGTTTGCTGTACAAAACAAAAGGTACAAGTTCACTGTAATACTGTAGGTAGGCCAAGGTACTATAGAAACCGTCTGATATGCTGTTGACTTCGTTGCTATTTCAGAATCAGCACTGAAAGGCATAAAGTTGATTATGTAAATAAATATTTCTAGCCAAGTGGCATGCTTCAAGATGTAAGCAGCTGTGAGTTCATGTCCATTCTGTAGTCTTTCTTGATTCTTCTTTGTGTAATGTGCTCAGGTAGAGGGCAGGCCCTCAAAGCTTGTTACAGGAGGGAAAAAAAAGGAACCAAATATAAAGGCTTTCGAAGTTATTAGTAAGTAGAGACACAACGTGACTTATCTCATTATCACAAGGGTTATGGATGCTCTCATTTGCAGCTCCTTGTTTGTGCAGTGGAATTGGTTCCTAGTGATTAATTTTATGTTCCAGGCGATGTTCATTTCCCTCTTTATTATTAGTTTCTTCAGCATCTCAATGGTGTGTGTAGGTTGGCTACTGTATCTTCAGGTTTTCAAGTAAACTTGAGTGACCATTCAAAGGACAGAAAGAAATGGTGAACCTGTGGCACCGGCGGTCTCACGGCTTTCATGGGGTCACCAAGGAAAGGTAATGGGACCTGACTCGTAAAGCCTTGTCTGCTATCCCAAAAGCCTGTAGGATGTTGCTGTTGAAACATTCACTACACCATTTCTGACTTAACAACTGCCTTTGGTGCTAAGTGTGTTGAAACCTTGACGGGGCTTTTGAGTTTTTCTGCTTACCGCTTGTGTAGTTGAATTTTAAAACATTAAATGGATTAGAGGGGACTAAATCGAAGTTTGAAGCTTACTTAAACTGTTACAAATGTCGATGTTCATGCTTCCCAGCAAAGTCTCGCCTGGTTTAAATGATGAAAGATTTGAGCTTGCATATTGCCTGAAGTGATGAAGGCATGAAAAAATGAAGTATTTAGATTTTTTTTCCCCCATGTCATGTCTGGGCAGTTGAACACTGTAGCAATCTTATTCCTAGAGATTGCTCATCACGATACCGGTGCAGTAAGGGATCTTGCTGTTTCTTGACCTCCTCTATTGTTGTAATTTATGGAGTGCAACAATTGATAAATACTTAATACCCATTTAGTGCAAAATTTAGTGTTTCAATGAAGAATTACAGAATGGAAAAGCAATGGATGTATCTCTTTTAGTGTCTTTCCCGTATAACCAGTAAGTGGAAGATCCCATCCTAGTGCTTAGGATTATGGTCAGTAAAATGATAACTCCCTTTCCACAGGTCTGAGCCAAGCTGTATTTGCCACCAGTGAGTTAACGGGGAGTTTGAGTGCCAGGCAAGCATTTGATGCAGTGGTGCAAACACTTTCATTCTTCGTTTGGCATGTCAGTGAGTATCAGCACACGTGTCACTTGGAGTGGCAGCCTCTGCAGTACACATCGCTGGCTGGACAGCGGTCCGGTTTGGACATGTAGAGCTGTCCCTCCAGCAGCCTCATTACAGAGCATTTGTCACTTCCTTACCTGTTGTGTTTCACCAGGTAGTAAATGATGTTTTCCCCTGCAGGGGTCTCTTTGTGGTATTTCTTTCAAATGTCTCAGTATATTTCAAATCTTTTTTATGTTTGAGGTATATTTTCTTGCTTATCATTCTGAAGCACATTTTCTTTTGTTTTATGCAAGGCTCAAAAATGGATTTATTATCATTAATTTGGCTTCAGAACAAATCAGCATATTGATAAGCGGTAGAAGTCTGTAGATGGAGTAGCAGCAAAAGATGATAACACATCTACCTAATTAGATGATATCTCGTGACGTAGAAGGCCTAGCTTGTGAAAATAGTATTAGAAAAACAGTATTTTTTTGGCAGCAACCAGAACTTATATATGAAGAAAGACAGAAGCATTTCTGGGATGCTGGGCCATCTTTATTTGTCTCTGGTCCAGGTTATGTGCCTTACAAGAACGTCCCTGTCGTCTTGTATAGGTGGTGGAGGCCTCTGCCAGCTGAGGTTTCTCCTTGATGAAGGTTGGGGTGAGGTTTCACACCTTCAAACTTGGAAGTATTCGCAGGTCTGCCACTTACTGAGAACAGCTGTACTTTATTCCTTTTTAGCCAGGGGGTTGCTCAAACTCCAAAACCAGAGACATTTGCCTGGGAAGTCTGCTGTAGTGATCCACTTATTAGGATCTGCATCTGTAACTTTTTGAGGAAACAGCAAAACCTTACAGTTCTGTTTCCTCGGTGAGGTTTCTTCTCGTTAGCTGGCAAATGCATGTACTTAAGAACAAGAACTTTAAATTTTGAACCATTCAACTTTTCAGGGTGCCCTGTCATTGCAATCCCTTCAGTGACCTTAATAATGAATTTAAAGATTATCTGATGACAAAGATTGCTAGCTGGCAGTGATCAAAGTGTGTTTCATCAGCTATAGAGCCTCATTTATTGAGTGGCTTTGCAGTTAGGCTATCACGTGTGGAGCAGCCAAATCAGCCTGGAGCTTAGAACTGAATTAGTGACGTAGCTTTGCAAAGTTGTTCCATGTCTAGCTAAAATGTGTGTGCTGTCGATGATTGTTGCAAGACACTGGTGCTTCTGAACTCTGCGATGCATCGTAAAATTTTTTCCTTGCTTTTCTCTGTCTCTCGATACTGTTGTTTTATTACATTAGGGTTAATGTTTTCTGAAGTCTGTCAGCAAACAGTTCCAGTGGTTACAGTTTTCCCCCTTTTTCCTTGCTTCCTCATAGAGTTCTGTGCTCTGAATTTGAGGAATATGGTATGTAAAAGAAGAACGTGAGCCTGACTTTTTTGTTGTTCTGTCACAGAATGGTAAAGAAAACCCCCAAATGGTTTTCATCATCATTTTGTTATTTCACTTGCCTATGTCCTCTTGAGCAGAATAGAAGATGTTTTCTACACTGGAGGATTGTTTGATTTGTCAGGTAGCGCACAGCCAAGGCTGGCAGGAGAAATTTTTCTCTTATTTTCAGTGACTGCAGATGTTTGTGGCTGAGTGGCCACTAAAAGCCAGGTGACCACAAGGCATTACAGCTACTTCAAAACCCTTGGCATGTTTTTCTCTAGTGAAATTTGATTTTCTCTAGTGGAATTTGAGAACATGAGTTAGTGTCTTCACAGCAAACTAGAAAATACTCTGTGCAGTACTGAATTAGAGCTGTGCCACTGGACCAGAGCGCCCTGTGTGCTCATAGTGTAAATGTGTTCAGAAAGGGATTAGACAAATCGACAGGACGTGGGCCATTAGTGGCTCTGTGACTTGGCTGCGCCACTCAAACCTCGATGCAGCCAAAGAGTGCAAACACTGGCAGCTGTCGTGCTCTCCACATCTGCACAAGTCCACGTTGGGGCTGCGCTTAGCTCAGTGCTCTGTGTTTTAGGTAGCAGCAGCTGGCAAGGCTGTGCCTGAAAGAGAAGTTTCCACCTAGCTGCAGAAATGTAAGAAGGGCCTTGAGGTGTCTGGTTCAAGCCACAGTTAGTTCCTACGTGGTTGTTCATCCTTCTCGTCTGGGAATCCTTATGGACAGCTGAAGGAGCGGTGAAATGACAGGTAGTTGAGTAATTGAGGGAGTTAGCTGTCACGCATACAGCTTTGGAGAGGGAAAACAATTGGTCAGGAAGAGAGGAGGAAAAAAGACAGCAACACCCGGGTGCTGTCACCAAGGTTCTGTTGCAGTATAGGTGGTGTTAAAGAGGAAGGTGAAACTGGAAGCTCTCACTGCTGACATAATAATAAAACAGTTTTGGCAAATCAAGTATGAATCGTTCAGTCACCGCAAAATGTTGGGGAACGTGGTACTGATGTGTATGCTGGCGGATACACACACGTATTGTAGTGTACCTATGGCTTTTCAGATGGCTTCCCTTACATACTAAGTGTTAAAAGGTCATTTTTTATGCTAATTGAGTTCTAGGTTGATATGAGTTAGAAAATACTGGATGCTAAGGTGGTGGTGTTTTTTTTAACTAACTTCAGATAAATTAACAATCACCCTCTGAAGAAAGTCAACTTGCAGGTATGTTTTCAAGTGATGTATTCCTAATAGCAAAAAACAAGAGCTACTAAATGTAGGGTAACAGTTTTATACCTCATTAGAAGTTTACGTTGAGGGAGAGGCATTAAACATTCACGCAAAAAGTAACTTCTGAAGAATAAAATGCAGTGGAATGTTAAAACCAGCAATACGTGCAGAGAAGTTTCACTTTGTACAGTAGCAGTCCTGAAGTTCTAAATCTCACCCGCACAGCTAGGCTTAGTTGTGTAGGGTACGTGGGCATTTCTGCCCTACACAACTGTGCTGCGCAGATCTGAAAGCAGGAAAAGAGAAATTTGACTAGTAATTTAAAGAACAGGAATAATTAAGCAAGCAAGCAAAAACCAACTTCTTGTGGGCTTGTAAACTGGTTGATTTCTTTTACGGATGAGAAACATGTTCATGGAGAACTGACGGGCGTTCTGTGATGATAAAAGGCATTCTTTTTGCTCTTGCTTGCCTCAACATCAGATTATTTGCTGTTGGCACTAGTACGTGTGCAGTTTGCTGTGTGTGCTCTTTTGCCTCGCATGCTGAAATAAGCATATAACAGTCAAAAAGAGGATTTCTTAACTCAAACCTCCTAGTTATGTGACATTGTCAGACAGTGACAGGTTCTTTGTCTTTCAGCACTGAGTATTAAATAGCCAAATAGAACAAATGAATTTAATGTGCTATGTGGAATTTTCCCTGGTGCTTGCATACTACGGAATATACTTTGCAGTTTTACAGAAAATGTTTTTTCTGCCTGACATTAGCTGAATTCTTTGATATATGCATTAATTCTCGCTGATTCTGTCCCACCCATTGCTTTTGCTTTGAGAATATTAAAGAATTGAAGATCACAGAATTTAACTTGTCACCATAATGTGAGCTGCAACTTGGGAAGTCTGCTGATAATGCAGAATGGACTGTTTCTGCTTCCCTTTTCAGTGGTTTTGAAGAAGTGGAAGAGAAACTATTGCCTGTCTAGACTTCAATAATTTCTATATACATTGACTTTTTATGCAGACAGCGTTCATTTCAGGGCTTATGATGTTTTTTCAATGACATGCTATGAAGACAGTTTCTTTTAAAAACAAGGTTGGCTGTTGGGCCAACAAGTAAAATGCATTTAATAGGAGTGATTGCATTTAGTTTAGGAGCCCCAGGGTATATTATCTATAAACTGTTCCCAGTGAATTTTTCTTCTGGTGCAGAAGTGAGATGTTCCTGCGTGACAAAAGCTGTAGGCAGTGACCAGCAGCCTCTTCAAGACACAGCAGCTGTAAATCGTGTGTGAATTTCAGGTGGGAAAAGTTTGGGTTTCCTTCTTCCTTCTTCTGGGCCCCAGCTGGCAGCTGGGGCTGCTGGGGTTTTTATGGCCTGCTTATATAGACTGGGCCGTAGTGTACAGAGCGAAGTCTTACAGCCAGTTTTACAGAAGTGTGATTATTGTGGAAGACCACTGAAAAATGGAAGCATGTTAAAAGGTGAAGTCTAAGTTAGTGCCAGCTGTCTTCAGTTAACAGTTCTGCCGGAACTCAAAATTTTCATCTCTGCCTTTTAAAATGCAGCCTGTGAATTGTTGTAAGCAATTATTTCACTCAGCAGGACTGGGGTAATATTCTGCTGCTGGGTAAGGGGATGAAATACGGGCAGTAATGTAAACCAAATCATGAAAATACTACCAAAGGACTTGAGGAAGAAATAATTTCTGATGTAATTGAGTAGTAATGATCCACAGAGTATCTTCGGTTGGCTAGCAAGACTTGGCAACTCTAACAATTCATTTGTTGATAATTTCCAATACCTTTAACTGCTCCCTTGCCTCTTCTAAGTTGGGTATCTCTTCCTCGGCTAAAGCAGGTTGTGTACGCACTCGTCCAAGCACACTTTCTTGCTGTCCTGCTTCTCTTTACCAGCTGATGAATTTTGATTCTGTCTTGTGTTCCTCTGCACAGTGAGGAACCTACGGATTATTCCTCCCACTGTAGACTGAGAAAGTTAAATTCTTCCATTTTTCTAAGATTTACCTCCTCAAAATTTGGCCTCTCCCTTCCTGTCTGCTTTGTTTTTCTCCTTGCCTCCTTTTTTTAATAGCAGTTTGGGGGGTTGTGTAAGTGGTGAACTTTTGATGCTTCTCGCTGATTACCTTGTTCTGCTTTTTCTCAGTTCAGCATGTGCAGTCTGAGGTAAACCTGTACAAGTGGAGCAGGTTTTGTTTGTTTGTTATAAAAATCTTGAGAGGGTGCAAAGAAGTGGAAACAGATTCTCATTCGAGTATTTGTGATTGTAGGTAAGTGATGGCTTCCCTTGTATAAAATGAGAGAGGCTATTGCTGTTTTCCATTAGTACGTTTAGTCTGGTAATTAATAAGGAGTGCTAACAGGCATGGCAAAGCAGAGATTCTGCCAGCTCCTGTAATGTGCTCATCGATGGAGTGGTGAGTGGCGGTGTTTACGGCTTGGGCTTCTCTTACCTTGGTTTTTAGGTCTCTGGAGGGAACTTGCTGGATATTAGGAAAACTTAAACTGCATCTTTTGACCAGACATAAATTCCATAACGCTTTATGCTTGGAGCTAAATGGAAGACTTTATAAGGCAGACTTGACAGTATGGTATAAAAAGTACATGTTGGAGAAAAGGGGCTTGGAAGAAGGCGGCAGTGGAACTACTCCCTAGACCGAGAACTTGGTGCAGGTGACAGTTGTGTTTCTTCTCTGAAGTTCAAAAAGATGATCAAAAAGTATCAATGGCAGGAATGGATGCCTTCCAGTGTTACAACTTGCAAAAGACAGAAAATGAGGAAAGAAAATGAACCTAATTAATGAGCGTAGGCACGCACAGCTGATGTGCTTCATGTGGAAAAAAATGCTATTTTTTTCCATTCCATTTTTTAATTGTTCTTTTGTATCCATCGAACTCTGGACTTTCAGTGAGTATCACAGTGATAATGGTGGTTTTGCAGTTTATTCCACTTCCCCTCCAGAGTTAATGACAGACTGCAGTGCTTAGCTTGGATGTGTGAAGGAGCTAATTGGAGCTGAAGACATCGTTTATTTCCTTAGCGTGTTTGAGTTTTATGTGTTCTAATGAGGGGATTTTTCAGTCTTTTCTGCTGCTGTGGACTGACTGTTCCTTCTGTTGATTTCTCAGGTGTAGCATGGTATTTGGGATGGCTGGAAGCTTAATATTGAATTGAGTGTGCCAGAAGGAGAGAGAGCTCCAGTTCTTACGGTGGACTTGGGGTCACCCATTCCCACTTGGCTGGCATACGCCAGCATATATCGGAGTGCCACAGGCTCTCCAGTCTGCACAGTTGTTCTTTTCTGATGCCACCGTAGCCATCAGTTAACTAACTTTATTCTTATAATTCTTCTTTTCCCAACTTCAGAATATTCAAAACTTCTGGAAGTGTTTTCCAGTTTGATAACTCATCATTAAAATTCAGTATTTTATGAACAAAGCTTATAGGCAATGCAGGGAGGAAAAAACGGGCTTGTTATGGAACTCGTACCCATTCATGGAAGTGATGAAAGCTGGGATGAAGCCTGTTGTATACAGGCCATGCTGTATTAAAGTTGAGCTCTTACATTTTGGAAGGATGACTTTATTTTTTTGCCTCAGTGTGGTGGTTTTGCTTATTTTAGTTCCTCTGGTTAGTGTTCTCTTGGCTCTCTGTGAGTGAAAGGGTTGGGCTTGAGCTGCTGAACATGGAATTACCACAGAGCTTTAGAAGACAGCAAAATTGGTTGCATTCTTTAACTGGTCTAACTCTCTGTGGTCTAGCTGCATCAATAAAGAAATGCCAGTGCTGTTATATTATCCTTCTCATTTCAGCTCATCCCTCGCAGGGCCGTGGGTTCAGAGGTTCCTGCAGCCTCCTGCTTGGTTCCATTCCAGTGTGGTTTGCACGTGGGCATTGCGCGCGTAGATCCTCAGTCTGACTTGCTCTCTGCTGCTGTTCATAGGAATATTGTTAAACGAGAAGAAAGATGATGCTGGCACTTGCATTCCTCTCGTGGTTTGTAGGCCTGCAGAGGAAAAGTTTCTGCTAGCTTGTCCTTGTTATGCAGCCAAGGGTGTAATATGGCTCTTTGTCCTGTAGCTCTCCTCATACGAATGAATTTATCATCCAGACAAAGCAGAACTTCCTGAGCTCTGCTTTTTGGTGACAGAGGGCTTGGCGTTGTGTAATGGGAGGAGGTGCTGCTATCTTGTTTTTCCTGTTCCTTGGCAATGCCACCTTCTGCAGCTTGTTCTGTCCTGTAATCTTACCGAGTACCAAAGCACCGAGGAGTGCATCAGGTGGGTGGATGGAGCGCTTGTGCATTGTAGAGCGCGGAACGAAATCAGATGTGTTGTGCTGCGGACTGTCGGTGGCTTTGGGCAGCCTGCCTTGTGTGGAAGGTCTAGTTAAGAGTCCCGTAAATCACCCCTGCAGCTATTTCGTGTTCCATCAGTTGATACTGGAGCTCATGTTCTTTGTGGTGAGCGTCCCTTTTGTGCTCTGAACCCACTGAATGTTTTGGCGCTGTAACCGTAAGCTTGGTAAGGATTTGAAGCTGGGCAGTGGTAACAGGTGGAGGAGTCTCTTATGAAAGAAGTAACGTCGTGTCCCATCTGAAAGAAAAGCACTAGTAATCGCATCACCGTTGAGGGCAGTTAAGACATGAAGAATGTCATGGCTGTAGGACTAAATAAATGAAGCACAGCATCTTAATTTGAGATGAATCAGAAACTGGGCGTGTGGTCGAAATTTGTTCAAGGGGCAGCATAGTCAATCTAATAGCTGTTAAGTCGTGAACAGCATATTGAATCATGTAATTGGCTATTTTTCTGAAATGCAATAAGCAGAGTGACAGGCTGAGGGACTCTCGTTTCCTGATCATGTTCCTGTTAACTTGTGTAATTCTGGTACAAAGCCCTATGTGGTGTGTCAACTCATGTTTTAGAGCAAGATCGTGATTTCCTAACCATAGGCGTTCCAAGTCTTCAAGTGGCTTTGTCTACTAATTAATCTGGAGCTAAAACCACCTAATTGCAGGATTTAAACTAGACAGTGTAAGCTGCTCAGGAAGCTTTTGGCTTCCATGCAGGTACATTTAAAAAGCAGGCATCCGTGACCAAAAACCCAACCAGCACAAGCAGATGCTTCAGAATTTTGGGAAATCCTGTAGTGAACTGGTAAGGAGTAATAGCCTTCCTGTAAAGACTGGCTGCCTTATCTTGCCTAACGTCTCTGTTTGACGGCACGAAAGAACATGCTGCATGGTGACTGCCCTCTTCCAGACATTTTTGACATGCTGCACAATTTGTGTGCCTGACAGGGAGTAGGTGTGCACAGCATATGTACCCCCATGGTCCTGTTTTCTTGTGTGTGTGGGAAGGGAAGAAAATGCAGAAAGAAGGTATCTGCAGTCTACAAGAATAAGTGATAACCCTAGATGTCGTCGTCTGTATGCTTATGCCATGCAGCTGGGAGGCAGAAGAAGGAATCTCCACGTTTGTGCTGCATGCATCTGAATCAGAGCACAAGTGGCTTCTGTATTATCCTGTCCTTTCCTCACTGGCTTCACCAAATAATGTTTAAGATAGGTAATGTGCAGACCTCTTTGGCAGCTCACCCAAATTATATTACATTGGCAGATGGTCTCTCAAGGGGTGGAAAAATGTGATGCAGCCCTGTACGAGGACAATACTGATGACTTTCAGCAGTCTGTTTCTCTGCTCAGCTTCATTTCCTGAAAGGAAAACATCTTTTACATCCCGGTGACAGGTGCTAAGTGCTCTCAAGAAGTGGTAGTTACAGAACTTTATTTTATGGAAAAGCTGGTCGCTGATGGAGAGCAGAGTTTTCTAAACAGAGATGGCAAACGCCATTAAAGTGCTTCTGTAGGAATGGCCCTACCCTGTGAAACTTGTCGGTGCTGTACCTGCAGTTCCACGCATGTGGAACCGAGCTGGTTTCTGGGCAGATGGAAGTCTGTTCCGGCCATTGCAGCCCATCTGCCGGTATCAAATCCGTTTTGACGAACAGAAACTTACTTTAAAGCTTCCTGGGCCAAAACCCTTAATAGGCTTTAGAGGCCCTCTCATTTGGCTTTCAGGTAGTCCATGTTTACTGCTAGAAAGAAATGAGTGTTCCTGCTGCTCTACAACTCCGTTTGTCCTTCAGGGCTTTTCTCCTGTCCTGTCAGTGAAACTTAACGATGAATTTTCTGGTGTATATGAAGAACACATGTGAAGGCAAATGCATACATACAATTTGTATAGGTGTGTGGTAATGTAATGCACTCGCACCTACATGTGTATGTGCACATGCATGCTCTCTCCTGGGTATGTATTCTTAAAAACGCACGCTTCCTGAAGGCTGATGTTAAGAAAGCCAGGTGTGTGATCTCGCTTCCCAGTGCTTCCTATTTCCTTAGAATCAGTCTGCCTTCATGTGAGGAAACTGTAATGAAGCAGCAGCTTATCAGCTGTTGTCCTAATTGCTCTGCGTAGGACCATCGCTCCGTGGAGCAGCGGAATGCAGCCAGCAGCTTGTCTGCATCCCTGCCGCTCCCTTGGAGTGCGCACATCTCTTGGTGAGGCCTCAGTACGAGGATGGGGTATCATCAGATAGATCTGCTTGGAAGTAGTTTGCTTGAAGTTGCTTTTCACTTGGAAGTGGATGAAGTCATGTTAAACAGTCAGTGATTTTCCCTCTGCAGCCCTCCGCCTCTTCGATTTCTTGAGCAGAAATCTTTGCACAGATTTTAATGTGTGTTGGGGGAGCATAGATCATACCTCTTAAATTGTATTTGGGGCATATCAAAAACATATATCTGACTGCTTGTGATACCATATCTTCATTCTTACTACTACCTAAGAATATTGCATCCCAAGTTAAGCTTTTCTGAGAGCAAAACGTCTCTTCCTGCTGCAGAAGAGTGAAGGAAATGCTGCGCTCTTTGAGGAAGACTTGATATTTACTACTGACCTTGAATTGGTTCAATTTAAGTAGAAAAAGGATCTCTCAGCTTGTGCATTGATCCTAAAAAATGCTGTTGTTCTTGTGTATACAGCTCTTGACAGCTGAAATGTAGGCTTATGTTCTGTCTTGTCTGTTTTTCAGGGTAGAAATTGAGCCTTTCACAATGAGAATTAGTCATCTCTTGTGGGAGTAACAGCTTTATTCCCAGACAGGTGAGTTTGCAGATAAGGTATCTGTGGTGTCATCTAGCTGCAGACCTCGTAATGCTCCGTTCCTTGTGCCGTATGGCACTGCAGCTTCTTTTCCAGAAAGTGTGAAATTGTAACTGTCTGGAAAGGTAGCACAGTGGTTTTTTTCTGCTGCGAGTCCTGGGATTCTCTGGTGGTTGCCTGTGTTTGGGCAGTATAAGCAGTCACTTAGAGAAGCTGACATTTCTGAGAAGTTGGGAGTATTACTCCCTTGGGCATCAGAGATGGAAGAAAAGGTGCAAGGTAGGCCCTACGGATAGTTAGGACAGATAATCCGCCGGATGCCAGAGATTTATACTGGCTGAGCACACAAGCTGCGTTCCCTGCTAGCAGATCACTAGTCAGAGTATGCAAGTGTGCTGACTGCAAACTAAAAACACAGCAGAATTGTTTCTCAAATCAGCATATTTCTCACATGAGTACCATACCTTAGATTCTTCTTACTAGGGGGAAACTGACTGGTCACATGTATGACACTAACAAGGCTTTTTGCTCATATTCTCCCTTCCTCCATGGGGCTAAAAATACGAAAAACAGAGTGAACCGTGCAGTTCCACTATCATGACAGCAGCAAAGGAAATCAGTCTGTTGAAGGATTCGACTTGAATGTATAGGATTCAAGTCCGGTTTTGAAATAACGTGTCCTGGGGGAAGTCTTCATACTTGTTAAGATGATTGTGAATTTAATAGTGATTTCCAAATACTGCTACAGTCTTAATGTTTATCTTACTAAAGTTGGTGAGAATTATAATTATTATCAATATTTTATCATCTCTATTTCATGATATTCTTACACCTATTTGAAAGTCAGCCATTTTCTTCAGGGGGGGAAAATGTAAATCTTCCTGAACTGAACTTTCTTTTTGTAACGCTGCATCCAAGAAGTGTGAGGACTCCTACTCTTTTGGCAAGATCTGTGCCAGGTTCTTGCTGATCCAGTCGTGCTGCCTTCATTTACACTCATTATTACCTTACTGTGAGGGGATGTTGTACTGAGAAGGGATAGTTATAAAGCAAGGTGTCGTTCTCTGTTACTGAGAATGGAAAGATTAATATCTAACAGAACCTGAACCCAGCGGTACTAGAGACTATATCTAATGTATTGCAGTCGGCATCGCCTCATTACCCCGGGAGAGAGCTTCAGCCAAGTTTTTAAAAACACAGTCTAGAGTAAGCCTATGCATTAGGGAACGTAGCTGTTCAGCAGTACAGGTCTAATGGTCCCTGTTAAATTACTGAAACTCTGCGTGTACAATTAGTTTCTAGTCTGTGGCAATTTCTGTCTTGGTGTTAAATACATGCTCACTGTTCTTCTCGAGCATTTGGGTGGGATCACTGAGAAATTCTACTTGTGGTGATAGGAAAAGCAGTTACACTGTACAGTTCACACTGCTTTCTGGGCTTGTTCCATGTCAGAGGCTCATTGTCTTTCTTGTACATGCCTCCAAAATGCCACAGGAAAGGGTCCTTGTTGTCTTACAAGCATGCTTCCCAGCAACTCCGCAGGATTTAAATGGTGTGTGCACCACTGTTTCCACTTCCCTAGCGAGAGCTCCCGCTCCTTCTTTGCCTGTGGTAAGAGCTGCAAGTGCACAAGGCCAGGCCTCAGTCACGACCTTTTGATAGCACGCCAGGAATGTGTAGCTCTTCGCACAGCGGCAGGGGAGCTGGAGGTGCCATTCGCAGTTCGTGGAGGGCCGCCAGGGAAGGCATCTTCGCTGAGACCACTGCACCTTCTGGAATTGGTTTGTCCTAAGTGGAGGAATGTGGCGGTGCGTCGCTGCATCGGGAAGTTAGGCTTTCGAGAGCAGGGCGTGTGTTGGTTGCAATTATTCTGTGTCGGTGGAAGAGTTTCATCTGTTGTGTGAACAGGAGTGCTAGGGGTTCATCTGGTACTCGAGAAGTGTTGATATTACCAAGCTGTCTTCGCAGCCCTGAAATTTCTGCTTTTCCATTTATAAAGTCTGCATTAGTCACAAGCACTCCGTCACTGCTTAGCAATTAAAATGAAAGTTGTGAGCCTGAGAGACGCAGCAAGGAGACGTGCCTATCCGAGGTGGAGCTGATCAGCAGCAAAATAAGGGAGTTACCGAGGATCTTACACTGACAATTAAACCAAGAGAGGGATACGAGAGTCATGCCCTGATTTATGTGGATTACGCTTACTTTGTAGTGATAATTATACGCTATTCTGAATAGAATTTTAATATCAGATGCGAAACATCAGCTACCCTGATGTATAAGAGAACATTTTGCAGTTGCCTAGAAAACACGACTTTCATGATGATTATTATATACGTTTTGGACTGGATTTACTAGTTTGCCTTACATGAAGCCTCAGATAAACAAGTTTATCTGGTTCTGGTGATAGAGAGACAGAAAAGCTGGGGAGGGAGCATATTGTCAGCAATAACCCTTGCTCGTCTTCCATTGCAAATTCAGTCTGGTGCCGAAAGCTGATTTCTTTCCACCTTCCAGGAAAAAAAGCAAACACTTCTCGACTAAAATAAACTATGCTTGCCCTGGAGGTGCAAGCCAAGATTATAAATAAGTCACATTCCTCTGTCTTCCAGACACTGGAATACAAGTCTGAGTTAAGGCTTCGCAAGGAAATGCTGATGTCTCGGCTGTTCGTGTGAGAGCATCACCGTGTAGCTTGAACAGCAAGGCCAGCAGTCCCCTGGATTTCTGGCAGTGCGCCGCTTCTGTCATAATCTTTGTTTTATCACAACTCTCAGTTAGTTTCTGCTCCTTTAATTCAGAGGTGTAAGCTCCAGGAGGAGGCAGGCAGTTTGAAGAGGAGATGCAACTCTCAAGAAACTTTCTTGATAAAAATGCGAGGCCCAGGAGTACGGGACTGTTGTGGTGGTATTTCGTCCTGTCTGCCTGCGGGAGAGAGAAGGAGAAGACAAAAGGAAACATAGGAATGGAAGAAGCTGATCTCTGCCAAAAGTGGAACGGAGGAAAAAGGTTCTGAGATAGTAATTCTGGTCTCTAGTGGCATCACCAAAATAAAGGATGAGTGCTCAGATGATATTTTTATCAGGTAACCGATTGAATGAAAGGCATCAGGAAGCATATTTGGTCTCAAACTTTGATTCACATGATTTCCAGTGCTTGTTTAGAGACCTAACAAAACCTTAAAACAAAACAAAACAAAAAAAAGGGGTGGGGAGAGGAGGAGGGATTTGCATCTTGCAAGGCTCTTCTCCAGTTTTGTCCCCTCTTCATATCTGTAGGAGAAGTGAAAAAGGTGGACGTAGTACAGGGCTGGTTTCTTTATTCTTTAAGGGGATTATAATGATATGATTTATCAGGGGATGAAAATGATAATAATTTGCAATAAGTATCTTCAGTTCAGGATTCTAAAAAATTATATATAAGTGCAGTGACTTGATTAGCTCATACATTTACCCTGACTGTGTGCTTGACTTGAATATTTGCAAACGCTACCCTGTTTTGTGGGCAGTCTATGCAAATCGGACCTGCAGCTAAGGTTTCAAAGAGTATTGAAGCAAAAGCTTTCGAACTAGGCTCCAGGGTTCTGTACTTAAGCAGAGTTTCAGCAACAGTGTTATTGGGGATAAACTAATTGATAGATGCATTCCAGGTCTTCTTCAGGAGTGTAAGATGTGGGTCAATGCAAATAAATAGGATGGGTGCCAGCGTTCTGAAATTACAGGGCATGGTAATGACTCGAGATGCTTAGGTTCTGTAATGGGAGAGATCAGACTTTCAAGCTGGCCTGGTACAGCTCCAGTTCAGTTTCTCTGGGATGTGTGAACACGGAGTGCTTCTAGAAAGCACTTGACATGCAGCAAGTGCTCAATAGAACAGTTTTATTTTTAGGCAGCTGAATGTGGTTTTAGAGATTTTAATTTTAAGAGGTGGTGGTTGTGTTTCTGTTTGTTTTTTTTTTTGACAGAAGTACATGATATGGTCTCGTTAAATCTACTTCTGCTTTCAAACATTTGAATTGACAAACGAGAAGTTGATAAAGGGCTCCTTGCTTACCTGTTAAGAGAAAAGCGCTCCTCAGAAACAGCAGTTTTTACCAAAATATACCTACAGAGCAGATGGGCAATAATGCGCGCAGATGAAGTCGCCTAACAGAGCTTGAGAGAGACGTGGGAGAGAAAAGCTGGCGTTTTTTATTTGCTTGCTTGTTCTTCTTTGAACACCACAGGGCAGAGTTTGGATTTTACGGAGCCTTCTTCCTACCTCTTTCGTCTGTTTCAGATTTTGTCAGAGGAGTAAAACGAATAGCAGAGTACGATGGTTTTTAGCCTAGTTTTTTTTCCACTGTTTGTAGCACATCTTCCAAACTACAGTGAGCGTAAGCAGAGCAGCTGTTCTCTGCGTTTCTTGGCAGTGTCGTCTGATGAGATATCAAACAGGAATGAGGTAGCTGCAGGCGTCTTGGGGAGCCGATGCCGTTCAAGCAGAGGTTTTGACTTGGAGTTTGGGTTCTGAATTTGCAACATCAGGAAAAGTGCTGATGTGGAAGGCGAGGTAAAAAGCAAGCAACACGTGGTGTTAAAAACAAAGCACTAAGGAGTTGAACAAAGGCTGAGTTGAAGCAGTTCAGCCCTTTGACTTTAAGCATAATGCTTTTAGGAACTTTGAGCAAAATACTGCTTCTCTAGTCTTTATTAAACAGTTATTGCAATGACTTCTTAATACTTCAAGTGGCAAGAGCTCAGGAAAGTCAGGAAGGACTAGGCCATTCAGCTGTGCCTAGTTCTCAGTTGCTGGGGGGGGGGGTGCTTCCATTCCAAATTTCAAACAAATTCCAGTTCAAATTTCAAAGGTGTGAGGAAAACCTTAGTGGTGGGGGAATGTGAGGATCTGGAGCACCTCTGTGCTGAGCCTTGACACGGGTGGTGGAGCAGGGGGGGGAGGAGGTTACCTAGCTTACTTTACAGGGAAGAGACGGAGCTACTCATCCCACACATCAGGGAGTGGATAAGCCGTCTGCCTTGCAGGGAGGAGCTGGCAGCTGGCCCCAGTGAGGTAAACAGGCTTTTTAAAGGAAGTGTTTGAGATATGGGAGAGGCCTTTGGCCCAAGCAGCATTCTTTCTTGGAACTGTGCTGCCTGCATGGCTTAGGGCAGAATGGCGTGGAGGGTGAGAAACTGCACTCAGGGCTTGTTGATACAAATGATTTACACCTGAGTTTACTCTCTTGTCCTGAAGCGAAAAAGGCGGCCTCCACATGATGCAACTCCTTTCCTGTGGAAATTGCCCTCCCGTATGGTCAAGAAGTAAGTTCTGGAGCAAGCAACTTGCAAGTAACATGCGTGTGCACACTTCTCCAGTGTCACCTGTTCTTGTGTGTCCGCCGTCTTCCTGGACTACGTTGCACCTCCTGCAGCATGCGTGGTGCCTCGCACATGTTGCTGGGACCTCGCACGGCTTTTGGGTGGGTGTAGGATCCACGCCTCCTGGTTCATGCAGAGTTCACAGCACGGAGCCCTTCAACGTGCCTGGGGACAGCAGCTGCGCCCCGACTTCTCACCTTGTGAAGAGAACTTTCCCGGAGCAGCTGGATGCTTTTTGCCAGTCCGCCTGATAGTCTGAAAAACCCAGTGACTGAAGGAGGTGAAGGTAGCAGTCTGAACAGTTTGATAGGGTTTTTTACAAAAGCTTTGTATGGTTTACCCCTGTATAAGTGACTTGATGCTGTCAGCGTGTTGCAGTGTATCAGAACTTTGAGGCATTGCCCTAAATGAAAAGGTTATGAGTGTATTGAGCACTCAGCTCTCCAGCTTCTGTATTCACAACGGGCTGGACACTATTGCAGGGTCCTAGAATCTGAGGAGACAGCAAATTCAGAAGAACTGTGCGCTGTGAAGCCTACCCTTCCTACAAATTGCCACTTTCTCCTTGAGTAAAATCCACAGAGAGTGTGGGATTACGGTGCGCGGTGCCTGTGGAGAACAGAAAATGCAGTTTCAGACCGTGTTTTCTTCTGGTCATTTCCAGGGTAACACAAGACCATAAATAGGTCAGCACAAACTTGAAGGGAAGGGCAGAAATCACATTGTTTCCTTATTCTTTCTTAGGACTAGTAAGGTCAAGTAACAACTATGGATTTTTGCTTTCATTGCCTCGCAGTATGAGTGAACAGCTTTGGAAGTTTTCAGGCCCACAGGAATAATGGCAGCTGGACCAAGTCCAGTGTGCCTGGGGCTCTGGAGGAGCAGGGGAAAACAAAAAACATGGGAAAAAAATGTCCCAGATCTTTCTAGAGGAAGAAGAGTTACAAAACTTCTTGGTTTTGTTGATCTTCTTGAGGAAGAAAAGTTAGAAAAATAGTTAGAGAATTCTCCTTAGAGTCCCACTCAAATCCCAACTCGAGGTGTTTTGCACGTGTCTGTGTTGGTAATGACTGAAGTTTTGCTCTGTTGCACTCGGGCTTTCAAAATCAATTTTAATTTATTTTTTTTCTTCTTTCAGCCAAGCTACTGCTGGCTTTGTACAAGCAGATCTTCTGGCTTACCATGCTACGGCTGAGGCCTTTGTAGCTGGATGGATATTCATTGACTTGCTCTTGAAACTGCTTTATGTACAATTCTTGTCCCGTTGATGTAATGTGTTTGGGAGGTTGAGCAGACATGCTTATGGGCTCAGCAGTGGTGTTAAACAGGCAAATGGGTTATAGCGCCGGCAGAAGAGTCCCTGCTATTGTTTAGTCACAGCTGAAAATAATCAGCATTTTGCAGGACTGGGAAGAGGGAGTGGTAGGGAAGTATTTGGGGGAGATTTTTGATAGTGCTGTTGTGTTCAGCATGTTATATTTACAATATTTAGCACTTTCTGTGCTAAATATTCTGTGTTCCCTTTGGGAGTTGTGTATTTTTAGTCTCTACACGCCTAGGTCTCGTAGCCCGAGTAACACAGTTTGGTTCTAGAGCTACCTAATGAAATCTGAGACAGCGCCGTGAAATCCCAAATTCCCTGGTATGCATAACAGAGCAGCACTCCGTGCCAGCTGGATGGGAAGCAGTGTATGGTTTTCCTTCCCTTTGTTACATGTACACAGAAGCTGAACCTAAGATACCTGTCAGACCCACAGCTTGCCTGTATGTTTGCAGGCTGTGCTTCATATTAGGTCATGAAATAATACAAACAGCCCTCTGAAAATCAGTCACAAAAGCTTCCTTTACTAACAGCAACTGATCTTACTTAAGCCTTTCAGAATCATTTTGATAGGACTATTAATGCAAATCAGCTGTAGCTATTAATTGTTGTCATTTTTTTTAAACAGAGCAAGCTCTAGTTCATAACATAAGGACTAATGACAGCTTATTGAATGGATTGGTTTAGTAGCCCATCATACTGACATGGATCGTTGTTGTCTTAACCTGTTTCTCGTGTGCCTAAGAGCAGGTGGTCCTTCCTGTGTGTAGCTGCTGAGTTCTGTTAATATCAGAGACTTTTTGCGACTGAGTTGAAAATTGTTTATTACTACATGAATGCTGCATACAAGGAGAAAGTAGCTGTTAAGCACTCTTAAATGGGTTGTGTCTTGTTTCCCAGGTAACATGCATGTGTCACTGGCTGAGGCACTGGAGGTTCGGGGCGGGCCACTGCAAGAAGAAGAAATATGGGCAATTTTGAATCAAAGTGCAGAGAGCCTGCAAGAGCTATTCAGAAAAGGTAAGCATTTTAAAGGAGGGATATATGGAGTGGAAACATCTTGGTTATGTTCACCTGTATTATACTCTCTTGTTCTTTGTTGACTCTAAACCCACATAATGCATTGCTCCTAGGTGCACCTCAACCCTGAGGCTGTTTTCAGCCATTCCTGCATGTTCTGGCAGGACACAGAACACGGGGTTTCATGTGGTGACAACTTCACGTTGGTAGGAAACTACCACATAGTCTCTGCATTGTTCTAGGCACTTAGAAATGATATAGAAACATTTTAAAAAAAAAAAAAAAAAAAAAGGATAAATATCTCTGAGGCCATTGGAGCAATCTGTTGTAGCATACTATACAGCATAGTATAGT
Source organism: Nettapus auritus (assembly GCA_011076525.1). NCBI lineage: Eukaryota > Metazoa > Chordata > Aves > Anseriformes > Anatidae > Nettapus > Nettapus auritus. The sequence goes on from CM021768.1 coordinate 65,843,437, forward strand.
GCTGTCATGACCAGTTTGCTCTGAAGTGATTTAGTCCTGAGTGAGGTGAAGGTGAGCCACTGAAAACTTGAGCAGATGGTCAGGAATCACTCCCCCGAGTGCGTTTAGCGATCCAGGTATAGATACTGAGGGGAATGTGAGGGCATGTTTTGCTTTCCAGGATTTAGAAGTAAATCTCTCTTCTTCCTACCTCCCCCAAAGTAGTAGGTTTTCAGTTGAGCATCTGCAGTGTTGCTAACGATCGTCTGTTCTAGCATTTGATCTAAGTATGGTGCCCTTTTCTCCCATAGGTTTTCCTTCCCTTTTTTATAATCTGCAAGTCCTTAAGCTCATTGCTCACCCACCCACCATTTTTTTTTCTCCCCATTTTATGAAGCTTTGGACTTAGGTGACCTGACCTCAGATAGAGCATGTGTTTCGATGATGTAACGTGTGGGGTGTCGTCTCCTTCTATCTAGGCATCCATATGTATGAGTATTTAACTTGATTCAGGAAAAATCGCAAGTTCTCACTTTGAAAATGGCTATTGTTTTGCCACATTACTATGCAAGAGCTGTATCTTGATTATTGAGGGAAAATTCCGTTGTATTTTTGCATAGGATTGGCTTGAATGTATAACCTTGCTGAAACTTTAAAGTTGTTGGGTTTTTTTTGTTTGTTTTTTTGTTTTTTAAGATATGCTTTAGAAAATGTCTAGTCAGACACTAGATCTGTCTCATACATGGATGATCTCTGAATAGTTCATAGAACTCAAAAGAAGGCACACATGGGCAGAAACTTACATACAATGCTTGATATCTGAACAAGATTTACTTAAGATCATAATCATGAAATTAAAGGGAAAGGTGGTGTCTTCTCCCCTTTCTTTTTCTCTGTTGCATCTCTATGAAAACCATTTTTTTAAGACAGTGAGTTGCTGAGTCCGTGGGAGACTTGGACTAAAGAGCATCTTGAAAGATTACAGGTTCATACTTGAGAATCAACACCGTGAGCTCCACGTTGAAGTCCACCTGAGAGAAGCCAGTACCCTAAATACATAGCAGAGAAACTACTTAAGAAGTGTGGACTTAATAGAAGTCTCCACTGAAAACAGGAGCTCATCTGTTCTTAGCTTGAGTAGTGCAGAAGAGTTATAATTACTGTGAAAGCTTCAAGGAAGTGTTGAGAATGAGAACACAGGCAGCCCTCCTTTGGAGGGACAAGTACTGAAAGATGAGAGCACAAAATGGAAATCTGCCCCAGGACTTGTGGTAGATGCTTTTAAGGTAGGGGAGTGTTTGCCAGTCTGGACTGGCTAAGATGGCAGAAGTTTCTGGTCTTGCTTCCTATCAGTGAATACCAAAACACAGCTTCAGATAAAATCAGTGCCAGAAGATTGTCTCTTTTGGGATATGAAGGTGTTTTACTGAGTTGTTCTGCTAGTTCAGCAAACTATTTTCAGTCGCATGCTATTAATTAACCTGGGGTATAGCCCTGTGGTAAAATGCTCTTTAAAAGACACCTAAATGAAAGAGCTTTACAATGTAACAATGGTTGACAAAAACAACTTAATTCCTCCCAGCAAGATTAAGATAACCAGCCTTTAATGAAGATTTGGCTTTGCTAAGGAAAAAAATATAGACATCTTGTTTGGTCATCTTGAATATCAGTTTCTGAGCTGGCGTGTAGAGATATGTTGCAGAGCTGCAGAACAGAGAATGCAACAATTCCTCTGGGCATTCTTGTCTGACTCAACTTCATTTGCTCTTTGTGGAGGACTTGCAGCATATGGAGGGTCCTAGGGCAATCCTGCTTTCCACGGTTACATTTTAGACATAGAGCACAAAAGAGCCGTTCAGTGGCAGAAGTCAAACTGGCAGTATTTCAGAACTGACCTGCCACTGCTGGGCAGAGGGCAACAAAGGCAAGCTCTGAGTTTTGGCAAGTTCACCACAGGCTTGACTCTGATCAGTCTCAGGGATGGTCTTTTCTTGCTCTTGTATAGCTCTGGATCCACTGATAATGTTGTTTTGTAACTAGATCTAAGCTTTGATATATGTTTTCTATATTAAGTTTCTTGATTTTAAAGCAGCATCAACAACAAAACACAATTCAGCAGCATGGTCCAACTGTTTTGAAATCAGGAGGACAAAACGGCCGTGGAAATTGCCATCGCTTAACTTGCCTTTTATTGGAAACCTCCTACACCAGTCCAGCAGCCACACACACTTACAGGAATTGCCAACCCAAGCAACCATTTATGTATTTATTTATGAAATCCTGGTAGAATTTTGAAGTTGGGAATTCTTGCTCTTGCTCCACCAACTGAGAAAGTGTTCTTCAATTCATTTGTTATTTAAACGAGTTTCAGGAAATTAGGGAAAATTACTTAGGCGAGCCTCTGTGACAGATTTAGTGACTTGCTGGTTTATACTTGCTGTCTCTCGGTGCGTCTGTCTATTTATCCATCAAAGCACTGAATAAAAGAAGTACATAATGAAATTCCATGTTTTACATTCATAATCACAGGTCACACCACATCAAATTCAGTGCCTGATCCATAGATGTGCATGTTTTTATGCTTATGTGTACTTACAGTTCTAAAAGTTGTTGAACCCATTAAAATACTTAAAAATTTGATTATAAGTCATATAAGCAGTGAAAAATTAGATGGAAATGCCCAGTTGCTAATCAGTGATTTAGAAGATCAGCTCTGGTAGCTGTCTTGTCAGCATGTTATAAGCTGTTAAATGGAGGAGAAAGACAATCCAGTACTCCTAGTTGCAGTTCTGACATCAGTTGTAGTGAAGTTGAAATTAATCTGGAGGTTTGAAAACGCCGATACCAGACCTGCCCTTCTCTTACATCTGTTTAATTATCTGCAATAACTATTTTGTTGTTCAGAGGGTGTATCAGCTGTTTCAGACATGCTGCGTCTTGCATTCAGTGCTGCACGAAGTCAAAGGAACAAGGCTTTGAAGTGAAGCATCTCGGAGGCGAGCGTGTAGGTGCTGTGCGCCCTGGCGCTCAGAACAGTAAGGCAGGCGTTCGTCTAATTGAAGAGGTTGAACTGGAGAGGGTTTATCAAAACTTCAAAGTGGGAAAGACTTGGTGGCGTGGGCCACTCCCGTGCCACAGAGTGTTTCCTGGGTTCTGAAAGTAGTGACACCTCGGGTTTCTAGAGAAACGTGTGTTCGGAGGGAGAGGAGGAAGCGAAGGGGAGGAAACCTTTCTGGTAATAGGAAGTCAGGCTGCGTGAAGACAGAACCACTGTACAGACTGGCTTTCTGTACAGAAATATAAACGGAGAGTGATTTATGTTAAAAAAAAAAAAAAAAAAGGCAATACCATCTGAAAGTGCATGTGAGGAAAGACAGTTGTGTTCTTTTGGGGACCTGTAAATCTTGTCGAGTCATGCCATTGCATCTGCTTAGCTTGGGTAAGTTTAATGAAAGGGAAGAAGGCAAAGTGAAACGTGTTGATGGAAGCTGGTGGTGGGGTCCAGTAATCAGAGCTAGTTGGTTTTAGGGGGGAAAGGGCAGGGAATGGATCCTTTTAGTTGACAGGAGGGAAGAGACAGGAAACAAATCCTCATTTTCCAGCAGCCCCCTCAGAGGCAGGTGTTAGTGCATTCTCTTTCCCCTTCACCAATAAGTGTTGCAAAATGGTTTTTTTTCCACATTGTGCTAACATTCTATCCTTTAGCAGAGGAGAAGCAAAGAGGCCAGACTTTTAGGTTTGGTTGGGTTTCCCTAAGCAAGTCTTGCTTTTTACTTGCACTCTTTCTGGAACTCTGCAGGGTGTGCTTGCGGTGATGGGAGGGCACGGCGTGCTGTTACCCGGAGCAGGGAGAGTCCTGGGAGCGACAGGGGTTTCCCAGCAATTACTCATTCACGTTATTTCTTGCTCCAGTCCTCTGAGGAAAGAGGAAGTTTCAGTACACCTCCCGTTCCTCCCTGACTGCTGGTTTCCAGTGGCTGAATGTCATGGCAAGTCTTTCTGCTCAGTCCTGTTCTCCTGCATCTTGGTGATGGCTAGGCAGCAATGCAGAGAGGCAGAGAGAATCCTGTGCATGTACGTTTTGGGTTGTTGGGTGTTTTTTTGGTTTATTTGGGGTGTTGACTCTTTTAAGACATTTTTTGGTGTCCTGAAAGGATTGAAATGTTCATTATTTCCTACCATTTTTTGCTAATTCCTACAGCCTAAGGGAGAAAAAGTAGGAGAAATTGCAACTCTAAGAGGTTGAAGTCTACCTGTTGTTTAGGAATTCAGAGTTACCAGCCATCACTATTGTCAAATGGATCGGTTTTAAACTGCTGCCCGAACTCGCTCTCTCTTAGAAAGTTTGGTTTTTGTTTTGTTGCTGTTCTTTGGCAACTCGTGTCCTGTTAAACCATTTAAAGGTCTAGAAGTCTTCTATTTTCCAGATGCTCTGTAGCTGAATAATCTTCCAGTTTTTACTGCCTTGAAAGCCAATTCACTCTTTCCCTTCAAGACCACGCTATTTATCTGTCTTGGCGCTGCTGGATAAGCTGTGCTCTCACAAGTGTTTTGTTACCAAGCTGCATAGTTCGTGCATGAACTCAGAAGGCTGGCAGCACCAGCGCGGCTGAAAACCTCCCGGACGTAAAACTGATGGGGAGCCGTACCCTGACTTGCAGCGCTTTGAGAAAGACAGGCTCAACTCTCTTCTTGTATCATTTTCCCCAGTATTTTGGGCAAAAGGTTTCCCTCACTGCTCTTAGAAATGTCTCCAAAAGCCTAAAAGAGGAGATGACGTGAATGTTATCTCTGGCAAGGAGTGTCCCTTGTTTTGTTCTGGTCTCTGGCTCTGTGATGCGTTCTGTTACTTTTTTCTATGGCACAAACAGTGAAGTGGCAGAGTAGAGTAACTTCTTTTTTATCCTGAAAATATTATATTGAGAACAAATTTGCATTTGCAGTGGCTTTGAGGCAATTAATTTGATTTGTGACAGATGCTGCCTTAAGGAAGTAAACAGAGACTAATTTGTTCTCATCACTTTTAAATGTAGATAGCAAGCTGGGATGTAGGCAGTATAGTCCAGTATATGAATTAGAAGCTACTGAAAGAAGAAGCTTTAAAAAAAAGTGCCAACAAAAGACTCTTTGCAAAAGCAGACCCTTTTCTAACCTTAGAATTAACTGTGTTCATTGCACGTTGCCTCAGGTCATGAAGACTGTAGAGTGTAGATGGAAGTATTTTCTGTGGGTCAGTAATTCAGCCTGCCCATCTGCAGGGGACAAGGGCATGCTCCACAGCAGGTTTAAACCAGCATTTGCAAGACTACGTGCTAATAAGCGTGTTGATTTTAGTATTGTTAAAACTAAATCATGCTAAGAGAAGGTGCCTGAAGAGGTAATCTTGTGTGCTTCGTGCTGTGTGTCTGCTACATGCTGCAGTAAAATCACCATCTTGAACACAACTGATGATTTTTCCTACTGTGTCAAACAGGTACCTTTTCCTGGGTGATACAAATGATGATAGGCTTAAATCTTTTTGAAGCTAGGGGTCAGTGGGGTCTCCGTGGGGAAGAAGGAAGGTCTGTACTGCAGTCTAAGAACTGGTGATTAATGTCTGCATCAAGTTTTTCTCCTTGATGAAATTGATCGATTGATTATTTCTATTTCTCCTTGATGAAATACATTGCGTGTTGCTGAAGTAGCTCAGCGAATGGAATTCTTCAGTGATTTGGCTGTGTTGTTGTTTTGTTTTGTTTTGTTTTTTCCTTTTCGCAGCTTAATGAATTCAATATTTGGAAAAATAGTGACACTGGACAAGCTCTAGAAACAGAAATAAACTTGTACAACACTTGTTAGTTCATCCATATGTTTTATTTACCTTGCCTTATCCCGATGTTGGTAGGTGCAAGTACCATGCAGTGCTTTGTCTCTCGAGTTTTTTGTTTTAATATGATAGGAAAACCCTCTTGTTCCTGTGTATCCTCTCTGAACAAGAAGAGAAAGATCATCGTGTAGGGTTTTATATTTGTATTTTGTATATTTTTTAGGATAGGTTTTGTTGTTGTTGCTTGCAGTGAAGTGTGCTGGTTTCCATGGGCAGCTCAGCAGTTCTGTACAAGAGCCGAATTGATTTAGCCTATGTGATCAGAGCCGCCTTCTGCAGCAATTACTTGCTTTGGATCCAGAAGATGAAGGCAGAGCAACGAAGTTAGGTCCCCTTGAGGCAAGAAGCCTGAGAGCTTCTTTTCTATGTCATAAAAAGTGGGGATAAACCATTTCTGCAATGTGAATTCTAAGCTGTTCACAGGAGCTTTTAGCATAACACACTGAGTTAGAAAAAGTGTAACAAACCTTATGTAACCACATTGCTATAAAGAAAAAAATGTGAGCTACAGAGTAACAAATACTATGCCTTTTTTTCTGCTTGGGTTTATAAATAGAGTATTTTCAAGTTACTATCGAATGGGGACTTCTGTTTACATGGAAGCTCCAAAAACCTTCAGAAAAAGTCTGTTTAAGTAGAAACATTTTAAGTGAAAAGCACAAGTTTTTACAGGTCCACTTACTAATCACTCTCGGGTGTTTAAACTTGAAATAATTAATTCAAGTAGAGTCTGCAGGACCTTCCAGAATGTTTGTTGCCCTCAGTGGTCCCTTTTCCTTTGTAAGGGAAAATTCTGTTTAGGGTTTTAAAGAGTGTTTGTAACACTGAGTGTGTTAGTCTTAGCTTGAAAAATGTACTAGTGGCTTCTCTGTTGAATGACTTCCTCTGCACGCACTGGTAGGAGGGGAAGCTTTGAGCTGCAGGAATTCAAAATTGGATATTTTTCTGGATAATTGTACTAGCCAATTAATGATATAGTTCTGCTTCCCACGTCAGAGAATGTGGGACACCTAGCAGCAACTCCTTGGCTCTTTTTGGAGGAAGGGGAATAGAAGGAATGGAAGGGCTTGCTCACTAGATCCTTTTACATCTGATACCTGCATGCAGTAATTTAAAACGTTTCCTAGGAGATTAGAAATATTCTAGATTACAAGATAGTTGAACAGCCTGGGCACCAGCACCATAGGAGCATCCTGAGCTGATAGGAGAGTGGAAAATGCTGTTGGTGGTGGTGCTGAAGTAGGAAATGACTGTTCTGCTGTTGTCGCTATTATGTAGAGGAGGAAGACTGACCTGTCCATCAGACGTGGGTTTCCTCAACTCTTTGAAACAGAGATAATTTTTATTTTTACAGCTTATGCCTCCTTCAGTGAAAGTGAGCTGTATTACTGTTAGAAACATAGAAAAAAATATTTTAACTCAAGAAAATGGAAGAGGAAAGTTTTCTTTGCTCTAATTTCAGTGTTCTGCTGTTCTAAACTGTTTGAAAGGAGGATCTCACAAAGGGGCTGGGTTTATTCTTTGCCCACTTCTGCTGCTGTCTCGATTTTTTTTTTTTTTTTTAATTTTTCAGTTCTGAAAATACTTTTTTCTTTGGGCTGGATCCGACTGCAATGTCCCAGGACTTCTCTGCTTGTCCCAGTCCTATCCTTTTCTCTGCTAACCTTGCCTTCCCTCTTCAGATCTTTGCTGCCACAACAGTGCTATTAAGGTAGCAGTTAACTCTGTTCTTAATGCAGGATCTCACCTTATTGACGTGCATCCTACAGCATTTCACAGAATCAGAATCATAGAGTTTGATCATTTTAGTTGTCAGCTGTGTTTCAGAATTGAAATAACCTGAGGACAGGAGATCAGTGACATTTTAGCAAGCTCTTTGTGACCTTGGTGATATGAATAATGGCACAGAAGTAAAGAGAAAAAAAGAGATACTCTTTAGTGTGATGAAAGTTGGGGTTACTGTTGTGGTTATGAAGTGTCACAGGTGGAAAAGGAAGCATTTTGATACTCAATTTGTCTTTGAGCTAATAAAATTACATCAAGGAATGCCACAGCACAATTGTATGTTAATTTGGGGCTTTTTCTTCTTTCAAACACAGCTGATCCTACTGCTCTGGGATTCATCATTTCTCCATGGTCTCTCCTGTTGCTTCCATCTGGCAGCGTATCGTTTACTGACGACAATGTGTCCCAACAAGATCTGCGAGCATTCACGGCTCCGGAGGTTCTGCAGAACCAGTCTCTGTCATCTCTCTCAGACGTGGAAAAGGTACGGTACCTCTCCCATGGCAGAGAGCTGCTGCCTTTTCCTGTTGGAGTTCACAAAATGTCTTTAAGCTGACCTTTTTGTCTCTGCAGTATTCATGATTTCTATGCTTGACTGTTGATTTATTTTGTGAATGCAAGAATCAGATTCAGCAAAGCAGGATACAACTGCCAAGCTCTGCAGTCATAGTATTGGAATTGTTTATCTTGTTTCAGGAGAGACAACATTGTTGAAGATAGTAATGTTGTCTCTAATGTAATCTCTGAAGTTAACATGCAATACAGGCCTCGAGAAACATCAGAAAAAAACATTCTGAATGGCACATTTGTGACATTCTTCAGAAATGATTGTGTGCTTTGTCCATGCCAGGATTCATTCAGTACGGTACTTTTTTCTATTTGAAAAAAATAGAGAGCAGTTAATATTTAAAGCCACATTGTGATGTTTCTTTATCTTCAGGAAAGAAATCATCAGAAGGACCTCTGGCTTGTAAACTTGAGCAGGCAGCATATCAATAAACAATGACCAAATAGTGGCATTCAGCACATACACACTTCTGATTCATCCCCTCTGATTACAGATGTGCAAATTTATTTCATGATAGCAATATAACTGCTTGCTGCAAGGTGATGACAAAATCAAGCCTCTCCACTGCAGCAGTTGTGTTGCTTTTCCTATTGGGAAACAATTGTGTGTGGAAATGTACAAGCTTTGGCTTTACATAAGCAAATTCTTCGCACAGTCACCTATAAACCAAATAAAACCCTTTAGCTTGTGGTGTTCCGTCTTAGCATTAGGTTGAAGCTTCAAGCTTTGTGCTTAGGATAAATTAACCTGGTTTGTGAATTAACTCTGCTTAATTTCTGCAAGGTATTATCCACACTGGCAGGTGAGAAAGGAACTGTTGCGATACCCTGAGATGGTAAAAACATTTGAAGAAAAATGAGCTGCTCCCATTCTTGCTCACAGTTTAAAGGCTGGCAGATAAATCACAGAGCTGTGCCCCCAGTGTGGTATTCATGTCTGGGTGCTTCCAAGATATCGATCCTTTAGGGCTATTTGCTTGCTTGTATGGCAGGGAAAAAACACCTGGCACAAGGAAAGGAGGTTTATCTTCACAGGAAAGGCATTGGTGAAGCACTCCAATAATGGTAAAACAATATCAAACATCTCACTTGGGGAATAACCTAGCAAAACTAACAAATTTTAATCCTAGCATAAAATTGCAACTCCTAAGTAATGATCTCTCTTTATTTCTTCCCGTTGTATAAACACTTGAGTCTTATTATGGCTTTATTATTTGGAGATGTTAGAGCTGATAAACAACCGGTCTATGCATCCTTTTTTCTGCTCGTTTCCCTTCACATTAGCAACATACTGTGCATTGGAGCGTGCACTGTTAATTTGTTGTGACTTCATGTTTCTTATGTCTTGTTTTGCACATGCTGACTTACTTTGAAACACATTTAAACCTCTTTTTTGTTGTTCTGTTGCATCTCAGCATGGTTTGCTAGACTCATCTAGTGGAAATCTTTGGTGTTTTCCTCTGTTGGTTCTTGTTCTGAAATCAGACCCTGTCTGCAAGTTGGGCTTTCTTGTTGCCTTGTTTCTTCTGGCCTCTGGTCAGCCAACAACAGAGTCGCATTCAGCTCTTCAGCCATGACTTCACTTGCTAGCCGAATGGAACAGTGTATTCAGTGATAACTGTTGGACAAAACGTTAGTCACTCGGTGAATACCCTTTTGGTTCTTTCGAGACACTCGGTCACATAGAATACAAACCAAGCCTGATATAATTGCAAGCCAATTGGAAATGCTGTTAGCAAACCATTTGAAGTTATAATAAGAGATGAATCTGGGAACTGAATTTGGCATTGATTTATATATTGTGGAAATTATTACCAGTAGTGTAAAACGAAGATGAACTCAAATGTTTTGAGTAAATGCTTTAATTTTTAGGAGGTGCACGTGACATTCTGCAGTCAAAGATTGCTTCTTCTGGAGAGACAGATGTGTGTTTTCAATTTTTGTGCCCATTAGTACCGTACAGAACCACCTATTATTTACAGATCATTTGAAATTACCAAATTCCTGTTTTATTTTTATTTTTTTACAGCACACTTTTTCAGGAGATCTTCTTTGCCTAGTTTGTCATGCATGCATTGTCTCGGGTAAGGAGCTTGATGTAACGCTGCACAAATGTCAGCTAGCCATAATCTTGTGACCAGGCTGGTGCTGCTGCGGGATTTCATGTCCCCCACACTCTGACTTTCTGTCCCAAGCTAAGGCTGCCAGACCATAATAAGAGTTAGAAATTTGTTGGAGGAAACGCCAAACATCAGCCTAGCAGCAATATTGTTATTGATCTGGTTCTGAAGAGAAACTGTATGAAATAGGAGAGAGTTACAGGATATAACGCGTGCAGGCATTACTTGACAATCCAAAAGGGTATGTGGGTATGTAGCAGATACATTTTTGTCTTATATGTAGTAGTGGCTTGCAAGAAACTACACGGTGCTGTACTTAAGAAGCCTCCAAGTTCATTTAAGACTTGAAATACGATGGAGTGCCACATCATAGACTATTGAACTTTTTTTTTTTTTTGTGAAAGCTGGTTTTAGATAGGCTAGTAGGGTAGCATCTTTTGCAGTAGTGACAGTCTTTGTTTTGAGGTCTTATAGGCTGTGCTATAATGTTTTTGCTGAGGATGACACGCTTCTTGGTTTTGGAATAGAATAAAGCCACGGTGACATTTTCCCTTCTGAGCAGGAAGTTCTCTGTGGTTCTGCTCTGGCTTCCTCACAAAAATGCCTTGTCTCTGTTTTCCTCTACCTACACAACCCTCTTGAACACTTATCTGAATGCATGAACTGGTCCCGTTCCCATCCTCGGCGTTTGTTCGCCAGCTGGACAGAAACGTGCCAGTGAGGAATCTGTGAATCGCTGCTGCGTGCTGGTGGAGGCCGTTCTGTCCTGCTGTGACTCTCAGGCCGTGCTATCAAGGCCGGCCAAGTGATCTGAGTGGCAGAAGCTGAAGGTTGGAGTGCTTCTCGGAGCGTGTTCATTTCCAGTGCTGTCTGAATAAAGCCCATTGAATTTGAGAGAGCAATTTTTAATAATAGGTTACTTCTACGTGTATTTAGTAATTACTTCCTTACCCTGTCCCAAAGCAGTGTATTGCTCTTCCGAATACATAAAACAGAAAATGTTTCCTTATTACATGAGAAGTGTAAACATACATTATACTTGGGGTTTTGGCTAAAAGTCTGCCCAGCGCAGTGATGTTAGTTAGGCCATTATCATGTAGTAGTTATGAAAGACATTATAATGTCTTTCAAGCAGTCTGATCTAAAGAGGAAGACGTTTTGGCGTCACCCTCTGAGTCTTTGTGAACACATTTTGTACATTAAGAGACTTCTCAGAGCAGAGATAAATTCTCGCGTACAGCCTTAAGCTAGTACTAGACATGTAATTTCTAACAATTCTACACACTGAGTTTGGGAAGAAGAAATCGAGCATCACACTGGTTCTGATCCCTGCCTTTGTCCAGTCGATTTACTTGGAACTTTTAAAAACCTGTATGTGAAGTTGCAGAGCCTGGACAGATCTTGTCAATATACCTAGGACTTAAGTAAGATGTTTTGCTTTTAGTTGGCAAAGAGGTTGCCTTAAACGAATCATCCCTAACTTCTCGCTGTCCCTGTAACTGTTGTTCATTGTCTGCACAGTAATTTAATCAGCTGCTTGCTTGAAGTTACACAGATATTACTAATAACCTGGTACAGAGTCATCAGTAGTGTATGCTACTTGCATAGTCCAGATTTTTTTTTCTGCTGTTCCTTAGCTGTATTGTTATGTTCACAGTGACCTGTTTGGACTGTGTGTATTTGTAGTCTGAAATCTGCAATATCTGACGATTGTATTCCATGTCTTGAAGGATTTGATATGTTCAAGATGTGTATTAATATAATTGCTGTTGATATTAACTGTTAATTATGAATGTAATGATTAATGCCTTCGTGCCTTAAAATACAAACGATAGATTAAGGTGACTGCTTTGTGCAATAATGCTTTTGTGTTCATTACGTTTTTTCTTTTGATCCCAGTCCTAGTAATTTCTTGACAGTAGCAGCCAGCTGGCGGAGTCCTGCCAAGGCCTGCCTTGCCTTCAAACTGAAGGTTTCAGGAGCTTTAGATACCACCACGCAGTCCGTTCCCTGCGCGGCTGCTGACACAGATACGTGTGCTTCTGCCTTCCTTGGGAGATGAACATTGTGAAGCTAAACAGCGAGGGCAGAGGCACTGATTAGATGCAGTACCTTTTGTTGCAGAAAGATTTAATTCTCTAGCTCTCAGTCAAAAGAAAATAAAAATCTGAAATACAGATGAGCTTAACTGCCGAGAAAGTATATAGGCAAAGTGACACTAAGTTAGTTGCTCTGCTTTGAGGGTGATTTCCATTTCCTGTGCTGTTCTGAGTTGATAAATGCCTTGTGTTTTATTACAGGTGCATATTTATTCTCTTGGTATGACACTCTTCTGGGGAGCTGACCATGAAGTACCTCAAAGCCAAGTAAGTTTGAATTTGGTTTTGTTTAATATCAGTCTCAGACTTGATAGTCTGACCACTTTGACATGTGAATTAACACGACACAGTGTCCTCGTGGGACGCAGAAGAGTGTGGCTTCCTTGCTTTACTTGGAGCTTTTTCCTGTGGTGTGTAAGACTATTGTTGTTAGCCTGCAGAAAGAAGGTGCTGATAGAACATGTCTGTCGGTAGATATGTCTGGGTTAGTCTATCCTGTAGTGTCTCAGGTGGAAAAACAACAATTGATGCTGCAGAAAAATACTTGTTTTGTTTTAGGCTTATGTATAAAAATAAACATTTAAGTAACATTGTTGATTTACTCATAATAAAGCAACTTGTGATCTCTGCTGCTGTAATGTCAGCGAGTCTGGAATTGGCACGTGCCAATACTTGCTTTGCACAATGGCCAAGAAAAAGGGTATGAATTGCTTGGAAGAGGGAGTAGACTTGCTACTGACTTGTCAGCCACTGCAGACGCAGTCACAGACTGCTTAGAGCTGAATGTTATTGCTCAAGAGGCTATCTCCCACACCCAGCAGAACGCCTTCACTTAGTTGTGGGAAGAGTCTAGAATGCCTAATTGGTCATCTGCCTGGGTGCTCCCACCTGCTCCAGCTCACCTGTTTGAAGGCACTATCTAACAGGGTGAAAAGGAGGTGAAATGCACAGAGAGAGCATTTAATGAGAGACTTGGTGTCGAGGGATTTGGCAGAGCATTGTGCAGCTTGGGGAGCTGAGCTATTTCTGTTTCATGTTTTGGTTCAGTCCTATTTCTTGGCGTTACGTTTAAGGGTAAGGAAGGAAATTTTGAAAGTGCTCGGTTTCTAAAATTTTCTGTACCAGAGTAGTAGCTGGGTTCTAAGTCCTCCTGCTTTGGAAATAGCTGCCTGAATGCCGAAGTCACAAAACTTGATGCTGACAGTTATAGGGATGCTTCTTGGTAGTCTACCATGTCTGTCCCCCAAAGTCCACTGTTTTCTTAGACAGTTATCCCCCTTCTTTGCTCACCTGCCTTGTAAGGGATGAAGGGAGCAGTATTGAGCAGGAGAGTGGCTTGAGGTAGGTGCTCAGCAGAAGGTAGGTAGGAATGAATTTTCTTCCATGTTTTTGTTCCTTCCTTTAGTATTAGATTGTAGCAACAGTGTTATAGTAACGCAGCAGGAAGAAATGCTTTCTCAATGCTTTCTCTTGCTATTTGTTTTTTCAAAGTATGGTGTGGTGAGGTATGTCTGGAAAGAAAGGGGGAGCAGAAGTAGAGAACTTTCCATCAATTGTTCTGGTGCTCTGCACTGTGGAGGTAGTAGAGGCAAAAAGAGAGGCTGTGTATGGCATAACTTTTAAGTGTTAGTTTGTATGTGTGGAATTTCACTTTATTTTATTGTCTGCATTGGTTGGTTGATGGGCTGCTTCTCTGCTGGGAATTTGGTTGAACTGCAAGAATGATTTGTATGATTTGGGAGAAGAAGTGCTGAAAAAACAGGTGGGAAAAGCCTGCGTTAGTTATACCAGGGTATACCAGAAGAGTTATTTATGGCACCATTTAAAAAATAAAAAAAAATTGGGAGCACTAACACAGGAAAGGTAGGAAGATTGTCATGCCTTAAAATGCTCTATGTCAAAAAGCATGCGACAGAGCTTGTGCTTTGCAGATAACTCCCTGCGTTGGGACAGTGGCACAGGGGGAAGCTGAGTCCTCAAGTGCTGGTGGCACCTGAGAACAGGTGTTATCTCTGACCACTGCGCACCCTGTGGAGTCGTATTCCACTGGCAGTGTGCTGGATTAACTGGCTGGGGAGAGGAGAATCAAACCTAGATTGTTCTCCACCAGCGACAAAGTAATGTTCTTTTAGCCAGTGGCTTTGCTGCTTGAGACCTTATTTCTTTGTTGATTGTGTTTGGTGGTGGCACTGGGCTTTGGAAATGCTGACCCAGCTGGAGCAAAAAAACATCCAAGCGTGGAATTAGAGAAAAGTAGTGTGGCAGAGTCTTATAGAATGCTTGTAATGAGGACTGAATTTTATGATTGTGACTGGCAGAGTGTTTAAAAACAGCAAAGACCTTTGGGAAAACCTTTTCACTGGTAATTAAGCCCTTGAGAAAGGGAAGTGGCGACGTCCTGATGGTATGGATCAGGCAGCTTGTATGGACCATACTGTTGTAGGAGCCAAATCCAGATCCTGGCTGATTGTCCAGTGACTAACTGCAACTTCTTACCACCTAGAGAGTGACATCCACATTGGCACTCACTCAATGTAGGCAATAAGCCTCATAAATAGTCATTTTATTACGTTGAATGTCTTTTTGTTTGTATGTATGTGCTACAGGTGACAATTAAAATTGATTCTCACCTCCCTCCCATTTCTGTTTGTCATTAGCCTATCAAACTTGGAGATCATCTCAACAGCATACTCCTCGGCATGTGTGAAGATGTCATTTATGCCCGTGTATCTGTACGGACCGTTCTGGATGCCTGCAGTGCCCACATACGGAACAGCAACTGTGCCCCTTCTTTTTCATACGTGAAACAGTTAGTCAGACTGGTTCTGGGAAGCCTGTCTGGGGTAAGTCTTTGTACGCGTCTGAGGGTTGAGGTAGATCAGCGGGAAGAGAGCTAAGTTGCTAATTCAGTCATTGTGAAGCCATTTTTCCTCTTGTTTGACCATGTTGCAGTTGTGATAAGGGGGATTGTTGAAAGGGAAAAACTCTGAAATTGTAGGAGGAGAGAATTGTTCCCGTCTTGATAACAGTTTGTGCACTGAACAGTTCTTCCTGGAATAAAGATTTAAGCTGCTGTTGCTGAGGAAAATAATTTTCTGAAAGGGTTATCCTCTTTGGAAGAGAAGTACGAAAAAACATGAACTCTGGGGGCAAACGTTAGACCTATTTGTACTTGAAATGCTGCAGAAATGATGGCTGTAGTGTTTCTTTTTTAGAAATGTTCTTGAATTTGGGAGAGTCACTGATTAACTGGAAGAAGGACTGCTTAGTCAGTGTGCCAGTTCTCTTGCACTTCTCCTCAGCTCCTGGACAGATTGGATTTTGTGGAGGACTTTGTCTAATGATGACAAATGCCTTAACTCTTGTAAGAAGTGAAACACGCTGCATGAAATCATCTTGCAGAGTTACTATTCCTGACAGGCGTCCTCTGCCTTCACCTAAACCATCGCAACGTAGCCACAGATTAGTCAAATGACTTCAGGCTCTGAATTCCAAGGAAGGCCATAAGTTGTCAATATTGTTAAGATTGTTCTTTTGTCAGTACTTCCTTTTCCTTGTGTTCTGTTCGTAATTCTAACAAATGCCAAGGAGTATGTTTTTGCTAGAGTGATATGCAGTGGTGGTCTTGAGTTTTATCCTGTTCTATACTGTTGAAACTCTATCTCATAGAGGTTACACTAATGTAAAAAACTGGTGTCTGGAGATGTAGCACCGTAATTACAAGAAAAGTATTTGAGTTGATAGTACTCTCATTTAACAATTTGTTTTATTATTTAATTGTTACTTAGGCTCTCTATAAATCTGGTTTGGAAGTTCTTGCATGATGTTACAGGTCTCTGTGTTTGTCCAGTGTTCAGCAGAAGCTGTCTGGGACAGGGCTCCAGAAGCAGCACTGAGTCGGAGTTCCAGATTTGTCTGATGTGTGAGGTTGTCTGTCAGTCAGGTTTGCTCCTCGCTGTTTCGTCTGTCAGCCCAGTGCTCCTTGCTGCAACGTCCAAACTCTTGTGCAGCTGCCAAATGGATCTGGCTTGTGATTCAGTGAAATGAAGGCCTACGAGGCCTTACTCACTGAAGCTGCTAAAGTGAAGATCTAAATCTTAAATCAGGCCGTGAGCTATAGAAACAGCCAGTGTGGAGAACTGAGTCATTCATTTTCAGATTCTTAATGGCCATTTTTGCTTAGCAAATTTACTGCTTTTCTGCTCATCTTGTCCTTGTCACCAGGCTTGCAAAGGGTCTCCACAGTTAGCGTGACAAACTGACTGGCCTGGCCAGCCGAGGACAGCAGTAGTGGTCCTAAATGCACGTGCTGAATCTAGCTGCTGGGTTCCCGTTCTGTGCTAATGACCAAGGAGCAGGACTGCTGGATGTTATCCAGCATTGAAGCTTTGCTAATATTCTACTTTTCCTCTGGCAGAAGTATGTCTTAATCTAAGTCGAGGCTTTGCAGCAAAACAAGAACAAAATAGTTGAGTAGAGCCATGTGTTAACAGAACAATAGCAACATAGCTGTGCTTCTGGGTTTTTCTGCGCCTTAGTTAGCCCTGTATGCTGGTGTTGACATTTTAACTCTGTATGTGTCCTTGAAGTTCAGCTTAATAAGAAAAGCACATAAAGCTGTTTTTTCAGAACCAGAGTAAACTTTAGTGTGCCTCTGATCCTGCCTGGGCTTTTCAAAGGCTGGAGGAGCCTGAGCTCTGTAATAGGTCCTTGGGTGATATGTGAAGCACAGTGAGAGAACCTCTTGCATCTTTTCATTTGATGTTAATGTGCTTTGTAAAGGGCAATACAGTGTAGGACTGATTGAAGCTGTTTCGTGTTGAGTTGCACAGTAACTGTGATGGATAATGCTCTTTGATGTCTCCAGCTCAGCCACTGTCTAGGTTGGGCTGGTTGCCACCATATCAAAACACCTCAATGAGAAGTCTTTGTTACAGCAAATAAGCTTTTTTTTTTTTTTTTTTTTTTTTTTGAATGAATGAATGATTGTGTATGTAAAATCACTTCTTTGGGGAAGTGGTGTTTAAAAAAAAAAAAAGGTAAAAATTAGTAATAAGAAGAGCAAATTTTGGCATACAAAAGGAATGTGCCTGTGGGGATGTATAACTTCTCACAAGTGCGTAAGCTATTACAAACAAAATAAGTTGCTTGAATTATCGACCAAAACCTCTCATGTATGAGACAGTTCTCTCGACTCCGTAGAGGACACATCAGGCTAATCACAAGTTCCAGTCATGTTGCAGCCATGGAACACATAAGAAGGTTTTCAAGTGGTGCTGTCTTTGGAGTTTGCTGCAGGGATGGATGTATTTAAGTTACATAGTTGTGAACTTGATTCATACTTACTGGAAAAAAGTCAACCAGTTGTGTGCTAAAAATCCTGCCCTGAGTATTCAGATGTCAGCGTTATAGGGGATGGTCTCGCTGGTTAAACCATTTTTTCTTTTGAAACATTTGAGCCTGTACTCTGAACTTGAACTTTAATGTTCAGTGCTAACTTGTGTTGTGCATTATTTAATGGGTGCTAGTTTGATGTTAATATGAGTTCTTTCAGTACGTAACTAGGCGTCATTGCCTGTTTTGCAGATGGATCAACTTGCTTGCAATGGAGATAAAAAATTGCAGCCAGACAGGAGCCAGGCTATTCGGGAGAGGCTGAGGGGGAAAGGACTTCCCACAGGTAAGTGCTTCCTGGCAGGGAGGGTCATGGCAATAAGAGCCCTGTGAGAGACCTCATTTGTGGGGTAGATTTTGCAGCCGAAGAAACTGAGTATTGGAGCCCTTGCTCACAGTAACAGAGCTCTGTTGGTAGTTCCATGTCTAACAAAGCGTAGACAATGTCAAGAGAAAAATTGTTTCTAGAAAATACACGTCTTTTTCTGGTTCTGTTTCTGATGCTAGAAACAAGGTGGCCAGAAGTTCTGTTTCAGGGGAGAAGTTTCAGGCAACTGGGGGAAAAGGAAGTGGCTTCTCTTAGTTCCTTCATTTCTGTGGGCCCTGCTTTACCTCACTGTACCGCTCCTTGCACACAGCTGCTTGCTTTCCTTCTGAGGCAGCTCGGGGCTCTTCTCTCTGTGCACGAAGCTTCTTGGTACCCCCTCTTTTTCCCTTAGCAGAGGTGGTGTGTGTTTGTCACAGTTATGCTGTGCTTTGGCAGTGTGAGGCGGACATGGAAACAAGGTAAGGTTGTAAAGTTGCTTCAGGGAGATTAGGAAAGAGGAAAAGGGGGATGGGGGGAAACAGCCCTTTCTGGGGACTCACTGCCGTTGTTGCCAGTGTGGAGTAAAAGGGATTAAGTGATGTGGGATGACAGCCAAATGCTGGCCAAGACTTTATTAGGTACTGCTGTTCAAGGTCTGTGGCAGCATCAGCTCTGCACTAGGCTTTTCAGACAAGAGTAGGTGTTCTTCCAAATGACCGATCTCATCTTTTTTTCTGGAAGAGTTGTGGAGCGTTTTGTGATGTTCCAGTTGGGCCAGTCAATGTCATTGTGAGGCAGGCAGTGCGATGTGATAATTATCCAAGACCTTTCTTGCCTTAAAATGCCCATCTGTAAATGGAGTACCTTGGTTAGCAGTATGATATCTTCCACAGATACTCAGCATTGTAAATGCTAGCAGCGCAGACTTTTCAGCTACCTTATATTAGCTCTCTGCCTAGTTACCTCTAGCTAACATGGAACGAAAGCGTGTTGCTGATGTGCTTGAGCTGCTCCCTCTGTCTTTTAGCTTGGTGTCCTCCAAAAACAGCAACAGTTCTCATCTCCTCTAGAGTCTTTCTGCAGCAACAGGAAGACCTCTAGGAATACAGGGTTTAGGACTGGATCAATCCAGTTGACCAGATTTGTTAACAATAGCATGCCTTCCTTCTTAAGCTCGTCTTAATAATTCCCTGGTTCCCATCACTTCTGCAAAGGTTGTGCCAGAACCTTATTGTTTTGATTTGTTAAATTGTTAGTTTCTTGAAACTTCTTCTTTCCCAGTTTCTAGTTTCGTCATATTCATGGGTTTTTTACGCACCTTTGTTCTTCTGCAAGTACATACTGTATTCCTCACCTGGCACTTTTCTTTTGCTTTTCAAGTGGATTCCCATCATCTTCAGTTTAATTAATAATTTGCTATGTAGCACAGCAGAACTTGATTTGAGCACATTAGCATTTGGCTACTACCTCAAGCTTGGTCATTTCCATACTCTCATTTCCATCATCTATTCTGCTTTTGATCCCATGATTATCATAAATTGCCTGTTTTGAGAATGGTCAGAATGAATATTTGTTTCGTTTTGGAGGCAAGGTTGTTTTTAAACTCTGTTCTCGCTGTACTAGCAACCCTAATTTTTTCTTTACTTTGTTCTTTTGCTAATACAGCTGAACAGCCTTTTGCTCTTCTGCTTTTATTTTTCTTAGAAAATGCTCTTGTTGAAGTCTGTGTGTGCTTTGAGGTTTTTTACTTTTCTCTTTATTTTTCTTACAACTTTCTGGTTAAGCTGTTTAGCAGATGATTTTTTTTTTAATCTCCAGAAGTCATGTTTGTTCCCAAAGTCTGAACTGTATAACTGTATCTTAACAACATAGTTTTTTTATTATTATTATTATTTAGTTTTATTTTTTATTTTTTAGATTTTACTAAATTTTGTAGATTGGTGCCATAGCTCCAGCCAGTATCTCCATGGCTTTCTGGCTCAGTATCCGGTCAAATAACCACTCTTTAATGCCTGAAACTTTTTCTGAGGACTATGCCTTTTGCTTACAGAACATAGACTAGATGATCTAATTGGTGCTTTCCTACTGTATCCTCTGACTTGATAAAATGTCATGGCCAGAGTACTCTTTCCTCTTATCCTTGCTTTCTTTGAATCACTTAGTATGTATGACAGTGCTTCTGAGATGTTTGAGAGGTATTGCTTTTTATTTTAATGAATGCAACATTCAGTTACTATGCAGCGTCTGGGTCACCGAAGGGCTGTGGAGCTGGAAGTCTGGCTGCTGGGTGCTCACTTGCCTTCTGGCTCTGCCTGAGATTGCCACGGTGCCAGGCAGAACAGGTTCCCTGCAGTGTGTGCGCTTGTGAAATTACCAGCTCGGAGAGGACTGCCTGAACAAAGGGTTCTCTCAGACTGAGGTGTCCAGCTGAGTCAGCTGCTGCAGACCAGGACATTGTGGGTTGTGTTTTTTTGTTGTTTTGTTTCGTTTTAGGTTCTGCCTCTTCTGATTCCATTCCAACTTGTTTCAGTTTCCCTGTATCACATTAATTACCTGTGGAACTCTGTTTACTTATCTCTTTCTCCCTATAGGGCTTAAAACCATCTTAGTCGCCCCCGCAGACATTTCCATTTCAACATCTGACTTCAGTCCCATTCCCCAGTCCTTTTTTCTTAAATTATTTTTTACTACCATGATCTTAATTCTCTGTTTCCATCTTCAATATATGCCTTCATCTCACTTTGTTGAGCCCTCAGGGAATATAGACCATCAGAAACACACGGAACAAGACATCCACGTAACCAAATGAGCTCTAGCTATTTTCACTTCCACGTGGCATACTTACTGAATCATATGTTTGAAAGTTAGGGTGATCACAGTGAAAAGGGTGTCTGATATTAATGAGTGATAGCTCTCATTTGATTCAGGGCTATCTAATTCTTTGTTTTATTTATCCATTTACAATCAATGCAGGAGTATCAAAATGTTGCTGCATCTAACTTCAGATTGATGATCAGTCATGCTGAGTTAATGAATATAGAGATGGTTCAGCTGAAGAGAGATGTGCTCCTAGTTTTGGTCTTTGGAAGACTTAAACATGAACTTTAAGATCAGTTTTGCCAGTCTTGGTCATCCAAAATTACAGTTGCTGGGGCTTTTTATTGGCTTAGGACAAATGTTTTGAAATATTTTTCTACTTGTTGAAATCAGGTATTTTGTTCTCCTGTATGCCAAGGTTGGATGTTTTCAGTTATTTATTTCTGTCTTTACATCTTAAGTACAATTATTAAATAGCTTCATGCTAATATTCTCCCCAATTAAATTTATTTTCTGTCTCTTTCATGACTCACTTTCTGTGGTTATTTTGGTGAATGAGCTTTATGTCAGGGCAGACTGCAGAAGTAATTCATTCTAAATTAATATTACAGAATGTTTGCTTTTAGTCAAGTCATACTGAGAGCACAATATTTAGGAACTGACTTAGCCAGCAGAAATAGAAACAGTACAACCTGGTGTAAGTCATCTGAACATAGAAGTTAAGGTTTCCTGTTCAAAACACTGTCAACCTTGAGTTTTCAAGAATTAATTGTGGAAGTTGTTTGATAAGGTTCTTTTGGGCTGACAAAAGAGCAAGTAATTTTCAAACTCTTCCGAACATAAAGCAAGAATTAATTCACCCCACTACCATTTTTGCTAAAAACCATAGCATTCATCCCTCAAAAGAACGTAGCCTATTTAAAACTCGGTTGAAATCTCCGTAACTTAACCGGGCCTGGGAGTCTGCTTCCCAGCTCTCAAATAAATGAAGTCTCGCACCAGAGAAGTATTGCTGTGTCTCCTTGTGTGTTTACTTATTAAGTTCCACCTTGTGTTCAGGATCTGTCTGCACCAAGAGCAGATCTTTGAAAATGTACTTGTCTTTTCAAGAAATTTAGCTCCCATGTTTCTTGACTTTGCTTTCCTATCACAATGCTCTCCAGCGTGACCTTGACTCCTACATTGTGGAGTCCATCCCAAATGAATCCTGTGTGTTACAGTGCTGCAGTCTGAGCCATCAAATTTCCAACCTTCATCTCTGCCAGAAGAGCGTATGCCACCTCATTCTGCTTGAGATGACTTTAAAGTATCATCCACGTTCACCTTACCTCTGCATAACAGGAAAGTGGAAAGAGGGAACAAAATTCTAAGTGTTGATGAAGTGCCTGTTTAATTAGACTGTACGCTCTGTTAAGTGCAGCAAAAATGGTAGGTTTTGTAAACCAAATAAAAGATCCTAAGGCTCCACAAAATCCTTTTAATTTTAACAGGAATACTAATGTTCAGTTAGCTGCCTCCAGAATATTTATTGCTTACATGGCTGACCAGCAAAAACTCACAGGAAAGAGAAAATAAGCCATTTTGATTTCGATCCAGGGAAATTAATTGCGGATTATGTTTTAGTACCCAATGTTGATGAAAATGCAGCTTTTAGTCTATCAAAAAAGGGTTTATAGTGATCACCTCCACATGTGAACTGAAACAGATTTCATTTTCTTGCTAAATCCAAGCACAAAGCTTTCACTTACCAAAAAACAAACAAAACTTTATTCCATTGATTTGAGAATCTCTTATTTGGCAATCTTCACACACACACACCCTGCCCATCTTCCCTCTATTAGAAAAACAGAACTGAGTAGGTGGGAGAAAAATTTCAAGAGTTGAACAAAACAAAATAGAAGCCAGATGAAGATTTTTTATTTTTTTTAATCGTTGTTTTGCACTCTAGAAGTGGTGTCTGTTTTCTTCCAATACATTCATGCATCCTGCAGTTCTGGTGGTCGGTGGTGGTAGGGATCTTGCTTTGCTGAGCTTCCAGCCTGGCAGTGCTGCTGGTGGAGCTGAGGGCAAGCTCAGAACTCTGGGACAAAATGAGAGGGGACGCAAAGACCTAGGAGTAAAGCAAACAGGAAATGTAAAATGCTGTCTCTGCAGAAAACGGGCTGTATGCCTGAGTTTCTCCTGCACTGTGCCCAAATCCAGGAAGGGAAAAGCAGAGTGGACCTTTGCCTAATTGACTCAGAAATGTACTGAAAGGAAATCAAACCATAAGCCTTAGTAGAAAAAACCGCAATCGTGCAGCTCTCTGTCCTGCAGAGATGCTGAGGAACAGGAGAGGTGAAATGCTGCTCTTAGGAGGTGCAGCTTGGCAAGTGTCTCCAGCACTGTTCTGAACAAGGCTGGAGTTTCTGGAGTTGTTTAGGTTGTTTGATAGAGGAGCCATGCCCGTCCAAAGCTGAACGCAGATTGTTCTAAAGTATTTACATCCTTGATGTTACACACAGCACTTTGAACGGTCCTTCAGTCCAGCTCATTTCGTCCTTGACAAAGAACACATTATTTTAGGAGCACTTCAATCTCAAACTTGGAATTTCTCAACAATTAAAAAAAAAGTAAGAGAAAGGAGGAGGTGCCGTTTCCAGCAGGCAACCCACAAGCCTCAGCTGGCTCTGTGGTCTTCTGTTTGGCTCACAGCCAGCCCCAAAGGGATTGCAAATTCAACTCCTCCATCAGCTTCCCACTCACATCTGAGAAACTAACCGCATTGTCTCGGGATAAGGATTTTTCTCTTTAGCTTTTCTGCACGCTGATTGTGTGGGAGATGTTTTTTTAAAGTTAGGCATAATCAGTTCCTCTTTTCTGAGCTTCCTGTCTAGCAGCGATGGTCTGCTCTTTTCGACACGCGTGGGCGACCTCTCTTTCTCCCCTCAGCCCAGCACATGTGCATGCACATATGGGCGTACCTGTAAGCATTGCTGAAATGCAGCTGGAAAAGGTTTTCTGTTCTTTACAGACAAAAGAAAGGGGTGATCAGAAAGCATTTCAACAAAGTCTGAGTTTATTCAGTATAAATGGACCCAGTCTGTGTTTGCATAATGCTTGATCAATTGCCTGTACGATGAAGGCGGTACACAAATAATTGCAAAGAGACTGAATTTAGGTAGGACCAGATGACAGCTCTCTAGCTCAGGTGAAAATGAACAAGATTACTGGCTGTGAGAAAGACAGATGGTTCGTAAATAACACTTGTCAAAAAGGGTGTAGTTGCATTCATAGCTGAAGACTCCAAAGGAAGAAGGAAGCAGGCCCATGGTCATGTAGTAGAAGTAATTTCGGCCTTTTGGGCTCATGTGGAAGCATAGATTTGGGTTTTAGCACCAGAAGGGATTTTTTTGTGAACTCTTAGTGATTAATTGCTGTTCTCATGGTATGTATTCCCTCACTATATATTATACTTTGGAATCATGCAATTACTATAATTGCATTTGAATTATTTACAGTAATTATGAATAATTGCCCTAATGTAAAATCAAGTAGAAGATAAACACCCAGGGGCGAGATGTGAAATTGAGAGCCCAGATACTGTTCTGAGAGTTGGTTTCAGCAGAAAAGTTCTGGGGGAAGGGGAAAGTCTGCTCCTTGTCATTACTCACACGCTGTGGTATCTTAACTGCTCGTGGCTTGTCCTGTCACCATTACCGAGGTGTGGGGAAGCGCTTCTCTGTCCTGTCACATTGCTGGGTAGCTGAAGTGTGGAGTGGCTCTGTGTGGTGCTGGGTGAGGAGATAGTTTATGTCATTAGTGGAGCCAAGAAACTTTGGATAGGTCTCGAGAGTTTCCATTAGAAAGAGAAGCCATTTTCAAAAGGATGGCACGATTCACATTGTGGCCTTCCATTATGATTTTGAGATGTAGAAATAGAATTTTGCAGCCAGGTTCTTTTTGATCCTTAGTTGGATCGGTATTCTTCATACTTCACTGGCAGTCCTGTTGTTTTTGCCACGTTTCATCATAAAACCTGGAAAAATAAAAGTGATGGCTACACTGCATATTGGCTCAAGGACTTTGGACTCGTGTATGCCATTCATCTGATAGTACGTGTTTGGGGGTGTCAGAAGAATGCTACAGAAGTGCTTTGAAGACTGTCGTGTTAAGGATGCACAGATGATTCCAGGCTTCCCTGTGCTGGCAGCGTACCATTAGGGAATGGTAGGCCTTGTCCTGAAAGAGATTTACTGCAGTTGTTTAAGACCTCCTGATGTAAATAGTACTGAAGTAGCGTGTTGTGCAAGTCCAGGAACAACAGTAAAAATTCCTTAATGGTTGGTTTTGTGACTTCGGAATTCTGTAACAGTGCTTACAGAATTGAGGGGGGATGTGGACAGAATTATTACAAAAGAAAGAGTTGGCCTGGACTGATGGCTGGTTGCCTAGGTAATGATGATCCAATTTGTTCGCTGACTTCTGCAGCCGAATTGCTTCTGTGCTGAGAAGTTTTGTACCTTGATCATTGTGTGGCCCTCTGCTCTCTGAGAGTAGAGCAGCATGGGCGTGTGGCTGGTGTGAAGTACGGATCTGGCAGTGTCCAGCATTGCTGCTCTTTTCACTCTCCTTCTCCGCGTGCCCAACTTCAGCAGGCTTTGTACCCCTGGTCTTCTCTGCCTCTCTCTGAGGATGATTCTTCAACACCTCACGTGGACGCTGCGATTCAGTTTGGAGAGACCTTGTTGGAATAAGGTTGAGAGGGATTTTTGTCTTGCAGAGGTGTTAAGAAGCACCAAGACTGGTGAAAAGCAGAGGTGGGAATGGGGAAAGTAATGAAGGAAAGAAGAAGGATGTCTGTGAGAATTTCAGATTCTCAAGAGCAAACACAAAGGCCATGTGGGTCGCTGTGGAAATGAGTTACAGAAAGACCTGCGGGCACAGTCAGTCAGCAGTGGGGAAGCAGCGTGTCTCCTGCACTGCTTCCTGATGGGACAACTCATCTCCTCGTCGTTACGCAATTAGCTGAGTGAGAGGCCAAGCTGCAGCAGTGAGTACTTTCCCGGTCACTGCTGATGAGACAGTGTTCCCGGCGTTCACTTTTCCTCATGAGGAAATGCCAGGTGGGTGGGTAACGCGGGGAACAGAAAGCACCTCTTGCATGCTGAGGCAAGGAGCCTGTGCTGCCCAACAGCAGTTTCTCAGCAGCAAACAGTGGAGTCCTTCGTGTCGGTGGGTGCTCTGAAACAAGGTAATGCTTCTACACGCAGGGCAGTAAAGGACTTTCTAAGCTGTTCTAAGCTTAGAACATCTTTCTAAGATGTTCTTCTGAGTTGTGACCAATAATGTACCGGGCAGTCCTGAATTTACAGCACTGGTTGTTTATTGGAGTGGCAGCCGTCTCTCTTCTCCTGCTTTGCTTGTCAGGTCTTGTTTGCAAATACTTCTTGTATTGGAGTTGGTTGTGGGATTTTGTTCGTTTGTTTTTTCCATTAAAAAAAAAAAAAAAAAGTGAAAACATTAGGGAGATGGGTTTGTTATTTATTTATTTTTTGCCCAAGTATACCTTGGAACTGTCGTTATCGCAGAGGAATCTTGGAGCTCCTTTTGATTTTCTGTTTTGGTGAGACTCTTAAATAATGAAGCATTTTGCTTTTTATCCCTATCTCTAATGCCTGAGTCAGAATCCTGTTTAGGATGCCTGATCTTGATGTAGATGTGTGTGAATGTGAAGTGTGTGTTTGCAGAAGGGCTGTCATCACACTGTGCTGGATGGACGGTAGGAACCTGACAGTGAAAAATTATATTTCAAAAGGCTTTGCTGTGTCCTTGAATATTATATGTAATTCACTAGCCTTGTGAAGGACGTGCAGCCTGAGAAAAGCATAAGAGAATGACATGACATGAGATTTACCTGACCACAAAGATAAATATTCTAAATTGAGTTTAGGGTTGAAGCCCTATTTATAAAAATCTGAAGCGATGTGTCCAATTGTTTCAGAAGAGAAATTTGTTCTCATTGGCCAGCACTTTAGCTTTATTCTCTTTGACTGGAACATGTGGGAACCTTGTAATGGAGACATGTTTGGGCAATCAGAATCCTAACATTTCACCATCAAATATTTGGGGGGAGGGGTAAGATGCAGGGGGGAGCATTCTGGTTTTTTTTGGCTTTTGTTTTGCTTTTTTTAAGCACCTAGTTTTAGCTTTATCACAGAAATAGAAACTGAAAAGAAGTAGTCCCCCTTCAAGTAGAATGTCAGAGTACAAAGGTACAAAGCCACAAGCTTTTAAAGCATTTCTAAGTGCAAGTATCAGCACCCTTACGGCATTCTCTGAAACTTGATGCAAAAGAATAATAGAAGTTCAGCTGAAGCCCACTGAACAAGAGTGGCAATTGATCTCAGTTGGTTTTCAAGGGAGGAGGGACCGCTAGCACTGAAACCATCTCACAGAACAGAAGATAGAGCACACTTATTTCCTCTGAGCCCATGGCTGTTTTCCTGTGTGAGGAGGGCTTCAAGACAGCTTCCTGGTCAAGGATGTGCGTGGCAATATCACATTAAGGAAGGGGCTCGCTCTAAGAAAGGCACATACATCATCACACTGTCACCAGCTGGGTGAGCAGGCATTGCTTAGACATCCTGCACAGAACACGTTGCAGTGGGCTGTTCTCAGTGGTGGTACCAGGGTGAGGTTGACATTGCCGTGCGAATGCAGTGTGTATGCTGCAGATTGAAAAGATTGGACTTGATGATGATTTTTGCAATGTGTTTGATCAGTTGTAGTTATGAGGAGACTTCTGTATGTGTGGTATCTAAAATAGACTTCGGATTTTTATCACTTCATTACTGCAGAAGTATTGAAAAAAAAAATTAGTGTTTTCTAATAGGAAATAGCAGTTGGTCAGTCTTCAATACTGGTCGTTTTTCTGTGACTTTAATATTAAGATGCTTACTATTTTATTCTGATCTCAGGAAGTCTTAAGAATATGAACAGTAAACTGGGGGTTCATCTGTGAATATTAAGAAGTTTCATTGTTTCATTTCATTAGTAATGTTTGTAATTAGTCTTGTAAAACTGGGCAAGTACATTTAGAAAATCTTAGGCCTGAGACCAACATGAGCATCACAGCTTTTCGGTGACCATTATACGGTATTCTTTCAAGAGCGTGTATTTCACCAAGAATATGACACCTCTGACAGTTTATTTTATTGTGGAAGTTATTTCATGATAAGGGAGAGGGAGGACAGGCAGCGTTCACCAGTACTGACTGATCCATTTATTAACAAAACATGGAGTGTACAGGCTTGTGCCATCGCCGTGACCTTGAGAGCTTTGTCAGTTTTTTTTCTAGAATATTCTGCATCTTGAGAGACTGTCATCATCAAAAACAGTCACTACAGGAAGATCGAAGATTTTTAAAATTCCTAACTGCACAGTCATTCTTCCCTTGCTACCAATAGTACAGTAAGGCATCTGTAAATGTGTGGAACAAACCTGGACTTGTTGAGAGGTGATGAGAAACTGCAGGTTGTGCCTTTGTGTGTGAGGGGTGAAATGAACTGCTGATTTTGGATTGATGGTTAAACAGTGCTTCTGGTGGTAGTCCAGACTAGATTAAAAATACAGGGAGTGAGAAAACAAATTTGCACACGTACCTAGTAGTCATTTTTAATATTATTGTTTAATTATATTAGGCTATAGTTTTTCTTGAGCTCTTCAGAAATAGGACAAATATAATGTTTCTCAGCTATGAGGTAGTTGAAGTTTTGTCTTTGACTGAGGTAGCAGCTGTCTGAGTCTTTTGCATGACCAAATCGATGCCAAATGTGTGCTTGGTGTATACTCCCAAGTAAGTAACTTCTGTCGCACTCTTGTGTACTAAGTACAAATTACATGTATGAAATGTCTCCTTATTCCAGGAAAAACCTTGGTGGTTGATGCAGATGACGGACACAAGACTCATTTCTCTCAACAGACCATGCTTAACAAAGGGCTTAGCAAGTCTATGGGATTTCTGTCCATTAGAGGAACACAAGGCGAGGAAGAATTTTTCCAGGGCATTTCCTCAGATTACAACTCAGGACAGGAAGATGCTTTCTGTCCTCACAGATGTAAAACCAATGAGTTTGAAAAAAAAGGTCACCTTCACACAGATGCCGCTCCCAGGCGGAAGGTGTGGGCTTCCTCCACAGACTTGCTCTGCACAACCGACAAGGCCGCTGAGAGGGACCATGCTGGAAACTCTCACAGGCATGGTCATCAGTGCGAGACGTTTGCAGTGCGGACTTCTACCACCACCAGAAACAAGGAAGCAAGGTACTCTGATGGCAGCATAGCACTGGATGTCTTTGGACCTCAAAAACTGGACCAAACGCGCCATGCGCCAGAGACATCAACTTCCGCAGCGATATCGAGTGCCTTTGACAGGATAAGAGAGAGACAAAAGAAGTTGCAGCTCCTGCGGGAAGCCATGAATGTAGAAGGTTAGTGAAGCTTTTAGATATTCTGAATCATTCCAGTCATTAAACAGAGATTGTCTTTATGATACATTTGAGTTCTCTAATAGCAGCTCTGGAAACTGCTGAGCTCTTACTTTTGTCCTCTGTTTTTAGGTAAAATCAAAGGCAAGGTATTAAAACGTCTGTTGCCAACCAAGATGAAAGTGCTTGTCCAGATGATTTAGCCAGTGAAGATAGTTGCTCTTTTTAAGTCAGCCAGTGTCAAGTTCATCAAGTGAAATTAGGAAATATATAGGTAACAGCCAATTGTCAGGTAATTTTCCTTCAAGGAAAACCTTCATCTTGAGCTCTTTAGGATGGATTTATACCCTGAAGGAAAAGAAGTGTGTCATCTACAGATCTCTCAGTTTTTGCTCTGTATAATTCTGGATGATCCACTTAAGCCCCATAAATATGTAGTTTCTTTTGGGCTTAAGATCTTTACCTCAGTTAGGAGAATTGTCAATAAGTTTCCTCAGTTAATTTAGAGAATGCGTTGGGGAAGAAAAACCTTGGGACTTACTGCATGCACACTTACGGAAACGTCTTTATGTGGAGCCCTGTAATGGGGAACAGCGTGTTTCGTTTCTTTTGAACATGCAATGTGATTTTTGGGGTTGTAAATTTAGGACGGCTGGATTGAAACTGAGTGCCAAGTCAGATCCTGATCATGATGGACAAGAAGGTGTTGCTTGTTCATCTAAGGTATACGCTGGAAGAGCTGTACGTGCAGATCTAGCTGGGTGATGTGTTCCAGTGTGTAGAAAAATGATACAACAGAACAATCATGGTGGCCGGGCTGTCGTGTGACAGAAGCGACAACTGCCAGAAATAACAATCTCTGCCTTGTTTTCCTGCACTGAGGTGTGAACACCCCTGTTGAGGAGAGCTGATAAAGCCTTTCATCAGGGTTGTAACGCACTGTTCGTGCCCTGTGTGCTATCTCAGGAGGAGGCTGTATTGCAGGCAGCATGGGAAGCGTGTTCTTCCTCTCCCGAGCACATGAGCCTTGAGCTCCAGAAAGGAGGAGCCTTACTGAAACAGCATCAGCAGTTCAACAAGCTGCTGTGATTATCTGCCAGCTGCACAGAAAGACAAGTGAAGGGTTTCTGTGCTATGGTATTAACATCTTCCAATGAGGGTAACATTATCAAGTGAAAAAATGAATGTAGATGGAAATAGTACGGTGGAGATAACCATTGTTTGTTCAGAATAGGAGCTGAACACCTGTAATTACCCACTGAGACTTCTGATGGGGTAGCGGGGACATTGCTTTATGTTTGGTTGAAGAGTGTGAAACTGGAGGGGACCGTATCAAGTGCATGAGTCAGCTCGAACCTTTGGAGATAGGCACCTCGCGGAGTGTCAGCAGCCACTCCCTGCATTGGGAAAGATCAAGAGCTTCCTTGCTGGGGAGTTCAGCTTTGTGCGGGGTTGTGTTGCACAACAGCAAAACCAAAAGCTTGGCCAAGCCCGTTGATGAGCAAGGGTTTATCGTTCTCAGTCAAACAGGTTGGGAGACGACAGAAAAGGTAACGCGCCTGGGCCTCGCGAACTGAGATGGTTCAGCTGTGTGAAACTGCTCGCTTAGTGTAGAGAACGGGTGGCAGTGCAGCCAAAGCAAACTGGGAGCCGGGGCTGTACACTTGGAGGAGCTGAGTGAGGGCAGATCGAAGCCGTAGCTCATGAATCACTGCCCATCCTTCTGAATTCAGTCATCACTTGGTAGAAAAAGTCTCGATACTCTCAGCACATAGCAGGGTCACAGTGTCCTTATCTTCTGAGTTACTATTTTCAGCAGAGGAAGGAGGTACGTTTCACTCTCGCATTGGAGTCAGGATTGCGTACCGTGCACTTTTACTGCAGGTTGGCCATTTATTTTTCAGTTAACTTCTTAAAAGTTTCAGGCCAAAGTTGGACTGCGAATGTCAATTTTTATCGAGAGTCAGTGCAAAGAGGTATTTGAGTAAGATGAAAGGGGAATGGTTTTTCACAGAGGAGTTGGTTGCTGTTGGGTTGGAGGTGGCTTGAGAAGTCTGACTGAAGGGACTCCATTTTTCCCTCAGGGCAGCGTCACAAACCCCCTGAGATGTGAAGCCTCTTCAGGCTGCTCTTCCGCTTCCTTTCTCTGTTCCATACATTTTGCTATTCCTTACCACACGTCTTGTTTGCAATAGATGAGTGCCTTGAGACCTTTCCTAAAGAGAGTCTACTGCTAGCTTCATCTGTCTAAGCAGCAAAACCACAGCACGTAAGAATTTTCTCTGTGCATTACTCTTGTGTGTACTTCTCAGGCAAGTAGTGGGTAGATGGATATTTCCAAGTTGGAGGTGCTACCAAGTGCGTGTGGATCTGCTCTTCTGACACAGAGCCAGCCAAGCTGAGAGCTGAGGTAACAATTGTCAGCATGGGGGCAGCGGTGGTGGCTGTCCTGGGCAGCACGTGGTGGTCCCCAGCTGTCTGCAGCTGGTGGGCAGCGATGAGAAGCGCCATGCGTGATGTGTCCAGGAACATGACAGCATCTGCCCATCTTCTTACGGGTTCTGTTAGGCCTTTGGGGCTGACACAGCGCGACTGCCGAGGGGCAGCACTGAGAGGAGCGAGGGAGAGAAAGCAGCAGGTATGTGGGGAGCTGCCGGTGGGGAACAAAGGGTCTGCTCGGCTTGGAGGGGCGAGGACAGCCTGGAGTCATGGGAGAGAGGTCAGTGGTTGGGCTTAGCAGAGGGGTGGGTATCTGCCGGCTCTCTGGTACATCTGGGGATATTTTCAGTTTGCCTGAGTCGCGCTCAAGGTTATGTGTTAACAGTAGGTAAGCCTCTGCCTTCAGCTCTTTGTTTTCTCAGTTGTGAAAAGGCATCGGACTCTGCACAGGCAGAGCTTTGCCAGATATAACTTCCCTCTTCAAACTACAAAGGAATTTCAGTGACACGTGGCTTAGTTCTTCCCCAGCTTATTTTGGGTTCAGCTGGCAAGCTTTTTTGTTATTCATAAAACCTTAAGGAGCTGACTGTCTTGGAAAAAGAAAATGTTCCCATGCGTAGGCTCCGGTACGCCAAGCTTTCACTCGGAACAGATTTTTACAACCCAAATTATAAACTCATGAAAAGCCGAGTTTATAGTGGAAGGAATGACAGAGCTTTAATTACAGCTGTGCTGTAATGAGGTAGTTTGTAGCGAGCTACTAGCCATCCACACTGCACTGTAATCTGCAGTTGGAACGCCTTGGATGCAGCCTCCCAAGCCCTCCAGAGGCAGCGTCTTCCAAGCGTCTTGCTCACGACCTTGCCGTGTTGTATGTTGCTCCTCTGTGCTGCTTGAGGGCTGAGGTGGCTGTCGTACACCAAGTCTGGGTGTTTGTCAGTGACCAGGTGCTTGGCCACAAGTTGGGGAGAGAAGACGGCTGCTATTTCAGCTCGGGTGTACGTCAGCCAATTCTGAATGCTCAGATCAGACTCCAAAAATGTGTTTTCATCTTGTCAAGTGATGGAAGAGAGAGTCCTGTATCTCTGCGGCTGTTGCTGGTTCTTGTTTGTGTCGTGTAGTTTGTCAGCTTTGGTGTTAAACCCAAGCAGCTCTTCTGTACCGAGTGAGCTGATGGTGCTGATCTTCTGCAAGTTGGCAACGGCTGCTTGCACCCCCAGACAGCATCCCCTGTCAGAGCCAACAACCTTCTGCCTTTGGCAGCTCGCAAGCCTGGATCGCTGCTCGAGAGCATGAGAGCCTTGTGCCTTCTCCTTCACTCCCATCTTTCTTTGCCTTCTCACCCACAGAACTGATGGTATCTTCTGAGAGCTGCAAAGCATAAACAGAGTTCAGTTTTCATCTCGGGCCTGCCTTCAGCTGGCACGATAGGCGGGCACGTGGCTCTGAGATAGACTACTGGCCGTCTCCCCCGTCCGTTGGCTCAGGTGCCTTTTCCCCCTTGTTTTGTGCATCTCCATAAGGGAATTGGTTTCTGTGTTCTTGAGCAAATGTGTATCCTTTTTCTGTACAGCGTTGCTGATGGGAACGTTGGAAATGAATGCAAGAGGGAGCAAGGAGTAAAGATTGTCTGTGTCCTGGTGCGCAGGAGCACAAGAGGCAGTTGGGAGAGTAGTAATGCAGAGCTGGCTGTGGATTAAATAGCTCACGGGGGGAAATGGGAGGATACCGAAAAAGCTGATTGTGCTGGAGCGCTGGAATGCTGGATACAGGGGTGAGGGACCGGGGGTGGTTGGGGAATATTCTCAAGGCTGTCTTTGTTCAAAATGTTTGCAGTTGGGAACCCTGTGAATTCCAGGGCCTCAACTTGTGTTTATCCCCCTCTCTTTTACCTCTGTTTTTTCCAGCTGGAATCCTGCACGATTAGCTCTGTTTTTTCTTCACATACTGGTGTCTGCTTCAAAGAGGTAGCAGCAGCAGGCAGTGTAGGATTCTGTGTTTCTAGATCGGCCTCTGCCTCCCAGGTCTTCTGAGTATTTATCTTGTAAGACTGTTAATTGATGTGCTCCCCTGAAGACTCCTCTGGACCCCGCATATACACCTTCCGTGTCTTGGCTGTGTGTCTTTGGCTGGCAAGTTATGCTGGCAGGTACTCTAAATGTTCAGGTTTGTAAAACTCTCTTAGTTAGAAGTTGCATTTGGGAGTAAGGAAAAGTTATTGTGGTCAGTATATTATGGGTAAGCAGGTCGGTAGCGAATGCCTTCCAGCAACTGAAGTCTGGAGACTGGAACTGGGGAGCGACAGGAGAAGCAGGTTAAGCAGGAGGTGGGATGTAGGGCAGAGGAGGAATAGCTGCTCTGCAGACTCACCTCTGCGGATGCAATGCCATGCATACTTTCTTTTTCAGTTGAGCTGTATGTACTCCACAGGTAAGCAAGTGGAGGAAATGCGAGTCACCCACAATGATGTATGCTGTTTGCATGTGAAAGCAAATTGAGGCTCAGTTTACACTTGTTTTGGGATCATCCTGCTGCAGTGTGATTTCAGCTCAGTGGCGGTGAGAGGAATTGTCATGTGGCTGGTATGTCCGGGATGGATAAGGTTCAGTTACTGTTCAGCAATCACAGTCATGAAACCGCAGGGTAGGCTAATGAAACATTCCTAACTAAGAAAACTTTGGGTCATGAGTTATACTGGCGCTGTGGAAATCAGCCTTTTAAGGAAGAAAATAAGAAATACTTGTGTGAAGTACCTGTAAGGTGCAGGTACTCTGGCATCAGGCACAGCTGGTTTGTTCTGAATTATATAGCCTAAGAAAAGGTAGTAAAACAGGATGGTGGAAATCCCACGTGTTACCTGTGAGCGAGTGTCAAATAGGAATCCTTACCAGGGATTCATTCTGGGTCGCTACATTCTCTGTTGAACATCAGCCGTGCTGCTTCACAGAAGGTGGTAATTCAAGTTGTATTCGATGAAAAGAGGAAAGGGAAGAGTAAACATGACTCTAACTTACTTTCCGAGCTCCTGCTAAAGAAGCACATCCCAGCCCTTCCTCAAAAGACTACGGATGAGTTTCATGGCATTACAGCGAAGCTCTTCAGTACTAAAGACGCCCACCACCAGAACCCCAAGAGCAAACCAGAACACCCGCCCTGCCGGGAAACTGCTTGTTGAACTCTGCTATCTCTATCCTTTTCCTTCTCTGCATCCAGTAAGAATTTTGTAATAACGTGCATTTGAAGACCTGTGTATCTAATGTGAGTCATGTGCTCGGGATAATGACATTCCAGGCTAAATGCGCTCCTCTGATTTCTGTAGAAGTTGGCTGGGACGAGGCTTTCTGTAAATTACGAGCCTGGGCTTGCGCGTCTTGCCTTGCGTAAATGGCGTGGTTTGTTTCGTACTGGGGTAGGTGCCTGTGAGGTTGTGCTCTGCTGGCTTCCGTGGGGAGTTTCAAAAAGTACCACTGCAGTGCTACAAAACTGGCACAAACGTGCTTTCTTCCATTTGTACGGCAGCTCTCATCCCCATGTTGTGGTGCTTGCACTTGTATTACAAGTTTTATATCTACATCTTCATTACAGACTCTTAAAGCAAAAATAAAAACACCAGGGCTATTCAAAAATCCTGGGGAAAAATGTGAATTCTGGAGACCAGTTGTTTATTGTCATCGTTAGCTTTTGCAGATCTCATTTTACAGTTCCTTCCCAGCCATTCAGGCTAGAAGTTGGTCCTTGTTTTTGAAATTCTTGGATGAAAAGCTCAGCTTCAGCTCGGTCCCAGAGTGTGGGCTCGTGACCTTTGGAAGCCAGTTCTTCATTAGAAGAGGTTTGGTTTGGATGCGATCCAGACGCCTTCTCTGAAGTTAAACCTAAGATGATATGTTAGAATTGAAGAGAATTTGCTGGAGGAGAGAAGAAAGCATGAATTATTGGTCGAAGCAGCAAGCACTGTAGATACAGCAGTCTCCGTATTGATGGCTGAATCTCACTCTTGCAGCACGTATCCTGTCCGTGCAATCAGTTCCACTGCTATGTATATTTTCCTGAAACTGAGCGAAGCAAAGAAAAATCTCCTGCTTTTACCCTGAAGCAGAGGCTGTAGCTTCTCACTTGCCCCTACACTTCTGTTCCTAAGCTGGGGCTGATAGTTGTGGGCACGGCCCCGTAGGGGAAGATTATAAAATGACCAGGGAAATGAGAAGAAGACCTTTACGTGTGTTATTAGGGAAAGTTGTATGGCCTCCTTAGGGTGGAAGGGTGACAAGGCACAGCTGGTCCCAGCCCTGCCTGTGCTTGCGATAACAGGCTTACAGCTGGCTGGGCCTCCTGCGGCGAGGTGACCGGGAACCTCACTTGGTGTTCCTGGCCCACGGGCTGCCCCCGTGGCCTCCAGCAGGGCGCCCACTGATGGGCTGAGCCAGGGGAAGCCGGACAGCCCGCGGAGTCTGATAGCTCCGCTACAAATGCTTGTTTCATATTCTGCTTTACCATTTTCCGTGTATTTTTTTTTGTGAAATTTTACGTCTCAGAAAGCCAGGATGGAGCCACGGTTCTGTGTGCAATTCAGGAAGCCCAGGCTGCTGACTAGGTGGAAAAAAATCTGCTTAAAATCTCATGTTGTGTTTTATTGTTCCCTTCCCTTCCTTTTGCTTCAAAGACGGTCTAGCAGACTTGCAAAATCTACAGCTAATAAAACTACTGGGAAAGAGGAGATCTGTTTTCACTTAAGCATTTCTCCACTGTAGCTCCAATATCGTGTTAGGATTCGTGCCGCATTCGAAGGGCTGGGATTGTTTTAAAATACACAACAGAAGGCTTCCCACTGAATTTGGGGTTTATTTCCCTACTCAGGCAAGTCAATGCTAGATTGGTGGTGGGTTTCGGTGTTGTAAAATCCCGAAGGCTGAAAGTAGCCATTGTGAAGGGCTGAAGCAAGCCCCCCCACTGAATTCTGTGCATCGAGCTGCAGGTCGCTTTGCAGACGTGCACGCAGTGGTGCTCAGCTGCGAGAATCAAGTGAAGCACATGTGTAGGACTCACCGGCCTTCAGCTTTTGATGAGTCTCTTCCAGCACCTTGCTGCATTTGTTGGGTCCTGGGGAGCTGCACAACTGAGTGGGCTGGTAGATAGTTGTAGGAAATACCAGCTTTTGGAGGTTTTGGGAACAAGTATTGTAAAGTTAACTCAATCTTGGCTTCAGTGTTTGTCTACTGCAGCACTTGGTTTCTTCTCATATCTTTCTCTTGCTTGGAGTTTTCCCTGCCACCACGCCAAATCCAAACAAGTAGTGCTGTCAGCTGCACGTCTGACTTTTCCTCTGGCCTCATTCAGGCTTTGCTGCACCTTTTTTTTTTTTTTTTTTTTTTTTTCAGAGGGTTTTGTCTCTTGAATGTGGGAAGAATGGAACTTCAGAATTCCTTTCTGCAGAATCAAACCCCAAGGCTGGGGTTTAAACTACAGGTCAGAAGATAGTTTTGAGAATGTTACTTGCGAGCCTGAAGTGCGTTGCTTGTTGGAAAAACCACTCTGTTGTGCAGGTAGTGACAGGGCACAGTTGCTAACGTGGTTCTGATTTTCTCAGAACATAGCGGAGAACAGAAATCTGTTTGGTGCAGGCCCTGTTTGTGGAGCCCTGGCGGGCTGCACTTGGATCAGCCACGTCCAGCTCTTGCGGTGATGGATTGCACCCTTGCTGCTCAGCCTGTCCCTTTGTACTGGTAACCTTGTACTGGAAAACTTGTTCCCAGGAACTGAGCTAAATATCCCAGCCTGCCAATTGCACTCTGTTTCTACTTTTCCAAACAGCGGCTAACTGCTTTGTTCAGAAGAGCACTTTTGATGCTGGAGTCCCTTGCCCATCTCTTTTCTTTGTTTTCAGTTATTTCTCGTCATCTCTAGAGGAAGTAGCAGTGTTTCACTTAACCATTAATGGTGGACGACGTTCTGGTTGGTTATGGTTTGATTTTGCTGCTCCCGTCCAGAAGGGGGAAGTGCAATTAACTGAATTCCTCTGTATTGGTTTTTCGCTTGTTTTGGAAATAAGCTTAGTTTACCAGTTGTGTCCTCAGCAACATTGGATCGGGTGGAAAACATGTTTTCATTATTTCTTTATAATAATTTTGTTATTAAGATGGTTCGCTCAGTAAATTTATCACTACTGTTAATCACACCTGGTCAAGCTGTGGTCTGCAATAACTTCACATCTCTTGCTGCTGCCTGCTCCATTGTTCAACATTTTGTACGCCTCCCCTTACATGCCTTACTGCAGAAATTGGCACTTGTACTTACAGCTGTTACACATGCTTGCGCTGTATCATCCCTCTGTTTTCCAAAATGTTAACTGTAAGTGGACCCAAGACAGCCTTTTGGGAAGAAGGACATCCGAAGTGTGCTCCGTGTGACAGCAAAGCCTTGGAAGTCTCCAAGCGTGGAGGCTTTTTTGTTTTCTGTCTCTTGCTTATGAGCGTTGTACATGGTTGTTCGCTGCCTTGCATGTGACAAAGTTTTGAAGATAGCTGAAAATATCAAGTACGTGTCCCTTCCAATTCCTTTGCTTTCAGTACGTTGTGTGGAGAGTTCACTGACACTAGGAGTTGAGGCTGCGTTGTTTTGCTTCCTCTTCAAAAGCAGTTAGCTCTTCTGGCTAACTAAAAATCCTGCCGGGACCTAATAATTGATTGCTAATCATATTTTATGGATGTCAAATTAAGGCTGAATGAATTCTGATTTTCCAGTTCCTGCTTTGTTGCTATGGATGTTTTTCCTTTCTCATGGAGAAGGAGTCAGGGGCTGAGTCCTGGCTGTTGCTTTCTACACAAACGAAGCACACGCCAAATGTTTTAGTCAATTTTGGTCTGGGTACTGGGGCTTGTAGCTGTTGTGTGTTTTGTTGGCTTGTGGGGCTTTAGGTTGGTTGGGTTTTCTGTTTGTTTGTTTGTTTGTTTTCTTTTTCTTTTTTCTTTTTTTCTTTTTTCTAACTGTTTTCTGCACAGCATCCACTGAGCATTTCCTTTGCTTTCAGACTCCCA
The DNA here is from genome assembly GCA_011076525.1 of Nettapus auritus. Taxonomy (NCBI): domain Eukaryota; kingdom Metazoa; phylum Chordata; class Aves; order Anseriformes; family Anatidae; genus Nettapus; species Nettapus auritus. Next base: position 65,882,309 of record CM021768.1, read on the forward strand.
AGCCACAGGCTGGCATTTAAAATGTTTTGAACAGATCAAATTTGAAGTGTTGCTTTGCGTTTAACTTTGCATTAGAACTGTTGTTCTTTTCTGACACTCTGATTTAAACTTTCAGAGCCTCTGAGAAGGTACAAATCTTACCACAGCGATGTTTATAGTACTTCCAGTGAAAGCCCATCTGTTATTTCCTCGGAACCAGATTTCAGGCAAGGTAAGACCTGTGTTTAAAAATAATAGTAAAAGAAATGAGAAAAAAAAAAAAAAAAAAAAAAAGGCAAGAAGAAAGTTCAAAGGAAAAAAAAATGAGGGAAGTTAAATCATTAGTAGGAGGCTTAATAATTACTACTAATATGAAGTTGTAAGATGATCTCATGTAATTAAATAATTGTGTTCAGTTCAGCATAATTGGCAGTCTGTTCAGAAATGAGTTTGACATTTAGCACTCTGAAAGGGAACATGGTAGGAAAAGGTGGAAATGGTTAACTTCACTGGAGTGCTTGATTTAAATGGCACGCTGTCTTCACAGGCACAAAACCAATCCTAGTTGTTGCTAGTGTGCAATCTCAGTAACTTGTAAAAGCTTTCTATGGAACGAAAATGGTTTATTATTTTTGGATTTTCATAGGCTTTACTAAGAGGATAAAATGGTCGATAATTTATAAACCAAAGATTTTGGTGTAACGCAAAAAAAAAAAAAAGTAGATAGTACAGGCTCATTGTATGACAAATTTATGTAAGTTCTGCTAAATCAGTGGCTTGGAAAAACAGGCAATGGTATTATTTGTTGATGTATGACAGGAAAGTTTTCTTCACAACATGGAAGCACAACATGGAAAAAAGTGCTTGGGGTGTTTTATGAAAGAAGTGCTGGAATATGCTCCTGCCCAGCTGCCCTGTGCTCACCACTCCTTCCACATCTTGTGGCAGTCCTCCTCCTAAATATTGAGCCTGAAGCCTAATAAGCAGAAACAAGCAGCAAGTAACAGCAGTGGTCTCAAAGCACAATAACTATTTTCCCATCTGTTTCTTGCCATTTAGAACAGGCTACTTACGAGTTTCTATCCAAAGTCTGTACAGGTGAAAGAGAGCTGCTTTTTGGGTACCAGTAGCCAGAGTCAAAGAAATGGGTGTCATAAAGAACATTTTCAAATTCAATGTGGCTTTAATGTGTTGTCCGAGATCTCTCCTGCTACTACCTCTGTTCGCTGAGGGTACAATAAGAAATGAAAGCCAAGCACCTTGCAAAAATCAGGTCAGAAGCTTAAAATCTCAGGTGCGGCTGCAGGAAGACATACCAGCAAAGGAGCTAACCATTATAAACAGGAAAGCAGATAAGTTTATTATTATAAAAACAAAACAAAAACCTATTTCATAGTAAAGGGCCACATTTCAGGGACAAAAATTAATCACAGGAGCTCAGCAGTATACTGGTTTCTTAACTCCCTTCTTATGAACTGGATGCAGAATTACTTTAGCTGCTTTGATACTGTTCTGGAGCGGTTTTGTGTGGTGTCTCTGCCACTTCATGTCTCAATAGAATCACAGAAAAAGAAACCTTTTGTGTTTGAAAGGTGTCTGTGCAATCATGTATTTATTTTTCCAGCATTTTTTTAGGCCTTCTTTAGTATTCTTCCTCAAAGGAATTCTGTAGGGTAGCTACCTTCACTGGGGGAAGCAGTAAGATTTATTTGAAAACTGAAATCAACTTCCTAATAGTAGTGTGTCTAATATGCGGAACACAGAAATCTGATTCCTTCTAAGTAATCTCATATGACTGATAAATCCTTAATTTTTAAATGGGATTGTTCTGTATGCTTTGCTGCCCAATCAGGTATTAATTTGTCTTTTGGTTTGCTAGTGAGAAGAAACGAAGGTTTCAAGAGAGATGATGCCAACGGTGCTTTACCAGGTGCTGATGATATCTCAACATCAAGTCAAGCTAATTCTCAGAGAGCCAGGTAAACCATGTGAAAACTGTGTCTTGGAGTGCTCAGTCTGTATCGGAGAAATGATTGTAAATCTGCAAGCCAATTTTTCACTCCCCTCCTAGCTTCTGTTTAATTTTAGTAAATGGTTGTGTCTGAAAGATGATGGCGTTTCAAAATCACATAATGCAGTCAAAGTCTCATCGTGCATGCAGTGTAGAGGTAACTATACCAGCTGTGAGTCCAAATTTGGCTCCCATATTTATTGGAGACTGGGTTGTGCTCTGACATGTTGGCGTATCTGTCAGAAGGTCAAGGTTTATGTTCTGCTTGGAAGCAGTTAATCATTTCTATTTCAGTTATACTTGTCTAAAATTTTTAGCAAGTATCGGTATTATTTTGAAATGTGTTCATTTAATAATGAGATGATAATATGCAATTGCTTTGAAATAAGCTAAAAGCCATACATTTGGTTGTTTATTCTGACAAACTCTTGGTTTATGATAATGTTAGATACAACTTAGGCTTTTTGAAACCTATTTTACCTTACAGCATATTGGAACATTAAGTCCGTATGATTCTGTTGCATTTTTAGAGTAATTTATTTTTCAAATGCTGTTTATCAGTATTGCTTTTAAAAGCAGGTTCTCTTTTAGAATGTACTTGAGCACAGCAGAGGCTGCTCTAGCCATACCTGCTAGGTTTTGTGAGTGGTTCCATTGTAAATGTTTGATAATCTTTATGAACCTTTTAGATGGAAAAATTTCCTTTTAGTCTTTGTCACATGCTGAATCACCTTGGAATATTTGATCAAAAATATTCCAATAGCATTTTGGGGTGGGCGGGCAAGACACATGCTTTCTCTCTCTCCTCTCACCTCATTACAACAGCCATCTCTCAGCAGCTTTTAGCTTTATTTGGGATAGATCAGGAGAATGATTGCTGCTGTGCCCAGTCCTGTAGGATGTTTATGACTTTTTAGCATGGATCAGATGGAAATCCTGCTTTATTCTATTAAAGAAACTCAGAGGTGTCTGAAGATGGTAAACTTATCAGGAAATGTGGCAAAGCTGTCAGATATGTCCTTGTAGTTTAGCCCATAGAGCTATGCTTTGAACATGGAGATTAAAATAAAAGAACGTGTACTTCTTACACTGTGTTGTTTCCCCTAAATGCATCTGAGTAAGGCAGGATCTCAGGTAGGCTGCGTATGGGTGCAGATGAGAAAAAGAACAGAAACTTGGAAATTTTATGGCTTCTGTTGGTCTGTCGAAATAATGTATTGGTTTCCACTTGCACTTTGCCTTGAAAACGTGAAGTCATTTAGAGATGTATGTATTGGCATTTCTTGTGGCGGAGAATTATTTAAGCGTTACTTAGCTGGGCAGAAATACAGTATCAATTCATATAACGGAGTAGGTGTTGTGCTGCAATGTTGAGGTGATCTAAGAGATCTGTCCTGTTGTGACTTAAGAGGATTTGGGCTTGTATGGGAGCTTGCAGGGCAAATGTTCAAGGCCCCTGCTTACAGGTTCATATTGCATGTCAACCTGTTAAAGAGCTGTAAAGTTCTGCTTCCAGTTTGATGCTACTCTAGAACAATAAAACGGCAAAATGACTACTTCCACTGAGTGCACAGAACGAGCTCATAAATTTATTCTTTGCCCTTTTCCTTTTGGTGAATACTGCTATGTCAGCCTCATTTCCACAGTGGCTGATTTTGACCCCGGGAAGCTGCCAATGCAACGCTGCAGCAGTGCTTCAGAATAACCCGTCAGTAATTGGTGGATGCTGGTAGAGAGCTTGGGTTTCTATTTACAAAATGGTTCAGAAACAGAGCGTAGTATGTGGTGTGGAAACAAGTCACATTGTTGTAAATGAATCAGGCCTATTATGCAAGTGGAGGTGCTGTGGTAAAAGAGTACATAGTTTCTCATGGTTCGTTTTACATTGTCTTATTTTAATTTATATTGTTCTGTTAAGACTGGTACCTTTAATGGAAGTAATTTGTGTATGTGTGAAATCCAGCAGGAAAATACTGTTCTGTAAGTGCAGCGTAGAATCACCTCCTTGGCTTAGCAGTGGTGTGAGCTTCACATTTATGGAACTCTACAGCCTTTCTCCAAGGCTTAGTATTTATTTTGATCTGCTCCTGTGGCACATCCTTAGAGGCAGTCTGCTTAATTATCCATGGAATAAATCTCATACAAGTGAGGTGTATATCAAATGGGGGGATTTGAATTTGAGGGAGTCAGCAGCTGATATTAAGAAAGTGGCAAAGCTGCGGCAAGATTTGTGTTGTCTGGGAAGCAGCCGGCTCCTAAACAAGCATAACCCATAGATTTTATTTATTTATTTATTTAGTAATTTTAGAGTAAGCCCAAGCCCTTCTTGTGTTCCGTGACCGTTGTTACCCTTTAAACTTCTTGGAATGCTTTCCTTTTGGCAATGGATACTTGACCTTTTCCTCTTTGCTTCTCGTATTTCTTATTTTTGTCCTTTTATCTCTTTTTCCTCCTTTACTATTTCTTCCTTTTTCTCTCTAGGAGCAGCAGCTGACATGGATCTCTTCCTTCTGTTGCCTTTTCCTTCCAGTTACCCGCTAGATTCCATTTGCATCTCCGTCCTCTCCTACCACTGTGAATCCATCTTTCTCAGTCTCTTCCTAACCTTTCCACTGCACTGTTCATTGCAGAATACTACCTGCTCCCTTCTTCCAGCTTGCTTCCTTCTGTGATCCAGTATGTGCTCATGCCGTGGTAAGTACGCTAGGTGAGGAGTGAATTCACTTGCTGCTTTGACAGGAGTCAGCCTTCCAGGTGACTGCTCACCTGCCGTCTTAGGTTAATACCTAACTGCCAGACAGTGGTTTGCGGCCAGACATGGCTGAAAATAAAGAGTAGCAGCCAAGTACTTGCCTTGCGGGGAACCAGAGGAAACACGCTGCTCTCTGTTAGGAATGTCATTGGGATTTTTTTGTGGCAGTAATAACACTTGCCTATTCCAAACTTCTCAAAAGAGCTCTACCTGGATCTGTCAGCAGAATCTTCTCTGCTGTTGAAAGAGATGTATTTCTTGTCTTGGGACCTAGAGGGGGAATCAAGCCGCCACCCTCCATGGAAAATAGACACTCTGCCCAAGCCTGGCTTTACTGTATTTATCTGGGATGCTGGAGTGTGCGTTCTCAGGGTGGTGACAGTGTTTATATCCTGAGCTGGGAAAACTGAAGCATCAGATTTTTGAGCTTCCTCTCCCTGCCACCACTCACGTTTTCAGAAAAATGCATGTGAATTAAAAAAATAAACCAGCCTAATGAGACTGTTTTGCACAGTAATTTGTGATTGCCATTGCACAGATCTATATGTTATTAAAAAGGCATTCTTTTCAGCAGGAGGGGTGGTTTTCACGTTAGCAAGTGTTTTCAGATACAGCCAGTTGCAGCATGTCTCACTTTTTCATATCAACTTTGATAATTCATAGATATTTACATTCAGAAAGTGTTTTGGTTTTGTTTTGTGTTTTTTTTGTTTTTTTTTTTTTTTTCATTTTGGAGCCTGTCCTTAGACCTTGATCTGAAGAGTGCTTGTGGGCGTATTTAACTAACTTCATTGTGAATATTCCCACACAGACTATGTTGATCTTAATAAGCCTCCTCTCTGTGAAAAGCTAAGCTCGTGCACAAGTCTTTGCAGGTCTGAGCACTTTCCTCATTACTTTGGCCTTTTAGGTGCACATTATTAAGTCTGCTGCAAAAAGAAGCAGAGGAGGGAGAAGGGGAGCAATGCTAGGAAAGCCCAGCACAATGGGAAGGATAATGGGCTGACATCAATAAGTTTCTCTGTAACTCCTCAAGAATTTGCCTGAAACTCCATTTGAGGAACCTCTGTATTATTTTGCTCAGTTCTTGGCACATCGGTGCCACTTCGTTTGGAATTTTCCATGATAACATAAATCTTATTTTAAGAACATTTTTGTACGTTGGTTGATGGAACTTCGATATCAGAAAATATGAGGACGTGCTGTACGGTTCACACTGCTGGCATTCATTAGAAGCTTTGCTCTGAGATGATGGAAATAGATTGGAAATTATGCCCACAGATTATCATAGTCAACTGTGCTGCCTGGGCAGGTGCCTTTTCTCTTACTTGGTAACTGATTTGTCATTTTTCAAACTTATATGCCTGCTCCTTAAAATAAACTAATGATAAATTTTTCTGTCTTAAGAAGTCTGTAGGTTATCTTCTTACTACAAAGTGTCAGTGCAGGACTTGCTTTACAGTCATCTGTATTCCTGAATTTCAGTGCAGGAGTGTACGGGATTCAAAACACTTTTTCTTTCTTCTTTTGTGTTTTTCATTGCTCTAGTGTGCCATCAGAACTAACTTAGCTGAAAAATAGAGTTGCTGACGTAGCTGACAGAGTTGTTAACAGAGCTAATTTAGCTTGGCATTGTTCAAAGTGCCTTTGCATTGTTAAAGGTATTTTTTGGTAGATGAACTTCTTGTTTCTCCTATCTACTTGTGTTGAAAAATTCTGTCCGTGTAGTTTTATAAACAGAGGGAGAACAATAAGCCCTGATTAATTTCTATTTAGTTTGGGGTTTAGAGGTGTTTTTTACTCCTAAGTACAGGAGACAGGGAGAGAAGTCAAAGTTGTGTTTATTTTTTCCTATTTTTCAAATAAAAATGGTTGTTTTCCCAAAATGAGACCTGGATTTTTTTCCTAATTAGAATGAAATTGGTAGGATATTGGGGAACCTTATTTGCTGAGGTAAGAACTGGATGCTAGATTACTGTTTTCACAGAAACAGTGGTGGCTTTTTATTTTTGTTCTCTCTTCTACTTTTTCCTTCAAATGATTCATTTAGACTCTTACTTCTTTTATTGTCATGCCTATATATCACCCAAGTCATGCTTAGGATTTTAAGAGAAACATTTATTTTTTTCCAGGAAAAAAAAAAAAAAAAAAAAAAATGATTAAAGCATTTTAGTATGATATTTAGAATAACCTAAGATGCTGATACATAAAAAATGTTTATGTAAATATGAAATACAGTAAATATTTCAAGTAAAGTATAGCGAACATTTTAAGCTATATTTCCTGCTTAGGAAAAGTTCAGGGAATAAAATACAACGTTGTGCAAGGAGTTAGTAAAGAATTGCTGCAGAGGAAACGATTGGAGCAATACGCACCCATATAAAGTACACTTTATTTTCTTTTTTATTTTTTACAACTTTTCAAGCATTCCTTTCTCATGGTCCCTGCTTGAACAGACTCAGTTGTGCTTCCTCCTGTAGATTGCCTGGTTTTGTATGGATTCCACTGGTTTGTAGTGTCAAGTATTTTTCAGGCTGCAGCTGAGCCTTTACTTTCATACAGATAAATGACAGGTGGTTGTAGAACCTTGGCATGTTCTATTCATTTTCCATAGTGATTGCTTGCTATAGAGTACTTCTGTCTGGGAACACCCTGTTCATCTCCTGGCTGCTGAATAAATGTTGAGTTTACCATAGTATTGGTTAGCTTGTTTATGTTTCTGGGTTTCCACTTTGATAAGTGCTTAATGCAGAGGAATGTCTTAGTCATACCTGTAATGTCTTTTATCCCCTCTATGTAGCAGGCAGCATGAAGCACCATTTGAAGGCAATCTTATAAGTCAAGAAGTGATGCTAAAGCGTCAAGAAGAAGAAATGATGCAACTGCAAGCTAGGATGGCTCTTCGGCAGTCCCGACCAAACCTCTACCCTGGAGATGCAATTAGGTCCTCAATGCTCGATATCACCAGAGATCCGCTGAGAGAAATAGCCCTGGAAACTGCCATGACTCAAAGAAAACTGAGGGTAATGCCTTGATCTCAGGTGAACTGTTATTTTCATTGAAACGGAGCAATGTCGTGACTGAAATTGAAATATATGGGATTCATAAACTGGGTCCTGCCATAAACAGATGAAATACTAGGTGGTTGGTGTTGCCCTGATAGGAAAGACTCTCACGAAGTAAACTCATGAGCTTTTGTGGTGGTAGTGGCCACGTAGCATAAAGAAGCAGCAAAAGATACTGAAACAGACAGCAAGCCTTGACTGAACATTGCACTGGTTAAACAATCAAGAGCTCTAATGCGGATAAGGGATATTTTTCCAGTATTCGGTTCCTCTTAGTGGAATGTAGATGTGTCCCACCACCATCAGTAGTTATTAAATAAACAAGCTGGGAAAGTAAAGAAAGAATGGCAAAAAGGTGATACATTTTGTGCTTGGGTTCACCCTGACTCATCGTGCAAACTGCCCCTCGCTTTCCCAGCTCTCTTGGTATGTGGATGAAGTACAAGGTTAAAGAGGGAGATGGAGACATAGGTAAACGGAGTGGATGATGTTCAGAGGAGATGACAGTTTGATGCCCTCTGCTGCTGCTTTCAGTTAATTGAATTCTTTTTCTTTGCGTGGGAAACAGTGGTACAAGATTTGCAGGTGAATTTGCAGTCGTCATACTGGCTAAGAGTCTGTGTGTCTCCAGTCCCTAGCACTCTGGCCAGTTTATTCACATAGGCCTTAACTAACAAGTATTTAGGTGAATCTTGGACCACTTCCTTAAAGCAATATTCAAGTCAGCATTGTGCAGAGCACTTCTTTGAACAGTTTAGACTGTTTACGCTCTTCTGTAATTCACAGGAAGAACAAATATAATGCTTATTTGCCTGCAGGCAGATAGAAATGTGCCAGAACCTCTGCTTGAACCCAGCAGACAGAATGAGACTGAAGCATTTCAGACTTCAGGACAGGAGAGTTGGGTGTTGCAGGCAGAGATCTGTCAAGGCAGAGTTTCTGCCTGTGCAGAAAACCTTAGCAGTGTTAGGAGACAGATTACTGAAATAAGCCCAGATGGTCCTAATATGCAACACACACACCGATATTTTCAAGGACGAAAATAATATCAGTGTTAACTTTTCGCCCGGGTAAGGAAGGAGAACATATAGAGTAGCAATGTCATCAACACCGCAGCCTGCCAGCGCATCTGGCATGCATGCTGACAAAATAAGATTGTTCAAACTGACCAGCTCCTGTGGGGAATTCATAACAATTTTCCAGCTTCAGCCTTCAGTTCCTCTTTAGTGTGTACAGGGCAGGAACTAAGTGTGCCTTGGTCTCTTGTTTGAGCAACACAGTATTCATTCATACGCTTGTGCTTTGCAGAATTTCTTTGGCCCTGAGTTTGTGAAAATGACGATTGAGCCGTTCATCTCCTTGGATCTACCTAAGTCTATCTTGGTAAGAAAGGGGCTGTTGAGCAATCAGTGGCAGGGGTAGGAAGTTTAACGAACAAATAAACAAATGCACCTTTACCATATGAACTTTGGGATATTTTATTTCACACAACGCAGACGAAGAAAGGGAAGAATGATGACACAAGGCGGAAAGTAAATGTGATGCTTCTAAGTGGGCAGAAGCTGGAGCTGACCTGTGACACCAAAACAATATGTAAAGATGTCTTTGATATGGTTGTTGCCCATATTGGCTTAGTGGAGCATCACTTATTTGGGCTGGCCACTTTAAGAGGTAAGAATAATCTTTTTGTGTAGTAGACTGGTATAGAGCAATAAGAGATAAGTACAGGGTGTTGAGACGAGATAATCAGAGACTGCCTGGCATGTACGAGGCATTTACTTTGAGTTACATGCTTTTGTACTGAGGCAAAATATGTTCTGCAATGAAGAAAAATTCTACTTGTTAAAATCATTTGTTTGCCTGAGTAATGGCATCTCAGCTCAGGCAGCCCATTCCTTTCGGTTGCTGCGTGTTCTTCACTGCAGCTTGCTGACTTCACAACATGTATTGCTCTGTATGGCACCCCTCAGAGGATGAGAGGGGTTCTGATAATACGCTCTCAGCAATGCTGCAGTCTCTTGTGGGGGAAGGCCCACGGGGGTGGTGGGATAACTAATTGGGTTCCTGGTGTAGGCGGAGTTGCATTCAGCTAAAAAAGTTTGCTTCTGAACTGTTTATTTTTTGCTGTTAGAACAGACCAGAAGTTGGATTTCTTTTCCTTCACTGGGGGGAAGGTCATTTTGGCAGAACTAGCGTGTTGAGACACAAGTTTCCTGTTTTCTTGTCTAGTGGACTAGTGCAGAACTGTAGCACTCAGAGTACTGGCAAGAGACAGAAAACCTTAGCAGCCTGAGAACATTCTCAGTCTGTGGCAGCCTCCCAGTGCCCTAGGCAGTTTAGAAAGCCTTGAAAATACTTTGCAAAAGCATAATTTGGACATAAGTAGTAAGGGAGGGAGGGAATGACAGATTAGAAATTCCTATGGGTTAAGAAATTTAAAATTTTAAAGATGCCGTAGCTCCAATTTCATGGCTATCATGGAATATTACTTTTTTTCCCTTCTCCTATTTTTGTCATTACTAAAAAATTATTTCTAATGCTGTTATTCAGTGTTTCTTCCCTTCAATAGCCATTCTGTTTATAAGCCTTTGTTAGCCATCAGCAAACCTTACTGTATAAAACTGAGTTTCAGAATTATAAATCTGGGCTTGATCCTCCCGCTGGAAAAAATACTTGACTCTGATGTTTTTACTCATGTGCTTCTCTTTAACATTCGTGGCAGACAATGAATTTTTCTTCGTTGATCCTGACATAAAGCTAAGTAAAGTGGCTCCAGAAGGATGGAAAGAAGAACCAAAGAAAAAGAACAAGCCCCCTGTCAACTTCACTCTGTTTTTTCGCATCAAGTTTTTTGTGGATGATGTCAGTCTTATACAGTGAGTGTATGAACATCTTTTTCACCTCTTAAGCCCTAAATTTATGTATGGAAATTGGATATTAATCAATCACTCTAAATTTCTAAAAGGAAGAGTACCAAAGATGGTGTGGTTTTTTGTGTGTTTTTTGTCTTTTCCTTCTTCTAGGCATACTCTCACTTGTCACCAGTATTATCTGCAGTTGCGGAAGGACATCCTGGAAGACAGGATGCACTGTGATGATGAGACAGCCTTACTATTAGCATCCCTAGCTCTTCAAGCTGAGTATGGAGATTACCAGGCAGAGGTACACCATCAATTTAATCTCTGAGAAACTGTGCTCTTTGTGTTCTTGCTGCTTAATAAAAGAACGGACTGTGAGCAGCCATGCGTGCTTTGCAGTTCTGCCCTAGACAAAAAGGTCAGCCAATATGCTGCTGACAACTCTAGTTTTCTTACAGTCTAACAGACAACATGCACAGGGCTGCTGCCGAACCTAGTTCAAGATCTAAATGTTGAACCCTCCCTATCCAGTAGAAGTGGAGTCAAGCTTGGATGGGCTTTGAAACTATATGTGAAACTAAGCCATGGGTCACAGCTGGGAGTCTGAATCCCTCCCCTTACTCAGTCTGAGTTTGCAAACGTGCAATTCTGCCTAAAATTAACCTTAAAGCTAAATTAACTCAGTCACGCCCATATAGTCTGTAGCATATGGAAATGCTGTCACAAAAATGTTTGCTGTTGTAGGTGCATGGCATGTCGTATTTCAGACTAGAACACTATGTCCCAGCTAGAGTGATGGAGAAACTAGATACATCCTACATCAAGGAAGAGCTGCCAAAATTGCACAGCACTTACGTGGGTGCTTCTGAAAAAGAGACAGAGTTAGAATTCTTGAAGGTAAGTAGTAACTGTTTGCTTCCTTAGTCTGACTGCATGAAATTCCTTTTGAGAAGTTGGGTGCATGGACTTCAAATGAAATCAGAGGAAGCCAGCTTGAAAGGAAGAAAGCGGAAAAGATCTCAAAAGATTAATTGTTAAAAGCGGGAAAAAAATCATAATAGATGAGGAGGAAATCTTTTATGCTTTTTTTTTTTTCCATCATCAGTAGTCTTCTTGCTTTAGCTCAAATAGGTTAATTAAAAGCAACTATTGATGCTTGTGTTCATTCTAAAGGAAGCCATAATTATGAGGCAGCACAGCCTGCATGCCCTATGTAGTTTGTTCTTTCTGCTGTGGGGGAAAAAAGAGAATTTAAATAATGAAAAGTTTTGTTAGATCTAATACCTTTTATGCTGGTTAGGACGCATAGTATAAAGCGAGCCAGAAACATTACCAAGCAGACTTCCTTTTGCAGATAGTGTGTATGATGATAGGAAAACTATAATTGCAGACATACTTGCTTTATTCTAAAAGGATCGATTAAGAAATATAATTATGTGCTTTGCTGCTGTTGCTCATGAGATAATGATCAGGTCCTGCCTTGATTCAATGGCTGAAAACGAATTAAGCATTTGAGAGTTTGCAACTGAGACACTGGATAGCTATTACACTGTATTTCCGGAGTCACTCTGTGCACTGCAGCGGCACACTCAGAAACTGCAGCAGCAGAGGTGGTCTCAGCTGTTGCTCATGTGACAGAAATGCTCTTATTACCACCAGGAATTAGAGTGAGCGAGAGCTGGGAACTTGATCCTACCCAAATCTAGCCTGGCTGGGGGGGGGAGAGCAGTTGGATTTCCTCATTTGATTCATTGCATCACTCCCTTAAGCAAGTACTGAAGAGACAGCGAGAAGAAGGACTGGGAGTGCAAAGTGAGCCAAACTGCTTCTTTCAGCAGTGGGGATGCCTTACCGTGATCACGGAATGGAAGCGTAGATCTAATTCTGCTTTTAAGAAATGTATTAACACAACAAATGCATCTGACTGGTTACAATTTATTCTTAGCAATTAATGGGTGGCAGGTTTGATTTCAGTTTTCATTATTCATACTTGAGTTGTTAGATTTTGTAATGAATCCTAATGAATCCTTTGCTGTAGTCTTGGGCAGTGTATGAGCAGATACTGCCAAGACTTAAAACCATCTAGAACAGTTCATTTTGACAGGTGTGTTATCACATTCATAACCTGTCTAAGTGGAATCACCAGATGAAGAGCAATCTTTTCTTTTCCAAAATCCATATGGATACATAAATATATATATTTTGTACTTGTGCTGTATATCCTTAACTTCAGACCCTCTTTGCATTGATCTATGCAGCTGTGTCAGAGGCTCACAGAATATGGCATTCATCTTCATCATGTGTTGCCTGAGAAGAGATCCCAAACAGGTATCCTTCTTGGAGTGTGCTCCAAAGGAGTTGTCATTTTTGAGGTTCACAATAGTGCTCGTACACCTGTACTACGCTTCCCATGGAGAGAGACAAAGAAAATATCCTTTAGTGTAAGTCAGCCTCTTTCTCTCTGATTTTTTTATTATTATTATTATTTTTTTTTTTTTTTTTTTTTTACTAGCGTGCATTCTGTGCTGCTCAGGTTCCAGCCTCAGAAGAGATTTTAGCACCTGTGTTTTGAAGTGCTTTACAGCAAATCTGTAATGGTGTGAAACGTGGCTTCCCTGCTGTCTAGGAAAGAACTAATATAAAGATAGATCTGAGGCTACTGGGAGTGTGGGGAAGAGCTCTACCCACTTAGTGCATTTCTGGGCACTCTGCCCACACTGCTGTATGGCACCTGAGAAGTGAAGGAGCCCTAGGGCGAGAATCCCGTGTCAGAGGACTGCATACTGGCAAATGCCAGTGCTCTCTGGAAAGAGTTGTTGCACCAATGTTGCTTGTCAACTGAGCTGTTTAAAAGAGTGGTTAAGCTAAGCTGATATATTGGATGGCAGTGGGTGAGACACTTGGTCTGGGCTATACCAGCCAACTTCAGGGAGCACACCTTAAGCTGGGGGTTGTGTGTCAGTTGTTAATGAGCTGCCAATGCTTGCTTTTATAGAGGTATTGAAAACAGTACCTCTAATTCTGATACCATATTGAAAAGCTGCAGCTTGTGTTGCCTGTTCTAGGATTGTAATGGTCAACTGAAGTTTCAAGAATCATAAAAAGACCTGAAGCATTAGCTGATAGATTTCATAAATAGATGGGCTTATAGTTCCTCTTCTCTTGAGCAGTACCAGCCCCTGTAAATTCTGGAGAGGTTTTTCAAAAACTCATCCTGCTAAATGTGACAGTACTAGTTGTTATTCAGCAGTAACAGTAGCAGAGACTAATTAAATAATAATAAAGTACCATCTTAGCTAGCCAAGAAGTAGCTTTAAAGTGCTTCTTTGTAAAGCTCAAATTACTTTCAACCCCTATTTTAAACAGAAATCTCTCTCATCAATGCATTTTTTTCAGGAAAGTTTGAATGCTGTCATTATACAAAAGCAAATAAAAATTATTCATCAGGTGAAAGAAGTCACTGTCTTAAACTTTTTTTTTTTCCCATCATGTAGAAGAAGAAAATAACTTTGCAGAACACATCAGATGGTATCAAGCATGCGTTTCAAACTGACAATAGTAAGACCTGTCAGTACCTTCTGCATCTCTGCTCCTCCCAGCATAAGTTCCAGTTACAGATGAGAACCAGGCAGAGCAACCAAGACACTCAGGACATTGGTAAGGACTGTGGTGCTGTGGTGATTTTTTAATAGCAGTCTATATGTATTTTTATAAGGAGAAAAAAGTGGACTTCAGCTTCACACTACATGTGTAGCTCTACATTTAGAGAGAATGTATAAGGAGAATCTAGTAGCTAAGTTTATTTTGAGACAGTGAGTTGGCAATCGCACAGAGCTGGCAGCCAGCAGTTCCTTTAAAATAAAAGGAATCTAAAAATAGGTCATTAGTTTGTGCTCTCCCGTCTGATTAATACCTTTTGGCATTTTTTAGGAAAAAAAAAAAAAAAGAGAATTCCTAAATGTGATTTGTAGATTTTGCTTAATGTGAAATGCGTTGATTTGATCATGTGGAATTACGGATAAAATAGTGTGAACTCACTAGGGCAAATAAACCAGGGAGCATTTCATGCTGCTGCACCTGTAAGTGGAGAGGGTAGCTGTCTTTTTATTCTACTTTCTTTTTGGTGGACCAACTAAGGAACGACATGGAATATGTCAATTTTCTTCAGATAGGAATTGCCATCTGATTTGTGTGTATATAATAGAAAGTAAAGTGGTGTTCTTCTAGATGGAAAATATCTGATGAACAGTCATTTAAAAAGAAAAGAACAGCCCCTGTAATAATTTCTTGCCTGCTTGGATCAGAGCTGACTTGTCTGCCTGACTTCAGTGCAGACATGAAAATGCATTTCTGGTCAGTCTGCCTGCTCAGCCTTTTTGTTCTTTGTTTTTATCTGTCTGCATTCCAGTTGCTGTTAATCCAGATTTCCACCATCCTAGCTGGGATAGAGTTTGTGACCCCATTGCAGTGGAGATTGTGATATAAATATATACGTATATTGTAGCCTTTTCTATTCAGTCAGGTGCAACCAACTTGTTAGTGCACAGTGGGACCACAGGGCACCTTGATGCGGTGCTTGGTACTTCACATAGCATTAGCTTGCACTGAAACGCAAAGAAGGGCAGTACCTGCAAGGCTGTCATGGCAGGCAAACTTGGTTGCTTGCAGATGAGGTAGGTGTTATGCTTTCAGAACCTGGAAAATTGTAGTTTATTTCTGTGCAGTGCAGGTTTCTTTGAATTCAGTGGTTTCAAGTCTCATCAATCATTTATAACCAGAAGAAAATTGTGCTGTGGTTAATTCTGTTATGTTTATCATTAAAAGGAAAAACAAGGCAAGGGAAAAATTTGCTTTTGCCATAATTTCACTGATCTAAATGGATTAGCCCTGTTTCTCTTTCCTGCATGTATATATAGCAACAAAATTATTACAATAGTATCTTTTAAATAAAAAATACTGCAATACAGATAGGAGAAAGCAGTAATGAAGTAGCTAATTCAAATAGCATATTAATTACAAATACCGCTTTCCTTCTGTTAGAGCAGTGAAATCCCAAGCAGTATTTGGGAAGCATTATTATTCGTCTGCAGAAGCATCCTTCTTTTTTTTTATTTCCAGAGCTATTAAAACGTTAGTTGAAAAATAAAATAGAAATTGGTGGTTGGAAGAACTCAGCAAAACAGTAAAGAAAAGGACAGGTCAATAAGGACATTATTAACTCCAGGCTGATCACCCCAGAAGCTGCACTTGTCCAAGGCTTCTTAAGGGCTGATTGTGGGTTAACAGCAGAGTAAACACACACATGTACCTAAGGCTTACAGCGTTCATGGTTGGAGTAGCAGAGTGAGGAGGATTCAAATGCTTCTAAAGACTTCAGAAGTACAGTTTGACTGTGTTTAGCACTAGACTCACATATGATTTCAGTTGATGAGTGGAGAAAATACTTTGAGAAAAGGGAGAAGATCTGGTGTGCATAACGGCAGTGAATGAATTTTCATGGAATATAACAGAGGATAGAGGCATAACAGAGAGCGCTTGATAGTCCCTGTGATGTTCCATGGCATGTTTCACTTGCTGCACAGTGTCCTCAGTGACCTGGGAAAAAAACATTTTAACATACACAAACCTAATGAAAAGAAATAGGTTGGGAAAATAAGAGGAAAGTGCCTCTTGGATGACATTGTTTCTGCATGAATAAAAAGAGATGGGACAGAGTTCAGGGAAAAAAGTAAGGAACAATTTTATGGCGCATAAGAAAGGATGTTAGCTGTAACTTGAGGGATAATCACTTCTTTTATGCACAACTTCTGTGTCAATGCAGCAAACAGAACCAGGCACCGAGTTTTAAGATGGATCTTTTGGATTCTTGAAAAGGTGTATAGAAAACCACAAAGATCGAAGGGTTAAGTCAGTTTTACAAAGGAGCACGCGAGAATTCTCAGTTATGGAGTTGGCAGAAAACACTCACCTGAAATCCATAGGAAAATTCAGTCTTGTATTGTCAGAGGGTACATAAAAGGTCAAGAATAGAGCCCTTAAAATGTTATATGGGCGTACTCTTCCTCAGGATGTGAATGCAACAAGAGCCAGCATCACTGAGCTTCTGTCACTGTCAGGAAACAGATTTGTGTGTATCTGATCCAGCAGAACCATTCTTACATTGCTCATCAGGTATTTGATGTGGATAGGGAGGTGATAGTTGTAAGCTAATTCACATTTTAAAATGACAAAATGTGTTCCACAACTAAACCTTCTCTCTATCTGTTTATTACAGAGCAGGCTTGAGTTACTGTTGCAGTTAATTTCTGACACACATACGAGAGGAAGGAATGTCTTCCTCAAATGGCAGCGCTGAGGCTGTGCTTGCCAAATGCGCCCTGCAGTGGTGAATACTTCGGCATTTAGTAGTGCTGCTGGATGATGCCTTCCAAAAAGTAACATTCCCCTTGCAAGTTACACTGCTGCTTCCAAAAGCAGCTTATTTCCCAGCTGCATGTGTGGAGCTTAAAAAAATGAGCTAACAGAAAATGAGGATTATCTGTGTGGTTGAGGATTGCTTTTCCTCCGTCTTCCCTCTGAACTGACTCCAGGACATCAGTGAAGTTGATGAAGGGTTCAGATGGCCAGATTTCCTTTAGAGGCTCTAACCAGCAAACATGTTGCCACAGCTTATCAAGCTTCTGTGTGAGAGCCAAGCCACAGGAACTTACCTGCTAGCCTTAGGAGGCAGTTAGGCTAATAGATGTGGGCTCAGCTCAGCTTTGCTCTGAATGAGGGGGGTTAGGCTAGCTTGTATTATCTCGTGTTTGCTTTCAGCTAAGAATATTCACCCAGACAGTTCCCACGACTCAGCTGACACAGTAATTTAACTACAATCCAAAACCTGTTTCTCTCTGCTGCTTAAAGGAATGGGGATTTCAGGGGTCAAAAACTCTGGCAAACCCAGTCCACATTGTCTGTTCTGTGCTAGAACATTTAGGATGTTTCTGGCAGGGGAAGTCCCCAAGTTCACCTGAGTGAACTGATGTTCTTGTACCAGGTAGAGATGCTGCCAAGCTTTGATGGTTTTACTCGGGTGGGCAGCTGAATTCCACCACAGCCTCTCTCTCACTCCCCTTTCTCAAAGAGGAACAGGGAGAAAATACACTGCAAAGGGCTCAAGGGTTGAGATAAGGATGGGGAGATCACTCAACAATTATCATGACGGGCAAAACAGGCTCAGCATAAGGAGATAGTAACATTTATTGCCTATTACTAACAAGCTAGAGAAGTGAGAAACAAAGGAGAAAACAAAAATGCCTTCCCCCCATCCACCCTCTTCCACCTCCTCCTCCCAAGTGGCGCAGGGGAACGGAGGAATGGGGGCTGTGGTCAGTCTCAGAGGAATGGGGGCTGTGGTCAGTCTCAGAGGAATGGGGGTTGTGGTCAGTCTGTGGTCAGTCTTTGTCTCCGCTGCTCCTTCTCGGTCACTCTCGTCCCCTGTGCTGTGGAGTCCCTCCCACGGGATGCAGTCCTTGCCGAACTGATCCGGCGTGGGCTGTCCACAGGCAGCAGCTCTTCAAGAACTGCTCCAGATATGGGTCCGTACCACAGGGTCCATCCCTCAGGAGCAAACTGCTCCAACCTGGGTCCCCCACGGGCAGCAGCTCCTGCCGGGTCACCTGCTCCTGCGTGGTCTCCTCTCCACGGGCTGCAGGTCCGGCCTGGAATCTGCTCCAGCAGGGGTCTTCCACAGGCCGCAGTCTCTGTCGGGGCAGGTCCACCTGCTCCAGCGTGGTCTCCTCCACGGGCTGCAGCGTGGATCCCTGCTCCACCGTGGTACTCCATGGGCTGCAGGGGGACATCCTGCTTCACCATGGTCCTCAACACAGGCTGCAGGGGCCTTTTGCTCTGGTGCCTGGAGCACCTCTCCCCCTCCTTCTTCACTGACCTTGGTGCCTGCAAGGCTGTTCCTCACTCCTCTATTGGCTCAGCTCTGCTCAGCAGTGGGGCCCTTACCTAACGTGGGGCAGCTTCTAGATTCTTCTCACAGAAGCCACCCCTATGCCCCCCTGCTACCAAAACCTTGCCACATTTAGCCAACAGGGCTGTAAGAGTGTCAGGGACTTGTGAAGAGAGTTAACCAGTGGTTGGATGGAAATTGTGTGGGACCTGGTAGTGTGGACGTGGGGCAGCGCTGCTTGTTCAAATTCTGGAAAATAATTGCACAAGCAGGTTAAAGGAAATATAGTCTTACAGTTCACTTGGTTTGAGATGCGACAAAGATGACTTGCTTTACAGATGGAAGTGATGTGCCTGTTCATAAGGCGGCGCGGCAGTTTTACAGGAAGTACGAATGTTTGTACTAATAAGGGGATGTTTTTCAATTTAGTGTTTTTGAACTTCAGTGGAGCATACGGTTAGGTTAGCATACTATCATTGAATCCAAATTTTGCTTTTTGAGCAAGCTGCATGGATGTCATATGTATGTACCTGATAATGGTGCATACTTCTGGGTGTTATGGCTACAGGAAAAAAATATGCTTTGTTATAGTTGATTGTTTAAAATGCATGCCTTATACGAATAGGTCACGTTAGCTCTGTTTTATAATGTGAATTTATTTCTTCTTTAAAAAAAAAAAAAAAAAACAATCTGCAGAGCGAGCTTCATTTAGGAGCCTAAACCTTCATGCAGAGTCTGTCAAAGGATTCAACATGGGACGAGCAATCAGTACCGGTAGCCTGGCCAGCAGTACTTTGAACCGACTTGCTGTCCGACCTCTGTCAGTTCAAGCAGAGATTCTGAAGAGGTTGTCCTGCTCCGAGCTCTCGCTCTTCCAGCCTCTTCCTGGCTCTTCAAAGGACAAGAATGAGAAGACTTCATGGGAAGACAGACCCAGGGTTATGAGCAAATCATTTCATGATCTGAGTCAGAGCCATATCTCGGTTTACCCTCCAAGGAAAAATATTATCGCTGCTTTGGACTCTTCCTCCCAAAAAATAGAGGACATAATGGGAAGAGTCTTCCAGCAAATACCAAAATTTGATACTGGACCGGCAGCAGGAGCATTAAAACTGAGCAAGTAAGAGTCTCTCTGACCACCCTGAAATACCTTTGTGTACAGTCAATGTACATATGCATCGGTTTTGATTTATTATTCATACCATTATTTTATTACATTGATCCTTCCTTCCCTCTCCCAATTTCCTTTTCCCTCTGTCTGGTTTCCCCTCTCTCCTTCTCCCCTTTAAGTTCAAAATCTCATGCAGGTTTAAGTAGAAGCCCTGAAAGAAAGAAAAATGAATCGGACTCATCATCCATTGAAGATACTGGTCAAGCCTATGTTGTAGGTCAGCATACAAAAATCCTATTGCGGTATTTACTCACTAACCTCTAAAATTGCTTCAGATGTAATGCTTTGATATACATATTAAGTGGTAGTAATATTTGGACTTAAAAAAAAAAAGTATCACATGTTAAAGTACTCCAGATATATCACCTGTAGTCCCAGAATAACTGTAGCAGAGAAACAAAAAAATACTCCTATGGAGAAAGTAACAAACCAGTCCATACACAGGTATGCAAAGAATCAATAGTTGATGGTACTGATTGCACAAATAAGTCCTAGCAGACAGTAGAAATCAAGTTCACAAAAAAACAAGCTGAATGTTTTTAAACTCAATCATTGGATTATGGAACATAAGTTTTTAGTAGCTCTGTCATGAATTTCTGGTTATAGAAGGTTCCTTGTTAAAATAACAGAAGCAAGGATGACTGACGTATTTGCAACCTTAACTTGCTTTTTGTGTGTTTAATATCATAACATTGATTGGTTACAGAACTTGAGAACAAGTGGGAGAATGTTAAGTTTATGGGAGTCGATAGAAATGGACCTTTCACTCAGAGGGTGGTGAGGCACTGGCACAGGTTGCCCAGAGAGGCTGTGGATGCCCCATCCCTGGAGGCATTCAAAGCCAGGCTGGATGTGGCTCTGGGCAGCCTGCTTTAGTGGTTGGCAACCCTGCCCAGAGCAGGGGAGTTGAAACTAGATGATCTTCAAGGTCCTTTTCAACCCAGGCCATTCTATGATTCTATTCTGTGAAAAAAAAATGCAAATAGTGATGTGCAAATACTTAACAACTGCACACAAAACAAGGACTGAACTGGGAACCAAACTTTCTGGATTAAGAGCATCAGCTGCTCAGAAGTGAGATGAGGCATGGAATTTCTGTAGAGACTGATGGCAGCCATTTATCCTGTGCATTTAGATTTACAATTAGTCTTGCTGTCATGTGCTAACCCATGATCTCTGGGTCAGCAAGTCCAATAACCATCTTAGTTACATTTTGGCCATTGCTGTTGCTGGGGGACACGCATTCCTTGTGGATGAAACTCATCAGCTGAAACTTTAGGTTAGGTTAGGAGTTAGAAAAGGTCTGCACTGCTTTGCTAAAAAGCTTTAGTGGTCTTACCTCATTTAATTCCATAACTTAGTACATTTGTTATTTCATCCTCTGTAAAGTACAGCCTTACTTACTCAACATTGCTTCTTCCAAAGAAAATATGGTCCTAAGTACAAACCAATTTGAATAGAAATATTTGGTCCAAGTGGCTTGTTACTGCCCAGTCTTGCTTGTTACTGTATAAAATCTTACAAGGCTACTGTTCTGTTGCTTTATGAAGTTAGGTATATTCATCAAATCGTGTAACAAAATTTAGTCTTTGACTTAGGCCTTTCCTTAAAGCCCTGCTAGTTTTGTCTGAAGTTAAGAGTGGCTGTGAAGGCCAAAGCTCTGTCCTTTCTTTAATTCTTTGCCTTTGCATGAGCTACCCCCCTCTCTTAACTTCAAATTGAGTCCAAAGTACTTTAATCACCACAATTTGTTAAACCATAACTTCTTTGTCATTTTTCAACTAAGTTATCTGATATTGTGTATGAGCTCATGCATGTTCTGTGTAAAGTCTGAAGCTTCTCCGTAGCTTTATGAAAAAAATGATAAAGTCTAATATTTGCATTCATGTTGCAGGTGTTAGCATGAATAGTTCTGGAAATCTTCCATCATCAACACCATTAAAAGAGAGCAGTAAGTTGATAAATAGCATGTCCATTTAATTATTTCAGTCAGTTACTTTTAATTTGTACTTGTCAAGTGCTTCACTTGAACCTGTCTTGTTTCTTGGCTATTCTTAAATCAGATTCTTCTGCCACTTAGTTGGATGTGGAATGTTTTGCTAGATACAGCTTCCAGTATTTGTTCTGGATGGCTTTTTGAGGGAGATTTTTACGTTTGTGTAACGCTTTTCTGCTGTGGAGGGTGTCTGTTCAGTCTGACAGTTGGAAAGTTGTGTTACCTAACATGCCGTGCCCTTCCAAGCTGATTTCCCTTACTTGTGAGGCTAATGATGCTGTAGGGTCCCAAAAGACCATGTTTTGACTTTAGCAGTGGGGATCATAACTCTTTTCCGGATGGAGAAGTCTGTCATGTTCTCTCGCATCAGTTTTTTTTGTTTGTTACTGGTGTGCAGAGCACACTAGGTTCCTGGGTTTCTGCTGTTGTGGAAGCACTTGTACCATTTACAGCAAAACTGAGCTAACTGTCCAGTCTAAACGAGTTCCATCTTCTACAGGTAGAAACGTTATGAGGTCAGACTTAGAATACATTGCCTTTTTCTGAATTGCAGGAGACATTGTTGTGGTGGTTTTGTTGTTGTTGTTTTTAGTTGTTTTTTTCCCCAAAATCATGCTGCTTCTGTCTCTTAAGTGCCTGGGTCTCTTTCAGCCTGTTGAGAACACTCATAAATCACATAAAGCTACCGTGAGTGTGCTCAGATTGGAGAAGCGGCAGAGTCACCAGCCTTTAGAGCTGCAGACGTGGAAGTCAGTTTAAACAAGATAGGGTCTGGAAGATGTTTCTAATGGTAACTATTGTTTAAACAAAGGACCATCATTAAGAGAATTCGCTCAACCTTTATTAACTTAATATATTAAGCCTCAGTTTCACTTTTACCAATGTGTTTAAGCCCTGTGTCCCTGAGCAGGGAATATAATCACAGATCTATGTACTTGGCTGAACTGAGACCCATCATTTTGAAGATTTAAGGCTCAGGTGAGCTCAGACTACGCTAAGTACTTTTCTTAGGAGGAAACAAAGATTTTACCTGGGATGAGGTGCAATTTTTTTTTTATTTTTTTACTCATACATGGCTTGGAACATCCAAGCTGGACCCACTGCTTCAGAGCTTTTCAGTTTATCAGAGGACTAATTTCTCCTATGGCATAGGATTTAAAGGCAAACCTAAAAGGATGTGCATGTGCAAGTGTTCACCTCATGCCTGATCAGCAAATGTTGGCTTTTCAGCTGACTCTCTGCAAACAACACAGAGCAGAGTTTCGTCGCCAGAAAGAGAGATCACTTTAGTGAACTTGAAAAAGGATGAAAAAATGGGTTTAGGTAAGTGACTTTAAAATTGTTGAGTTGGTTATTTTGTATGTTCTTTAAAGCTGAAAATAAAACACAGTTTTGGTGTTCTGTTTTGAAGTATTTATTATAGGACTGAGGAAAACAGACATGAGCTGGATTTCTAAGGCATTTGTTTAAGATGCAGAAGCCTAGGCTTTCTTAATAGCATGTGCTACTGACTTGATTGGTGTTAAGCAAGCCTATTTCTCAGCTTCTCTATATTACGTGTGGTATAACATTTCTGATTATTGTGAAATAATAATCATAGAAATTAGCATTTGAAGTTTGTCTCTGTGTTCAGCTAACACGTGGACACCTCACAGTTGTGACAACTCGGAGGCTTTAAAGAAGAAAACCTTATAAAGCTATTAACAAATAATTGTGTTCTCATAACACAATTTTGAATTTTTGAACCAATTGAATGGAACATTAGTTTGAGGTTTAGTGAGTCTGGAAGTTGAGACATTTGGATTCCATTCCTCCTCCTGTTGTTTTTCATAAACCCATGTGATTTTTCTCTTTAACTTGGTAACAGTTGCACTTGAGTGGAGGCTCTTTGAAGTAACCTTTAGGGGATATAGTTCTGTCATTCCACATAAGACTACTTTGTAAATTTGAAGAGGGAAAAAGTCGACAAGATCATATTGTGCAGGGTCAACACTGAACATTAAGATAAGAGCTGACCAAAAAGGATAGCAGTTCATAGGAACTTTACCTTTTCTTTCCCATGCAATCTGTTACTTTGCTGTTCTGCTAGAGCAGAGGAGACCTGTCATCTTTGACCTTTTTGTTTCTTGATCCTGGACATCTTTGCCAGCTTTACCTTGTAGAATTGGCAAATAGATCTTAGAAGCTTCAAAAGAAAGCCTAGGTATGTTACACTTCAGTACACTAAACGGGTTTGAAGAACCCAGTTCTTAATATCAGGGTCAGATATTTAAGTAAAACATCTGACATTTTAAGTGCAAATACACTTCTTCTGGTCAGCTAATGGACATATAATGTTATCTTTTTGTGCATGTTTTTTTTGTGGCACAGTTGACAGCTAGACAAAGTCTGAACTGCTTACTTAAAAAACAGGAACACGGTAAAGTTTTATCCAAAAGCTTTAGCGTTTACTTTCATTTAGAATTCTTCAAGATGTATAGATGATTTCCTGTTACTTTACATCTGTTAGAATGACTAAGTTTTCATCTGTTTTGAAACATAGACTTGCAGTGTATTAAGTTAAACTGTGATCACTGACATATTTGCATGCTTTGGGCCTTTTTTAATAGGCTTTCAAATAGTTGGTGGAGAGAAGACTGGCAAACTTGATCTGGGAATTTTTATTCATTCAGTTACTCCTGGAGGGCCAGCTGATCGGGAAGGATCTCTAAAGCCAGGTGAATACTGTAAATTAGAGAGGTGTATACATGACACAAAAGGCCAAACACCTATGTTGTGCAGTTGCCGTCTATGGCTGCAGTAGTCAGTCCCTTAAATGTGCCAAACTTCAGATTCCTTCAGGATAACTTAGAAAGCTGGTGATATACGTCTCAGTTAAACAATATGAAAATAAAAGACATTTGCATCACAATAAAAATTGTAAGCTTGAAGGAGTAGAAAATGAAAAATTCCTAAAAAGAGAGAGGTTTTATTTGATACTATCTCTTGATTGGTACTTTCTAATTTAAAACTGTTTAAACTCCCAATCCATACCAGGATTTAGGGACAAGTGCATGTAATCCTGTTAATACTATTTAAAAAAAAGAGAGATAATAGATTTTATGTAATATCAGTGCTTATTTGTTTTAGTCTGTGCCTTAAACTGAACTGCACAGTCTATTTCACTTCTCAGTTTCTGCTTTTGCATCCATG
The DNA here is from genome assembly GCA_011076525.1 of Nettapus auritus. Lineage (NCBI taxonomy): Eukaryota > Metazoa > Chordata > Aves > Anseriformes > Anatidae > Nettapus > Nettapus auritus. Next base: position 65,907,275 of record CM021768.1, read on the forward strand.
GCAAAGGTTGAATGAGTGAAAAAAAAAATCAGGAAAAAATAACAGGGAAAGGTTTGGCAGTTTCAAAAAAGGAAATATTATCAGTTGTTGATTTTTTTTTCTTGTTAATGATTAGGGTTCCTTTTCCCAGCATCAGTTTAATTTTAGTAGTTTTTATTCCATGCTTTGCATAAATATGTTCAGACCTGCACACTCATGTCATCAATGATGGCTGAAAATATGTATGTTAGATTGTATCTGAACAAATCATTTTGTGCAGGACACCGACTCATATCCGTGAATAGCACAAGTTTAGAGGGTGTCAGCCATCATGCAGCATTAGAAATTATAGAGAATGCACCTGAAGATGTGACACTTGTTATCTCTCAGCCCAAGGACAAGCTATCCAAAGGTACGGAGAGAAATATTCTTTACTATTAAAGAGCTCTTCTTTGAGTTTGAGTGATCTACCTTCTCTGACAACTTTTGTAAAGTCCTTTCTGTGTTTCCTTTAATTCACTGACCTGAGCAACTGACCTAGCCATAAAATGCCACCCATAACTTCAGTCACTTCTGTGAAAATCCAGCTAATACGTGCTTGAAGTTGTGTTTTGGGACTGAAAGCAAACGCATTGAACTTAGCAGTAAGATAACTTGTGGTAACCTTTAGTGAGGACACACTGCCTGCACTTTTAAGATGAAAGTGTTCTACGTGGCATGGACTGGTGAAACCGTGCATGTTTGTAAGCTGCGAAATTTCCGTAATACTGCAGACAAGATGTTACCAGCAGCTCCTGACTGTCTTGTCTCCTGATTTTTCAGCATCATCCAACGCTGCACACCTCACTAATGGAACCAGGACTTATTTAAGGAGGCCGTCGTCAGTGCAAGACAATGAGGCAGAGTCGTCTTCGGAAGAGCACAACCGGTCCCGTGGCCACCAGAGGCCTGTCTCAGGGAGTTTGTCCGGCTTGTCAGGAGCCAAGCGGGATGGGAGCATGAGCTCCCAGGACTCCAGAACTGAGAGTGCCAGCCTGTCTCAGAGCCAGACTACCGGCTTCTTTGGCAAACGTGCAAGTGGCAGAGCCCAGCAGGATCCTCAGAACAACAGTGATTCCCAGACTGGGCTTTCAAAAAGTAATGAGAAGAGAAGATCATCGTCTGACAGTACTCGAGCAAAAATTAAAAGGCCTGGGGTAGTAGAGTCGGTGGAATATTCTGACCGAGGAGATTCTGACATGGATGAAGCAACTTACTCCAGCAGTCAGGAGCAGCAGGCAGATAAAAAGGCATAGTTTATTTCATATGAGCATTTCCCATCGGTGTTAAGAGTGGGAATGAAATAGATGCCTGTGGGTGTGAATAAGGTGAAAGGGTGCTGGGGAAGGCCAGCCTTGCCTGCAGCTTATCCTGCTAATGGCAAATGCTAGTAGCTATTTTCTACTAGTTTGGTGATTTTGCTCAAAATGAGTGGACAAAATCACTCCTGTGACTTTCAAGAGCTTTCCAATATGACATCATGGGCATGTCTTAGTTGAGGCAGATTTTGCTCTGGGATGAATGTGTAGTGCTCTTGCTGATTCTGTAGAGAACATTTTTAGTTCTTTGGTTTTGTCCAGTGTGATTGTGGGGTGATGGCCACTCCTGAAGATAAATTAATTTACTTGGAAGATTATTTAAATTTTTCCTAGATTAGATAAATTAGTAGTGATGTATCTAGAATGAGTAGCTAGAATAGCAACTGATCTCCTATTGTTTGGGAGTTCATTATCTAATCAAGGAAAAAATGCTCTTGATTAATGAGAACTTCATTGCAGCAAGCCATGCCCAAGCAGAGAGCTTGCTGCTTCACCTTGCTGAAAGCACACGAGAAAGTACTATAAATTCATCCCTAACTTGCAATGATCCCTATTTTTGGCTGATGGAGATAGTTTGCTGAAGTTGTAATAATTAATCCCACAGACCCTAGGCTGCTGTAATACTGAAATTTTATAGTTAAGAGTTTCTCTGTTCCACGACCAGCTCACTTTGACAGTAAAGACTCAGCCACTGAAGGCCAAGCATGTTTCTGCACTAAAACTTTGACTGCATAATTAGAGGAGTTAAAGCTATGAGTCTTATGAGTCAGACCGGTGGGTCCTTTCCCATGTGGACTCTTTTTGGCTGCATCTGACTCAAAAGCTCATCCTGTGGGGTCTTAACTGCAAACTTCTGTTCTAACAGAAACCTTTCTCTTTGTTTTTCTTTTTGCTCTTTGTTTTAAATAAAGGAATCTTCCTCAGCGAATACAGCACACAAAACGAATTCTAAAAAGGTTACTGCAGCACTTCTTAAACCTGGAGATATCTTTGAGGTTGAACTAGCCAAAAAAGATAACGGCTTGGGAATAAGTGTCACGGTACTGTTTGACAAGGTTTTTAGATGTTTTCTCTTTTTCTCTACTCCCAGCAACCCATTAATTACTAAATTACAAGGAAGCAAACCATTTTCTGGAGTCACTGCAGAGTATACAGCTTTACTGACATAGAATTCATCTCACCAAAGCTGAAAAATTACAATATTTTAAGTCCCTTTTTGGTCATCTCCCCTTTTAAGTAACCCCTGTTTGTTGTTTTATGGTAAATCCCCAAAGTCCTAGTAGAATCTTACTGTAGAAACTACTTGCAAGTACAAATAAAAAGATGGTATTTGGCCCCTGCCACCCAACAGCATGCAAGGGAGAGAAATAAGACCTTTTCTGATGGGCATCATAGGCAGTGGAAGGGTCGTGTTACCTCAGGGTATCTGAGCACTTCCATGTATACACGCACCGTGTTCTGTGTTCTCCCTCTGCTGGTTAAAAGGCAGAAAGCAGAAAAATCCTTAGATCCAAATCAGACCTGGCTGACACTGCCTCCTTGCAAGGTTACTGCCCTAGGAGATCATAAATGTTTTTTTAGTGGACAAATTTCCCGTCAGGTTATAAAATTTTGAAGGTGGTTTGCGTGTAGGGCCTGCCATCCTGCAGAGTGGCACTTCGGGGTGATGAGAAGGATTTAGAACTGAGATGCACACGTTTTTCACAGCTCCTGTTTTTGTTGCATTTAAAAAAAAAAACACACTTTTTGGGTAGCTTAATATTCCTATATACACATTGCTGGGCTCCCTCTGCTCTCCGAGTCCGTGGAGAAGCTCTGGTGGTGCAGCATTAGCTGTCTGCGAGCCAGAATCACTGAGGCCCTCAAAAACCAATGCCATTTGAACTTGGGCAGGTGTTTAAAGCTTAAACCTTCAGACTTCTATGATGTGAGAGAAGGCAGCACTCTTTAGTTTGATGTTACATCAGAGAGGGTCAGTCAGAGTAGGACACTGCATGGTGTGCATCTTCTGCTTTGGCTGTTGATGCGTGCTGTGCTCTCAAACATCTCAGAGCGTCTGTGTGCATGCAAGCCTTAAACTCCAGTGCAGAGCAGACGTCTTTTTGCTGAAAGACACCTGTTTGCCCTGAGTGCGTCTGCACTGTGAAGCATTGTGTTTTTGCAGTCTTCCCACCCCAGCTTCAGTCATAACAAATTGCATGAACATACTTTGTGAAACAGTTTGCTTTTGACGGTTTGGCTGTTCCTTATACGTGGCAGTAGCCAGAGTGCTTCCTGAGTGCAGCTATCCTTGTGTGACGTAGCATTTAACTACACCGTGTTCTGACTGCAAAAAGGCTGACAAATCCTGGTTTTGCTCTCCTTTTAGGGTGGTGTAAATACTAGCATAAGGCACGGTGGCATTTATGTGAAAGCGATTATTCCTAAGGGAGCAGCCGAAGCAGATGGCAGAATAGAAAAAGGTAATATTTCACTTGGTTCAATCAAACTCTTAATGTGCAAAATGACAGATAACTATCTGTGATGGACTTGTGGGGTGTGCTGTGGCCTAGAAGCTAGGAAATATGTTGGATAAAAGTACAATTAGAGGAGGAACTGAGAAGAAGAACAGTGTCCCTGAGCTACTGCATTTGCAGTTGTAATTTTATATACATTTTTATATATAATTTTATATATTCAAATGATTTGACAGGTAATTATGCAAATAAAATGTTAAGACAATTGCAGAACCAACAAAAAAGTGCAGGGATGGTGGGAAGGAAAAATATGAAATATGCTGCCTGATTTCTGTTTCCCTGATGCTGCCTGTGGTAATGCAGAACACTTCTCTGTGCCAGCCATGGAGAGGGCTTTGTTTTATTTGTGGCCCTCTTGCTTGTCGTTCAGGGTAACTTGAAGCAGAAAATCAATGTAATTGCTATGATTTTTTATGTTTCTAAGCCAGGCTACATTCTTTACTAAAGAGAGAATTGCCCTTACAGACTAAAATATTTTTAAATAAAGATTTTGAGGTTTGTGGCAGATAGCATTCTCACAGTTAATGCTGGCTTTGACATGCTGTTATCCCAGATTAGTTGAGTTGCAGAGTTCTCTGCTCTGAGAATGGAGGGGAGAGAGGATTTACTTCAGTAACTGCCTTTGTTAGTTGAGACTTGAAGGTTTCTGTATGTCATGTACGCTTTACAGATGTTCTGATTAATTTGTCTCAAAGGCTTCATAATTTATTTGTAGGTGACCGTGTGCTTTCTGTCAATGGGATTAGTTTGGAAGGCGCTACCCATAAACAAGCTGTGGAAACACTGAGAAACACTGGGCAGGTAAGTGGTGGTTGTTCATTCCTTCTGTCTGTAGTAAACCGGCTGTTCATGAGGGAATGAAAATAGAGGAAACTACAGACAGGAATTCTCTGCAGTGTGCTGGTTGTTTCGGGTGTGATTTATCAGAGTCTGTTGCTTCTTGGGTCCCAAGTCTCTCTGTCCATCCAAGCCAAGTTCTGGTGCTGTGTGTGGGTGAGAGATCTGCAAGCCATTGGTTTTTGCTTGACCCTGAGTTTTGTAGGAAGGAAGCTGAGGCACATGGGTTGGAAAACAGCTCTGGCATGCTGCAGTAAGGTCCTGAGTCTGATCCACTGGGAACACAAGGGCCTCCATGTGTGCAGCTGTGTTTGCATGTTGTGTGGGTAGCTTTGAGTGTTACCTTTTCGGAAGGCACTAGAGTCTGTCAGCAGTGTCTCCTCGTAGTGCTGTTCATGGCTGCTGCTTCATCTATGGAAGTACATGCACACCCGAAAATAGCCACTGTCTGCACGCATCCAGAACTACGAAGGATTACTGTCTGTGCACACTTTATAAAATGCTTTTAACTCTTCCCTATACCCATGTGAAAATCACACCATCTTTGACGCTTCTTAACCCCTTCAGAGCCTTATTGGAAGAAAACCTTTTCTGATTCTGTCTTGACAAATAATTTGCCAGCCTATTAGTTTATTATGGAACTTGTCGCTCTTGGCCTTTAAAATAAGGAGCGAACTGAGGACATGTGAGGGAGGGAGGTGTCCATAAAGCTTGCTGCTGTAAAACTTAAGATCCTGACAAGTTAGAAAGAAACATTAACTGTGTGTTGTCTCTGTGACTGCTGCAACTTAACTAGACATTGTTTCATCCCCTTAGGTGGTGCATCTGCTGTTGGAAAAAGGACAGCTTTCAGCAGCAAAGGTTCATGCTCCGGTAACACCACAGTGCACGCCTCCAAATCAGGTGGGGCAATGTGAGCCTCAGGAGAAACCAGCGATAAAAGCTACAAATGCCAAAGACTACAGCTTTGTCACTGCAGGTCAGGTCTTGTAGGAAAATTGTCTGAAGGCTCAAAGCATCCTTTAGCTTTATATAATTGTTTTCTCTTCTGTGAAATGGAAAGGCAGACAGGAGACAAAGCTGGTAGGAATCTCTACCAAGCACCAGCACATAATATAATTTCTTACTTTTTGTGCTGTTGTATTCATTGTGAAGGTTTCCTTTCTCATCTTGTTAACATAATTCAGTGACTATTAACTGTTTCCTCTCTCACTGCTCCTGGTTGTTTCCCAATTTTGCCAGCCTTGCAGCCCAGGTTGGTAGCAAGATTGGGGTAAAAGGGGTGCTGCTAACTCTAGTACTGCTAAGAAAAGCATACCAAATGGAGGTCGAGATACTCAGGTATAAATGAGAGCTCCTGTAGGTCCTGCTGTTCCTGTCTAGATGAGTGTAGACATCAAGAGCAGGGTGAGGCCAGAAGAGGGACTGGAAGGGTGAGAATTTTCTGGCTGACTAGAGGCTGGCACTCTTCAGCTCCTGCTGGAAATGTGTGAAAAAAGAGGGAAGCCTACTCAGATGGCAAAGCTACTTCAGATGGCTTTTCATCTTCCCGTGTGGGGTTTATCTTGTCTGTCACAATGTACCCTTACGTCTCTCACAAATGTCTGATCAGTGGCCAGAATGGTTACACCACTCGGCTGTAACAGCCTCCTGATTGGACTGCTTTGGAGACGCCCTGGCTTTCAACAACTTGGAAGGTGAAGAACCATGTGAGGGGGAGAGTGTGCCATGTCACATCTGGAGTCAGAGCCCATGCTGCCTTTTTTTTTTTTTTTAGTGATCAGCATGGTGTAGGAAATCATGTGTAACTCTTTCTCTTGCAGAGAACACATTTGAGGTGAAGCTGTTGAAGAATAGCTCAGGCCTTGGGTTCAGCTTCTGCCGTGAGGATAATCTTACCCCAGAGCAGCTGGGCTCAACCATTGTGAGGGTGAAAAAGCTCTTTCCTGGGCAGCCTGCTGCAGAAAGTGGGCAGATAGAAATTGGGGACGTCATTCTCAAAGTGAACGGGGCATCACTGAAGGGTTTATCCCAACAGGTTTGTGCTTTCTACTGTCTGTCTTAGTGATGAAGTCTTGGTGTCTGTATCTAATACTGAATCCAACTCTGACCATAGGAAGTCATCTCTGCTCTGAGGGGAACATCTCCAGAAGTTTCTCTTCTCCTTTGTCGGCCGCCACCCGGTATACTACCAGACATCGATCCTTCTTTGTTGGTAAGGTCTATGGCATAGAATATTTTTCTTTTAATTACTGTTTGAAGGTTTATTTATTTGGTATGGTGCATTAGTTAAACAAATGCAAAATGGGGGTGGAAAGATGGGCGAACGGCACTCACAGAAATTTTGATCCTCTGGTAAATTCCTCTATCCATGTACTAAGGATTTCACAGATATTAAAAGAATACAAGCCTTCCATAATGTATTTGTGTTCATTTATTATTCTTATTACATAGTCTAAAACATTTGAGATTGGCTTAAACTTTCAAGGGGAGGCGAGTTGATTTGTAGAAAATAGGTTTGAAAAGTATGTTCTATTTGTCTGCTTCTGGCACATGTAAAACTGGGGAAAAGATTGTTATATTTACTTGCTGGACTTTTGTTTAGCTTTTTGTTTAAAACGTTTTCTGATTCCCTGCTCTGTGAAATCAATTTGACTTAAGTTGCACCTTAACCATCAGCAGTATATTATGCCCCTCATAGCTTAGAAGCACCTGCCAGCAGGCTCTCGGAAGCAAAAGTGTAGAGTGTATTTGTTTTCTATAGATGCTGTTGCAGTTGTTTAGCAATGTACGTTTCCAAGTTCTGCATAGTTCATCTTGGCAAAGCTGCATTGAGCTTGGTAAAACTGCACCATAGTACGTTCACTGAATTGAGGCTACATCTAAGTGGAAGGGGTCACTGACTGCTTCTGGTAATTTAATGCAGTCTTTGCAACTTTCTTCGCTTTGCAAAACTGGAGTTTGATGCATTAAATCTCCTTGCTTTCTGTAGACTCCCATCCATTCACCCCACCAAGTATTTCCAGATGTCAGCAGAGAAGTTCCTGGTCCATCGACTGGAGAACAGGGTGACAGCTCAGATGAAAATGAAACCATTGATCCAAGCAAGAAAAGACTAAAATCTCCCTCAAGGAGAGATAGCTACAGTGACAGCAGCAGAAGTGGTGATGAGGAGGTGACGGACTCAGCAGCACAGGTGGGCTCTGGCTGGAGTTCTGCCCTGTACCAAACATCAGGTGAAGCTGTGACACAGGCACACAGCCAATATGAGGCACGCAGCGGGCCGGAAGAGGCTGTTCGCACCATCTTGTATTCTGCTCGTGAAACTTCTAGCAAGTCGGAGCTAGAGGATGACAGGTACGTTGCTCATAATGACCCTTGCAGTGCTGCAGAAAGTGTTTACAGAAGTAGTTTTTTGGACCTACTTGTGGAAATACATGGAATACTTTAGTGATTTGTAAATTCCTTTAATGGTGATAGGTACATTGTGTAACGTGATCCTTGATTTGCTTGTTTATCTTTAGCACCGTGCCATTGGATTTGCCACAGATCCCAACCTGTAGAACTGTTCCTGATGTTACCACATCCGTTTTAATAAACAACTGTTTTGCTACTCCTGCATCTGAGCTGACTCCACACCTGGGAGGAGTGGCATCGTTACTCAGCCAGTTGGAAAAAAATGCTGAAGAATATGAGCCAGTAATGTTCTTTTTCTATCTTTCAGTAATACATGCATACTTGTTGCTGTGGCCAACTGGAAGTTTTTATAGCTGTGGTGTTGGGAGTGACAGTATAGAAGTTATGAATGTTAATTTACAAAGGGGATAGTTTTAAGTTATACTTGCAGTAAGCTGGAGCTGTGTCTTATAAAAGGCACATGTACATCTGCCATTTGTAACCACTGAGCTGTGGCTGTTCATACAAGCATTGGCAGATGCTTTCTGCCTGGGCTTTTGAAGGTTTTTTATGTTTCCCTCTGAGTGTGGAAGCCTCCCTGTATGCATGTATTTCATGTGTCATCTCAGCCTTAGAACGCTTGGCATTAAGCATTTATTGAGCTCTAGGCAGTGTTCTTAGATTAACCTTACATGGCAGTTACCTTGCTTTGTGGTTGTTTGGAGAGAATGGGATAAATCAGGGCAGAAGGGAATTAGGTAGACCCTGTTCTTTGCTACTTTAGTGTCCATGAATCCCCCAAATTTTCTGCTCTGCCACAAAATGCAGCTTATTTTTAAGATTCTTCTGAGATAGTTTACTGCCACCTGAGAAACATTTGTGTTGTGTATCAGAAGGGACTTGTGCTTCCATAGCTTCCCATAATCGATTCACAGAAAAGAAAATGAAAAGTGAGGCTCAAGGCTCGTGAGAGTCTTCCAAGTTACACAGCTGTTGTAGCCTATACTCCATTTGGAGTTTTTCCTCAAATCTTCATGGTGCTGTGTGAGTTTCTGTGAGAGTGAAGTAGCTATGCATCTCTCAAACAAAAATTCATGCAAACTAAAAAAGACAAAACATATGCCTGTGTTCAGTTCTAAGAAAAGCTAGTGTTGCATCCCATCGTAAGAAAATATATTCGCCTAGTTTAGTTGAATAGCTGCTGCTGTATTTTCTTTCTTGGAAAATACAGTCTTTTTATTGCTTGGCAGCTAGCTGAGGGGTAAATTAAGGTGTCAGTTTTGACAGATACCTTGACAACTCTGTTTAGATAATGGGCTTTTGGCACAAGGTTAGCTTCATGAAAAAGAGGTCCAAATTAGAGGTAATTACTTGATGCAGCTAGGCTGAGCCTGCTAAGACAGACATCTCAGTACTTATTCAGGCTTGTGTTCCATTTAAACCGATAGGTAAATCCGTTTTATATTTCTGACACTCTTAAATTCAGTGAATTGTTTGCTTCTGTTTGTATGCATTGTAAAGTGCTACTTTCTTTCCCTAGGAAGTAGAGCTCCAAGTCACCATGACCAAGTCTGAAAAGGGTAGTCTGGGCTTCACAGTGACCAAAGGTAACGATAACGTTGGCTGCTACATTCATGACATTGTTCAGGATCCTGCCAAAAGCGATGGGAGACTGCGACCTGGAGACCGACTAATAAAAGTGAGAAAATTACCATTTCCACATAGAGTGATTGCATGAAAAGGATAATTTTGACCCTAAAATAAATGTGAACTCCATTGCATGCTAAAGTAAACGTGCTTAAGGAACAAAGGCGTGCGCATTTTATGAGGCATAATTAGATAGCAGTTAGACAAAAGAAATAAAAGTAGGAAATAAGTATGAGTAACCGCAAGTGTTGTCAATAAAGCATCCATAGTTTTGTGTTTTAATGTCAAGCATCAATAACAGGAACAGTAGTGATTGTTTACTCTAACACTGTTTTATTTGGAACCTAACTGGGAGATGCTTCTTTTTTTTTCTTCACAGGTTAACGACATTGATGTCACTAACATGAGTCATACAGATGCAGTAAATTTTCTCCGTGCTGCCCCCAAAACCGTCAGATTAGTGCTAGGACGCGTTTTAGAGTTACCCAAGATGCCAGTATTGCCTCATTTACTGCCTGATATTACACTAACATGTCATAAGGAGGAGCTAGGTAACAGAGAATTATACTGCTTTTTTCTCTAGTGTGATTTTTTTCCTTCAGTTACAAAGCAAGAACTTGATTTTTTTTTCTTTACCTACACAGGTCTGGTGTTATCAGGAGGTCATAACAGCCTTTACCAAGTTGTGTATATTAGTGACATTCTCCCCAGATCAGTTGCTGCCAGGGAAGGGAGTCTCCATGCGCTAGATATTATCCATTACATTAATGGAGTAAGCACACAGGGAATGTCTCTGAAAGAAGCCAAAAGGTCATTGGAAACATCCCTTCCTAAAGTGGTGCTCAAAGCAACCAGGTATGTTGTATGTTGGAAACAAATGCTTCCCTTTCATTTTACTCAAAATAAATAAATAAATAAATAAATAAAAATGATTGTATGAGTATTTGGGTAAAACATGTTCATGCTATGATAGCTGATTCACCAGAGTGGTACCAGGTGGCATGTTACTGAGGATTAATGCCACAAAAAGGGGATGTATATTCTCAATTTCTGTGCTTCAGTGGAGAAGGGTACTTGGTACTTGTGTTTTGTGTTTCTAGGGAACACAGGGCAGTGTCCAGCTATGAAGCATAAGTGTTCAAAGTACTGTTTTCAAAATATAACACAGGTTGTTTTGATGCAATTATTCCCTTTTTGTTGTTGTTTAAATCAAACTGCTACTGAGCATTCTGTAAGCATAAAAAGGAGACAAACTGTCAGTGTTTAAATAGTTCTATCATCACAGGGGTGCTCTGGCACAGCCTTGAATGTCAGAACCCTCTGGCACAGATCTTAGTCTACCATTGCATTTTTACCAATCCCTGCTGCTTCTTTTGTGGAATACAGCAGCCTAACAAACTCTCCAGATTATTGTGAGTTTTAGTTTTTGCTTGGGACTGAAAGCCTAGTGACGTTTACCTCATTTTTGAAATATTCCAGCCATGCTTGCTGTTCTTTGCTCCCTCCCCACCTTTCTCCTTTCTTCTCTGTTCTGTCACAGAAGGGGAAGAGTTTTGAGGTTGAATCTTTTTGTAGGAATCCAGAATGAAACTCCAGCTCTAACCAAGTCTTGGTTCCTTCCCGAAGTAGGAACTAACCAAACGACCAGTGCTTTTATCTCTATTATGGAATATTTTAATGTTCCAGAGCTCTTGTAATAGACAGAACAACTAATAGTTTTATTGGTCATCAGATATTGATGTATGTATGTGCAATAATCATGCTTTTATTGATTTATATATGTTAATACACATTTCTGTAAACATTTTTTTTTCACAGAGATGGTCATCCAGTGCTTCTGAAATCCAAAAGCCCTGACAGCTCAAATTCATGGTCAAAAAAATCTAATGGTAAGATTTGCTTGGTTACTTGTTGCAGGTGAAATGCATGTGTCCATGAAAATGAAGGAACTTGTATGCATTTTAAGATGCTATCCAAGTGCAGTTGCTGCACTGCAACTCCATGTACTGAGATCAGCTCCAGCAGGTGTTTGCTGGCTCTTTGCTTTAAAAACTCCACTAAAAGAGACTCAGCAATAGTCCCTCTATGTTTCTATTTCTACTGTAATTTAGAAATTTTCTCTAAAAACAAGCCAAGGAGTAAGTTCAACTGATCTTTTTTATGATATACGTGTAAAAATAATATTATTCTACTTGTGTCCCGTATCTTCTGACCAGGCATAAAAATATCATTTTGTTACATTTGCAAGGGCTTCAGCCCAAATTGATCTTATAATTCACCTCCAGTTTGTTTACATTGGTCTGTTTTCCTCTTTTCCTCCTCAAGCATGGTGTCTCCAGTCACACACATGACATGGAGTGAGGCTCACAGACAGGCCAATCAGACAGAAATAATTGGTTTTAGTTTTCTGTAGACAGCACTCCTGTTAATGCTTCCTGAGTGAGATGAGTTGAACTTCGTTTGGCTAAATAGTACCTTGTTCACTCACTTAAATTCAGGATGTTTTACCACCTACATTTGCTTTCCTGCTGAACCAATGTTTATGTTGTAACTGTCTTAAGCATTTGTTTCTCCCATTGAAATGTGGTGCTTGGCATTTGTTGTGATTCACCAAGGTCTTGTTTTTCACACTTGCCCTTAACGTATCAAGATAGTTTTGAATATTGATCTCTCCTTGTAAAATTATTGAACTGTTCCATTTCACTGCTGCTCACATACTTGACAACTATGCTAACCATTCTGTTTCAAAAGACTTAGTCAAGATATTGGTTAGGAAGATGCGTTTTCACTGAATCTTCAAAGATACCACCTTAAACTCCCTTCTCTTAGATGACTTGTTTTGCACATGTTCACAACAAGCAATTCTTACCTTTGGTAATTTCATCTAAATGCTTCTCGGCTTGTAAAAGCATGTGTAAGGAAATCCAGAACTCCACTAGAAGCTACATACACAGCATGAAGTGGTTCCTCTTTGTCTTATTTATTATACCAGTAATATGATGTCTGACATAAGCAATGGTCTTATGTATCATGGTATCACTCTTCTCTTGACCTAGAAGGGAAGGTACGTTACAACAAGGACCAATATTTCAGATGATGTTTATTGAATAATAAGCAAGCAACAAATTAACGGATGTTTGCAGGGTTGTAATCTATACATCTGAAGGGAAGGGAAATCATATCCTGTTTCCCTAAGATGCCAGTGTTGCCTTTACACATTAAGTTGCTACTCTATTTATTAACATTTGTCTTTGTTTAAAGTTGGTTATTTTTATGAGCAGTCAAGCTTCCCCTTCCATTGAAATTTATTTTATTATGGCTTTTTGAAGTTTTAGTTTGTCAGATGTAAACTTGGCAACGTCCATTAATCAGGCTGGCAGAAATGTTACTCATTTCACAATATGATATAAAACATCTTGTTTATTTTATAATAATAACTGATGGGGACTGATTTAATTATGGTAAAAATAATGTTCTTAAGTTGTTGATTTTCTTCCCCATTTTGTTTAGGCTGTTCTCATGGTGATCCCTGTGATAAAACAGAAAAGGCAACTGATGCTTATGGGCCCAAGGTAAACATTTCCTCTATGGTGCACATTTTCATTAGCTAGAGAAAAGAGTATAGTTTACACAAGTTAGAGTTTTGTTCCTTTTCTTCTTTTTAAAGAAGAAGTTAGTTTGATGTAATGCACTGTTTAATAATGCAAATCCCGTTTCCATTCGTTATGATAAAGCAGTGATGATAAAAAATGTACTAGTTTTGGGAATTCATCTTCTCTTTCTTTACGATTGCCTTATAGAAAGACAAGTGATCTTATGAGAGGATGCAAGGCTATTACCTATTCTCTTCCCAATTCTTGCAGATACTTGCATGTTACATCACCAGATTTTCTTTTTCGCCTTTTTTTTTTTTCTGAGAAAAAGGTGCAATGTGGCACCAAAAGAATTGAAGCCTGCACATTTTATTGAGGATATATAATGTGAAATGTTATTGTGTGTTTTCTTGTACTAGTTAATTCTTCATCTCTGTGTGTTTTTTCTTAATTACTTTATTTCTTTTCCTTTGCTAATGTCATTTGAAACTTCAAACACACTTTAAAGCTGCCAAATGGACAAGTAGAATTCTGCCCACCCATCACCCAGCTGTCTCAGATGAAATAGAATATAATAGTTTCTTTCTGTTTTTTGCTAAGTAGAGCTGTGTACTTTTTACTTCTTAAACTGCTTTAAAAGATGAAGAGTTAATTTGTAGTGTTCTTCACTTTATTAGGTCAATGGCAATGGCATCCTAGGACCATCTCATGCAAACACAGAAAATAATACCCACCACACAAAAGGACTGATGAATGTCACAGGGTCTGGAGATGCCTCTTCCCTTGGCTTTGCCACTCAGATAGCAGATTTTTCTAAACACAGTGACAAATCAGGTAAGAAGAGATGATATAAGGGACCATTTGTTTGTGTGTGAAAGAGAATCAGGGTAATAGAGTTTGAATAGACTGAAATTAGTCAAAGCTAGGTTGGCAGTCAACATTAAAAGATCATCTTCAAGCCCCGTGGTGTGCTCTTGAGGAATTAGTTCATGTTGGAAGTAGATATATGAAAATTGGATTTTGTGTCAGAGGGAAATGAGGGAAAGCCATGATAGCAGCTAGGAATAATGCCTTGGTGTCTGCCTCTCTCTTTCTCCTCCTTGTCCACCCCCAACCCATTTGGGGAAAAATTGACATTTTATACTATTTATTTTTCAGAAACAGAGGTTCCAGATGATGAATATTATGATGAAGACGATCACAATGAAGTTGTCCAATACCTGTTGGATGTTGTAGATGAGGAAGCCCAGAACCTCTTAAATCGTAATAACGCTACATCAGAGGCCCAGAACCTTCTACACATCAAGAAGGCCACATCAGAAGATCATCTGTCAGGTACTGTGAGCCACTGAAAAAACAGATGACTAGAAACAACATGCTGTGTGAATTTGTTGCTGAGTAAACCGCAGCAAGTATGACGGGTGACATTGAATTGTTTTCTGAAGTGAAAGTTTCCAAAGTAGACTACAAATGGTTGTTGTTTCCAGTGAACTTTGGATGCAGTTTAGTATTGCAAGTTCTAGGTTGATAAATCTGAATCATTGATTCAGTAATCTGGGAGAAAGAATCCTGTTCTGTACTCAAATTGTTTAATGAGTGAAATTAGTGTTTAGGTACCTAGTTCTTTAGCTGCAATCACACTTCTGGCAATCCACTGTCACCTTGATCGCAGATTCCAAAATTTGGAAATGTGTTGAGATCTCACAAAACCAAATAGTTTGTTCCAACATGCTTTATCTCTTAGGAAAGCCATGCATTTTTTTCAGTAGCTGCTTCTGTTTGTGCAGCTTTCTAAGACTCGGTAATACAAGGAGAGAGTAGAAGCCTTGTTTATAACCACCACAGGTCTAAATGTAATTGAATTGCAGAAACACTGTTGACATGGGAATCTGATGATTTCCTAGCAGTAGCATGCCCATCTGTTACACTGTGGCACATACATTCTGTTAGCTGTGCAAACAACCTCGCTTTTAATCACAACTCGTCTTGTTAAGAAGGAGGAAGCCGTAGCTCTGATTCTCCAGCACGCTGGTAGTAAAGGGACTTAGAAGTTGTTTCTTGATTATTCTGGCACCTGTGAATCCTGTTACACATGTTTGGCACTACACAGGAATACGTCTGAGAAGGTAGTTTCAGGATAACTTTCATTGTGTTCATGCTGTATCTTCTGCATTCTCATTTTCCTGCTACAGTAGAAATGAATGGGAAGCTGACAGAAGATAAGTCTGAAGATACTGACTGTGATGGGTCATCTTTACCTGAAGATTTTTCAGAGGTGAGATGGCACTAAGCTGGCAGACATGTCTGCAGATTTTGTTGTGTTAGTCTGTTTAAATTTATTGTTTTACTTATTTGTATAGGCCTTGTGGAAATAAACCTTAACATGCATTTTAAATGAAATTATCTTTGTCAATAGTAGCTTTAAATAGTGTATAAAAAGTTATTTTTGAAATAGTGTATGATTACTCTTTAATAAAATAATTATTCAAGAGAACAAAGCATGGAATTAGCATAAACTTATTCTCATATAAAACCAGTTTTTGTTTTGTTCCATGTGTGTTGTTTTTTTCAAGTGATAAAATACCTCAGTAGTGTTACTTCAGTCATTTCATCTCAAAAGTTGCCTTGATTCCTGCTCAAATAAGGGAAGTAGTCACAATGAATATTGTGTAGATTTATCTTTGCAACATATAAATTTGAGGCCTCTTTTCTCCTTACTTTTCGCTAGAATTCTTTCATTAACTTGAATACCTTATTACATGTCCTGTTCTACATCAGTCACTAGATGCCCTAGTATGGTTTCACACTTCAGATTATCAGAACTCCTTTGTATCTGCCATATCCTAGCTGTTGTGGAATTCTCTGTCTAGTCAGTGAGAGCTGAGAGACCAAATGGCCATCTGGCTCTCTGTCATGTTCTCTAGGAGATCCAAAAGTAAAACTAATTGATTATGACAGTGAGAACTTCCAGGATGGCCTAATAAGCATAAATCCTTTTGGAGAGTTGTCCTTTCTCCAAAGGGGAATTTCAATGCCCTCTTCTTTGCTGAGTCATCTTTGTCTTTTGAGGAGGACGTAGGTAGGAGTACCTAGAGTACCTAGAATTTAGAGGTAGAGCCCTGTTTTGTTCTTTATGGCAGCGGTGGCTTTTCAGGATGCTAAGTGTTCACTGTCAGACTTGCCTCATAAGAGGTTTTTAAGGATTACAAACAAAAAAGTCAACGGGAAAAAATGTGGATGGCCCTGCTGCCATGAGTCAGGAATAATTTTAAGATGGCTGTTGGCCTTGTTACAGTGCAGCCTTCTTCCAAGTGCTCAGTGTTCTTCTCTGTTATTTTGCATTAGTGAGCTAAAATAGTATAGTCTTAAATTATTTGATGCTCTGAACTTACTCCCCTTCAGAAAAACTCTGTGTAACTGCTGAAGTCCTTGATAATTTAGAGTGGATGAGCTTTATGACTATGATCTTGATGTGTGTGTTTTTCTCTTCCACTAGCCAACACATTTAAATGGTTGTGAAGACCATTGTGAAGAAAAAGCTGTGCCAGAAAGGTAAGATTTCTAGTGTTGCTTGAAAGTAAACCCGTGAGATATGAAGCTCTGAAGAGAGCTGTTATAATGCAAATATAGCATACGTGTGTGCACAGGGCGAAGAGGGATATGGATAATTATGTATGTAATGTCTTGTTGAATCACTGTCTGCCTGTTCTTGTTATTGAAAAGGTTATAATTCACCTGAATATTAGTCACCTTTCTGTGGTTTACTGTGCCCTGGCTGTATTTGTTCCTTTGATATATGGTTTTAACATGTAATTAGGACATGTGTGCAGTCTGTTTCCACTTGGCTGCTTGGGGCTTCCTCCTCTTACATGGAAAACTAAGGATGCACCTGGCTATGTTACCAGCTTTTGTTTCGAGACACCTTGAATCTTGGAAATCCACACAATGGTTTCTCTGTGCTAATATTTGTCCTTAGTCTAAGTAGTGCTTCAGTCAAGATGTATGTGCTTCTGTTTTGATAAAGCCTCTGGAAAGTTTGTGTTGAATCTTGGCTTAAACAGGGTCGTTATGTTGTATGGATACTTGATATCTTTATTGCCATTCTCAATAAAGGGAGAAAAGTTGTAGTTTAAAATAGGTACCCTACTACATATGTGTTGAGTTATGTGAATAGTCCAAATATTCTATTGGACATTATTTGGCTGCTTTGCCTTTGAAATGTAATTGCAGTGATTATCATCACTAGAGCAATATTGTCCAAGTTCTTTCCCCACTGTCATCTTTTTTTTTTTTAAATCCCCAGTGGTGATTGAAAACAAGTGGGTGGGTTTTGTTCTCTCTCTTTTTTTTTTTTTTTTTTTTTGGTGAGATCACTTGTATGGATCTGGTCCAGAAGAACTTGTAGCTATAAATTACCTCCTGGTAATGTTTCATTAGATTGCAAATGTGTTATCTCTGGGTGTTGTTTCTTATGTTCCTTGTCTTCTGTAGGTCACCTCCACAACCTCCCTTGAGTCAAGCAGATGAAGATGAAATCACATGGGGAAGCGATGAATTGCCAATTGAATCCATCAACCAGGAACGTGTAAATAAAGGCAAGAACTTCAGCAAATAATCAATTGAAAACTGAGGATCACATTAAGGAGAAAATATGTCAGAACTGAATAGTGAAATGTCTAGGATGTGTTTTGAGGGTGTAATGACAGGTATAATGGGAAACATAACAGCTCCACTATCCACTGGAAAGGATCTTTACAGCTGTAGTATCTGTGTGAGAGCTGATCGGAACAAGTATTGTCAAGATTTGGCCTCTAGTTGTAGTAGAGTTGAAATCAGTTCTCTCCCATAGTATCTATCTGACAAAAACTGTAGCAATGTTTGATGGTTTGTGTGGTTTAACTGTGATCAAATCAATACCTTGTGTGCTTGAAGTAGTACCTACATGTTCAAATTGTGCAATATTTTCCCTCTATATTGAGTCTCAGTTTTCCACTGTTGCTCAATTTGGCAGGGTGAAGTACTGCTAAGTTTGATGCATTTGGCAGAAGCTAGTCTTTTCCTTTTGAGATAGGATTAGAAATGTCAGCTCCTGAAATTCATACACAGTAGCATTGTGTCTGTAGGATCTGTATTCATTAAAAGAAGTAAAGAATAATCCATGTAAAACTTTTGCCTAAGCTAGTAGATGAAAAGAAACTTAATTGCAATAGCAGAGACTTCTGGTTTATGATTTTTTTTGTGTTTCAGAGGAGCGCTGAAGGTCTGGCAGGAAGCAGGCTTTATTGGAGAAAACAATGTTTTAAATGCATCTTACAATTAACGTTTAAAAGCCATCTTGACTATAAGCGCTACAGATGAATTCACAGGATGTGTTGTTTATTTAACTGGAGACTTCTGAACTCATCAATGTTTATATTTATGAATTTAGTAGATTGTTTTTAGGAACCTACATTTAAAGTATATATGAAGTTTATTTTAGTTTGCTTATTGTAAGTTCAGGAGAACATTCCATTTGGTACCTGGATTAATGAAAGCCAATTTTGCTTCTTGCTGTTTGTTAGTTAGTTTTTGCCTGTCAAACTGAGAAACTATCTACAGAGGTAGCAAATAGTGTTGAAAAGACTGTTTCACTCAAAAATGCTTTATTGGTCGTGCCTTTTTTGTAAAAGATAATAATAATCTATGAGTCACCCCTGCATGGCAGGAAAACCATATATAACAGTAACAAAGAAATCTAGCACTGCACTGCATTTTTTGTTGCCTTAATTTTAGCTATTTATACAGGCATTTAAATCAGCCTTATTTTTCTGCTAGATTTCCCTTTGGTGACAAATGAAGAGATCTCTTCGCTCCCTACTGTGAATGTGCTCCCTGGAGGCAAGTACTCAGGAGCCAAATTGAAGTCGGTCATCAGGATGTTGCGTGGATTGCTGGAACAGGGAGTCCCTTCTAAAGAGATTGAAGTGAGTAACTATTTGTCCTTTTAGGTCCTTTTTTTCTAAAACTTTGTTTTTTAACAGGATGAAACATTTAGAAATAGAATGGTTGATTCATCACTGCCTTAAAGACCACAGCGCTTTGATTTGCAGCTCTTTAAAAGGATGAAAAGACTTCCTTCACCAAACATCCCTCCCTTCCCCCCGCCAGCTGCTGAGAGATGAGATGAGGTGGAGCTGGCAGTTCAATTCAAAAATGTGTTTACGTCATTCTTATTTTTAGTAAATTTCTGGTACATTCTTATTTCATTTCACTATCCTAAATGAATATACAGGCATGGATAAGGTAAATAAATGCTGCAAAATCTAGCTGCAGAATGAGAAAAAAGTCCTTTCCATGTCTCAACATTGTTAAACTTTCCTTTAGGAGAAGGAGCTGAAGTATTTACTGGATCACAGTTTTTTTTTTTTTTTTTTTTTCATTGGTTTGTTTCACAGTGGTGTATTTTTTTTAGGTATCGGATATTAGCTTCCCCTCTGTGACCCAATTTTTGTGCATATCCACAGTAGGATTATTTTCTCTGTTTTGTGTCTCTGAGAGACTGCTTTACCACTTGTCATCATTCATTGCATTGTAATGTGTGAGTTATTTCTTCCTTACAGAATCTTCAGGAGTTAAAACCCTTGGATCAGTGTTTGATTGGACAAGCAAAGGAGAACAGGAAGAAGAACAGATATAAAAACATACTTCCTTGTAAGTCCTAACTAATCTGACACTGCGTTGGTATTTTGTTGCCATCTGTATGGTCACTTGAATTGGATCACAAGTTGAGATGATTTGTTTGATTCCCAATCCCAGCTCAGCTGCTGAGAGGAGAAAAGTTAATATGTTTCTACAAGTTTAAATTGAATATTTATAAAGCAGTTTGGTATTGGTAAGCAACAAATTAATGTGGTAGGTAGGGATGGATGTCCATGGGTTTGGAAGCTATTTGAGAAGATTCCACTTATTAAATGAGATATATTTACGGAGCCAGATAATGTTTTTTCAGTTTTACCCATGTACATTTGGGAATAACGAACATATACACAATTGCTAGTAAGTTTCCTACAATAAAAGTTGGTTTGTTAGCTGGGAGATGAGTTGAGGAGTTGTGAGAACTTACGGAGGCTACCTCTGAGTGAAAAATACTCCAACTCAGTTTCAAAGGTGGTGCCGTTTTAGTCACGTACCCAGCCTGTATGTTGGTTAAGTTTCTCCCCTAGCTATCTTCTTTTTTCAAGAAGTACTGACTTGCAAGTATTATATTGTTTTCTGTTGTTTGGGGTTTTCTTTTTAATAAAATTTGGAAGCATCTTTGGAGATAAGCACCGTGTGAGTGTGCAAGGCTCAACATCTCTATTGTGTGAAGGTCTGATAAGGTGCATGCATAGCATTAAAGTATTTCTGTTGCGTTGGGATTGCAGATGATACCACTAGAGTACCTCTTGGGACTGAAGGTGGATACATCAACGCCAGCTTCATTCGCATGCCAGTGGGGAACGAAGAGTTCATTTACATTGCATGTCAAGGACCTCTCCCTACTACTGTAGCGGATTTCTGGCAAATGGTTTGGGAACAAAAATGTACTGTGATTGCCATGATGACTCAGGAGGTTGAAGGAGAAAAGATAAAATGCCAGCGTTACTGGCCAGATGTACTCAATAAAACCACCATGATAACTGACAGACTACGGCTTGCTCTTGTAAGATTCCAGCAGCTGAAGGGCTTTATCATTAGAGTGCTGGAGCTAGAAGAGATTCAGGTAAGTGCATCTCATTTGGCATGCTGAGAACTTCTTCCTGGGTGCTGATGTTTCAGTTCTCATACTTGTGGCTTGCCTGCTTTCAATTGCAATGTCCATGTGGAGATGTAACATGGAGCTTCTCTCTGGCCAATGAATGTTACTGAGCAATTCTTCTGCCTTGCAAGTTGTGCTACTTGGTGACTTTTTGCAAGAGAAGGCCTGATGGGCCAGGAGGTGATGTTATGATGCTAATGTGGCTCTTTACGTGCCTTTGGTCACGTAAACAGAAAGATATATCGGGATGTAACAGTCATTATTCAGTCTGTCTGGTTCATTCCTGTGTATGATTAACTCAGCCTGCACACTGAACCTTATACAGTGTAACTATCAGCTAGGAATTTAGCTCATGGCTTCTCTTGTTTCACTGGATTAGAGACCACTTTTGTGGGGCAAATCCATCTCTTCAGGAACTGCTTCTTTTGAGAAGTTACCTGTCTTTTTCTTCATGTGTAACATTTTGTTGTTTCTGTTGTTCTTCAACCTCAGACAGGTGAAGTACGGCACATTTCCCATCTGAACTTCATTGCCTGGCCAGACCACGACACCCCTTCTCAACCAGACGACCTGCTAACTTTTATCTCCTACATGCGGCATGTCTACAAATCGGGACCCATCGTAACTCACTGCAGTGCGGGCATTGGCCGGTCAGGGACCCTCATATGTATAGATGTAGTTCTGGGATTAATCAGCAGAGATCTCGATGTAAGTATCTGACAGGATGGGTAAGCTGTGCTTTTGACTTGCAGGAGCTGCTCAATGGAAGTTGATCTGTTGTTTCAAGAAAATGCCATGATTTTGAGGTCAGCATGTAGGCCACATCTTAGTGTAACGTAAATGAGGATGTAAAACAGCAGCAGCTGTGCAAATGTTTCTTTAATGATGATGGGGGATGCAGAAGCGTGCAGGGAGAGATCTAACATCTGGTTCTTGGATTAGCTCAGGGAATTTCTTTAAGTGTCCTGGTTGTTGAGAGCTCAGTAACGCTATATGAGGCGCCGCTTAAGTAATCTAGGATGTGCTGCAAGGAGATCTACTGAGCAGATTTTCAGAGTGTGGCTTGGGAATAAAAGTGTAGTGCCACAAGAGCTCAGGCAAGTGAAGGAAAAGAGTTAAAATGCCTGCCTTACTGGCTGGATGTACTGACAGATCTGAGAAACCCTTATGGTAAATGACAGATGTGACGCTTGATGAGCCAGAGATTGACGTGCAGTTGCAGAGCTGCTAAAGGCAAGCAGAATATATGTTTAGGCAACTGAATCCCAGTCTTAGTGACAGTGTAACTTCTATGTTTAAAACAAGTAACAAAAAAAAAAAAACCATCAAAAACACAGGGTGCAAACACCTCATTCTGAGACAGCACCCTGCTCTCTAGGGTGATCCACAGGAGGGTGCTAGCCTCCTTAATGTTTGTATCCCTCACTAGACCAGTGTAGCAAATGTTTTTGTGAATTTTGTAGAGGTCAGCTATAATGTCATCAGCAGGGTTTCCAAGCACCCACTACATGTCTAGAACTCGTATAGACCTGTAGAAATTAAAAGCATTGTGTTAGGTTGGGATGAGGGGCTCTATTTTCTGTACACTCGGTTCCTAGTATGTGTAAGCAAGAGAGCCAATAGAAGCACACAGATAAAGAAAAAAGAGAAAGGTATACGGTGTAGGAGGGCCACATCCTTACTGCTCCAAGACAGCTCATGCTAGTCATCTGCCAAACATGTGCAGGATACACTGATTTGTAAATAGTTTCACTACAAAATGTTTCATGTAGCTAGTTTGATTCCTTTGTGTGATGCTCATTTTCTTACATGCAGTATGTCTTCTTTCAACATTTCACTTGCTGTTTGTTTTTGCAGTTTGACATCTCAGACCTGGTGCGCACGATGCGTCTGCAGAGGCATGGGATGGTTCAGACAGAGGTGAGTCTGGCTTCTCCAGATTCAGCCTTCCAGCTACAGCAGAGATGCTGGAATTCTAACTCCGATGTGCCAGGAAGCTTTTTGTAAGGCATGGAGTGGTTGTCTTCATGTCCTCTAATGCGATGTTTGTGTTGGGAGAATTAAATTGGATGCTCTGTGCTCTTTCAATTTGTGGTTAAAAAAATAATAGTAAGGGTTTTCTTCTTCTAAAGCATGTGTTAGAGTAGAAATCAGATGAGCTTTTTTGTCAAAAAGAATCGCATTGCATGCTGAAGACAAAGCCTAACTATATAGCTGCCATGAATTGCTTAAACTACTGGAGACATCTTGAAACCA
This sequence comes from Nettapus auritus, assembly GCA_011076525.1. NCBI lineage: Eukaryota > Metazoa > Chordata > Aves > Anseriformes > Anatidae > Nettapus > Nettapus auritus. The sequence continues at coordinate 65,930,634 of CM021768.1, forward strand.
CCTTTTAGGGGGAGGTGTTTAGCTAGAAATAAATTGAATGTTTTAGGAGTAATCTGGATCTGGAGCTGTTTAACCTTACTTTGGATTTGCACCACTTTTTGAACATGAAGGACTTGTCTAACTGCAGTTAAAAAAAAAAAAAAAAAAAAAAAGAACCATCGCCCCAACCTCTCCCACAAAACAAAGATTAGCTCTCAAACCTGTACTGACCTATAAAACCTGAGATTTTAAGATTATAAGATGCCCTGTAATCTGAGTTCTCTATTAGTTAATCTCAGATAGTAATTTGAGCTCTCTGTTAGTTGGAGCAATCAAATCTGAGTTCCCTATCTGAGAGTGATCAAATCTGAGTTCTCTATTAGTTGGAGTGATCAAAGATCTTTAAAGGTCACTTGCTGTCTTAATTTCTGCTTCTGTGAAGTGTTCAGTCTATTCTATTTCACATCAAAAATGAAGCGAGAGGAGGATAACTGCCCTATGTAAAACTATACCTTTAGTGGCAGGCAAGTACCTATCCTTGTTTGAAGTTGAGGTTGTATATTTCTCAATTGTCTATTTTTTTTGGCTTATTTTACTATAGAAATAGTATTGAAATCAACTGCTGTGGCAGGTGAGAGTGAATTGCTGAGGTGGTGCAAGCGTTTTTCATGTGTACTCTGATTTCCTTTCCCTTGCAGGATCAGTACATTTTCTGCTATCAAGTTGTCCTATATGTCCTGAACCATCTCCAACAGGAAGAACAGAGAGGGAAATAAAACACTGAATGGAAGTGCTTTTAAAACAAGGAGATCTAAAGATTCTCACCTGTTTTATTTGTTCTGCTAATATTATTCCAGTCATTTTCTTCAGTTGCTGTCAAATGTTTTTTTCTAAATAGTCTCTTCATCGCTCCAGATAAGGTATATTGCATATGGAAAAGGGATAGCTCATGCAATACCACTAGTGTCTTACGCCCATGGACACGTCTGTGAGATACTTGTATAACAGTAAATAATATTTAATAAAAGCTGCATTTTTTTGCAGCATCCTTAATATGTGATTAAGTAAAAAATATTTTAATTAAAAAAATGAAGAAAAATAATAATCTTATAATACCTCCTGCAGTTCTGCAACTGCTCTGGGGTATTTGTTTCTTAGGGGGTGGGATAAAGCAGTATTTTTGGCCTGGTCAACTTTATTACGAAGACGTTTTACTAGTCTCTTTTAAAAGCTTGTTTATGGCACAGACTTTTTTGTCCTTTTAGTACAGTTAGAACTATTTTATAGAGGGTATCTTGAAATCAGTATTTAAGCTTTAAGAGATGCCTTTTAGCGTAAGGGTAGTAGTGAATGTTTACTGTAAGTATCACAGTTAATAATGTTTACTTGATAGAGTTTCATGTACATATTTATATACTTTTACAGAAAAAAAAAAAGTTGAATTATCAGATGTCTAACCTTATAACTTATTAGGCATCTCTACTCTGTAAATAAAAATACACTTAAAATACACTGATCAGTGGATCTGGGTATTTTTGTGTCCTTTTACTGATTTCCCTGGCCTAACAGGGCATCCTTCCCCAACACTGTGGTTGCTACACTTTTACATGATTGGCAACAAAAGACCCGGTGCCTGTTCTTCAGTATCCATTTGAGAAAAGCTGCAGAGCTGTGGGTTCCCTTCTACAGAGCTTCCACACGGTGGTTAAAGGAAAAGGTATTTTCCCTTCCCTCCCTGTTTTTTGGTGTACATGGGCATTGAGACCTGCATCACATTTTTATGGTGGGCTGGTACTTGGATGCTGTGGCAGTGAGCTGACAACAACGGAACCTGCTCTGCTTATACCAGCCATGTTTGATGGGAAAGGCAGGATACTGAGTTCTAAGTAACTCAGGGTTTTAGTGATACTATATAGTGATACTATAAACAGCCAACTGTTCTGAAAGGAAATCTGAGTTTAATGCTCTGTGGGCATTTTTGGATGATGGAAAAACTGCTAGAAGCCTTCTGCATTGCAAGGGTAAAAATAAGTTCAGAGACCTGTGACTCCCCAAGGTTTCACTCTTCAAAATAGTAGCTGTATTGATCTCCCTGTCCTTATCTCAGCCCTTGAGCTTTATTTTCATTCTACTTTCTCCCTGTCTGTCTGAGGAGGGGGAGCGAGAGAGCAGTGTGGTGGTGCTGAACTACCTACTGGTGTGAAACCACCACATACCCCACAGTGTTCTGCAGTCCCAGCCCTGGCACGGTCACCATCGAACTTATTAAATGGCATTATATATTATTAGTGGTAATATAACTAGCAATAGCATGACTGAAGAAAGGAAAAGAGCCTTTTTCACTTGTCACAGTAATGCTATGACCTTTTTCCCTCTAGCTTATCAGCACAGCTGAAAAATTACGCTTTTTAAGAGCAGTGTATAGTAAGGAAGGAAAACAAATTCTGTGTGCATAGTGAGAAGCAGAGGCAAATTGACTAGCCACGTTGCCACTACACCTGTATGAAGGAGCTTTAAAGTAAAGAGAGAACATTTTCAGGACTACAGTTGTCAGCAGGCAAAGTAAGTAAAGACAGCTGATAAGCTGCTACTGTTTTCACGTAAGTAGTGAGTTTAGAGGATTTGGGTATGTCTGGTTTTCAGAAATAAAAAATTACGTTCTTAAAATAAAAAATACATTATATTAAAAGCTGTTAAATTCTTCCCTTAGATGTTTTCATATACATGACAAAAGTATAGAAACAGGAACTTTTTATATGCTATGCTATGTGAAGCTCACTTTTGTATTGTGCAAACAATTTGTACAATACAGCAAACAGCCCATGGGAAACAGAAATCAGTGGAAGATTGCAGGATTTGCTTGTTGTTGTCACAAATATGAAGATCTACAGTATGGTATATTGTACCCACTTTCCTTTTAATGATGGGTGCACCAAAGCAGAGGATAATTAGCTTGGCCAAACCTCCCTACCCCCGGAAAAAAGCAAAAAAAAAAAAAAAAACTGGTCTGAATTTCTTCCCGTTCGTGTCTCAGCTTTGAGGAATTTGATGTCCAATAAAGATGAAATTGCTCCTTTGTCTTGTACTTGTTGAGGGCACTGAGAAAGGCGGATATCTCTGTCTTTTGCCTAACAGGTAGAACTCACCATCTGTGACACTGGGCTGAAATGGACCGTATAGCTCAAAACTTGTTACCAGAAAATGCTCATGCTCTCACAGTGTCTTCACTTAAGCTTGGTATCCATGGGGAATCTGGTTGGAAGCAAGCAGTGATGTTTATCTTTCTCCACAGGCTTGAACTACCTGAAGTCTTTATGTCCCCTTAAAAGTAGGTAGAGGAAAAGTGAGTGAGAAGCTGCTTCCCTGGATGGATAAATACTTTGATTTCTTAGTAGGCTGACCACATAATTCTCAGGGAAAAAAAAAATCTTGAGTGCTCCCACACACACACCTTTTTATTTACTTATTTTTTTATTTATTTAAAATAACGTGATGTCTTGCTGATTAAGCAACCAGGGCATGTTTGATCTGAAAGGGATTTTCCCTTTTATAGGGTATCTGATTTTCAGCAGGAAGTTTACTAGACTAGGGAAAAAGCTGATACATACCCCATTATGGCTCTAATTAAAGGATTGTCCTTGTGTTAACAGGGAAAGGATTCTTTTTTCTTCCAAACAGAATTAGCTGACAGAAGCATATGTTCTTTGCTAAATAAGCAGCCCTGTGCCATTAGTAGTTTATCTGTACTTTGGCTTTTGTTGATGGTCTTCCTCTATGCAAGAGGAGGGCAACAGCCTATGAAGAATTAATTCCAATCACTCCTTGGAGGCTGTTCTGAGGACTCATTACTCTTGTTCCTTGAATGCTTCTAAGCAGCCTCTTCCCTCACAGTGGGCTTCCTTCCACAGCTAGCTCAATAGCTATCTGGGGAAAGTAAGTACTTAGGAATGATTGAAAACTCTGCTATGTGTAAGGATTGCTTCCCTGCATCAACTGCCCGGTGTTTTGCAGGAAGATCTAAAAGGCAGGAGGGAAAGGTTTCAAAAGGTGCTTTAAGTAAAAGGAAGCAGGCTTCTTGCTGGGACGTGGGCTTGTTTTCCATTAAAGCTTTGTCATCTGTCATCTTCTGACAGTGCAAGTCCAAACAGCCACTCACTTTCTTGGGTGTCCGGATAATTCCACAGCTGCACATACTTTGTTTGTGTGGTGAGATGGGACTGAGGAGGACTATGGAAGACAAAACAGGAGAAATCTCAGGAGCTGAACAACTCTGTGCATAGTGAACTGCATGGTAGCGAAGGTTTTCTGCAGTGACTCTGCAGGCGTGGCAGAAGACAGTGGTAAAACCCCTCTGCAAACCCCTTCCAGGAAGGTGCATCAGCAGAATGTCTGGGCCATGAGTACTGCATATGATGAACAACGTAGAATAAAAATGAAATCTAAGCTTTGGAAGCTGAAAAACCAGCTGACTTGCAGGTGCTATAATGCTTTTGAAATGCTTTGGACTTCCTCTCTGTTGAAAAATATTCTCCCACTAGGAAACCAGAGCAGTTTGGCCCCCTCATATGTGCTAATAACTTCTTGGTTTGTCTCACCCAAACAAACCTGCTGTTCATATGCATGATATGTGATGTCTGTTTTAGAGCACCCCAGGGGTAGAAACCTATGTGCCAAGGGCCACCTTTTGTTGAGTGAGTGCGAGGTGTTCTGCTAACATTCATCAATGTGAAGCATCGTCAGGATGCAAGTCTGAGTTTGTTATGGCATCCACCCATAGTCAAGTTGTAACAAAACTGGGGCAAATGTGGAATAGTTTGTGGCTCTTCGTCCTGCTGGAGTGGACGGTCTGTTCGGTGCTACCTTTCCAGTGCAGTTAGCTGATCTTGGCCGAACGAAGGGTTCTGGGAAATGTTACTCATCATTTAAGCAGCTTTTGAGAGGACAGCCTGGCAGCAACTCTGAATGTTAGAGGCACAGTGAGTTCTGTTGTTTTTCTGTGTTGCATTACTTGATTTTACTGGTGATGCAAGAGTGTCCTGTGCAACCCAGCAGTTATTTTTGTGTAAGCTATGAAAAAAAGACCGACTGAGTCACCTGAAAGTCTTGGGAGGGGTGTGAGCAGTGCTGGTTCATAAAACCCAAGAATGCCTTCTGCAGGTGGCATTCAGACCTGAATTTAAACTTCTTGTGCTTTATTTCTACTGATTTGTCTTGGCTAGTCAATCGGGCTCTGCAGGGAGCTTTGTTTCGTAATGAGATGTTGGGAGCAGGGGGTTGGTTTTGTTTTAATGAAGGCAAAATCTTGCTGGCTAAAAGAATGGTATCTGAAGGAGAAATTGTTGGGCTGGGAGCAGATTTAGTTACTAATTTGCTTAGTAGAGTCCCGGGAAGTGGATTTCATCTCCATTGCTGTACTGTGATGACCTCAGTATTTGTTTGTTTGTGTTTTTTTCCTCTGGTAGGGCTGCGACTGCTACTTGATTATAATAACGAGATTCCCAAACAAAGTATTACTTCTAAATGAGTCAGCTTGGTCACAGAAACAACCTGGTGTTCATTAACAAGGAGCTTTGCATGGACTAATTTGGTTTTTCAACTCTTTTAGAGCTAGATATACAGTATTTCCACACTGTCCTCAAGCAGATAATGAAATATCCCATTAAAAACATATGGCACGTCTGCAGCTGTGTTTTCACATAAGCTCATAATTCTTCTCAATTATATTTACGTGTATGTGTCTCTCTGTGTGTGTGCTTTTTAGTTCTTTGGATTTCTTTTGGGGGAAGAACATGTTCAGCACCACCTTTTTCTATTGCTGGGTTGTATTCCACAGACGTTAAACCATTTTTATTTTTCTTCATAAAAATTCTCATGAATGCTCTGCTGTGGAAAATATGGTAGCATGCCAATTATCCAGCCTTTCCTTCCTCAAGAACCTCTGCATAAGTCTGTTTTGTTAGTTCTTGCATCTCTAGCATCAGCAATGTTTTTGGCATTGCCAGTGAGAATTTACAGGCCCTAATGAAGGCTAAGGACAAAAAATATCTTAGTGTTCCTTCCTTGTAGTGTCACCATCCTTTAAAAAGTTTCAGTGTTACCTCAGAGCCCTCTTTATTTTTCATGCTGGTTTTCAACTTCTTGAGGTGTTCTGTTGAAATAATCTTGTGGGTGCTTTTCAGGGGCAGTTGTGCCCCTTTGTGAAACATTTACGGAGTCTGGCCTTGCTTGGATCATTTTGTGATGACTGTGGATCTGAGTTTCACTGCTCTTTTCATCTTCTTCAATGCTGCATGTTCCCCTTGAAATCTGTTGCTCTTACAAAGCACTGGCAAAAATCCAGCACCCAGAGTTCCTTTTTCACATCAGGCGTAAGTTTCTGCTTGTACACCTGACAAATTGCGCGTAAAAGAATCACGCTAGACTCCAATGCTCGAAATTCCTATGCAGTTACACTGTTGACAGCAAATATGTTTTGGATATCTTCTCCCTGGCCCATGAGGCAAATGGAGAACTGGTTAAAGGAAATCTGACGGAGCGCTGGCAATGGAAAATGAAGTCCCTTGCCCCTCAGAATATCCCTGGGTGCTGTGCAGGTGTCGTAACATGACCGTCTATCATCTTGGCGTTAAGCAGAGACCTGGCAGACTCTACGTGCTTCAAAATGTATTCCTTGTCTGACTAATAGCGCAATCCCCAATGCAGGTGTTAGTCGCGTGCCCAAAGGCAGAAGACATTAACATTCCTCTCCATCCTATTCTACTTCTTTTCTACAAGTCTCCATTCCAGCTCCTAGAACGTTGCTTCAGCCTTTGACAATGAATGGATCCCACAGTGCTGAGGTGAGCCTTTGTGCGTTCTAGCTGCTGGTTTTTCCAAAAGTGGAAGGTTCTTTTGTAAATGGTGAGGTGGGGTTTGAATGCATACCCAACCTTAGTTAATAGACTGAGTTAAAGAAAGTATGCAAAAGAGTCCAGGAGATAAGCAAAGGAGTCGTGGTGTTTTCTGTTCCTGTTTCCCCAGTAGCGAATTTGCCTGGGATGGTAGCTGCCGTTCTGCCCTCAGCTGGGCGTGCTGTGCTTGGCACTGCACGGGGCAGGTCCTGAATAGCTGCAGAAAACTGTAAGGACTCAGAAGCAACCCTCTAATTGATGACAGTGTAGTTAGAAGACATGTTTTAATAATGAGCATTCAAAATTTCACTGCTCTTGCCTAGAAATCTTGAGTGAGGTAGAATTCCAAGCTTGAGTAACAGCTGAAATTTGGTTCCCCCTCTACCAGTGCTGGGCATTCAGGCTGAGCCTACTGAAATGGGAGCTGAGGGCTTTCAGCATTTTGCACCTAACACCTTCCTGCCCGAGCTGGGAGAGCCAGCTTCGATGCGGTGAGGAAGGCAGCAGGAGTCACTTGGAAGCTGGACAGAGTTAGGGGATAAAGCAGAAGAGCACTTGGCTACGCACTGCAAAATGGGATCGCTTTCCCCACAGCTATTTTGACATTTGTCAAGCAAATAAATTTCTCACATCAAACAGTTGTGGGTTTAAAAATATCCTGGCCTTGAGTGGTCAAGAGTCAGGACTGTATCTTCTTGTATCTCCTCTGCATGGCCTTTTTGGGCTTAGGGAAAGCAGAACGCCTCCAGAGCAGTGCCGCCATGGACCCACCGAAGCCAGACCTTTGCAGCCCGTTGGAGCCATCCCAAACAGCACCAGCAGCTGATAGCCTGTCATCTCATTTGTCTCGTTGTAGTTCACCCTTGCTCTGATGCCGCATGGGCTGCTGGTATGTTCAGATAGGGCCTGTCAGCCTCCCGTGTGGAGTCTCTTTGCTTTCCTGTGCTCTCTGTCCATCTGCTGTCATTCTGTCGCTTCTTACTTTATATCTAGGTTGTCAGCTCCTCGAGGTCAAGGCTGTCTTTAGGTGCTGGCATTGTTCAGTGGAGTCTAGGAAATGACAAGGCTTTTTTTTTATCAGTTATTTCTCTAGCAATAATGTCTGAAAGGCCAGTGACCTCAGACTTGACGATTAAAATAACTACTCCTGGTCTGCTCAATGTATCCACAAAGAAAAATTTCAGCTATAATAAATGAAATCACAGAGTAAGGTCAAGTCTGTTTGTCTCAGTGTTTTTGACAAGCTCTGAACGCTGTGAAGCAACTGTAATGCTGCCTGCTAGCTCCTGAGGCTGGATCTCAGGACAGTGACACAGGGGCATCGTTGCCAGCTCTATTCTGGAAAAGGTTATCATGCTGATGCTGCGGATGGGAGCGAGTGGTTATCACGAGGCATTTCCTCCACGGTAGTGTGCCCAGGGCACTTGCCAGTCTGTCCATCAGCATAATTCAATCTTCTTTCCCCGTGCCTCAATGGAAACGATTCCCAGAGCACAGCTGCCTGCTTTGCTTGGCTTTCCTCAGTAAAACATGAAGCATTAGCAAGCAAAGTTAGATTTATGCAGGAGCTATGTGAGCCAGGCTTGCAGTTAAACAAGCAAGGCTGTTTGTTCATATGAGAATTGTGTGTTTGTCCCCTTGCTGCAACCTGGTTTTCCATGTACCGTTGTTTTTTCTTTCCAGCAGAGCCTCAGTGCTTGCTGTTTTCTATCCCTGGCTCATTGTAAGCGTTCAGTACTTCTGGTGTGCTGCGGTAAGCCCTTCCTGTGACCATTTTGAAAACAGCTCTTTGTTGTTCTTTTCAGAACCCAGGCATGGTGTCAGAGGCTCCAAAAATGCAAGAACCTTCTTCCATGCTCCAAAGTTACAGAGCTGGGCAGAAAACCAGTGCAACTAAGGGAACCCCAGCGTGCATGGCCTCCTGGCTTTTTCCTAGCACAATTTATTGTGCAGTCGTGCTGTGTCCTGATTTCTAGCTGTCTCACTCGCATAATTTGCTGAGACTTGCCAATGTTCTTGGTACAAGGCAAAAGCCCATCAGGACCTGACCCGAGAAGGTCACCTTATTTATCACTTTATGTGTTCAGAAAGATGCAATGCAGTGTGTTCCAGTCAGTTGCTGCTTGTAGAAATTCATCCTCAAGCCCAAAGGAGCATGGTGTGAGAGCACAGCTGAAGGCTGGAATGGAAGGAAGTCTTTTGGTTTGTTTTTTACAAGTAGCATTTTAACAGTAGTAAAATCTCTCCCTTCCCACAGAACATAAGGTTTCCCCTTTGCTGTGCGTGCGATGACTCCTCCTGGAGAGGGACCCAAGAGGTAATTGTGTCAAGTGGGCATAATAGCAACAAAGCCTCGTGCAGGGTCTGAAGGGCAGTGTTTATTTCAGGCTAAAGACTCCTCAGTCTTGCTCTTGCCTCAGCCTTTCAAGCAGCTTTTGGGGCTCCAGGCTTCAGGCAGTTGGGGCTCTTGGGGTGTTTGGCATCGGCTTGTGCTCGGAGGGCGGGAGGGGTCGCCTTGCACCAATCCTCGTGCCGTGCAGGTCAGCTGCAGCTTGCTGTCTGAGCGCACTCTGGAATTCAATCCTAGCTATTCTTTTTAATTCAGAAGTCCTTTCAGCCTCTATAGCTGCAAGGGCAAAAGAGAGCCAACAGAATGATACCGACACCTTTTCAGCAGTCATCTGCAGTGTACTGAGTACAAACTGTAACAGTAGGGTTCTCCCAGGAAAAGGTGATTTCCAATAATAGTTGGCTTTTTTTTATTTTTATTTTTTATTTTTTTCTCATTGATTTCCCAGGATTGGACACTTGTATCATTCATGGCCTGATTAAGGAAAGCATTATCTACTGCAGATGTGATTTTAGCAAGTGCTTATTTCCCCAAGACTGGGGGGAGCAAGAATTTTTCCTCATTTCATTTTCTTTACCATCTTCTGTGTAAAGAATTGCTGTGCATATTACCAGAAACTTTCCTTCTGGACCCTTTTTTCAGCCTGAGTTTAACGTTGAGATTTTGCCAAACATGCCCAAGTACTATCAGATGGTAAATTACAGCTTATCTGTAAAAAAAAATTGCTCATGGAAACACATAGAAATTCCAGAGGATAAGAATGCAGACTTCTTTAGTCAGCAAGCTGGAATTGCCTAGTCAAAATAAGCAACTGGTTTAGGTCACTTCTACCAGTAACAGTCCCAGTGCACCTGACATCTCTGTATGCAGCTCTACAGGAAGCAATTCAGCTACATTAGCATTTACATTCTGGAGTCTGACTCAGTGCTGTCACTAATCCTGAAAGGATTGTGGGGGGATATGAAATTCCTCTGAGAAGCTGCTGCCGTCAGAAGTTAAAAATAAACTTTTTTTTTTTTTTTAATGTATTTTTAAAAAGTTAAGCTGTAAAGTGAAAAGAGAGTGCTTTAATGCATGATTTAGAGAAGTGGCTTTGCTTTCTCCCCTTGCAGTAATTACAGCTGAAGATAGGAAGAGTCTTAAATGATTACAGAAGGGGTTTTGAGCTAGAATCTTGCCCAGCTTTAATCCAGTTTCCATACTCTTAGCACTGCCCTTCAGAGGCAAGTAGAGATTTAACACAGAGAGGGAATTTCCCATGGGGGTAAGACTGGCAAGTTGAATTCCTCACTCAAGCAATCCCCACATCTGCCAGGGGCTAGCTCAGACTTCGTGCAGCCCATGACTTCTAGAAGGTGAGACGTGCCTGCACATCGGCTGGCTGTAGAGTGTAAAGAATTAATTGTGAAGACAGCAACCACTTCAGCTAGTTTTTATATGCTGTTTCAAGGTTGAGGTCAGTGTCATTGTCATAGGTGCAAGGGATTATAGTGGAATCCCTTCAAATTAACCAGGTTTGAAGGTACATCGTTCAGAATGGCCCCGTGCTGCTTCGGAAAGCAGGCAATACCTTCTTTTGGTGGTATCAGGCCTCTTTCAACGGTTATGGCTCTCTGCAGTGTGACAGTGTGTCTCTTGGGAATGTCTGGACAAGCAGCCGTTCCTTGCGTTCCCGGTTCTTGCAAGGCTGGCTCCATGGGGTTATGCCTGTGATGTTCCCAGTGTGACAGAAAGAGTAGATTTTATAGAAATGAAAACACAGATTCGGGGATTCTTCACATTGTGAAGAACATTTTCAGTATCTTCTGGATTTGCAGTGATTCACAGGCTCATCTTTTCCATAGGTTTTGTCTTAGGAGAAAGGTGCTTAGGAAGAGTGGTGTGACAGTGTAATGAGCCCAAGCCCAACATGTTTGTATCCAAATCAGCACAAAGCAGAGCCTGAGGCACACAGTTCTATCTCAGACCTTAGCATCACTCAGCACAGCTTACAAGTATTATGTTTCTTTGGTAAAATCTGAGAAGAGAAACAATTTTCTTACATGTCTTCTCAATTTTTTCATTTCCATTTCCAGGAGTTAGAAGGCAAGATTTGGGGAAAGTGGGTTATTTATGTGCACAAGACCCTGCACTTCGTGCTTCTATGCATGCTGCAGGGCTCAGAGAACAGATTGATTCGTCTGCATAAACACCTGAGGTGCTATTAGGTTTCTCAAAGTGCTTTTGCTGATTTAAATACACATGGGTTACACTTCCTACTTTAGCAGCGACTGGGAAGGACTGGCTCCAGTGGCTTAGGGAATCCTTCCAGTCCCAGGGCCTCTACCTGCAATCCCCTTTTCTAATACAGGAATAGAAGCATAGGGATCCTCAAGCTCAGCTCCTGTCTCCCACTGACTTTCTCTAACGCTGAGCACCTGTGTCCTTTTTGAGGCCAGGACTCAGCCTGATCGCTGGGAAGCAAGGCAGGTTTCATCATGTCCACATGGTGCCCATGCTCCCGTTACAGTCACTGGACTGGTAGTCATGACAGAAAAGGTGAAAGAAAGTTGAGACCATTACAGTTAAAGGGTTAAATAAATAAATAGATAGATAAGTGAAGGTTGAGAAGTCATGCTGTTGACTTAGACGATACAGAAATGAATTAAATTTCTTATTTCTACTTTTTATGTATGCTTAATCGACTGCTGTGCATGTTTAATCTTCTGTTATTTTTGGTGGGCTTGGGTGGTGGTGTGATTTCTACATTGTTTGGGGTGGGTGGCTGGTTTGTTTTGTAGTGTTTGCTGTTACATAAGGATTGCCATTTCATCTTGCATGTGCTGAAGCCTCTTTTAGCATGTTAGCTAGCTTCCTGGCATTGGCAAGCTGAAATTTCCCCTTCTGTGATTGTCACTATCACATGTGAAGGGTTGCCATGATGCGTGAGCAAGAAGCTGCTGCTGCTGGTGCCCTTGTCGTGATGCTTTGGCTGTCTTTCTGCCCAGACAAGGGAGAATCAGGTCCCTGCCTTTCTCCTGGTCAGCTTAGTGGGGAACATTTTTATGTACATCTTCGGCCGAGTCCCTTCTACGATGTATTTTGGTTACTGCCCAGCATGTTTAAGTTACACTCTCTTAATAATGACTGATTAATAAAGTAGAGCAGTATAAAGAACAGTGCTGTGCTGCTGTGTCACTTACACGACCGGATGTCCTCTTTCCATGTAAATTGTACTCTGCAGTCTGCACTTTATGAAGCTCACTTGCGTACACGTGGCAAAAACTGCAGTGAACTGCCTCCTTTGCCTCAGTGCCCACCTACAAAAGGAGTTTCTGTTAGCTTTGAGGAGCTTTGCTACTTGGCATCTGAGCTCTTTTTTTAATTACCCAACGCTGAAGAAACCGTGAAGAAAAGAGTGAATAAACTTGCTAATTCCAGCTTCAATTTTGCTCTTACGTTTTCCATGCATAAAAGGAAAACTGACCTTTAGGCTTGATGGAAGGTTAAGAGAGTTGACGAAAATCCTTTCTCCGAAATCTAGTGGGCCTATCTCAGGCTCTTTTGATCTAGAATTTCTAGGTTAGAGCAAGGAGAACAGGAAAAAAAAAAAAAAAAAAAGGAAAAATGCACCAAAAGAGACCAGGAAAAGAGTTGTGTTAGGCTCCTTAAGTTAAAATCTGCCCTGCCCTTTCCTGGCAATGGCCTCTAGAGCATTTAGAGAAATGTTTTCAAATGAAAAAATAGTCCAGACTTTTTTTTTTTTTTTTTTTTTTTTTTTCAAGTAAAAAAATTGCATCCCCCCCTTTTTTTTTCCACCTGTCATAGGTGTTTTCTCCCCAAGTGTCCACTGTCTACTCTCATTTGGCTGCTCTAGCATTTAAATTAAAATCTTTTCTTAATTTTTATTTGAAAGAATCAGAAAATACGGATCACGTAAGAATTGTAAAGGATGAATGACTTAGATGCTGTAGTGCCTTGGAGCAGCTGGAATCTTTTTGACCAAAGAAGAGTTTGTGGGCAAAATGTAGTCATGGTACAGACCGATGTGTGAAATGAGGCGCACGTAGGCTGGCGCTGGGGGCAAAGATCCTGCAGTCATTGCACCAAATCCTTGCTAACCCACACAGCTGGGGGGGAATTAGCCTCAAATATATTCGAATATATGTAGGGTTTATTTGAATAGCAAGCTGGTAATAGGTTAGGGTAAATAGACTGGCTGAGTTAAAAGATGGCAAGAGTTCTGCAGATCCCAGCACAAGGAACCTGGTCCTTGACACCCAGCAGCCTTTCTGGGCTGATTATCTGGCTGAAGGTTTTGTGGAAGCAAGTAATTCAGAGTATTTATGGGGCAAGTGGAGGAAAACCATCTTCACAGGCAGAAGCATGACTTCCCCCTGCTGGCACTTTGCGTAAGAGCAGGATTTACCCTGAGGGAGAGGACGAGATGGCACTCTGCAGCTTGGTGGCCAGAGCTGGAATGGCATCAGCACCCATGTTAGTGTTCCCAAACCCTCTGCTGCTTCTCCTCAGGGCTTCCTGAGGGCTGTGAGGAGGGCACAGACTGTGCAGCACCAGTGTGCACTGGGTGGTTGTATCTGGGACAGGATATGCTTGTTTGCGGGAATGTTGGTGAAGAAATAAATGGGGATTGATTCATTTTTTTAAATACTGAAAGATAGTTCTTGATGCTTGTCACTGCAGCATTCACCATGGGAAAGTGGGACATGAGAACTTCTTTGAAGCAAAATTGCAAATGTAAAGCTCAGGATGTAGAAAAACTTAAAACAATTTGAGGTTAAATACAAAGTCTGATTTTATTTCCAGGGATATAGCAACCGTAGAAGTTCAGGATGTGAAAGCAGGCTCGGTGGAAAGAGACGGGGTGGTGATAGCTGTTATGTCTGCAGCAAAAGGGAGCCAAAACATCCCCAAGCACTGTCTCCTCAGGCCTCCAGGCTGGAAATGACTGTGCTGTTCTGCTTCTGAATTCAGTGCTGGTTGATGCCTCTTGAGTCTTTTAATGGAAAAGGTATACTGAAGATAACCGCTCTGTTAACAGCTATGGTTTGAACTGCGTACTGAAATGAAATTGTTCAGGCAGTACATTTTGGGTAAAATATCTAATGAGTGTTGCTCTTTCAGGAAAATGCCAAGGAATGTGAAGCGGTGCGCAGCAGGAGTCCAAAAATGAGGCAGCTGAGCAGTTTGTGTGCCTCAGACATCTTACACTCTTCTCCCATGGAAAAGGCTGGAAGTCAGACAGTTCATTTTATTGTACATACATTTAATGGAAAGAAAGGCATAGAAAATCCAATTAATTTGCTGAAATTGTGCCATCTTCTGAAGATGAAAGGGTTCCTGTCCTGTTGGGTTCCAGGGCATTAGGGCAGGATTTCTCTGGAAACCAGCTCATCATGTAACACACCAAGAGCTTTTCCGGCAAAGCCAAGGTGTATGAGATCAAATGTTAAGTGCTGTTACTGTTGTGATTAAAAGCCATTCTAAATAGGAATTTGTTACAGGATTACCTCCTCCCCACCCCCCCTCAAAAAATAATAATAATAATAATAAAAATCTGGCATAGAGTTGCAGTGCAGAGCCTTGATGTTCAAAAGATTGCACAGCTGGCAAGTGAGCAGAGCAGTTGAGCTGCATGAATCACCTCTCACCAAAAAGGAAAAAGCCTGACAAGTATTTGTCAGAGTAGAGCTGAGCAAATAATCTCTTTGATTCTTTGAATTGGTGATTTAAACCTTCTCAGTGATGTGTTCATTTTGAATTTCTGAGATTAATTGTCTATATTTCACTGAGGAAATTTAACACTGCATTCACAATCTGATGAGGATGCTTGGGAAGGTTTGCAGAAGCCTTTTCCAATATTAAATCTTCCAAGAAGTAGCTGCAATTTAAGGAAACTTGAGAAGAATCTGTGAATCATACACTCCTGCTCAAAGCTGGACTGCTGTGGTGTTTGGCTGGCTACAGGATATCAGAGTTTTGAGAGGTTTTTGTTCCTTTAACCAAGGATTTATATATGAAATTCTTGTTGTAAAGGCCCCAGTCCAAAGTTAGCCTGTCTAGATAGGGAAATTCAGCCTCCTTGTATTTCCATCAGTGTGTGGTTGCCAATGAAATGTGCAAGTCATTATTTCATTTAATTTTTCTCACCTTTTTTTGTTTTTCCACTTAATCCTTCTGGTACTGCAGCCTTTGGAAAAAATAAGGCACATTTCTGGTCCTGGTTCCTAAGGGTTCCTGAGATGGTTTTTTACCACCTTCTGGACAAGGGGTTGAGAGGTTTTGTCATCCACATACATCTGTGCTATACGTACTAATGACGTGTCTTTGTCCTGATGTCCCCAGCTTCAGGTGGAGATGGGGGATGAGGCCAAGCTGTCCCTGCAGAGCTCGGAACCTGGGGCAATTAGGTCACAATGCTGGTGCTGGCAGTGTCTTTGTGATGCCAAGTGTCCAGGGGACAGCACCACTACCTTCAGGTGGAGCTAGAAGGTAGGTGTGCGTGGCGGTATGCCTCCCTTCAGGTCTCCACAGCACCACTGCTTTAGCAGTGCCCCTCTTGACAGTCATGTTGTCATCCACCTGACTCTCAAAATCACACAGCTCATTTGAAAATTAAGGCCTGGAAATCAGTCAATCAATCAATCAATCAACCGCTGGGTTCAGCCAATTCACCTTCTTTCATTTGGGGGTGGGTTTCTTGTAAACATGGTAAAACTATAACCCATCCCCAGAGCAGCCAGCATCTACTTTTGTAAGATTTCAGAAGGCATAATTCACAAGCTCAACTTTTAGCTATTCTCTTAAGTACTGCTTTTACAGGTGGCTCTGGAAACAGTCGGAGCCGTACCTTTGCAGTGCTGTCCACTGGTTTTCATTCACAGAAAGCACAGACAATATCTTTGACCTCAATCTCTGTGCATATGGTACAGAGGATAAGGGACACTGAACCTGGTGACTCCTTGCGGTTCTTCCAGCAGTCCTAGTTTTCTCTTACTTCCTTTTTAGGAGAGAAAATTGCTATTACAGTTCTAACTACAGATTTCTACTTCTCTGCTCTGCAAGCTGGATGCCACAAATTGTTTTCTCTGCCAGAAGTCCCCACACCACGCAAATTGTGGGTAAGGCCATTTTTATGGATTTTTATTTTTAACAGCCTGCAGTGTGTGAAATTAATTTCAAGTGGGGAGTGTAAGGTTCCAGGAGGGCTTGGTGCTGATTGAGCATTAAACACACGTCTCTTTGAGGACTAGGACAGCCATGCAATCCCTCTTGTTTATGAGTGCTCCGTAGAGATAGTTTTGTGCTGTGATCCTACATCTCTGCAATGTTGTAAGCAACCTGGCCAAATAGAGATTTTGGTGTCATGCACATGATATTTCTCTCTTGTGGGAAGGCTGGACAAGGGAGAGACTTGCAGGGGTGTAACTTTTGGCAGGAAGGATATGTCTCCGCCATAAAACTGCCCCTTGGATTTGCGCTGCCAACCTGGAGGCGTCTTTCCATGTAGAGTTGTCCGGCTGGCATGAGCAAGGTCAGCCAAGTGAAATACTCTGCAGAGCAGAACTGTTATCAAAGCACTGACCAAGAGCTAGTGCGTGGTTAGGAAGTAGCGCTACCACTGGGACAGTTAGTGATCCTAAAAATAGCTTTTTGAGGGTTTCTTGAAGTTTCCTCTGAATCAGCTGCCCCTGGCAACGCAACAAAACAAGATCAGGCAGAGGTTCGGCACGAGCTGGCTGCAGTGTGACTGCTGAAACAAAACAGCATGCAGGCCTTGCACACAGCAGTCTCCATAATTCAGCAAATCTCTGAGGAAGAGATGGCATTTCAGAGTGTTAAGATTTGCGGGGCATCCTTCTGTTGTCTAACACTCCTGTTAGACAATCTTCTAACCCTTTGAATTGAAACTTAAAATGAAGATAAGAGTGAGTCTTAGACAATCAATAATTAAACAGCATTGACAGAAGAAGCTTTGAGATGGTGGCTAGCACTAAATCTTTTAACTGCATTGAGTCTGCAATATGACTTGGAACGTCCTAGGATATGCAGATGTTACTATATTAATTACTGACTTTCCTGCTCTTCCACACATCTCTGCCTGCATAATAGCTGGCAGTAAAATAGTTGCTGTTGCTAGGAAGTCATTTCTGTGAAAGGAATATTACTCTACAGAAACAGCAGTTGTTGCCTTCCTAGCTGCAAGACCTCGTGCTGGTGTTTTGCTTTTGTATTTCCTGAAAGTTGCTCTTTGCACATAGTGACCTCCTAGCCAAGTGCTTAGGCAATTCTCAGTACCTTTGTGGTGGTTTTCAGCCTGAGGTAGGTTCTGTGGCAGGCTCTGTGATGAGATAAAATTCATGTGTTGTTCAGTTAATTGGCTGAAGCTGTTTAACACATCAAGAGGGCCCACAGGAAGCTGTGTGAAGCAGGGAATATGGTGGAAATTGTCTGTGTGTGGTTTCTCTGCTGTGTGCACAACACATGTACATCTGAAGATCTGTCTGCAGGGTCTGGCACAAGTTTTATGATAATCTGTCAGCGTGCTTGCATGTGCGTGCATGTGTGAATGCTGAGGGAGTTCTCTTGTACTCTGGAAGATGCTTCTTTGCTTGTTAGGAGGGGAAAAAAAGGAGGGATAAGATAGCAGGAGAATATTTGTGGCAAGCAGCCTTCTCAGACCATCAGTTCTCCCAGTGTTTCTGTTCTGTTTCCTATACCAGCAAGCTCCTTGGGAACACACAGCATGTTTGGAGGTTAGACGCTTTTCATTTGCTTCTGGAATCTGAGCAGAAATACCAGACAAGAATTTACACGTCTTCTGCATGTACTAGTGTGATGGCAGAAACAGGTCTGTGCTGACAAAGCAAGTTCCTGGCATCATGCTCTGCCCTCCACTCCTGCCCTGTTTCCAGCTGCCTCACACCTTTCCGCACGCTGGCTTCTGCAGCTCAGCAGAGCTGGGCTTTCTCTGTTTGCCCCCCAGTTTGTGTAGCTGGGAGCTGATTAGCTGGGGATCTGCTCTGGGAAAGGAGCTTATCTGGGTATTTTTGCTGGGTTGAGTACCAGCACGGTTCTTGTCTGTGCACAGTTGTTGGTCAGTGTTCAGCTGTAGCCCTCACTGACTTGGAGGAAGATGGTAAAGCTTGTGTGGGGAAAAATACGAGGCACTGAGTCTCTTTGAATAATTTTGTATATAAAAATATGTCAAGTTTTTTCCATAACAATATCAATTAGTAATATCAGGCCTGAAGGGGAACTCTTCAAATGGGTACGTATGATTTAACCTTCCCAACAGATTCTGGGTTCATCAGAGCAGCTGGTTGCCTGTGGCTTGATGGAGAAATGCAGAAAGAACACAGTTATGTCCAGCTAAGGAAAGCAGAAATTACTTCCGCCAAATACAGGAGTATAAGCAACTTATTAAAAATTAAAAAATAAACTATCAGTCCCAGCTGGGTGCCTGCTCTCATGTTCATGTTACTCTGTGGTTGTCTATGACAGTAGCTGTTTCGCTTTGCTTTCATAAAGTTTTGATCTCCTGAAGAGTCTGGGTTTGAGCATTTCTGTTGCCTCTCAGTATAGACAATTACCTTTTTCAACTAATTGCTAGAGTCTGTGTTCTTCTTGGCCATTGGAGAAGCACAGGGTACACTTGATCCGTGTCCCTGCTGGATTGCATTTTTAGTTAGGCTTCTCTTTTCAAGGCAGCACTTGTGTGTTTTGTTAAAAGCTGGGATTTAACGCCGTGATCTAGCCAGTCACAAAGCAGTCTTACACATTGCTGGAGCTGTGAGGGAAAAATCCAGAAGCTTTTGCATGCCTTATTTTCTATTAGTTAGGAACACGTCTCAGCTTTGGCACAGAAGCTGCTGGCCTGGTGTTGCAGCTGGCTGCCTTGCTGAGGTGTGCAGCTCAGGTGCTGGTGTCTGAGTGGTGAGTCCTCCAGCTGCTGCCAGCCGTGGGTTGGGAGCTATCGATGGCTCACCTGAGGCTGGGGGCAGATGTGGACAGTTTCTCCCCCCAGCAGCTCTGCACTTCCCCAGCTTTAACTAATCTCTTGATTAATCTGCACCTAACGGCTTAAAATAGAGCTTGGCTCACAAGGCTTGGCACAGGTAGAAGATGAGCTGCCCCTCGTGGTTAGGAGCCTGGGCTTTCTGCAATGTCACCACCAAGGTGGGCTTGCAGCGTTTTTTCTTCCAGGGGCTGTCAGGGGTGCATTTATTTTGAGTATTTTGCATATGCTCAGGCATGCGGTGTTACCTTTCCTTTTTCTCCTTTAAGAGTTATAGTGAAGTAATATTAGAATTGCTATTTTTAAGACTTCAGTAAAGCAAATAATAAAAATGTGACCTTTTCCCATACAGCAAGCTGTGTCTCCTGTTATGTTAGCTCATTTTTGCATGCCTGTTATTGCCACCATTTGGGGAAGATAAGTTAGCAGGCTGAATAAATGTGCACAGGCATTAATTTCTATTTTTAGTCTGTTTTTGTAGCCTTGATTCTTGAAAAATGAAACAAAGAACTGCAAAGAAAAAGAAACGATGGAAATGCTTAGTGTGTCATACCTAAAAAAATGATGTCTGCAAATCCTGTGGAAGACAGGGGGCTTCTGGCCAGATTCTGAAGGAAAATGTTGGCACTCTAGCATCCCTGAAACATCAGGGAGGTAGTGGATGGCACTGAAAATGAGTGAAGAAACAAATTTTGAAGCGTTTTAAGTAAAAAGCACTGTTAACAAAACAGCTGCTTTTAGAACAGGAAGAAGCATCCTAGTTAAATTACCCAGATAGTTTAATTGACGTTGAAGAGGAAGTGAAAGGCTGTGTTTATAAACATTGTCTGGTTGTAGAAAATAAAAGCAGAAGCATTTGTAACTTGTGGAAGTGTGACAGATCAGTGGTGCCCACGCAGCCTAAGTCCCTGCTGCAGCTCTGTAAGTGTAACGTTGTTTGAAAACCTGGTGCTGTTACAGGTGGCTGCAAAACTTGTAGCTGGTTTAATGAAATCGAGTTGCTGCTGTTGGATGCTCGTGCATTTTGTACCAGTGTTAAAGAGTTGCTGGCAAAAGAGTAGGCGTCCCCAGCACCCAGCTTCATCAGAAGTGTGAACGCATCTCTATCTGTCTATGTTATTGCAAGGTGTGAGCTCTGTGCTCTGTTTATTTTGAATTCAAGTGTTGATTTAAATTTAAGGTGTTGATTCACCAGTGAAGGTTACAGTTTTCATTGTTCTTAGAAGGGAACGGATATTAAGGGTTTGTTCCCGCTCAGATCTGTTCTCTAAACTTAGCATGCATGTCTAATCCGGAGTCTTCTTAGCTGCAGGTCGAGGTGGTTGTCCAAAGGAATTCCCATTGTCAGTGGCCTGTGTCCTTCTGCACTCTGCAGAGTGGTCATGCAATGGTATCTGACCTGGGATTAAAACCGTGACCTGGAGGTCAGCTGCTTCATCTAATTGCCATAGCATCTGCTCCTGTTTACTCTCAGTTACCTTAAAAAAGTTCACGTGGCTTGGGATGCTGCTCATGTAGCCTGCCCTCCAGCCAGAAATCATTTTGCTCCCTCAGGCATGTGAGATGCTGCAAATGAATGTCACAGAGAGAAATGTGGATGCTTTCAGCTGTTGTTGCAAATTGTCACTTCTGCTGAGGTAATCTTGCACATTGATTTAACCCCAGCTTGTTATCCTGCCTTCGTGTCCCCAGGCAAATTTCTTGTAGACCACGTCTTAGCTGTACAGGGCACCCATGTGGCATGCCTGTTGCAAGCTGTTCAGGTGCTGTCAGTCTTGCACACACCTGGCTTCCTCTGCCCTACTGAGAAAGGCAAGCTTGGGGCAAGCAGGGAAGGTGAGGAAGAGATGTTGGACAGAGTGAGAAGAGCTTTGTGACAAACTGTGCTCCACATTTGTCTCTTTCATGTGCATAGGAGCACAGGGAAGACTTTTTTTGGATGTACGTTCTGCAATTTGCCAAAATGGCAATAGTTGTGTAGTGGCTGAAACCTGTCTGAATGTCCTGCAAGGTGGAACTGCTGTTACAGCAGCACAAGAAGCAGTCTCTTGCAATAATTACTGCAACATCCTTCCCCTTCTGTTTCCTCCTTGCTTCCTGAGCACTGCTGCTTTCATTTTTTTTTTTCCTGTGTTACCTTTTAAGTGGTAGCTGTATCTTTTTTTAAATATTTTTCTCTTCTTCCCCTTTCCACAAATGTTTCCATGCATCAGAAGGCTATTTGGTTGTCTGAAGGGAGTGCCCTAATGGCATATTTGTTCTGCAGCCTGGATTGTCATGCTCTTGGCCAAGCCCATACTTCTCTGAAATGCAGCATCACTGCTGAGACAAGGGATAGATGCACCTCAGGACTCCCTGGTTCTTACCTACCTGTGATCCATACATCTGGCTTGCATGGTTTGGGAGCACTGCAGTGACTGCCAGTTGGACATCAGGGGCTCTGTGCTTGCTGTGTCCCTGGAGAACTCGATGTTCTCTCCCCACTTCAGTCAGGTATTGAGCCAGCTGCCACTTAACTCCTTGTTTTCAGTGCTGAAAGGCTCAGCAGAGAGAATGGCATAGCTGCTGGCTTAGGTAGGTGCTAGACCTTTGGAAAAACCTGTCTGTGAGAAGCAGGATCCCATGGTGGCTCCTGCTGCATTGCTGTTCCAGCCAGATGATTGCTAAACACATTTTGCTCTTCCTAGACAGTTAGGACCAGTTCCTGCAAGCACTCATTATCACGTAGTGATGAGTGTTTGGGGCTCTAAGAGGTCTCTTGGAAACTTAACAAGGGTTTACAGGACCAGTCTCAGCACTTCCAAGTTTTTCCAGTATTCAGTCTCTTAAACTGTAAGTGTTTTTGATGAAGAGATTGTGCCTCAGCCTATGCATTGGGGATTGAAGCTGCCAACCTAGCGAGCAGCAGTAATTCAAATGATTTGCTGCCTCGGATAAGCAATCTATTCATTAGGTTATGTCTCACCTTTCTGTTGGGTTTTATGTCACACTGTCACCCTGAACATAATTGAGAGAAGGTTTAGACTGCTAGGGAGAATTGAAGCATTCGCACAATTCTGAAAATATCAGGCAGGGGGGATGAGTACCGTGTCTTAATTTAGTAGTGCATAATGGTTCTGGAGAGTTAACGTAAAACGGAGATTTTGGATGTAACCCAAATCCAAACCTAAAAGCAGAATGTACAGAGAGAGAAGGGAAATAAACATTTAGATTTCATTTTCTGTTCACTGTAACAAAAATTTTAGACATCACCATACTGTAATGTCGGCTGAACATGAGCCAGCAGTGTGCTCAGGTGGCCAAGAAGCCCAACAGCATCCTGGCTTGTATCAGAAACAGCGTGGCCAGCAGGTCTAGGGAAGTGATTGTCCCTCTGTACTCGGCTCTGGTGAGGCCGCACCTCGAGTACTGTGTTCAGTTTTGGGCCCCTCACTACAAGAAGGACATGGAGGTGCTCGAGCGAGTCCAGAGAAGGGCAGTGAAGCTGGTGAGGGGTCTGGAGAAACAAGTCTTATGAGGAGCAGCTGAGGGAGCTGGGGTTGTTCAGCCTGGAGCAGAGGAGGCTCAGGGGTGACCTTATTGCTCTCTTCAGGTACCTGAAAGGAGGCTGTAGCGAGGTGGGGGTTGATCTGTTCTCCCACATGCCCGATGACAGGATGAGGGGGAATGGGCTAAAGTTATGCCAGGGGAGGCTTAGGCTGGGTATTAGGAGGAACTTCTTTACCGAAAGGGTTGTTAGGCATTGGAACGGGCTGCCCAGGGAAGTGGTTGAGTCACCATCCCTGGAGGTCTTTAAAAGACGTCTAGATGTAGAGCTTAGGGATATGGTTTAGTGGAGGGCTTGTTGGTGTTGGGTCAGAGGTTGGGCTAGGTGATTTTGGAGGTCTCTTCCAACCTAGATGATTCTGTAATGACTTGCTGCTTTGGACACTGCAGGTACTTCAGGTTTCCTTATTTAATTCTGTGTTCTCTCCCTGTTCAGACTCTGAAGAAGAATGTTCTTGTGTTGGTCTTTGACTGTTGAAGCAAAGCTTGGGTTGCATCAGCAGAGTATAAGGTGCTGTTCTTTTGCAAAAGAGATGTTTAATACCTGTTTTTTTCTCTTCCATGTGAGCTGACTAAATTGAAAACAAAGCAATGGCACATCCAGACGACAAGAGCACCACAGACAGGTAGGAATTTGTTTTGTGTAATCCTGGCTACCCAGGTGCTGAGACTAATTTTGAGATGGTTTAAAAAAAAAAAAAAAATCAATGCAGGAATCATTATGACTGGGTGGGATGGAAGTGGTTTCAAACTAATGCTATCTTTTACCAAAGAATTTATGTCTTTTGTAACCTGCATCTATTGTGAAATGAACTGTTCATTTCACTGATGCAAGTGGCCCCTTGTCCTGTGCAAACTGCAGGTGTCGCACTGAGTTGGGGCATTCTCTTGCAGCACAGTATGCCTCCATCTCTTTGGAGCAGTGCACTGGCCCTGTTGTTCCATATCCCGTTGGGTTCGCAGCTTTGCCATCACAGGGGCAGCACTGCTATTGATCTGCATGAGGCAAACCCAGCCCTTCAAATATGCACCCCTGTGCTCTAATGCCTTTGAGTTCAGAAAAGCAGTCCTGACCAGGGGGCTGAGTCTTGCAAGTACACATCATTGGAAAGTGGGGCAATGCGGGTTTTCCCTTACATGCCTAACTTGCAAAAGTGATTTTATGGGGGTCATTTTTTCTGCAATTCCCATTACCTTCTCATGAGGCTCTCTACAACTGCCAGTAGGCTTTATCACAGGTCAGTGTTCTTTTCCCCTTTTGTGTGCTTGTCCTGAGGCATGAAAGGACAGCAATTGCTGCAAAGCCCCATAAGGGGAGAGGCGTGGGTGGGCAGAGACTTAAACCTAGCTATTGGGAAGATATTCAAACAATTTGACTGCGCTTCCTCTGCTGTCACCCTCCAAAGTACATCTTTATCTAGACATATTCAGTTGGTGATATAGCTGTGAAGAGTCAGCCATTAAAAAATCTATTTCTGGATGGTTTCTGTTGGGAATGTGATGTATTTCTGCCTGATCAAAATGCAAACCAAAACTGTGGGCATTCACTTGCTTAGTGTCCTACATACCTTTCTGCCTCATCTAGGGATTAGATATCACTACAAAATGAATCTGACAGCTGTAGTGAATCTGAAGGGTACAGTGTGTTCTGTACATAGATGTTATCTTGATTCAATTGGAATATAAATCAGGATATTTAACACTCGTTCACAGTGTGGTTTCTGACAGCTCCAGTGCCAAAGCCAACAAGGACTATAAACTTCTCTCTGTTGATATGAGCTGTTTGTGAAAGTCCTTACTGGCGGTGGAACATTCAAAGACATGAGGAGTGATAAGTGAGTAGTGCCAAGGAAGATGATGGAAATTCCTCCTGATGGCTGCCAAAAGCTAGTGGGGTGCAGCCTCCAGTGCACTCTCATTCGTAGGAGGTGGTTTCTTTTTTAAAAAATGTTTCCTTTAATTTAAATATTGAAGCACAAAGGGTTGCTTTCCTCTCTTTTTCTCACAAATGTTTGATTTTTAACACCTGTAGAGCATTTTTATTCCATAACTGCCTGCATTTGTCTTACTCTTCTACAGTTCAAGTCAAAATAACTTCTTAGTTATATTCCTCCCCTCTCATTTTTTCACTACAGTGCTGATTTTCCTGCCTTTGCCCTGCTGCTTCTGTAGCCCTGCTGTAGTCACGCAGTGTGGGTTAGACCTGGTGTAATCTGAGAGCTTTCCATTGCCCAGCAAGGATGTGTTGCTGGCAGCCAGCTTGAGTTCTGAAAAGTGCCGAGCTGAGGAAGGTGTGATAAAGCAAGCCTATGGAGAAGTGCTCTGCTGAATCAGGGTCAACAAAGAGCTTTGCTCCCTCGGCCTTCTCCAGGCTCTTGCCATTGCTCACAGCAGGCAGCTTGATTTACCTTGCTAAACTGGTTTTTGTGCATGCCTGCATGTACGGGTTTCTGAGTTTTACTTGCCTTCCAACAGTACTTTGGAGGCAGGAGTGTGGGGACCGGACTAATCTATATCCTTTCTTCCAAACATGTGGAGCCTGTGAAACACTGCTTTATGGTGGTGTAGCCTGTGCTTTACAGTAGCAATGCATGTATTTGTTGCGCAGCTACTTCCTCGGCTGGTGGTGGAGGAAGACAGGAGAACATCAAGCCCTTGACAGGTTTGTGCAGGGTCTGGGATTGCCAAAACGTTAGCTGCTCTTTAGGGATGAACCTGTCTGCTGGCATGGAGCCTTGGGTTTTCTGCAGAGTTGAGGAGGAGGAGCGGGGAAGGAGGGTGCTGACAGCTAAGAATACTCCTGGAACTGAGTGGTAAGAAATCTCCTGCGAGTCTGGGGCAGCTGAGCCTTGCAGGAGTGCCATCTTTACCTCCTGACATGGTGCAGAAGTCCCCTTTGCAAATGAAAAGGCCACCCTCCGCTTCACGTATCTGGAATCACAATACGCATTTGACCCTTTTCACCCCCCAACGAGAAGGACTCATCAGTGGCAATAAATGGTGGTGGTGAGATGTATTTCTAGTCAACAGAGCTGGGAGGGCCCATGTTAATTAAAAGACAGCAGTGACTCTTGAAGACTGAAAGTAAGGGTGTGTGTCTGTTTAAAAAAAACAGATGTGGTACAGTGTAATGAGATGTTTTGAAAAGGTTGGTAGGGCAGGAAGCTGACCTATTTCTGGGTGTAAACAAGCATATGGTTTATTTTACAGCAAATGTGATACTTGAGGAAAGCTTACAGGCCATGTAATGTCAAATGATTTTAATACAGGATGGTATCTACTCCTGTATTCATCCTCTGTACTTGCTGAACTGTTCTGCAAAAGTGTAAGCTTCTAGGATTTGTCACAAAAATTCAATGGATTATCGTACATTTATTACTCTAATGTGTTATTGCAATTTTTTCCTGAGTAAGGGATGCTGTATTGCCATTTGAACAGTCCCTGGTCCGTATTTGTTGGAATCTTGCACCAGAAGTTAGGTACTGATTTCTGTCATTAACATTTTTGCTTCTTTTGTTCTTTCCCCACCACCACTTTTTTAATACTTCTTGAAAACAAAGATATGTAAAGATTTCTTTAATAAAACCTAGAAGAACCCCATACATACCCACCCCACCCCCTGACAGATGTCATAGCAGAAAAGGCCCTGCAGCAACTAAACTTCATTGCAGGTTAAAAAAGAGTAATGTAAAGATTGTCTTCCTGAAGTTTTGAGAAGATGTGGAAAGCTTCTGGGTGCTTCAGGAGGAACAGGTTTAACAGATTAACAAAGCTGAAGATAAAATGCCACATGATCTCTTTCAAAATCCATGGATGTGTGAACTGAGTAGTATGGAACTGATACTCAGGTATGGCAGGTGTTGTTACTGGTGGGTTGAGAGATAATGCTCTTCCTGCATTAGGAGCATTGGTTTTTAATCTTGTAGGCAATGCTGTAGGCACTGTCTAGGGCCACTTTTCTCAGCCTCTGCACCTTATTTGAAAATGTCACTTTATGTTCAAAACATCTGAGCCTCTTTTTCTCCCTGTACATGGCAGCTTACTTTTGGTCGGCAGCTAGGTAAATGGCCGGAGGAGGCGGTGCTTCATGTATAAAATGCACATAATGTACCCGCATCCTGTGTTTTACCAGTGGTGCCTGAGGTCAGTAGTCTGGCATTTTCAGGAATTCAAAATTAGGAAATGAAGGCACCTAGGTTGCCTGTGCAGCTTAATTTGCTGTTCAGTTGGATTTGCATTTCTGTGCGATGTTTAATCACCAGCTTCATATCTGGAGAAATGCATTCTCATTCAATCCGTAGGTAGATAAGAGTGGATCTTCTAATACTGAAATGCTGCTAAATAGCTTAAACACTTGAATTGTGATCACCTGTAGGAAGCTTTTCCTGTGATGTTTTTAAGAAATATTGCTCTTCACCTCAGAATTGCATTCCTGAGCGTGTGATGAGATGGAGTATGAAAAGCTTATTTTATTGTTTTGTTCTGTTTGCATTTTACCTAATGGAGACTGTTTCCTTGGCTTGGAATGTGTTTTTCAGAGACAAGGACTTGAAAAGGGGAAATTGTAACCCTAGTGGGTGAGTAAAAAAACAGTTGGGGAAAAGCTGCAGCCTGCTAATCTTGAAAACAGATGTAAGGGAGGGCTCTACAGCTGACAGGATGTATTTGGACAGAAAGCTTTCTTCAGGGAATCACTGATTTGTTGGACTTGAAATGTTCCACAGGAACTTATCGGTTTTCATCAAGTCTTCCAACCGGAATGGCACAATCTTGTTTTTAGGGCAGCTGGTGAGCCAGAAGCCAGAGGCTGGGAATGTGGGGCCTCTCGGACGTCCCCTGGGTTGAGTTTGAAACCTAAAAAATAGCATCATAATGGCATTTGCTTCATGTGAAACTCTTGTGGTGTGGGATTTGTGAGGCTTTGTTCTGGGTGGGCTGTTCTGTGCTCTGCCCCCCTCTCCTTCCTTTAACATGGAAAGTGGATGCCAGCACAGCTCAGGAATTGTTGTTCATCTCTGTTGCTAGAAAGCAGGTCCCTGCCCTGCCCGGCCTCTTTGGGAAACCCCAGGAAGCACAAATAGGATTGTTGAGATTATTTAGAAAATCTGAAAAGACTAGCATGTGCTTGAGCAGTTTACTATCTTCCTTGTTAACTTACAGCTTTGACAAAAAACATGTTCAATTTTGTTTTCTTTTAAAATCCCTTTTATATCTTCACCAAGCTTGAAATGTTGTTTTCACACATCACTCCCAGTATTCTTTGCCTTTTCTTTCCCCCGGAGATATCTTCCTCGGAAAGGAGTACAAACCATGCTGCAAGTCAGAAGTAGCACGTAACTGTGAGCAGCACTAGGGGAAGCACAGTGCGAGTGTCCTACATCTCGCAGTCCTTTCCTGCTTCAATTCCTGGTTGTTTTATTCCACTGGTCCAGTAGTCAGCAGGACCCTGATGTTCTCCAGCTGTGCTGTGCAATGTTTGCACTAAGGTTGCAAATTATTTGAGTATTGATGTTACTTAGAAGCTCTGTCCAGGGGTTATGCGTTGCGTGCCATTATGGTGACTTTGCTCATCTTTTTAAAGGCTGATATTAGTACGCTTTTTATTTGAGTTCACTGTCAAGCCAAATTCAGCATGATGCAATTTGGGGATGGGAGGACACCATTAGGATTGCTTTGTCCTGAGCACTGGCAGTGGGATCTGTGCGGTTCGTGGCCATGTCTTAAAAGACTCATTCATCATTGTTGCCTAGGCATCAGTGATACTGTCATTTCTTTTTTGAAGAAGTGCTCACCTTTGCAAAAAATAATAGCATCCTTTTCATCACAGTGTAAGTTCAATTAAAAAAATAAAGCCAGCTGCTAGGCTGGCATTCCTGCGCCATGCTGTTGTACAGTCATCCTTTTGCTCGACCTGCAGGTCTGCAGCCTCTTCAGAGCTCAGCAAAGGGCTTTGCTTTGTGCTTTGAAGAAACTGGTGGTAGGCATCCTCACCTGGCAGCGTGAAGGGTGGTAGACATCAGTTATCCTGTCTCAGCAGCTCTCATGGGCGTTCATGAGATGTGAGGAGGGCTGAAATGCTGGATAGTGACGTATGGAGGGCTCTCTCCTGCCATGTTCTCTCAGAGAGCCTCTGTGCTACATGTGCCTGTGCCTCACCTTGGCACAGGCTGGCATACCTCAGATCAGTGCAGAAGGCCTTGCTGGAAGGCCATCACCCTGTTAAACATCAACGCCTTTGCACAATGTGGGAATCAACAAATGCTTCTCAAGCAAAAGGGCAGAAAACTGCTAGAAACTTTCAATGCAAACAAAGCATATTGTTCCTGATGATTTTTCCTGGAAAAAAAGCTTAGCTGTTCTGGCAAGAGTATATATATTTTCATCATCTATTGTTATGCCCGAAAGGGCTGAAACGGATTGTATTTAATCTTCAGGGAGACAACCTTTATGGAAATCTTCAGCCTGTACTATCTGGATTAAGAGAAGCTCTATGAACAGCCAAACAGGGCCTTAAAACAGACAGCAGCTCTGTCTGTAATTTGACAAATGACATTTCTTAAAATTTAAGTGGTGTATCTGTGCAGTGTGGACAGACAAAAGCTTTGTTTGGTATTGGAGACAAAGAGGAAGCCTGTAAGTATCTAATTTTCAAAATTGTCTTGAACACAGAGCAGGTTCTAGCCTGGTTAAGTGTAGGCAAGGTGCTTGAGATATCCTTTACTGATGCTGTCAGTCTCTTCATACAGGGCTGAAGCATCCAGGCGTGTCTTCAGAAAATTTGTACTTGGTCTCACAGGAAGGAAAATGACCCTTTCATTTAATGGTCTTCTTTGACAAATTTCTTAAAAGCTGTGTCGCCTGGCTTGCATTAAACATCTGGAAATGTAGTCTGGACTTTGGGCCCAGGTCCAAATTCATTTCTAGTCAAGCAGATCTGACATTTGGTCCGAGTCTTGATGTTTCCCTAAGCACTTGAGGAGCCTGGAGTACTTAGCATTCCCTTCATGTGGGTGAGCAGCTGAAGTGTAGGGCTTGGAGAGAGGAATGCTGACCACCATCATCTCCATCATGGGCTGTCTGCAGGGTTGAATCAAAGTAATAGGATTTCCTGCTTTGTGCACACTTACTCTCCGGACAATGGGAATGGGTTGCTATGTTTTGTGATGTTCTGTAGCGGCTTTGATTCTAGTGCAAACCGTCCTGTTAAATGCAGAAAGTAGTTCCATTTTGTGTTTAAAAACATGGAAAACAGCAGCAAGCAGGTTGTTGGAGCAGTGCAGGAGCCGCAGGTCTTAGCAGGGTGTGGGGTAGCTGAAGGTGTGATTGCCCCTGTTCGCATTGTGCATTTCCAGCGCTGAGCCTGCGGGGTGTGTGACTTGGTGTGGCAGGACGTATTTTTTGTTTCATTGTTTAAACAGCAGGGTGGAAGGTCCTCACGTTCTACCCATAGATTATTAATGTTCAGAAGTCTTTTAACTTCCTAGATACATCTATGGAGGGGAAAAAAAAAAAACCTCAAAGATTAAACTTTGAGATAGATTTCAGCTCATTTCCTTTCTCTGCATAGTACCCCTTCTTTCGAAAAGAAGGGTTCTGTTGTTGCTTGCATGAAGACAGTTCAATGAAATTTTAATTACTTGACTTGAAAAAATGTAAATACTCTTAAAAAAGTAAATGCATCCCTTCCCTTTTTCCCTGTTTCCTAATCTCTTCAGCAGAAATTGCAGAAAATAATTATACGGATAACTCTCTAGGGCAATGTTTCTTCTGGTGGGAAAACCCCTCTAAAATGTTGGCTGGATATGCAGTTCTGGTGCCAGTAGTAGTATGGTTAATTATCAGTGCTTTTGGTTATACCTACATTCTTAGAACTTACTAGCAGCAGTGAACCATATCTGAAGATGTCAGATTCCTGGGATTATTATTTTCTTAGGGGAAAAATGAAGTTCCTTGGAGTGACGGATGAGTTTGAGAGAGGATGTGGGATTATTTATGTATATATCTTTTAAGTCATAATTTTAAATGCTGTGATCAAGCCCTAAGGAAAAAAGACAAATTTTGAAAATTGCAGTTACTCCTGTACTCTTTTTGGTCATGTCCATCGCACTGAATCTAGATTTTGCCACTTAAGGGAGGTGGATGTTCTGGTGGAGAAGATGAACATGGGCACAGCGAGGTTGTAGAGTCTCCATCCTCAGTGCAACTTGATCTAAGTTGGTCGTGTTTTGAGGGCAGGCGCTGCAATAACTGATGTCTGCACATCGTATCGATATAATAATATGATTCTGCCTTGCAAAACAAAACTGTAAAAAGGGGGAGAAAGGCTCACTTTTCAGTTTAGAAGTGGGTATCGTGAGTGGGTGTTTGGGTAAGGGCAAGGCCTGCTTTGCTGGGGCTGGCAGCGTTCCTACCACTGCCTCCAGTGACGGAGGGCTGGCCCGCTTGCTCAACGGGGGATGATGTTTTGTAGCCCTTGAGCCGACAGGGATGTTTTCTAATTGTGTGGCTATCATGTTTTTTAACTGCCTGTTTGAATCAGTAGGCCTGCAGCAGTTGCGGGTAGTGGTGGTGAGTACTTTGTGATCTTCTTTACTGTTTCACATGAATGGGGTACAAGCTGCTCTCTGGGTTTTTGGTCTTTGACACACTGACGGGCTTAAAACAGCAGTGGGGAACGGGTGTCGGTGGAAATGCTGGCTGTGCCCGAGCTGCCAAGAAAGGCTGAGGGGACGTCGGGAAGCGCGCTGCCTGCCCAGGGCTTGCTTCACGACTGGCCCCGAGGAGTTGGGGCAGTTGGGTTTTATAATGGTGCCAAGGAACACCCAGAGAAAGGGACAGGCAGCGCTGCTTTCTGCATCAGTCTGCACACCGACTGCCTAACTGCTTGGAGTCTGGTTTTACTTTATTTTACTTTATTTTTCCCTTCTCCCAGCCTGCAGTCTGAGGCGGGGGCACCTGCACGTTGAGCCGCTTCCGACTCCGCGCCGTGAAGTTGCCTCTCGTTTCGCTGACCCTCCACAGAGCCCACGACCCGATTCCTTTGCGTTCGCCCCCCGCAGGGAGCCCCCAGCCCCGCGGCCGGGGCTGTCCCCTCAGCATTTCCCCCGACACACCCCCCCCCCGGGCGGCTCCAGTCGCTCCTCCCGCCCCCCGCGCCTCCATTTGCGGCCGGGCCGGGCCGTACCACAGCGCCCCTCCCGCGGGGGGGCCGGGGGGCAGCGGCGAGCCCCGAGGGGCCGCGGCCGGCCC